>CM053582.1:505476866-505576436 GCA_028627135.1 Pseudochirops cupreus
TTTCCCCCTGAACTAGGTAAATGGTATTTGATTAATTAAAGTAAGATTGTTAACCCATTTTGAGTTGCTTTCCTTTAGAAAAGCAGATCTAAGAACCTGTGCTAGTAGCCGCCCTGGGTGTGCTGGGGTGCTTGCTGTTACAGGCCTTCAAAAGCTTCTCTTACAGGCAAAGAGCATAGCGTTCGATGGTAACCACATGAGGCATTTCTGCAAGGAGCTCAGACAATGGCCCAAGACCCCCAGTTCCACCTTCTAGCTCTGCCACTTAGCTCACTGTATGACCTTATTCAAGTTACTTGTCTTCTCTGAGCCAGTTTTCTCATGTGTAAAATGAGATCATTGGACTGGATGACTTTCTTTCCTGTTTGAATGTTGTTTGTTTGTTTTTTAAAAAAAACAACAACAAAACTTTGAGCCTGGAGAATTTGTGTTGAATAAGGGAGTTTTGTTGGGCGGTTAGGGCAACATATTGTCTCATTTCATTTGACAGGCATTTACTAAGTGACTACTGTGTTTTGGGCACTGTGCTAGATGCTGGGAATACAGAGATCAAAATGAAACACTTGTTGCCTTCAAGGAGTTTGTATTACATTGGAGGGAAGGAAACTGAGTAACAAAATTGAAAGCCAGATTACAGGGAACTGAGAAGTGCTGGGAGGAAAGGAAATGGAGTCAACAAAAAGAGGCAACTTCTTCCTTAGACTCTGGCTATGAAAATGAGGGGAAATACAGAGAGATGGCTTGAGGAGTTAGGGCAAACGTTAGCTCTTACCCTCACTGAGATCTGACACGCCAGCTGCTAACCTTGAGTCCTGGGCTCAGACCTAGATCCAGGATATTGCTCTCCTGGAATCTTCATGCTTTCTCCCTGTCTTTTCCACTTCTGCAAATACAGAATTCTTTTTTTATTTTTTGGAGGGGGAAGGCAGGGCAACTGGTGTTAAGTGACTTGTCCAAGGTCACATGGCTAGTAAGTGTTAAGTGTCTGAGGCTGGATTGGAACTCAGGTCCTCCTGACTCCAGGGCTGGTGCTCTATTCACCGTGCCACTTAGCTGCCCCGCAAACACATCATTTAACCTTTGTGTGCCTTAATTTCCTCATCTGTAAATGGGGATAATAATAGTACCTACCTCCCAGGGTTGTTGTGAAGAATAAATGAGTTAATAATTGTAAAGTACTTAGCACAGGACCGGGCTCATAGTAAGTGCTATTTAGATGTTAGCTATTATTATTAATGTCACGGTGATCGAGTAGATATGTGTAAGTACATACCTTTCTTGTACATACAAGGGTATGCATGACAAAGGTAAGCTGCTAAAGAGGAAAAACATCATTATTCCCAGTTTACAGATTTCCACAGCTATTAAGTGGAAGATCTAGGTCTTTCAGCTCAAAGCTTACTGCTCTTTCCATTATACAGTACTATCTGAGAAGGGATCAGTGACTTGTCCAAGGTCTCAAAATCATCAATTTTTAAAATTAGAAGGGGCCTCGGAGTCCATCAAGTCCAAGAATCAACTATGACATAACCCAACAAAGCCATGGCCTTCTGCCAACATGAGGCCTCTTTTAATTTTGGGAGGTTTTTTTCCAAATCCAGTCCAAAATGATCCCTGTACCCCTTCCATCCATTGCTCCTTGTGATGGCTTCTTGGCTAAAGTAGAGAGTCTCTACTTCCTCTTTCATGGATAAATGACATGACAGCAGCTCAGAATCATATAATGGTAGAACTCAAAAGGATCTTGTGATAATCTGGACCAACCTCTTTGTTTTACAGACAAAGAAAAAGATGCCTAGAGAATATCCTGGTCACAGAGCTTATAAATCAGGTCTTCCAACTCCAGGCATACTGTGATAGCATGCTATTTTGACTGGCACCCTCAGTTTTCCTGTCTGTTCTTCAATAACAACCTGTTTTCTATCCAGTGAGCTGAATGGGCGTAGTTTCTAGGAACACACTTCCATTCTCTCTTTATGCCTCTATCACCATGGTACCTAGACTCTAAGAGATAAGCACACAAACATTTCTTTACAGCAAGACGAGGAGTTTGTGAACAAATTTCCCAATCTCCACAAATTGAGGTGTATATAGTGGAAATTGTGGTGGGTGGAAGAGAGAGGGACTTGGAGACTTGAAATGAGTACTCTGCTGGTGAGGCCCCTCCCCTCTGGAGCTGGCAAGCAGAAATTCCCTCCAAAGCTCACCAGTGCCCCTCCGAGCATCAGCTGGAAAATTCAGGAATGAATTCCTCTTTCTGAACCTTCCTCTGGCCTGGCCGTGAGAAAAAGAAAGAGAAGACTACTGACATCCGATTAATCATTCATCAGGACAGTTTTTCTCTCTGGAGAATATATTCCTTAAATGACCAGAGAAAGATTTTGCCCCCTCTCACAAAGGACAGTTACAGGCAGTTCCACTGAGAAATCGATCCAGTTGGGAGGGAGGTTGGAGTTAGAAGGACTAGGTTTGGGTTCCAACTGTGCAAAAAGCTTAATGTATGACTTTGAGCAATCACCTCTCTGAGTCTGATTTTCTCTGAGCCTGGATGGAAGTGATACCGGGATTGCTTTGGACTGGATTTGAAAATAAACCCCAAAATTAAAAGAGGCCTCATGCTGGCAGAAGGCCATGGGTGTGTGGGCTATGTCATACTTGATTCTTGGACTTGATGGACTCTGAGGCCCCTTCTAATTTTAAAAATTGATGATTCTGAGACCTTGGACAAGTCACTGATCCCTTCTCAGATAGCACCATATAATGGAAAGAGCAGTAAGCTTTGAGCTGGAAGACCTAGATCTTCCACTTAATAGCTGTGGAAATCTGTAAACTGGGCATAATAATGTTTTTCCTCTTTAGCAGCTTACCTTTGTTATCCATATCCTTGTATGTACAAGAAATGTATATACCTACACATGTATCTACTCAATCACCCTGATATTAATAATAATAGCTAACATCTAAATAGTGCTTACTATGAGCCAGGTCCTGTGCTAAGTACTTTATAATTATTAACTCATTTGATTTTCACAACAACCCTGGGAAAAAATGCACCTCTCTGAGCCTGATTTTCCTCCAGTATTAAATGAAAGAGTTAAGCTAATGTCCTTTATAAAGAACTAAATTTAGTCTCTCACTCTTTGTGACCCTGTTGGGTATTTTCTTGGCAAAGATACTGGAGTGGCTTGTCATTTCCTTCTCCAACTAATTTTACAGATGAGGAAACTGAGTCAAACAGGGTCAAGTGACTTGCCCAGAGTCACACAGCTATTCTCTGATGCAGGATTTGAACTCAGGTCCTCTTTACTCCAGAGCCAGCATTCCATGCACCACGCCACCCAGCTAAATGATTTATGACACTGTCCCTTTTGTTGCTGGTCAATCTTTTCAGTTGTGTCCAACTCTTTGTGACCCCATTTGAGGTTTTTTTGGAAAAGATACTGGAGTGGTTTGTACTTTCCTTCTCCAGCTCATTTTACAGATGAGGAAACTGGGGCAAACAGGGTTAAGTCACTTGCCCAACATCACACAGCTAGTAAATGTTTGAGGCTGGATTTGAACTAAGGTCTTTATGACTGACTAGGCTGAGTGCTCTATCCACTGTGCCAGCTAGCTGTTCCTCAGCCAGAGGACCAGGGTTCAACTCTTGACTTTTTGACTTAGAATCGTAAGATCACAGATTAAGAATTAGAAGAAACCTTAAAGGTCATCTGGTCCAATCCCCTTTACAGATAAGGAAACTGAGTTCTAGAGAGTGTAAGTGCTTGCCTAAAGCCACACAGTGAGAGAAATAGAATCTGAAATTAAGTCCTCCAAATCTAGTCCTCAATCCACTGTTCCATTTGCCTCTCTCACTTATTACCTGGATAACCTTGGGCAAAACAGTTTCTGACACTCAGCTTCTCCATCTCTAAAATGAAAGGGTTAGGCTAGGTAATATTCAAGTTCCAACTTTTAACCTCGTAATTCTCTAACAAAGACCCTTTGACTTGTCCAACTCAAAGATTCTAAAAGATTTCTAAGATCCTTTCAAATTTGGTCTGTGGAGAATGCACTCAGGAGACCTGGGCTTCAATTCTAGATCTCATCGTTACTACCTGTGGAACCATGGGACATGAAATAGCTTTAACATCTCTGTACATGTTACCTCATCTGTATAATAAGAATAAATATACTTACCTTGTAAAGGAAGCAGAGCCAAGAAATAATCCGCAATGAGTACAACAATGCAAATGGAAAGAACCATAAGCAAAAAATTTTTAATAAAATTAAAAATAAATGTTATTAAAAATTAAAGTTTGGGTGGCTAGGTGGCACAGTGAATAGAGCACCAGCCCTGGAGTCAGGAGGATCTGGGTTCAAATCCAGCCTCAGACACTTTAAAAATTAGCCACGTGACCTTGGGCAAGTCACTTAACCTCAATTGCCTTCCAAAAAGCTAAAAAAAAATTATTATTTTAAAATAATGTTAATGTTATTAAAAATAAATTAGGAAGATCAAGCAGGACTCCAAAGGAGAGATATGAGTAGATACCCCCAGGTGGGAAGGTCCACAGGTGTTGTGTATTACACCTGTTTTCAATGTATTGATTGGTTCTGCTGGGTTTCTTTTCCTCTTCTTTCTTTTTGTTTAAAAACTACTACTTGTTATATGGGTTGGCTCTCTGGGAAGGAGAGAGGAGGGATGCTAAGTAAAACTGATAATGTAAAAAGGTATAAATAAAAACTTAAAAAAAATAACATTTGTCTTGTCTACTTCACAAGGTTGTAAGAAAAACATTTTTGAAATCGAGTTACTATATTTTTCTATAGAAACCTGTCAGATTTCCCTACGTATCCTTGAATTTTGGGAAAAGATAAATACCTATTTTGTGCCATTTTCTCCAACTCATGGTCTGTTCCTCTCTAACCTGGGAAAATACAGCAAGATTCCTATTTTTTCTTTGTGCCTTCAATATAAAATCATCCAGAGAGGGTGTGTGCATGGTTCTATTCACTGAAGGTCTTTATCATTTCACTGTGATCACCCATAAAAAAGTGATCACAGATATTTATAAGGTAGCGAACAATATTATATATCTTCTCCAGTCCTTCAAAGTGGCAGAGGGAAGACATTTGGGACCAAAAGACAAATACTTGCAAATGTCATTCTTCCTCTGGAGACCAAGAACACAAATTCTTTTTCTGGGAAAAAAAATAACAACTCCATTAAGGGGACATCTGTTGCTCTTCAGCAATAGGGACTCCATAACAGTTTAAAAAACAAAGTTGCAATGCTTAAATAAAAAGAAAACATTATGCCTGAATTGCAAAACAATATGTAAATTGTGCTGGAACTAGCACAAGGCAAAAAAAAAATCTTCCTTAAACAATCTTGAAAATACAAACAGTGTAGGCAATGGGACAGAGGTGAGAGCTGTCATCTCCTAAAATGAATTATTTTAAAGGCAGTCTGGTGTGGATGGCATCTCTGTATACTATGGTGAGACTTACAGATGCATGCAGAGGAACTCCTGGGGCTTACATTGGCTTACATTTATAATTCACTTAGTCATTAGAAAGTACTAAACAGAAGCTCAGAGTTGGAACGGGCGTTAGAGGCCAACCAGTCCAAAGCCCTGCCTGACCAAAAATCTTCTCTACCCAATAAGTGGTCATCCAGCCTCCATCTGAAGACCTGCCATGAGAAGGAGTCCATTACCTCCCAGTACAGCTCATTCCATGTTTGCTCAGATTAATTGGGATGAAATTTTTCCTTATCCTGAACCTAAAAGCATTTTCCTGCATCTTTCACTTGGTGGTCCTAGTTCTTCCCTCTGGAGTAAAGTCTAATCTTTTTGCTTTTCTTAAAATAAAGGATGAGTATCATTTTCCCTAAAGTCTTCTCTTCTTCAGGCTAAACATGTCCATTTATGGTTGACTACAGCATCTTCATTGTTCTGGTCATTCTAATATGGATGGGTATACATTAACTTGACAACATCCTTCCTAAAAAGTGATGCCCAGAACTGAACATAAGAGTACAAGCGTTGTCTAACCATGTCAGTATACAACAGGACTATCACCTCCCTTACTCTGGATGTTGCACCCCTTTTTATTTGTTTTTTATTTTGATTTTGCAGAGGGAAGGGAAGGGCAATTGGGGTTCAGTGAGTTGCCCAAGGTCACACGGCTAGTAAGTGTTAAGTGTCTGAGGTCACATTTGAACTCAGGTCCTCTTGACTCCAGGGCTGGTGCTCTATTTACTGTGCCATCTAGCCGCCCCTGCACCCCTTTTTATACAACCTATTATTGCATTTGCCTCACTGATGCCATAAAGAACTTACAGTCCAGTAAACCCAAACACCCTGTTTTGTATCTGGGCTATTGTCTAGTCATGGTATTCTCATCCTGTACTTGTACAATGGACTTTTTAAAAGTTCCATCTAATTAGATTGAGTTCATCATTCTGGCTATTGTGATCTGTTAGGAGTCTGACCCCTACATTCTATATTCACTGTCTTTCCCAGTTTTGTGCCATCAGCAAGTTTGATAAGTAACCGATTTTTAAAAATGTTACAACAGAGACAAAAGGATCAATCCTCAGGTACCTTCAGAGGGGTTTCTCTCTAAGCTGGTATCAACTCATTGATAACTACTTTTCGGGTTCAGTCATTCATCCAGTGTAGAATCTAGCCGATATCTCTACTGTATCCAAAAGGATAACAATGACAAACTTTATGAAAGGTTTTGTGGCAATCTAAGCATACCATGTCTGTGGCATTCCCTTGATATACCAATCCAGTAACCCTGAAAATAAAAAGAATGGAGTGAGTGTTCTTGATGAAGCTGTGCTGGCACCATTTTCCTCTTCCACATGATCACAAACCATTTTTTAAATAATATGTACTAGAATTTTAGAATTCAAAGCCAAGGTGACTGACCTATTGTTTGAAGACTTTAACCTCTTCCCTTTCTTGAAAATCAGAGCTGCCTTTCTCTCATCTTGAGGTACCTCTTCCATTCTTTCTGATTTTCCAAGATCACCTCCAACTCGGCAACCACGTTCTCTAGTTGTTTGGGAACCCAGGAATATTGTTTATCCCTTAGTGACAAATTCACTAGGTCCTCTCATACTCTCCTTACTTACCTTTTACTCCCCATTCCCTATCCAAACATCATTTTCCCCATAAAAAAGGGAAAATAATTAGAGTTTAGTTCTGCTTCACCTCCATTGTCTATTTTCTTCACTCCATTCATTTTGAGTAGCAGTTTTGCCATTATTAGATACTCCTCAAGTTCTTTAAAATTGCTTTAAAAATATATTCTGTTGCTCTATATCTATGCCTTAGTGCTCTTTTTCCAGGACCATGCCTCTCTCCTATACTTTCATATCCTATCATATACCTGCCAAGTATCTTTTAAAAATCATGGCTGATTGGGGCAGTTAGATGGTGCAGTGAATAGAGCACTGGCCTTGGACTCAGGAGTACTTGAGTTCAAATCCAGCCTCAGATGCTTAACACTAGCTGTGTGACCTTGAGCGAATCATTTAACCCCAATTGCCCTGCCTTCCCCCTCCAAAAAGCAAAAAAAATTAAAAAATTTAAAAAATGACTGATTGAGGAGTTCCCTGTGCATCCACATGGATTTCTTTTTTTTTTTAATTGTGGGGATAAAATGGGGGGTGGCTAGGTTGCGCAGTGAATAGAGCATAGGCCCTGGAGTCAGGAGGACATGAGTTCAAATCTGGTCTCAGACACTTAACATTTACCAGCTGTGTAACCTTCGGCAAGTCACTTAACCCCAATTGCCCTTCAAAAAGCAAAAATAAAAAAATTATGGGACAAAACAAGCATTTCTGTAACACAGTATAATAATAATAAAAAAAGATTGTTTGTTATTTCTTTAACTAATTCTCTCTTTTCTTTTTCAGTGAAATACTTTGTGTCTGAGTTACAGTATCTTATTCCCAAAAGCTTCCCATAAATCTTGGCCTGATTTCTCCAGTATAATTTAAACCATAGGATATGACCTCTCCTTCCCTGAATTCTGAAATCTGCACTCCCTAAATCTAGAGTGCAAACTAGCCTAGGCCTGTCTTTCCTTTCCTTCTATATCATTAATTGTCATGTTTCCCCAAGATGCCCTTCATTTCAACTTTCAGCACCTAGTCACTTCTTGTTGACCTACAAAAAAATGACCCCATCTCTGAGGTCTTTTCCATTTCCAAAATTCTATGACTGTTAATCCAACTTCTGTCCTTCAAAGTAGAAGGAGGCATCCATGGTATATTGGAAAAAACAGTAGCTTAAAAACTGGAAAATCTTGATTCTAATCCTACCTCTGCTACAACATTCACTCCATCATCTTGGGAAAAGCCTATTCTTTTTCAGGATGTTAGTTTCCTCATCTGCCAGAAGAGAAAGTTAAATAAGGTGATATCTAAGATCTCCACCTTCCAGCTCTAACATTCTATGGTTCTGTAACTCTATAGCTTCAGTGCTTTACAAGTATCCTCAAGAATCATGCTGCATCACACAGAATTGATCTTGTAAAGAAAGACAATTTTAAAATGATGGAATCTCAGAGTGGAAGGAATCTGAGGTCATCTAGGTCAATTCCTAGATGAAGTATGTTCCCTCTACAACACCCCCTATATATGGTTATGCAGCCTCTGTTTAAAACACCTCCAGTAATAGGGAGGGGGAGAAAAAGTTCGACAGCCAATTATATAAGATTATTTAATATTTACATAGATACAAGCAGGAGAATCTTGGCAGCTCAGATAAGAGTAAATAATGACAGAATGTGAGTCCCAGTTCTAGCTTGCCTATACTTTGGAAAGTCTGTAAATAAAACATTCTTCCCTCAATTTAAAAAGAGGATTTGGCAGCTTAGCTTTAAGTGAATCCACTTAAAAATCCATTGCACATCAAAGAACATATGCTGTATAAAAAGCATGTACTTTCAAAAGATTTTCCTGCCGGTCAAATTCCCCATTTTGTTTTTTAGTCATTTGATATCTTTTTCATTTCATGAAGGTTTCAAAGGTTTCCAAATTCAAGCAAATGATCCATCATTTCAAATATGACACTAATTTTCATTGTATTTTTAAAAGTATCATCAGTTTGAATGGTCTGCTTATGAAGCCTGGCACTCTGTTTCTATAGAAAGAGAAAAGAAATCCTAGGTACATATGTATTCAAATGGCTGATCATATGCTCTGTAGCAACAACATAAAATGGTAGAAAGAGCCCAGGCCTTGGAGTCGGAAAATCTGAGCTCAGATATAGGCTCTGGCTATTGCTAGCAGTATGACCAAGGGCAAACCACTTCAACAATCTGTACCTCAGTTCCTTCATCTATACAATGGAAATATTCTGCAGTCATCTTCCTAATAGCTACCTTGCCATTGAACCAAAGCCTATGCTCTGGGGGACTTAATTTCAAATCTGGAACTCCAGTGCCAGCTTCTTCTCTACCACATCATTGTGACTGGTGACATGACCCACTATATATATATGTAGCAAATATATATATATGTGTGTGTGTGTATATATATGTATATATATATATATATATATATATATGTATATATATGTATATATATATGAAATTCCAGCCATACTTCACTCCCTATCTCCTTAACAACCATTCTGAAACTACAAATACTTTTCATCGATCCCTTTTCAATCATGAAACCTTAATCAAAGCAATATTGTCATTGCTACTGGAAAGAGTGTGTCTACTTCCCTCTGCCTGTCTTCACTATCCCCATATCTTTAGGAAGCCCCCATGTTGTGTGGGGGCAGTCAAAGGAAAGAAGGGAGTATAGAGGGGTAGTGATGCTAGAGGTTGTTTATGACTATTGTTCTAGGGGTTTGCTCTTGTCCTTTCCAAGGAATAGTCTGCTCATTTATAGTAAACATCCAATAAAAATCAGCTTATCTTTCTCAGGAGACAAAATACATTATAAAAGTAAAGATAACAAGTAAATAACACTTAAAGGGGGTGGAGGAGAGTGAACACCCAAGGGTAGGCAGTATCAATTTGCTAGGAAGCAGTGAGCCAGAGAAGGGGAAGGAAATGGAGAGGGTCGCCAGGTCCTAATGCAGGAGTAAAATCTTCCCAAACAGGTCACTCAGAAGGGTCAGGGAGCCAGACAAGGCTCCAACAGCTCATGATGATATTCATTTTGTGATAACTGTACCTTTCCCTTGCAATCAGCTGGCCAAAAACCTGGTGCCAGACCAAAATTCCTTTCTTTCCCCTCCTCCCCCACAACACTTCTTCCTCCCATGATTCTTTACTCTTTCCTTCCAGCTGAAATAACTGAACTTCCCATTATCTCCTTTAGGCTACTTTTCCAAAACAAATTGCCCCATGCTGGCTACAACTTCCCCATCCTGGCTATAACTTCCTTATATGTGTTGTCTTCATCTTTTAAAATGAAAGTTAAGAATGGAAACTGTCAGGGTGGCTAGGCAGCACAGTGAATAGAGCACTGGCCCTGGAGTCAGGAGGACCTGAGTTCAAATGTGGCCTCAGACATTTAACACTTACTAGCTGTGTGACCTTGGGCAAGTCACTGAACTCCAACTGCCCCTCCAAAAAGCCAAAAAAAAGAGTAGAAACCATCTTCAAATTTATATTTGCATACTCAGTGTTATCACATTTTCAGACAAATCATAATTTGTTGTTGTTGTTTAGTCAATTAGCCATGTCTGACTCTTTGTGACCCCATTTGGGGTTTTCTTGGCAAAAATAGTGGAGTGGTTTGCCATTTCCTTCTCCAGCTCATTTTACAGTTGAAGAAACCAAGGGAAGCAGGGTTCAGAGTTAAGTGGCTTGCCCAGAGTCACACAGCTAGTAAGTATCTGAAGCTGGATTTGAATTCAGGTCCCCCTTACTCCAGGACCCATGCTTATAGCGGCAACCACACCGGCATACTCAGGATGGCTGCCCACACAGGTTCTTAGATCTGCTTTACTAGGAAAGAGAGCTATTTAAGGTCAACAGTCTTTTTTAATTACATTCAGTGGTCCAGGGGAAAAGTCAGCACCTTGAACTTCAGAGAAAATACAGAGAAAATTCAAGCAGAGAAATAAAGATCAACAGACAGGGCTCTGACTGCCTGAATCAACTATACACTTTACATATATACCTGGATCAAGAGAGCCTTTACATCTGAGCAGTCGGGGCTCTGAACATACAGTCACTCAGAATCTCAACCAGGGAATCACAAGATCCTTCTTATAAGCGAGCCCCCAAAGCCAAACAACTCTGAGTTGTCAGAGTATATATACACTTCTCAAAGCCAGAAGGCATCACAACCTTCGTGACTCAGTGACTAATTAGAAATTAGCAAAACATGTGAAAACCTTCCTACAAGTAACCCTCCACTAAACTAGCTTCCCTTAATGGGCTCCAAGTGAGGCCTATTAATGGAGGAGAGGGAAGATCTTAAATCCCATTAACACTACAGCACTACATCCTCTTCTATCCACCACCTAGCTGCCCAGCTAAATGACATGACACAGCTTTCTTTTGCTGTTGTTGTTCAGTCATTTCAGTTGTATCCAACTCTGTGACTCCATTTGGGGTTTTCTTTTTTTTTTTAGAGGGGGGAGGGTAAAGCAATTGGGGTTAAGTGAATTTTCCAAAGTCACACAGCTAGTTAAGTGTCAAGTGTCTCAGGCCAGATTTGAATTCAGGTCCTCCTGACTCAGGGCTGGTGCTCTATTCACTGTGCCACCTAGCAGCCCCATTTGGGGTTTTCTTGGCGAAGATACTGAAGTTGTTTGTCATTTCCTTCTCCAGCTCATTTTACAGACGAGGAAACAGAGGCAAACAGGGTTAAGTGACTTGCCAATGGTCATCCAGCTAATAAGTGTCTGAGGCAAGATTTGAACCCAGGAAGAGGAGTCTTCCTGACTCTAGGTCCAGCATTCTGCACACCATGCCACCTAGCTGCTCCAATCGTAATTATTAAATGCTTTCTCATGCTTGGCACACAGCAGTGCTCAATACATGCTTACTGGCCTCATTTATTATACCATGTACCTCATGGGCTGCAAGGGAACTGTTTTATACATATAATTTCAAGACATGGCCAATCCAAGAATTTGTTTTGCTTGACCATCTGTATTTGTCACAAGAGTTTTCCTTTTCTTTTCTCAATTTGGATGGGAGGAGAGTGTGAGGGGGTGAAATGGAAAAAAAATAGATTTTCAAGTGGAAAAAATAAAATAAAATTCTTAAAAAGTTATGCTTTATAAATCTTCATTTCAACAAATTGAATTCAACAAATATTTATTAAGCATGGTCCGTGTAAGGCTCTGTGCTACGTGCTTCAGACACTATGGAAGTGTGAGTTGCTGCTTTGGGTCATGGCTTGTAATTTCATTGTTTTAGAGAAGTCCCTGTAGGGAAGCTCCTGCCAATTCAGATTGTCACCACTTCTAAAACTTCCAACTTTAGAGACTTGCTTTTACAGACTTGTTACTGCTAACAATTTACATTTACATTCATGATTAACATTTGTTTCTGTAGCATTTGAAGTCTTGTAAAGTGTTTTACTTTTGCTATGGTTTTGATTCTCAAAACCACCATGTAACGCTGCCTTATTACCACTATTGCTTCAGTCCATGAACACTGACTCTCATTAATTCTATGACTTGCCTCTGGCTTCCTGCTATGGGGAAGCAACATAGTGAATTGGAAAATGTGCTGAACTTGGAAGTAGGTGAGACCTGCTTCTGATACTCGTTAGCTGTGTGACTGGTGCCAAATAATTTAACCTCTCTTTGCCTCAGCATCTTTCCCTGTAAAACGGCCACAGTGATATCTGCAGTATCTGTCGCATGGAGTTGTTGAAGATATGAAGACCTTTACCTCCCTAAAACTCCAAATAAAAACCAGCTATTATGGTTATTATTATTATTAAGGGGAATTCTCTCTTTGAAAGAGTTCTCCCAGGGGTGGAAAGAAAAACTCCCCTAGTTACAAAGGGCTAAATGGCAAAGCAATCCCAAAGTAAAAGAACAGATGTAGCATTACAATCAATGGCCTCATTCACGGTGAAGGCGATTGTCTAATAAAGAGACCTGCAAAGGGAAGGAGAGGACCAAAGAGAAGTAATAACTAGAAAACTCCCTCAAATAACTTTTAATCACCTGGTGGTTTCAGGAGATAAATTTTTGCTTCAATTTCCTACTTAGTGTTTGTTAGGGCTGAACCTTTGCTGAAGCATTGGGGGAACTACCTCATCTGGAATGACTAGACCTTACCACCTCACTCCAAGTTACTTCATTTTCTATGAGTCTTGGAACTCTTCTTGGGGCTTCATTAGGAAGGACCATGATATAATGAAAAGTCCATGGGCTCAGGAGTCAGACTTGGATTCAAGTCTCAGCTCTGCCATTCGTTTGTAATCTCTTTGTTCAGTCATTTTTGACTCTTTATGACTCTATTTGGGGTTTTCTTGGTAAAGATCCTAGAGTAGTGTGCCATTTCTTTCTCCAGTTCATTTTACAGATAAGGAAACTGAGACAGGGTTAAGTGACTCACCCAGGGTCACACAGCTAGCAACTGTCTGAGGCCAGATTTGAACTCAGGAAGATGAGTCTTCCTGACTCCAGACTTGATGTTCTGACCACTGTACCACCTATCTGCCAACAAGTCTGACCCTCAATCTCCTGTACAGTTCCTTTACAATTTCTCTAAAACATGGGTTTTGGATTAGATGAACTCCACGGTCCCTTCTAAATCTAATGTGTTCTATGGTTATGAAAAATTTCTGCATATGGTTAATGGTGTTTGTATTTTTAAAAAAAAGGATGGGTGAGAAAAGGAGAAGACAGCAAGAGTTTTCAGAACTGGCAAAAGCTGTGGTTCATTCATGCAGTTCAACATGATGCTTCTCTTTTGTTGACTAGCATGGTGGTTACACATCATTTTTAGTCAAGATTTACATTTCTGATAGCCTCATTCACTTAATCACCAGATATTTATCGAACACCTACTATATGTAAAATTCTGTGACTTCAAATTGTTTATTAAAAGATCATATTATGAGGGAGATTTTATGTCTCCTCCAACACACAAGAGCTGAAATTTTTCATTGAGAAATTAAGAGTTTGACCTGGGGCCCTAGAACCCGGGCAGAACATGCTCCTTATGGACAAGAACTGATGTAGCAGCTTGCCCTATGAAACAACCAAAATCATCATTCTCAAAACATGACAGACTGGAATGTACTGGAAATAAGCTGTTTACCTAATTCTTGAAAGATTTCTTCACCTAATTTTTCTTCTCATTCATTCATTCAACAAACATTCAGTAAGCACCTTGTGTTTGAAAGGATCAATAAGAAACAATTCCTGCCTTAGAGGAAGTTATTTTCAAAAGCTTTCTGTTCTTACCCCTTGCTTTTTGAAATGCATTAGTCTACTCTCCTGACTTTGTCTTTATAATTGTATCTTTCTTCCATGAGTGGGGATCTTGCATTCTCTCACAATCAAAATTCTCAAATCTGAAATGTCTCCTTTCAGGAAATGGTAGACTCAGAAGTGGAAGAGTTTAAAGACCACAGCATACTCTAAAAATCTTTTTTTTTTTAAGGTGGGATAGCCTATCAGTTTGTGTTGCTGACACTTAAACTCTGATGAAATGAAGGACAGACCATTTAACTGAGAATTTTGGTTAATTGAAAGTTAATCATAAATGCTTTTCATGATAATCTCTCATTTATGCAGTATAGAGGAACGGGGTTTTTAACCAGAAAACACAAATAAAAGACTTCAGACTTACCTGGGGTGAGTCACTTCCAGCTAGCAGAAACTCTATTTCTCCTTATATAAACATAATTTTTTTTTTAAAGAGCCCTTCAAGCTTTGAGAGCCCTTCCAGCTCAGAAAGTCCATGTTTCTAAGGCTAGGTTTGGTTTTGCTTTTTTTTTTTTCCAGTCAGTCCTTGAGACATCATAAGATAGGTTACATTAGAGTAATTGCATTACTAGCATTTGGAAAATGGAGATGCTAGGTTGGAAAATCCACAGCATGGTTTATTCTTTGTTTCTAAGTACGTGGATTTAAGGCTTGCAAGTG
The DNA here is from genome assembly GCA_028627135.1 of Pseudochirops cupreus. NCBI lineage: Eukaryota > Metazoa > Chordata > Mammalia > Diprotodontia > Pseudocheiridae > Pseudochirops > Pseudochirops cupreus. Next base: position 505,491,956 of record CM053582.1, read on the forward strand.
TGTTTTAAAAAAAGAAATCCATCCGTACCATTCTAGACTAGAGAATTATTTGGGAACAATATTCATGCCTAGAGAGAAGCTGCCAAATACCCACTCACCTCCTAATTCTATTGCCTTGTCCTGAAAAAGGGAGAATAGCTGGTCTGGTTTGGTTTAGCCTGGCCCGGTCTTGCTAGGCTCCCAGCCAAAGCCTTTCCTCAAGTCACCCAGACTGATGTAAGGAGATTCTTGGATCTCCTCACCCCTCTTGCCTTGTTGAATTCTCCATTGTTAAGATCTCCCAAAAAAACCCACCATCTGACCTCTTGCACTCAAGGAAGCTATGCTGTAAGGGGGAAAGTCTCTTTTGGGGAAGGGAAGATGGAGGAGGTTGGGGAGAGAAGAGATAGAGAAACTAGGTAGAATTGAAAAGCACGGTTTTGAAGAACCATCCATGGGGGAACAGGAAGAACCAGAAGCCACTGTTGAGTTTCAGCATGCATTTAATGTTATTCTTTCATTACACTATAGCTTATGTTACTATGGGGATCCTGCACTGTTTCCCATGTATTTATTTATTGTTCACTACTGAGATCTTATTTCTGTCAAGATGGGCTGTATGACTGGGCTTCCCAGAAAGGCTAATAGCCTATTGCATGAAATGTCATGAACCATGGGGGGAAAGCAGAAGAAATAATAACCCATTCATTACACACATAAATCCACACAGAAGAAATAAGAACTCTTTGATTACACAGACATATAGAGCTCCCCAAATCTTTACAAGATGTTGACAATTCATTTCTTTCCATTAATATACTTGCCTTCAGGAAACATTCAGGCCCCAAAAGCATGGCTGCATGGTTGATAAGCTCTACAGTGACCAATAAATAAATCATCTAAATAACTAAGTCCTGAACTAATTTGCAAGACAAATTGGGGAAAATGTCCCAGATCTCATCCTGGGGGCATCTGGGTAAAGAAGAAAAAAGCAAAGCCTATCTATGTTCCATAAGCACGTTACTTGACATCAACTAGCTGTGTGACCTTACCGAAGTCCCTTCCTTTCCCTTCCCTGGGCCTCAGTGCCCCATTCTGTTGGAAGGAAGGAAGGAAGGAAGGAAGGAAGGAAGGAAGGAAGGAAGGAAGGAAGTCTTTAATAAAAATGATTTCTCAGGTATCTTCCAGCTCTAACATTCTGTTATCCTACGTGAAGACAAGATTTTTGGAAGCACCTTAATTCATACAAATATCGAACATGTTCAATGCTTAAAGAGTCTCTCAGTCATTTGGAAAGAGCTAGAAAAGCTTTTTCTTCAAGGACACTGGGCAAGATTAACTTTCATGCAAAACTAATGATTCAAGCAATTAGTAAGATACACACAATACCACAAATAGGTTTCATATTTCTTAGTCCATATATAGATCATCAAGCAGCTCTACACACCACATGGTTCCTGAGAGTTTAAAAAAAAAAACTGCTGCCAGTCCTCACTCTTCTCCACATCATGTGTTATAAATTCTTGAAGCTCTTTTGGCTACTGTTTGGGAATCAGATGCGTCCTCTTCCTCTTCCTCAGTTCGTTTGTGTTTTAAAAATAAATCCGATTTTAAGAAGCGACTGTAGCTGTCATACTTCATGAGATTGAAAATCTGAGGAATGAAAGAAAAAAAAAGTCTGAAGACGAGAGGTGACTGAATCGAACAAATGAATGAACAAATATTTAATCCAGCATTCCAGTTCTGTGTGCGGGCATCCCATCCAGACCTCATTTGTAGCTCAGGAAGGCAGGGGCTGAGATCTCCCCCAGTGCTAAACACAAAACTTTGCTCCCTGGGGGCTTAAGAGTCACTTGGTCAGCTGAAGTGCAGCGTCCCCATTTGCCTTGTTTGTGAGGCACTGTGGGGCAGTCACAGACTTCTGCTTGACTAATGCCACCTTCCATTCACATAGCAATTTACAGTTTTTCAAAAGCTTTTAGTGTTCATGATCTGGTTTGGGTTTTTTTACTATTTTTTTTTTGGAGGAAGGAAAGGCAGGGCAATTGAGGTTAAGTGACTTGCCCAAGGTCACAAGGCTAGTGTGTCAAGTGTCTGAGGCTGGACTTGAACTCAGGTCCTCCTGACTCCAGGGCCGGTGCTCTATTCACTGCGCCCCCTAGCCACCCCTCATGATCTGTTTTAATGTTCAAAACTATTCTGGGAGGTAGGCAATGCATGTATCTGCATCCATTTGAAAGATGAGAAAGCTGAGGTCCAGAGAGGTTGTGTGATTTGCCCATGGTTACCCAGCTTCTAAGGCAGTGACACTGTGAATAAAGCTCTGGACCTGGAGTCAGGAAGATGTGAGTTCAAATCCCACTTCAGAAACTTATTAGCTATGTGACCCCGGGCAAATTAGCCACTTAACCTCTATTTGCTTCAGCTTCCTGAACTGTAAAGTGGTAGCGATAGCAGCACCCACCTAACAGGGCTCCTGTGTGGATCAAATGAGATGCGCTTAGCACGGCGCCTGGTATACAGTCAGCCCGATTTAAATGCTTATTCCTCCCCTTCTCTGGCTCTTCTAAGGGCCAGAGGCAGGACTTGAATGCACTTTCTGATCCCAAGGCCTGTTTTCTTTCTCTCTTTGCATGTATTTCTTCTCCACCAAGGTTGTAAGCTCACATTGTCTGCCTCCAGTGAGCCTACAAACTCGGCAGAGAGAAAATACATATAAAGAGAAAAAGGAAACTGATCCTGTAAGGCAGTAACAGCTGTGCCAGGGTAAGCCGCTTCCTGGAGGCTTTTGGTCAGTATGAAAACCTGTACCAGAACATCAAGTATTTTTATTGTTGCTGCTGTTGTTCAGTCTATCAACTCTTTGTGACCCTGTTTGGGATTTTCTTGGCAAAGATACTGGAGTGGTCTCTCATTTCCTTCTCCAGCTCATCTCACAGATGAGGAAACTGAGGCAAATGCGGTTAAGTGACTTGCCCAGGGTCACACAGCTAATAAGCGTCTGAGGCTGGATTTGAACTCAGAAAAACGAGTCTTCCTGACTTCAGGCCTGGCGCTCTTTCCAAGGCACCACCTACCTCCCCACTCTTAGTAGCTGTGTAAATTTAGGCAAATCTCAACCTTTTTGAGCCTTAATTTCTAGCTTTAAAATGAGGATACTTGTGCCATTTGTCTCACAGAATTGTGAGAATCAAATGAGATAAAGTATTAAAGAATTGCAAACAATAAAGGTATCTCAATAGAGATAAAATGTGAAAAGCTTTGCAAACTTTAAAATATTGTGTCTATGTCAGATATTATTATAGTATTTATTCCACCCAACATTGATTTATAGTATAGTATCAAAGAGTCATTTAGCAATTTCTAATTTACCTGAAAAAATAACAGAGGTCTTATTTCACTAAACTTTTGAAAAGTTTGGGGCATTTTCAGATAGAAATCATGGCTGTAGAAATACTGGTCACAGTGTTATTATGGTATCACATAACATAATTCCAATATTATGATGAAGTCTGAAATTCCAAACATATCTGTGATTTTGCCAAGAAACAATACAGTTGCATATTCAGGATAGGAAAGCAGCGGTCTTGCCAAGGAGAGACTCCCAGGAGGAATTTGTTTAAAAGCAAACATGAGAAGTCCTTAGACAGCAAAAAAGTAAGGGGTAAGACTAGCTGCATCATCTGTCTCTATGAAGGAAACCATTCAAATCAATCATTCCATGAAGAGCTAGAGCTAAAAGGATCTTGAATAAACAATAAAGAGAAATAATGTCTGAGTCACTGAGCTCCAATGGAAAGCACTGGGCTCAGGCTGGAAGGCTGGGGGTTCCAGGCTCATCATCTCTGCCATTTAGTAAGAGAACATTGCCAACCCTCATTTTGCCTCTTCTTTAAAAAAGAAATAGTAATAATTGCATTATTTGTAGCAAATGTTTGCCCAACAAAAAAGATGGAATGTTTAAGAAGACAGGCAGAAAGAAGTATTTTCTGGCTAATAAAGGGATGTGACCCATAAAGGGAAAATCCCTTTATAAGTGATATCTATCACATGCCTTTAAACATGGCTTTTGGTACATTCAGTAGCGAGATAACAAAATTAAATTATCATGATGATGGAGATAATAAAATTTAGTTCTTTGTTTGTATCAGGTCACTTATAACAAAGTAGAATGCTGCCTAAGCTTAAAAACTCAGAGAATCATAGGGTTAAAAGGAGACTAGAGGTCACATAACCAGTCTAACATCAGGGTTTCTGAACTTCTTTGTCTCATGGACCCTTTTGGCAGTCTGGTGAAACTTGCAATCCCCTTCTCAGAAAAAAAAATTTTTAATGTATGAAATAAAACAAGCCTTTCTATTACATAGTAGAATTTTTTTAAAAAAAGACAATTGCATATGGAACTACAAATCTATTATGTACAACTTGCTATTCCTTTTAAATATATAATAAAGTTATCATATAAATTTCTTTTCTTTTTTTCCCTCCCCCCCCCATGGCTGCTATTAGATGCAAGTATATATATTCACACATACACATATGCACATGCATGTAAAATCATTCTGTATATACTTCTATTTATCAGTTCTTTCTCTAGATGCAGACAGCATCTTCCTTCATCCATTCTTTGTAGCTAATTTAGGGATTTATAATAGTCAAAATCACTCAGAATAATGTTTTAAAATGCATAGGATTACAAAGGAAACTATTTAGGCTGAGTTATCAAAATAATTCTTAAATGCCACATGTTCATGAACCTCATTCCTAGATTCTTTGATTCAAAAGACTTGCCCCTGCATAAAGTATGGACCATCCTCTAATATCTTTTTCTAGAACCCCTCCAAAGGAGAGCTGGAAGAAGAAGGGAAAAGAAAGTTGGTGATCCTGAAAAGTGGTCCAGGGCACTTTTCTAAATGCCTTGCCTACTTATCAAATATATGTTATTTAAAAAAAACAAAAAAAAAACCTCTGAAAGTGACTGTCTTAAATATCTTCCACGTACTTACGTTTGCCATAAGTATATAACTGATAGAACAAGGAAGGATTGTTGTTCCTGTTTTTTAACCCCTGTGTGTGTATCTTTAGCTGTGCTCATCCCAGAGATCCCTTTCAAACCTTTCCTAAAATCTCTAGTAATTCTATTCAGAACCTACTCCCCTTATTGGAGTCCTCTTTTTATTCCTTCACCTCCTTAACAATTTCACCTTGGACCTTTGATAGGGTTTCTTGGGAGGGGAATGAGAAGGAATTCTGAAATAGGAGTACAGTATATAAATATGTTTTGCCTAGATTGGGAGAAATTTGAGGGAAAAGATCCTTGTAGAAAAGGCAAAAAGCATAATTCTTTTTAAAAAAAGAAATAATCCCCCACCTAAATCTCCTCTTGTTTCACCTCTGGGTGCCAGACTCATCACCAATTAAGCCATGATTCACTATTGACTACATTTCATAGTTCTCCAAGTCACTAGAGCCTCCAAGAGGAACTTGTGGATGTTTGGCTGATCTAATAAACAGGATATGCCAAGCGTGACGAATGAAAACAATTTTACAAGTCTTTCTCCTCAAGTGTTGCATTTGCAGACTTATGGGACAGGGAAGAAAATTTCTTATTTTACACACACACACACACACACACACACACACACACACACACACACACCCTGCATTCCTGTTTATACAGAAAAAAAGGCAAATTTAAGTTGAAGACATACAAATCAAAGAAAGACTAAGCATAACCCAAATGTTTTATAGGAACTTTCCATGTGTGTGGGCGTAACATCCTGTTTGCCTAAGGTAGATGTTTCAGAGCAACTCCCTCAGAGTTTTAAAAAAACCAAAAAATCAACACTTAATCTGGAGCCATACCAGGTGGGCAGAAAAGAGAGGGGAGATAAAAGAGGAGAAGTTTGTCTCATTTTAGTGAAAAGTGAAAAAAGCCATGCTAAAATCTCTAAATGTTTTGAAGGAAGGTACTAATGGACCAACATGACTTTTAGCAGCAACCAAGACAGGGAAGATTCAAGTGGGTGTGAACCAGGGAACACAAGGATGAGATATTTCGGTCAATAACTCCTTGTGTAATCAAATACTATTTTGTTGGGCAGGTCTGGTGCACTCTAAGTATTTCACAAGAGAACATAAAAAAATCTTCCCTGCCTTGTTTAGACATGAACTGGCCAAAAAAAGTCTTCCTAGATTAGGCCCAGAATTCTCTCCTATATCGAATGAATGAATTTGTTAATGAGCGTATTATGTGCAAAACATAAGGCTAACATTGCAGATACAAAAAGAAAAATAAGACTTTCTATAGTATTTGAAGAGAGAGACAAAGCTATAAGAAATTTTAGCTGCTCATGTCAGATGGAAAGACCCAGTGGTCTCTTGACCCAACAGCAAGGCAGATGTTAATCTATGTTCGTTGGTACCATTTTCATTAGCAATAAAACCTGTTTCTGATACTGAAATAATTGAAGGTGCCAAAGATTTTGGTGATGACAAGTTTTCTTTCTGAAGGTTCAGTAGCTATGCCTTCTGAGAGGACAAGGGCAGGTGATCTAGTACATGCAGGTGGTACTACTCTTCCCAGAGCTCTTGGACACAGAGTCCTGGACTTTCTCTACTAGGGTGTGAGGAGAGTTGGGGGTTGAAGCAACGGTTTGAACCAAGAGTGGGGAAACTGTGGCCTCGAGGCCCTGTGTGGCCTTCTAGGTCCTTGGGTGCAGGCTTTTGACTGAGTCCAAGTTTTACAGTTCTGTGAAATCTGGATTCAGAGGGTGGCACTTGAGGCCCTAGAGGGTCACATGTGGCCTGGAGGCTGCAGGTTCCCCACCCCTGGTTTGACCCAATTGGCCCATCATCTATCTATTTTTTCTTCTGGCTGTCTTATTACTTCTTTAATTTCTATAACTCTGTTACAGTGAACCATTTTGCCGTCAGTCTAAGAACCATATAATGTTGAAAGGAAAAGTGTACATTTATGAATAAATCTATGTAAAAATGAAATGGGATGCCTTGGGAGGACAGAGGTTTTTCCTCCTTTGATGTCATCAAACAAAGGCTGGAAAACCACTTGCTGGGGTATGTTCTGAAGGAGATTCTTGTTCAGGTGACAATCAGACTTAATAGCTCTGAATTATCTTTTGAATCAAAGATTCTAGGAATCTATAAGTATCTTCATCTTGTTGGGTTATAAGATGCCTGTTATATTCACTTACTCAATATGGTCCCAAAGATCTAAGACTTCCCAAAAGTCCTTCTAACCTGCAGGCTGTGCTCTGACAATAAAGAAGTCTCCTTTTGTTTTTTTTGGGGGGGGGGATTGCAAGGCAATTGGGGTTAAGTGACTTGCCCAAGGTCACACAGCCAGCAAGTGTGTCAAGTGTCTGAGGCCAGATTTGAACTCAGGTCCTCCTGACTCCAGGGCTGGAAGAAGTTTCCTTTTAATAGACCCCAGAAATCCCTTGATTACAGGCCCTTGACTAGGAAAATGAGTAAGTGGAGAGAGCCAAAAGACAACGGGTTGGTTCAAATGTAGTTTGTACCCAAAGGCATCATACAAACCTGATAAGCTGGCCTGATAGAGTCTAAGAACTATAATAATAATATATTTAATAATATATAGAATATTATATATATTATATAATAATAATAGCTGTGCCTTGGACACTTAATATCTATGTGACCCTGAGCAAGTCATCTGCTGCCTGTGTCAGTTTCCTTGTCTATAACAAAAGGATAATAATAGCACCTACCTATCAGAGTTTTTATGAGGATTAAATGAGATAATATTTATTAAGCCCCTGGCAAAGTTTAAAGAGTATACCAACACCAGCTGTTATTATGTTAGCACTTAGCTATGATTTATACGGTGATTTCAGTTTTGGAAAAATTTCAGTTTATTTCATTCGATCCTCACAACAACCCTGTGAAGTGGGTGCTTTAAGAGGAAGAGCCTGAGACCTGAAAGAGGTGGAGTTACTTTGCCAGGATCATGGAACAGATATCTGAGGCAGGATTTGAATACAGGTCTTCCTGATGCACTTCATTGTGCCACCTCGTTTTTTCCTGTTACAAGTGGTAAAACTGAAGCCTAGAAAAATGAGTGACTGGACCAACATCACATAACAAGTGAGTGGTCAAGCCACAGAAGCAAGACATACATACATATGTGTTATGTGTATGTGTATGTATATATGCATGTATTATCTATGTATATACATACATATATACCCAGGGCGCATATGTATATATACATATATATATATATGTGTGTGTGTGTGTGTGTGTGTGTGTGTGTGTGTGTGTGTGTGTGTGTGTGTGTATATATATATGAAATAAACCCAGACACATATATGAGAGTGTATATATGTGTATAGTTGTGTGTACGTATTTATATTTACATATAAATCCTATCCAGACTAATGATATGAGGAGTCTCTGGTTACATTTGCTAGCTCATCATTAATTCTGAATTGTACCACAATTAACACCAGGAAGTGGGCAACCAAGAGTCAAATTGTTGATTGAGGAAAAACAGAAAAGAATTGAAGAGGTCAAAAGGAGAAACTTGTCAGGATATGACTAGGAGACCAAGTGGAAACATAAAATCAGAAGAATGAGAATAGAGAAGAAATGAAAAAAAAACAGGCTGCTGATAGATTGTGGTCATGTGCCCCTTTTTTGGCCAGATCACTGTGGCCCAGAAGGGCTTTGGGTTTTGGCACACGCACCGCTGGCTGCCTGTGAGCTATGGGCCTGGAATGTAAATTGTTGAACATTGCTGCACTGGAATTCAGCCCTATAAGCAGCTGGAGGTTGGACGTCCTCTGAAAAATGAGAAATGATCCTTGCTGCAGACATGCAATTTCTCACAACTATTCCACATCTGAAAGGGAGCAGCCTATTTTACGACCAGCAGCTTTCCCCTCCACCCTCAATTTCCCCTCCCAATCTTGATCCTGGTATTTCCCCATGGTTTGCTGCAAAATTAAAATGACATCTGAAAATACTCCCCTGTCTCCCCCAGTTGTTGAATACTACCTTATTTATTGTATGAAAGAAAAATCTAAAGGTTAAGTTCAAATCTTTTAAAGTTCCCTACTTTGTAATATAATCCTTTATAGAGTTATATAGCCATAGCATATGGAAAATGAGTAAGTCCATAAGCACTTAATAAAGCCCCTTGAACATCCCTAAGCCAAAATTTGCTATTATTACTTTACCTCTCTGGTGCTCAGTTTCCTCATTTGTAAAAGAGGTCACATTAATAATTTCTAGCTCTAAATCCTATTTTCTGGGCAAGTTACATTCCAAGTCTAATGAGAATTTAAAACTTTTCAAAAATAAATACTTGAAGAACCTAATGAATCCTCCCCTCCAGCAACCTGTTTCCCCTTTTTTGGAGGGGGAGGAGGCTCATAATCCATCAAAAATCCTTCATTATATTCATCTCAGGTAGGCATAATGAGAAAGGGAGAAGGAGAAAAAATTAGCAATGAGTATAATATAAACACTTTTTACATGATTGTTTATAACTTGTGCAAAAATTTGATTATTTGCAGTTAAAAGTAGATTGGAGCATACCTACAGTTGCCACATTTTCCAAATCAAAAATCAAGACATATGATCTTAGAAATCATTTTTCTTTTTTGCAAAGTACTTTGTGGGGGGAAAAACAACTACTTTCTTTTCTTAAAAGTTGAAACTGTCTCAAAAAAAAAATACAGGATGTGCAGTCACTGTCGGTGTACCTGACATTTGAATTGTAGGTTGTAGACTCCTTACAAACACATGTGCTTTAAGCAGGGAAGGGCAGGGGAACATTTCTACACAATAAAGTGATTATAGGGATTGGCAGAAGAACAGGAAGGGTGATGGTTTTGTGAAATCCAGAAGGATTATATTCTAAAGTTCAGACTGCTTTGCATTCTTCTGATATAAGGAGCAGACAGTTTGCTCCTGAGAAGGTCAGAGGGAAGGTTAAACAGGAATTAAAATAACAAAACCTCTTACTTCAAATTCTTTCTTGGAGTTTCCTGAGGAGGTCTTGTGATGGGTTGGGGCAGAGATACCCAGCTCTTTTAAAACTGAACTCTCAATGCTCTCCCAAAGGGAAGGAAATCACAGTGCCAAGACTTTATAAAAGCTTGTACAGAAACATTAGCATGTACTGACAAAGTCTGGACAATTTTGACCTATAGAGGCAGATGCTGGCATTAACTTTGCTAGTTCAGAAATTACCTCAAAGGCTGGTCATTTTTAAAATTCTTTCTTGTCAGGAAGAAGATAATGGTGCTTTTAAGAGGAAGATAACCAGATTGATGCTAGAGGCTTAAGATAGCCAGATTCAGTGTCAGGTTTTCCATTTGAATCACCAAAGCAAAGGCAGAGGGGTTGGTTTTAAACTTGCTTCCTTTTCCCACTTTCTGTTCAAAGCTATTTATTCTCCCTTCATTTTTTTCACACACTTTTATGGTCCTTTTGACCAAACTTTTTTAAAGGAGAACTTAGCACCTGATCCTCCCCACTGATATGCAATATGAATTAGGTTCTGTACAAAATCTTTTTTTGATTCTCAGTTAAGGCATTGGAAATGGTCATAGAAAAGCCTGGCTTTTCCACATAAACTCCAGCAAATATGAAAACAGCCTCAGAAAAGCTTACAAAAGGTCAAGAAATCATAAAAGCAGAAACTCCTCCTTACAGTGCAGAACTGTCCAAAAGGATGGCCAGATGCAGGAAGAAGCAGGGAGAAGGGTAGAAGCCAACTCAAGGTAAGGAGGGCAGGGGAGTCAGTGAAAACTTCCACAAATGGATCTGAAAGCCAGCCAGCGCTCTGGAAAAAAATATTAAAAGACAGTGCCAGCTCCAGCAATTGGATGGAACAAATCCCAGTCCCGGCCTTTCTGAACATAAATGGGCGACAGAATCATCCCCAATCGGTCAATGAGCAGGGAGGAATGCCAGGCAGTAAACTCCTTGGAGCACTGAGATCCACAAAAGGAGACAGCACCTAGATGCCAGCTCCTGAAGATGTGGACACCTGAGACCAAAGTGATATCCAACAATGCACTGAGGCTTCATAAGGCCAGAGCAAAAGGACGGAACCAGCTCTTCACTGAGGACCATGCAAAGAGCAAGAGACTAGCCAAAGTCTGAATCTGTACTGGGCCACCAGGAAGCTGAGATACAAGGCAGGAATTAAGGCACAAGGTGAAGCCTAACTCCAGCCACCCCATCCAATTCAGCAACTGCAGCAGCATCCAAACAACAGAGTGGGCGGGATAAAACAAGGCCTACCCAACTGATCCAACAGTGTTTGAGGGAACTAACCTGAGCACAAAATCCCATACTGAGAACAAGGGCTGCAAATATGAGTAAACAAACTAAAACACTGGCATAATTAAGAAATAAATTGAGTTAGGAGAAGTCCAAGAGGTAAACCTAGAAGAGGAGAGTTACTCTATATCAGCTATAAACAAAGTATCAAAGGGGGAAGGTAAAAAAAGGCTTGGCCTCAATGACTTCAAGGGAATATGGAAAGAAAATGAAGGGATAAAAAAATGAAATGAGAGTTTAGGAAGAAAAAAAATTAAAGAAGAATAAATAGCATAGAAAAGAAGGTAGAAAACTTCATCCAAGTAATAGACTCTATGAAAAACAGAAATGTCGAAAAGATCATTCAATGACTAAATAAGACAAAAAGAAATATTAGAACAAAGACAAGAAAATGAAAAACTAGAAGAAAATGTAAGATGCCTATTTTCAAAAACTCCTAGATTATAGATCAACGGGAAATAATTCAAGAATCATTGCACTTTATGGAAACTATTACCATGCAAAAACCTGGATGCCATATTTCAAGAAGTCATACATTATAAGTGCCCAGAGTTATTTGAACTAGAGAGCAAAGTGAACATAGGAAGATTCTGCCAATTACCTTCTGAAAGAAAATTCCAAACTGAAAACACCAAAGAATGTTACAGCTAAAATCCAAAGGTTCCAAGTCAAACAAAATTAACACAAGCAGCCAGTAAAAAAAGAGTTCAAGAACTAAAGGATTACAATACTTGGTGATATACTGCTATAAAGGAGAGAAAACCTGGCAACAGATATTCCAAATGGCAAAGATAAAGACTTACAACCAAGAATAGCTTACCCTACAAAAAACAGTATAATTCTGCTAGAAAAAGAAAGGGTAAGGATGGACCTTATGTTTCAAGAATTCCTAAGGAAAGAGCCAAAGTTGAACAGACTTTTTGAAATGTAAGCACAGGAGTCAAGAGAAAGTCAGAAAGGCAAAGACATTTGAGCAATTTGGAGGGGCTAAACAATCCTAGAGTACTTACATTCAGAATCCAAAGGTCTTCATGGGTCACCAAGGGGGTTAAATAAGACAAGGATAGGGCCTGGGTGTGCTTTTGTTGTTTTGTTGGTTTAAAGATGGGAATGAAAAGGAAGATGCTAGAAATGAGCTGAGGAAGAAGGGGAAAGCTCCTACTTCATATAAAAAGAATGCTAGAGAAGAATACAGAAATCTGTCTTCAAAATGTCAATGTAAAGAGACTGAAGCTCCCACCCACCCACTCAAAATAGAACACCAAAGCACTGAGGTTTTACTCTCTCATCAGATATGCACTGGTGAATGGAAAACTATGAATTTGCCTTCTTAATTTCCGTCCAGGCTCAAATCACTTACCTGCCATGCCAGAGAAGACTTAAGGATTGTCTCACTCTAAATGAGACAGCAGTCTAGAATAGACAGCTGCAATCTCCAAAGGAGTAGAAAAGATTTTACTGTCCTAAGAGAGCTCTGACTTGACTTCTGTTAACAGAGCAGAGTGGCCGAAAACTGAAAACCAGTCAGTCTGCCCTCATCGTCCGAAGGTTCTAGTTAGACCCTCATAGTCTGGAGCTAATTGGCAAGAAGCATTGAAAAAGCGAAGCCCTCCCAAAGTTGGTATTAGGGAACAACTCCCAGCAGACTACTCACCCAGCAGTTACCAGCAGCAAGACCAACAGGAATGAATAGAACAATGTATCCAGCAAACACACTACACCCACCAGGAAGGACACCAATGAGAGAGGGGCGGTAAATCCCGTTAAGATTCAGAAGATCCTGTATTATCAGAGGCTGGAGTTACCTACCCCTCTACATTTGTGCCCTGACCACAGGTGTCCCCCATATGTGATCCTTAGAAGTCATCTAACCCAATTCTCTCATCTCCCCATTTCACATGAGGAAACTGAAGTCTAATTAGCCCACTAATTAGGAGGCAGAGGTGCAGAAGTGACATTTGTCTAGGTAACAAGGATGGGGAACAGGCAGCCTCAAGGCCACATGTGGCCCTCCAGGTCCTCAAGTGCTGCCTTTTGTCTGAATCCAGTTGGATTGTCTGGATTTTCACTCTTTTTTTTATTGTTGTTGTTGAGGCAGTTGGGGTTAAGGGACTTGCCCAGGGTCACACAACTAGTGTCAAGTGTCTGGTCTGAGGCTAGATTTGATCTCAGATCCTCCTGACTCTAGGGCCTGTGCTCTATCCACTGCACCACCTACCTGCCTTTTTAAAAAATAAATTTATAATTATTATTCATAGTAGTATCAATATACATTTGAAAAATAGCAAAATAATGCACATATCTGTGAGACTTGCTATTTAATCTTTCTACAGAAGATACCTTTGCTTCTCTATGAGTTCACATCTGAATACAAAGACCACTTATGATAACCCTAACCCTCCAAGTTTCCATGAGGACCTAGAGGTTGGAAACTGCTCTCCTAATGGATTTGTGTCTATATGAGAAAAATAAATAAACTACAGAAAGAACTGTATACTTGGGGAGACAGCAAATCGATTAAGCAAGAACATTAGCTGTTTATCTGTATTTACCTTCTAAACCTAAAGGTTATCTCCATGGGTCAGGGTTGCTTTGCATTGCCATATTCCCTTGATGACAATTACATAAAATTACTATGAGCATAAATGTACTGATCTAGGCTGACAACTTAACAGTGATCAAGATAATAAAAGGATTTCAGTTTCTAGTCCAATACTCATAATCTATCATTTTTCATAAGCATTATTCTCCCAAAGAAGGCAGGAAAAAAAGAGAGGTTTTCTTTTTATTACTTTTATTATGGTCAATCCAACTGGATTCAATGAAAGGGCCACACATGAGGACCTAGAGGACCACATGCAGCATTGAGGCTGTAGGTTCTCCAACTCTGGTCTAGGAACTCGCCTCTCACTCATTTGGGTGACTCTCTGTGGTATGTTACCCATATGCTTATGTCCCGAAGCAACCGTTAATGGTCTTGGGAGTGGAGTGGGGAAAAACAATCACCTCCCCTACCTGCTGTACACCAGAAGAAACATCCATGGGCAAAATGGAAAAAGGAGAGGTCTGTCAGTTCTTTTTTATAGGCCAGCATAGGGACAGCTTCTCTGACTACAGTCCCAATGGTCCCAGTCAACCAAAGCATCTGGGGGCAGCCCCAGCAAAGAAACTTAATCAAGAGTTGCCTTTTGTTCTCTTAATAAGGTGATAAGTACATCAAAGGAGACAAAGGCTTACATCCTGTCAAATTGAATGTGGAAGGGATGACTCCCCAGAATCCTGGGGCCAGCTGAAAGCACTATAAACTTCAGAAAGTCATAAAAAAGTGAGTTATCTTATTTCTTCCACCACTATCCCCACCTTGTAAAAAGATAGCTATTTAATCTTTATTTGAATACCTGGGAAGTTAAGAGAATGTTCTTTGTGCTAAGAAGGGTCACTCCACAATCCTCTTCACCAAGGCAGATAGAGAAATAAGTGTGTTAGACAACTGTTTGGATAGCCATACTCAGATCTCCATTGGAGTACCTTAGGGATCTGTGCTGGACCCTGTGCTATTTAACATTTTTATCAATGACTTAAATAAAAGTATACTCCTCGAGTCTCTAAGGCTGGAAGCAATAGAGAACACTGGGGACAATGGAATCAGGATCCAAAAGAATCTTAACAGACTAGAGTTTCTTAACTGGGGTCCAAGGATAGATTTCAGGAGCTTGAATGTTTAAAAGAATTTTTATCTTTATTTTCACTGACCTCAAAGGTAGCACTTTCCTTAGTTATTTAAGAAATTATTCTGGAAAAGAGGTCCATAGGCTTCACCAGACTATAAAAGGGATCTATGAGATACAAAGAAAATTAAAAATCCCTGGATGAGATCCCCAGGCTGAATTTAATGATTAATTATTTAATAATAATTGCTACTTTCCCAGGCTTCTTAAACCTTAATTATCACTACTTACTATGATCAAATGACATTGATCTCCTTGATGTTTCAAGAATAAGACTTTCTATTTCTCTCCTCGAGTCATTCTTTTCTGGCTGTCCTCCATATCTGGAATGCTTTTCTTCCTCATCTCCTACTGACTTCCTATAAGTCCTAGCTAAAAGCTCATCTTCTAGGGCAGCTAAGTGGTGCAGTGAATAGAGCACCAGCCCAAGAGTCAGGAGGACCTGAGTCCAAATGCAGCCTCAGACACTTAACACTTGCTAGCGTGTGACCTCGGGCAAGTCACTTGACCCCAACTGCCCTGCCTTCCCCCCTCCAAATGCAAAAAGTAAAAAAATTAAAAAATTAAAGCCCTTCTTGACCCCTCTTATTTTAGTAGCTTCCCTCTCGAATTATTTCCTATTTATCCTAATATGGCTTGTTTGTACATATTTCTTTGCTTGTCCTCTTCTCCATTAGATTGTGAGCTCCTTGAAGGCAGAGACTGTCTTTTGCTTCTTTGTGTATCCATAGCACTTAGCACAGAGCCTGGAATACAGTAGGTGCTTAATAAATATTTATTGACTAATAATATGAAATTCAAAAAGAACAAATGTAAAATCTTATACCTGGGTACAAAAAATCAACTTCACAAATACAAGCTGAGATTGAGTCATGGTGTTAGTGGACTACGACCTCAATATGCATCAGCAATATGATATGGCAGCCAAGAAAACTAATGTGAAAGATATAACTTCTAGAAATTGGAAAGGAATAGCCCCACTGTTCTTTGCTCTGGTCATTCATTCATCTGGAGGAGTCTTTCTCAAAGTATGATCCAAGATCCTGTAGAGATCCCTGAGTCCCTTCCAGTGGATATGAGAAGTCAAAAACATTTCATAATAATACTAAGATGTTTTAATTTCTAATATGATATTTATAGACATAATCCACATAAGCAAAAGCTCTTTGGGAGGCCTTTGAAAATTTTTAAAAATATACAGGGATCCTGAGACCCCAAAATTTGAGAACTACTACTCTAGAGTACTGTGCTCAAGCCTGGGCACTGACACAATGTCTTTTAAGAAGGACATTGAAAAAGGTGAAGTATATCCATAGGGATGCAACCAAGATACCAAAGGGTCTTGAAAGGGACTCGATTCAATGTCATAATGTAATTGAAGGAACTAGATGTGTATGTTTGTGTGTGTGTGTGTGTGTGTGTGTGTGTGTTTGTGTAGCCTAGAGAAGAGATAAGTTGAGGGAGGAATAGCGAAGGAAGGAGGGAAGGAGGGAGGGAGGGAAGGAAGGAAGGAAAGAAGGAAGGAAGGAAGGAAAGTAGGAAGGAAGGAAGGAAGGAAAGAAGGAAGTCTTTCACTTTAAATCTGTCACATCCATGTCACCATGAAACTGTTTCATTTTAAAATCTAACATCCCGAGTGACAGACATTACTCTTCCTCCCACCACCCACAATTTGGTCAAATACATGCTGATTAGTAAGAGCTACTTATTAGGATGTCCCTCTCCAGAAAAGTCATGGAATCCTTTTCCAGTGTAAGGTATTTGTAGCCCCCCAGATCCCTGTCAATCTCATATTCTAGGCAGGAACATGCTGACCCAAGAGCAGATGGCAGTGTGGACTGACCCTAATGTTTTCTTTTCCAAAAGAAAACTGTTTGTTAGACTGCCTGTGACTAATTGGTCTCCTCACGTTATAAACTGAACTTTCAAAGTTTCCATTAGTAACTAGGGGAAATACTCTAGAACCAGCCTGTGGGGAGAAATAAATTGACCTGGCTTTCTTAATGCCAAACGACAACTAACACGATTGTCAGAAATTTGATGGAGATATTTGCTGCATGAATATGTGCACATATAATAAGAACAATGATAATAATAATTAGCATTTACATAGTGCATTTTAAATATTTTTAAACAAATAATTAAGAAGAAACTTCACTACAGGCTAGAGAGAGAAGTTTGGTATGCTTAAAAAAATCAAAGAGAAATGTAGGCACAGGTAAAAATTTTTGTTTACATAGAGTTAATTCATAAATATCTTCATCAAATTCACTAAGACTTTGATGATGTTTACACGTTATTACCTGCATTTTAAAGTGAAGAAACTGAGGGACACAGAGGTGAGTCATTTGAACCATGCCAGATTATGCTCAGAAGACTAGTCAACTGGAGACTGAATTCCATATTCCTTGTTGTTGTTGTTGTTATTGTTAGGTCTCTTTCAGTTGTGTCTGACTGTTCATGACCCAATTTGTGATTTTCTTGGCAAAAATATTGGTCTGGTTCCTTCTCCATTTCTTTCTCCAGCTCGTTTTACAGATGAGGAAACTGAGGCAAACAGGATCAAGTGACTTGCTTAGGGTCACACAACTAATGTGTTTGAGGCTAGATTTGAACTCAGGAAGATGAGTCTTCCTGACTCCAAGCCCAAGTGCTCTTCACTGTACCACCTAGCTGTCGCTATTCCTATCATACCACAAAGATCAAGGGATCTAAAGGATGAATAAGGGGGGAAAATGAAGGATACAATTCCAAGAAAATATGATTATCATGATTTATTTGGGAAAAGAGATATAATCATTGGACATGAGTGGGTATTTACATAAGCACAGTGCTTTGGGCTGGCTTCAGCCTTTCTCTATAATCTTATTTCACATTACTTTCCTTTACACAATCTACATCCCAGAAACTCTAGCCTACCTGATGTTTAGCCTTCTGTCTCTGGTCTTATCGCCTTTGACTTGTTCACTTTCTTCTCTTAATTCTTAACTTCCTTTAAAGTTCAGCTCAAGCGCCATCTCTTAGCAAAAGCTTTTCTTGATTTCCCCTAATCATCACTGCTCTTCTACTCCAATTATCTTGCATTTACTTATCTGTATGCATGTTGTATCTCATAGTAGAATGTAAGCTCCTTGAAGGAAGGGATTGGTTCCTACTTTTTTGATGTTTTTTTTTGTCTTTGTCTCTCTAATGACTCTCATGTTAGCACACTTTAAATAAATGATGAATTCAATTGAATCGAGAGTCACATGAAATGTGATAGCAAAACTCATTTTAATAGTTAGAGACACTTTTTGGAAAGCCAGGTGATTAAGTGAGGGTCAGGCAGACTCCCTCCTGACTGCCGGCTCACAAAGTCCATTTATCTTTCTATAATAATGATGGATGATGCTGACGACAAGAAAGTGGCAGATGAATCAGACTTTAGTATCCAGGAAGAAATGAGGAGAAAGGAGTGTTTCATTTTTTGAAAGGTACCATCCTTAGTACATAAAGTTGATCCAACCAGATACTTAGAGGTATTTTTTTTTTTTTAGTAAAAAGGATATATTTACACTGAGATAATCACCCCTATTGAACAAAGACAAATTTGCAAGTCAGCTGGCCAGAGTCAGACCAGAGAACTGAAAGTGGGTCATGCAGTAATCAAACCCAGGATCTTGGCCTCACTGACATCATTTTCTAACCAACTGAGCTAAGCAGACTGTATGTGTGTATAAGAGTCATTGAAATGGACACTGAAATACATGATTCTTTAACAAAATGAAGAAAATGTTAATTGATTGTTGCTTCAGGAGCAAGGTAGCGCAGTAGATAGAGCGCCAGGCCTGGAGTCTAAATTCAAATCTGCCTCAGATAATACTAGCCATGTAACGCTGGGCAAGTCACTTAACCCTGTTTGCCTCAGTTTCCTCATCTATAAAATGAGCTGGAAAAGGAAAGGGTAAACCACTCTAATATCTTTGCCAAGAAAACCCCAAATGGGGTCATGAAGAGTCAGACACATCTGAACAACAAGAAAATCGGGAGATGATAAAAATGAGACAAAAAATAATATCGTAGTCATGAAAGTATTGGATTTGGAGTCAGAGGAAGTGTATTCAAATACCTACTTTTCTACTTATTAATTGTCAGCTCTTGGCAAGTCACCCAGCTTTTCTTAATCTCAATTTGCTCATGTATAAAATGAAGGAGTTGGACTAAGGAACTGCTAAGACCCCTTGAAATCCTAAATATATGATCTTATAAGCCTAATTCTGAGGTAGTTGGAGAACATTCAAAGGGCAATCAGGATATTAAAGGGCCTTGAGATTGTGCCATATGAGGAGCCATTAAAGAACATTTAGAATTGAGGCTATTTAGTCCTTAGGGGCTCCATGTCAGCCATCTACAAGGATCCAGATGGAAGAGAGATTACACTTGTTCTGGCTGGTCAGTAGGAGTTACAAAGAAGGACATTTATGCTTGAGAAATGGGAGAGGGACTTTCCTATCAACTAGAGCAACCACAAAATGTATAAGACTACCTCAGGAAGTAATAGATTCACCCTCACTAGAAGTCTTAAACACACACACACACACACACACACACACACACACACACACAAGTTGACCACTTGTGTGCTATGTTATAGAGAATTCTTCTTATTCAGTTATGGCTTGGACAGGATGCCTTCTGAGGATCTAATTCTGAGCGTGGGCAATAGTAAACATCAGCTATTTAATTATTATGTAATATACTGATGCTTTCAAGGGCTGTGTAGGATTATTGATCACTATGTTAGCTAAATAACCCAGACCCCTATGAGCTGTGCATTTGTCTGATTTTTATCATTTTCCCATCTCATACGTCAGAATCAGGTTGTCAGCTAGCACATGTTACTGTTGTCAGTACTGGGTCAATTTAACAGATATTTAGCTATCTATTGCATAGATGGGAACTGAGTAAATTGAGGAATTGGGAACTTGGGGCATTTGAGAAAATATCAATGTGAATGAAAGAGACTGCAGAGGTTATTCAGTCCCAACAACGCAACCCTAGGGTACACATAAACAGTGGAGCATCAGACTGGGAGCCACGAAAACTTAACAATTGAATCATACTCACTAGCAATGTGTGCCTACACACTTAGCCTTTCTCAGCCTAAGTTCCCTCATCTATAAGATGGGGATAATCATACCTATGTGGCACCTCTCTTACAGAGTTGTGGGGATCAAAAGAGATAATGTTTATATAATGTTTTTTACTTTATTTGTTTGTTTGTAGGGGGAAAGGCAGGGCAAATGGGGTTAAGTGACTTGCCCAAGGTCACATGGCTAGTTTCGTGTTAAGTGTCTGAGGCTGGATTTGAACTCAGGTACTCCTGACTCCAAAGCTGGTTCTCTATTCACTGCACCACCTAGCTGCCCCCATGTAAAATGTTTTTTAAAAGTCTAAAAAGCTATAGAAATGGCAGTCATTGTTAGTACTATGTGCAAAGGAAGAGCCAAACTATAGAGAGTCTTAAATGTTAGACTGAAAATTTTCTATTTTATCCTCAAGGTGGGGTAGCACAGTGTTGTGCTGGATCTGGAGTCACAAGAACTGGGTCCAAATTCTCATTCTACCATTTATGACTTATGTGACCTTGGGCAAGTCATCTAACTTCTCTGGCCTAAGTTTCTTCATTTTCATGAAGAAGCTGGACTGGATAACCCCTGAGGCCCCTTTCATACATAATGATATCCTTTCAAATGCCCTAACTTCCCAGTTTCTCAATTTACTCAATTCCCATCACCTACTCCACCTCAGCAACCCTCAGAAGTGGTCACATCCTTGATCTGGCAGTCACTCATAAGCATTTCACTTCCATGTTCATGAACTTCAAAATTTCTTTACTGGATCATAATCTTTTTCATTAAATATTTCCTTGTGCCTTATGATCCCCAACTGTTTTTCATGCTACAACCTCTAATCACTCCATTCTTTCATAGACCAGTGCCACATACACCAGTAGGGCTACATTCTTGCTTCTTCCTTATCTCAGTCCCTTGGTGAACCAACTCAACTCTATGCTATCCCCAACCTAAAATCTCCTGCCCTTGTATCATATCATTGATTATCTCTTGCTAATCTCCAGCCCTGGATTACTCCCATCATCCACTTGCTTGACTTCTATTCATGTACTTCTGAATACAGCTGGACAAAATCATGAAATTATGTTGACTGGGCCCATTAAAATGTATGTTATCTAAACTCAACTGGGTCCTCACTGTAGCAAGGCAAACAATGTATTAATCCCTAACTGATTCATGAGCTCATCTCTATAGTAACTGTTACAAATCTTGCCAAGCTTCTCTTGGCACACATTCCTACCCTTCTAGCTGAGAATCTTGCCTCATATTTCACTAAGACCTCCTCCTTCTCTCCACCTCCTAATCTCTTATCATTTAAACATCTCCCTCCCCCCACCTCTACTATCTCTTCACTCTGGTCTTAGATCATATTACCTCCCAACTGCTCCAGCAAATTTCTACCACTATCCTACCCACTCTCTCCTTTATAGTTAATCTCTCCTAATAAACTGGATCCTTCTCTACTGCCTACAAATACATCCATGTCTCTCTCATCCATGAAAAACCAACAAAAAACCCCACCTCACTTGAGCCAACTATCTCTGCTGACTATAATGCTATATGTCTCCCCTTTAAAGCTAAACTCTTTTAGAAAGTCATCTACATAAATGCTGGAGAGGATGTGGAAAAATTGGAACACTAATGCATTGTTGGTGGAGCTGTGAACTGATCCAGCCATTCTGGAGAGCAATCTGGAACTATGCCCAAAGGGCTATAAATAAGTGCATACTCTTTGACCCAGCAATACCACTTCTAGGGTTATATCCCAAAGAGATAAGAGAAGTGGGAAGAGGACCCATATGTACAAAAATATTTATAGCAGCTCTTTTTGTGGTGGCAAAAAGTTGGAAAACCAGGTGATGCCCATCAGTTGGGGAATGGCTAAACAAGCTGTGGTATATGAATGTTATGGAATACTATTGTGCTATAAGAAATGAGGAGCAGACGGACTTCATGATAACCTGGAGAGACTTATCTAAACTGATGCCGAGTGAGAAGAGCAGAACCAGGAAAAATTTGTACACAATCACAGACACATTGTATTTGTGACAACTAACTTCAAAAGACTGGGCTACTCTCAGCAATACAAGGTTATAGAACAACTCCAAAAGGCTCATGATAGAAGGAGATATCCACATCCAGAGAAGGAGATGCGGAGTCTGAGTGCAGATTGAAACAAACTACTTGCTCTGTTTCTTTTTCTTGTTCTGTTCTGTTTCTCTTTCCCACTGATCATTCCATCAGTTACAATCCTTCTTTACAACCTGACTAATGATTAATGAGAAGATATTTGTAGATTCCATATCCACGTGCGTGCCTCCTTGATGGGGGGGAGGGGGAGAAAATCTGAAACTCAAAGGACTGTGGAACTGAATGTTGTAAACTAAAAGTAAATAAACCAATTTTTAAAAAAAGAAAGAAAGTCATCTACATTATGTGCCTTTTCTCTTACTCTTTTCTAAAGCCTCTGCAATATGGTTTCTGTCTTCTTCATTCCACTGAAACTGCTTTGTCAAAAGTTAGAAATGATCTCTTAATTGCTAAATATAACAGCCTTTTCTCAATTTTTATTGATACTCTGCAGCATCTGATGCTGTTGACCTCCTCCTCCTGGTTCTATCTCCTCTCTAGGATTTCATGACACTACTGTGTCTTGATTCTCCTCCAATCTTTCTAACTGCTCCTTCTCATTCTCTCTTACTGAGTCACATCATGTCCACTAACTGTGAGCATTGCCCAGGGTTCTGTCCTGGGTTCCCTTTTCACTCTACATTCTCTCACTTGCTGATTTTGTTGGCTGGGTTCAATGACCATTTTTATGTAGATATTCTTCTATGTATATACCTAGCCCTAGCCTCTCTCCCTAGTTAATTCATCTCCAGTTGTCTCTTATAGGTCTTATAGGCATCAACATGTACAAAACAGTTCTCATTATTTCTTCCCTCAAACCTTCCTTTTTCTTCCAAACTTTGCTATTATTATTGAGGGTACTACCATCCTTCCAGCCACCCAGGATCACAACAGTGGTATCATCCTCAACTCCTTATGCTAACTCACCCCATACGTCCACTCTATCTCCAGTTTTGTCATTTCAACCTTTATAACATCTCTTGTGTATGCCCCCTTATCCCACTCACATTACCCAAGTACAAACCTTCAGCACCTCTCACCTGGACTATTGAAACAGCCTCTCCACTTCAGTCAATATGTCACCATCATCACCACTACCAGTGATCTTCCCACACTGGCCACTCAATGAACTGGACTGGATCATATGAAATCCTCTGCTTGGCATTTAAAGCCCTTCACAGCCTGGCTCCATCCGACCTTTCTAATGTACTTACACTTTCTACCTTTCACTTTATGATCCGACTCTACTGGCCCTGCTGTCCATGGAGCATAACATTCTACATCCCATGTCTGTGCTTTTTCACTGAC
This sequence comes from Pseudochirops cupreus, assembly GCA_028627135.1. Taxonomy (NCBI): domain Eukaryota; kingdom Metazoa; phylum Chordata; class Mammalia; order Diprotodontia; family Pseudocheiridae; genus Pseudochirops; species Pseudochirops cupreus. The sequence goes on from CM053582.1 coordinate 505,515,552, forward strand.
TGTTTACCAGGTCTATAATACTGTCCCTCCTCACCTCTAACTCTTGGCTTCCTTCAAGGATCAAGTCAAAATCCATTTTCTGCAGGAGGAATTTTCCAGTTCCAAAACCCGAGGCTCCCCCTGACCCGATGCAACCCTGCCCAATGCCAATGTCTTTCCTTTGGCATTGCCTTCCATCTACATTGTACGTATCTTGTATGTACGTAGTTATGTGCATGCTGTCTCCCCTGTTTCTTGAGGGTGCAGACCCTGTTTTTACCTTTTGTTATATCTCCAGATTGTAGCACAGTGCTTGGAACATAGAAAGCACTTAATAAATGCTTATTATATTAAAACCAAGATTGTACTGTCTATGCTGAGTCTGAGTTTCAAATTCTTAATCTGCTTTTTATAATTTAGAGAAATGTATATGTATTAAATAAGTATGTTTTGTTGTTCAGTCATTTCAGTCTTGTCCAACTCTTTGCGACCCTATGTAGGGTTTTCTTGGCAAATACACTAGAGTGTTTTGCCATTTCCTTCTCCAGTTCATTTTACAGATGAGGAACTGAGGCAAACAGGGTTAAGTGACTCTCCCAGGGTCATACAGCTAGTAAATGTCTGAGGCCAGATTTGAACTCGGGAAGATGAATTCTCCAGACTCCAGGCCTAGCACTCTATCCACTGTGCCACCTAGCTGTCCAAATATGTATGTATACATCTTAAATAAGTACAGGGTGAGGAAGTGAAGTCAATGCATCTAGATGACTCTTTATATCTACCTTTAATAATTCCCACACCCAGTATATTTTGCTGCTTCTAATCAGATAGGGACCAAGAAACTACATAACTACATTTATTAGAATTCTGGGGTTTTTTTTAAAGAGCAAATAGGCACTGAATGATTGCTTAAATGACCAGTTTATAAACTTTGTGATATCTGTTTTAGCCACTCAGAGGTCTTTTCTTTTTCTTCCAGGTTCTTAGCTGTGTTCTGGATAGTTGAGGCTGTCAGATAAGTGAAGCACTTCTGTACTCAGATGCAGAACTAAAGACAATCTAAATTTTCCCTGATGAGTATGTTTTGGGAGAACTGAAAGTGCAGAACAATCTATTCTGGTGGCTCTAACACAAAGCCAAGAGGCCCCATGCAAAGCCAAATCTGCTGAGATTTGCTTTTATTTTAAACTACATGAAACCCATCAGTTTGAAACATGCCCCTGCTTAGTTTCTCTCACTTTTACTTATGGAAACAGGAGTCGTGTAGGAGGCCCTTTGGGAAAGAAAGAGAACTAGAGACCATTCTGAAAGTGTATTTTAGTGGCTGCCAACAAGACTTCTCCAGAGCCAGAATTTTAGAGAAGTGAAATGGGAACCCAAAGTGTCTTTGGAATATTTATTTTAGAATTAGTCCTGGTTTTAAAGAGGGTGCTTTCATTCATATATCCCTTTGAAGATCTTGAACTTTTCCATCTCCTCAAACAAAAGGTTTTAACAAGGGGACCTAGAAATTGTTTACTTTTAGTCACTTAAAATTCCCTCCTTTGCCACCTGTACTCCACACTGCTACATGTGGCTCAGTCCCATAGCGTGGGACTGAACAAAACCATCTGTTTCTTCACTGGTGCCAATATTATTCTGATTATTTCAGTCTCAGTTTTGATGCCTTTTTGTATATGCATCTAGAAAAAATTATTATCCTTCAAAGTCTGCTAGTCTGCCAACTGTTTAGCAACATGGGATCAGATTTTCACAAGCTATGCCATTCTCATTTTTCTTTAGAATGACATAAAATAATTGCATTCTCTCTTGTCACAATAAACATAATAGTGAGGAATACAAAGTCCTGCCCTCAGGTTAAAAAAAACACAACAAACTATACAAGTACAGGGAGCAAGGTGGAACAATAATCAATAGAATGTGTAAAGGTGGATTTCCATGGTCTTACAAGCTCAAAATGTGAATCACTCAAATCACCCAGTTCCAATACAATCTTAGTTTCCGTTAAGAAAAGTATGGTGTCCAGAAAAAAAGAAGTGTTCATCTTATTGTATTCTGCTGTGATCTGACCACCTGTGGAATATAGTAATCAGAGTAGGATACTGCTTGTGAAATAAGGAAGCTGGACAAGATGACTGAAAGTGGAATGCTTGGTAACTAATTAAGCCAAAGGCCAGTCTTCATATGAATGTACTACAGGAAGGAATGCTCTTCACACTCACACATGTAATGATACTGTTATCAAATGCATCTTCAAATAGGACACCACTGCTAGATTTACTTTATGTGGATACAGGTCTATAGAGTAAAGTACAACTAAATAAAGAATAGAACATAGAATAAAGTAAAACTAATGCAATATTCTGATAAGTCATACCTATAAATTCAGTCTAAAACTTGGAGGAAGTATAATTACTTCATATATCAAGCATCAACAAAGGAATGATTTATTGCAAATAACTGTTTTTTCTCTCTCAGATAACAGAAATAGGAAGTATTATATAATGAAAAGAACACTGAACTCTGAGTCAGGAGACTTGGGTTTGAATCTTGGCATATTAGCTATGTGAACACAGTCTCCTCTTCTGTAAATGATGAATGTAAAAATATTTGGACTTCCCACTACATACAGTTGCAGTAAGAAAAAGTGCTCAGTAAATCTTATATCAATTTACATCTTATAGCTTTAAGTTTAAAAGTATAAAACTGCTGTGAGACTTTTGGGACACCATAGACACATCTACATATGCATACATGTATGAGTGTTACAGATACATAATTTCAATACTTTAATGGATCTGGATTCAAATCCTAGCTCTGCCTCTTATTATCTGTGTGACCTTGGGTCACATTTAACCTCTCTGGGCTTCAGTTTTCTCATCTATAAACTGAGAGGGATGAGACAGATGGCCTCTAAGGTTCACTCTTATGATTCTCTACCGATGCAAAATGATAACTGTTCTGCAACTTGGGGGTGCAAAACGTGCCTTATGTTTTTTGGACCAATTTGGCCAACGCAGGAATTTGCATTGTTTGGCTGTGATTTGTTACAAGGGTTTATTCTCCCCTTCCATGAGAGGGAGGGTGCAGGGGAGAAGGGAGATAAAATAGATCTTTGGGGCTTTTAGAACTTTTATTGATGTGTTTCATTTTTACATTACAAACATTTAAAGATCAATCTCACTTCCTAACAGGTCTCTTATACCAAAGCAAAACAGTTAAGTGAAACTCGTAATACGGTGACCTCATCTGAAAGCTTATGCAACATTTTGTATCTTAGCAACCTCCCCCCCCAACTTCTTAGTTTTCAAAAATTAACAAAAATCTTTTCTCTCCTTCCTATCCCCACTCCATTAAGGAAAAGAAGAACAAATTCCTTGTAACAAATATGAAGAGTCAAAGAAAGGAAATTCCCTCAATGGTTTTTACACACACACACACACACACACACACACACACACACACACACACATCACTGTATCCTAAATTTGTCACATCTATGTAATGGATAATATATTTCATCATCAGTTCTCTGGAATCACAAATGGCATTGTAAATCTTTGTTCATTGAAATAAAATTTTTAAGAATCAGTTAAAAAAGGAGCCCCATTACCTGGTCCTGCAGCTTCTGAAACATCAAAGGATGAGGTTCCTCTAGAATCTTCTCATTTAGGCGAGACTGTCCCTCCACATTAACTTGTGATGAGGCTTTACTGGACAAGAAGGTCATGTAAATGTCCTTTGCCTTTTCCTGCATCTACAAGAAAGCAAAATAAAGACCCATTTATTATCTGCCTACATAGCTCTTTCTACAGCCCTTCCAGACTTGTCAACATCTTCTAGTCATATACATATGGCAGCCAGAAGGTACATCCATGTGAAGGAAAATAATATATCTCCCCCTGCTTCTTCCCTCAGACTAAGACCTATACTATACTCAATCACAGCAAGTTTTAACTCTTATTTTCTTTCTGAATGAGAGCCAAAAAGTGGCTGTCATTGCCTAGCTTTTTTAACTGAACACCCTTAATGAAACATGCAAAAAAGTATAGAGAAGCAGAAACAATGCCTCTAATAAACATAACGTTTCAGGGTTAAGATACTGTCCAAATGAAGCAATGAAATATCGGATACATGATACGATCATCAGTGAGTTAGTCTACTAGAAAACCCTCCATCATTCAAAAACAATAATTCAAGAAAAAATTATTAAGAGACTACTACGTCCAGTGCATGGGTGTTGCATGTTAAGGACACCACTGTAAAATGACAGATGGATGCTCAGTGCATTATGGATGCATTAGCCCCAGATGTTCATTCCTTTCATGTGATATTCTTGATGATTCACTATGTTACTGAGGCCAAGTGATTTTTTTTTAGGCTAGTAGGTTACACAGTAAAAAATACAACACACTTTCAACCAAAATGAAAAGCCAGGAACAGTATTGCTGAGGAGACTGTGAAATCACATGGGAGTCCTCCTACGAAGGGCTTTCCCATCCAAAGATTAAACAAGGTTATTAAAAAACGGACATTATGGAGGAATGATTTGTACACATAAATGTTTTGTAAACTTTAAAGTACAACATAAATGTCAGTTACTATTGTTACTAAAACTCAGAGTAACTTGTCATATAAAGTTTGTGACAATGAATAAACTACATTGCAGTAAGTATTCTTTGTTTTAAAAACAACAAAATCACAGTTTGTTGATGGGATCAAAAACCTCTAAGCCCTTTGTCTCATCCTGTATGATTCTTACTTGATTGTTTCAAAAATTCCTCCCTAGTTGGGGTGGCTAGGTGGCACAGTGAATAGAGCACGAGCCTTGGAGTCAGGAGGACCTGAGTTCAAATGTGACCTCAGACACTTAACACTTGCTAGCCATGTGACTTTGGGCAAGTCACTTAACTCCAATTGCCCTGCCTTCCCCCCTCCAAAAAAAGCAAAAAACCCAATTTCCTCCCTAGTAGATTGGCCAACTAAGGGGAAAAAGAAAGGGGGAAGGGGAAGAGTTGTGTAGTTAGTTATTCACAGAAATTCTCATAGTAAGAGTTGGAAGGGGCTTTAGAGACCATCTAACTCGAGCCTTTTGTTCTACAGATAAGAAAATAAACTATACCACACTGTCTGAAAGGGAGAGTTTTGACTTTTTTTTAACATCACATTGCACTTGAACAAAATATGAATTTTCATGTCAGGTGTAAAGTCAATGAATTGTTTATTGGTGGTGAGACTCTATATGGGCTACAGAAGTTTGTAGGTAGTCAGTCTTATAGACTCCCGATTCTCAGTGTATTTCTGTCATGCTGGTCTTAAGAAACCTCACTGTGCTCTTACAGTTACAAAGTTTTAATATCTTTCACCTTGGGGAAGGGGACAGGAAATTGCTACTACCCCCTGGGATGACTGAGATGCCAGACTGCCTGGAAAAGAGTTTGAGATGTGGTTCTTGAAATTCCTCCATTGGGAGATCCACTCCAATCAAAGAGAAGAGATCACAAAATGAGAACTTAAAGAGATCCTGGAAGTAATGACCATCAGAGGTAGGAGCTGGGGGGTAAGGAGGGTGAGGGATGGGGGGTTTTCTAAAGATCACACAGGTAATAAATAGAAGAGCTGGGATTTGAACTCAAATCCTGACTTCAGAGTCAATCCTCTTTTCAGTATATCACCATACCTAAACATGTGTCTACTCATGCTTGAAAAAAATTACCATGAGTCTTCTGGCTAAGGTAGAAATATGTTAGGACCTAGAGGAGACCAGAACCCTGATAAATATCCTCCAGGAATGCTTTAAAAAATGTACCAGAAGGAACTATAAAGAAAACCAAAGAAAAATGACTATAAGATTCTCTATCCAGTCCAGGATTTTACAAGATTTCCAGAAACCTGTGAAGGCTCACTAAATGAAAAACATGGTGCACAAGCTACCCAGACCTACAGCAGGAAATGAGGTCAAATCAGCATCAAGTTCAGATCCAGTCAGCTCATGCCCTAGCCATAGTAAGAGACAGGGCTACTGTAGTACCCAAGCAACTAGTGACTAAGAGACATAGCAGGAGATAGGGCATGACCAGTGTAGGACACCTAGAGTCCACTGGAGTCACATCAGGACAAAAATCTGACACAGGACCAGATCAGTACACAGGAAGCCTATGCCCAAATCACAGCAAGAACTAGACTGTTGCAAGAGCCCAGGTTAGTATAGCACCTACCAGAAAAATCAGTATCTTTTGGGGGCCAGTCACCAAGCTAGAGTCAGATTTGGACTGTTCAAGAATGAGACATAGAAGAGGCTAAGGTCAAAACCTAAGTCAAACTACCAGAAGCCCATCCTAAAACCAAGGAATTCCCACAGAGATTGGAGCCTAGTCTTAGCCACAGTACCCAGGATCAAGCAGGACCTACTCACAGCACCCAAGACTATAGAAGGGAGCAGATCCTGATCCAAGCTTACAGTCCTAACCCAGAAAATGAAGCTGGAGCTATGAGTAAACAGGAAAAAAAATATTCAACATGATAAATACTATGAATTAAAAGTAACCCAAGATATAAACCCAGAAAAAGAGAGTAATTCCACAATGAACCCAAATAGAACCTCAAAGGAAAAAGGACTCTAAGACAGGAAGAAATTAACCAAGAAACACAAAATTCAATGTTAAATGAAAAATATAAAAGAATGGAAAGAAGAATTAATAAATATAACTCTAAATAACCAGAGAAATATTAATTGCTCATGGATAGGCTGTGCTAATATAATAAAAAGAACAATACTACTTAAATGAATTGACTTATTCAGTATCATCTCAGTCATATCACCAAAGAACTACTTTAGAGAACTAGAAAAGATAACAACAACAACAAAAAAAAAAGATCAAGACTCTCAAGGGATATAATGAAAAAATATGAGAAAGAAGGTGGCAAAGTAGTACTAATTCTCAAACTATACAACATCATGAAAACTATTTGGTGCATGTTAAAAAAAAACTGAGGTGCCAATTACTGAAACATAACCTACAAAATAAACCAAATATAATAGCATAGTGTTCAATAAATCCAAAGACCCCATCTCCTGCCATAAAAACTCACTATTTGATAAAAACTGCTGGGAAAACTAGAAAGCAATATTGCAGAAATTAGGCATAAAACAAAAACTCACAGCATATAACCAAACAAGCCCAAATGGACACAAGACTTAGATATAAAAAGTGACACCAAAAATTAGAAGAGCAAAGAAGGAAACACCTTTTGCAGTTATAAATAGGGGAAAAGTTCATTACCAAACAAAGGATAAAGAGAATTACAGAAGATAAAATGAACAATTTTGATTACACAAAATTAAAGTTTTTGAGGAAAGCCAATGTACAGCAAGTTTCTCTGAAAAAAGATTCATATCCAAGATGTATAAAAAACTGATTCAATACAAAAGAACAATCACCACTTTCCAATAGATTAAGGTCAAGGGATGTAAACAAGCAGTTTTCAGAGGAAAAACTCTAAGCTATCAATAGCCAGTTTGAGAAAGTGTTCACAATTACAAATAATTCAAGAAATGAAAATAAAAGAAACTATAAGGCTCTATCTCATACCCATCAGATTAGCAAAGATAACAAAAAAAGGAAAATGATGATTGTTGGATGGGCTGTGGGAAAACAGGCACACTAATATGCTGCTGGTAAAGGTGTGAACTCGTCCAACACTTCAGAAAGCAATCTAGAACTATGTCCCACCTTCCCCCCCCCCCCCCCCCAATTGACTGTGGATACTTTTGGACTTAGTAATACTACTAGGTCTACACTCCCAAAGATATCAAATAAAGAGGAAAAGGACCCCTATGTACAATATATATACATACATACATACATACACATATATATACATATGCCTTTTTGTTGTTATAAGCAAAGAATTGGCAAATGAGGGGTCGTTCAGCAATTGGAGAATAACTGAATGACTTATGATAAAATAATGGAATGGAATACTATTGTGCTATAAGAAATAATGAAAGAGAGGGTTTCACAAAAACCCAGGAAGACTTGCAAGAACTGATGCAGAGTACAGTGAGCACAACCAGGAAAACTATATCAATTGTAACATTAACATTGTACAAATGTACAATGACCATTTGAAAGATTTAAATACTCTGATCAAAGCAAAGATCAAGCATGACTCCAGAGGACCAATGGTGAAGAATGCTATCCAGATCCTGAATGAGGGGTAACAATAAACTAAGATGCAGAATGAGATACGTATTTTTGGAAATGGCCAATATGGAAATTTGTTATGCTTGATTATATTCATTTGTTACAATAATTTTTTTTCTAGTGAGAGGGAGATAGAAGAGAGAGAAGAGGACTTGACAATTGAAAAAAATTTATTAAAAAAGAAATTTTGAAAGGGATAGTTTCAGAGAAATCTGAGACTTGTATGAATTAGAGTGAAGTGACCAGAACCAAGAGAACAATAACTGAGTAAAGATAGCAAAGATAAACATTTAAAGACTTAAGAACTCCAATAAATGCAAAAAACAACCACAATTAAAGAGGAAAGATGATTATGCAAACTACTCACCTCCTAAGAGAGAATTAAGTCACGGACTTAGAAGTATAGGATGAGATACATTTTCAGAGATGGCCAATGTGCAAACTTGTTTTGCTTAACTATAATGTTTGTTACAAGAGTTTTGTTTTTCTTTTTCCAATGGAGAGGGGTGGGGGCAGAAAATAAGAAAGGTAACAATAGGGTTGTTGAAAGAAAAAGACATAATCATTGAAGCGTTTTTTTTTTATCATAGAAGGTAAGAAGGAAAACACAGATAAGCAGGATAGCTCTGAAAGGTACATGACTCAGTCATGCACTTAAAAGAAAAAGTCTTGAACAATAGAGATTTGCAATTTCATACGCAACCCTCTTTTTGAAACTTCTCATCTTACTAAATGTTTAAGTTTAGAATTTAAAAATGGAAAATTTCTTAAAAAGAAAAAAATCACCTCACCAGAATTAATGCAAAAAGAAGCCCTATTTTGGAAGGGATATCAATGAAATGAGGTCTCTTCTTAAAACAAACAAATGAACAAACAGGACATCTCAAGCAAAATGATGTATTTGTGCCAGGGGAAAAAAAGTACAGGCAATACCACATTATAAAAATCACTGCTGGCTAGAACTGAGAAGATATTGGTGGGCCAGACTTTTAAAACCATGAGACCTTCAGGCACACACATGCGCGCGCGCGCACACACACACACGCACACACATCCACACTGCAAGATAAAATTTTAAATCATCTACCACTTCCAGGGACCCTCAATAAAAGCCGAATGTTGCCAAGTACCAGAAGACTAGTAAAGTATGTGTAGGGCCATCTCTTGGGAATTCAAGTAAGATCACACTTTGGGGTCTGTTTATGCTACATCCTGCCATACTCCTCCGTTCCTGTTCAGGTGAGACGAGAATTACAATACATACCTAGGAGAGCTGTGAAGCTGAAAAGAAGTTAAGGCAATAGGGTAACCTGCGAAGGGGATGAATGGAAGCAGTAAGGGGCAATCAACCCTTCCATTTCAGCTAAATATTAAGAAACTGTGATGGCACTAATAATCACTATGGTTTATACATGTGAGGATCAGATGATATGGATATGTACATGTTATACATACATGTATGTACACATCTGTACGTGCCAACGCATTGTGTATGTATATATATCACGTGTGCACAATGTGTGTGCAGAATATACTCTGTTGTATGAGTTTGTGTCATGCACGCATATATCATATACACACACACAACATATGCATACACATATATGCCTCAGGGCTGCTTCCATGCCAATATGGTGACAGTCAGACCAGAGTGCAGGGACTAAAGAGCCTGCCCACTCTCTGGACCCTAGTTATGGCTTTGCCAGAAGCCAATTACTTTTTTTAAAACCGTTTTCTGGGTGTTTTTGTGCAGTATATTTTGGTTAGAATGGTTTAAGTAGCAGTTCTTATCTTGGTCAGGATAGGAAATGTGACTGGAAAGGGAAATACTCAAACAGTCAACCACAAGCAAGTCACGGGAATACTCTGTGTTCAAGTACAGAACAGCTCACACAAAAAGAAGAAGCACATCTGGCTATTTTGGTGGGTTTTCCGGTGTTTTGTTAACCCTGTTGTAGCTCCTGTGGGGTGTGTGCGTGTGCATGTGCGTGTGCATGTGTGCAGAGAGGATTGGTGTCCGTGCAGCACACCTGCACCATCCTAGCCTACCCAAGCTGAGAAGGCCCCTCATGATCGCTGTCAAATCCAACCCTTCCATTTTATAGATGAAGAAACAGACCCAGAAAAGAGGAAAACTTACTCAAGGTCATGCAGGTAGTATAGAGAAAGGATGTGAACTTAGTAAATCATTCTATAAGACCCCTTCTGTCTCTAAATTTCTGGGATTCTAACACATATTGGTATTTTCCCACAATGTCAGTTGGTAATTAACTATAAAAAGCTCTGAATGTCACATGAATTCCAAGATCTTAGGGCTATGAGAGACCTCAGAAGCCACTGAATTCAATATTTAAATTAACTAAACAAAAATGCCCTTGAGAACCTGACAAGGGCTTATGACAGACCACAAGATCACGGAATCACAGATTTAGATCTTAAAGGGACTTCAGAGTTCCTCTGGTCCAAGCCCTTCACTTTACAGATGGAAAAACTGAGGCCCAGAGAGTGTGACTTGCCCAGTGTCACACAATGTTGGAGCCAAGCTCTGAGCCCAGACACTGACTCCAAATCTTGTTGGCACCACACCGAACCTGCCACTTCCTGAGGCAAGACAGGCCACTCTGAGCTAGCTCTACTAGGAAAGAAGATTCCGTCTAAAAGGTCTTTGTATTTAAGCATTCCCTTCAACCCCCTCCAACACATAGGAAAATACAACTGAGTGACCTTGCCTCTGGGTTTAATAAGTGTCCCTTTATCCCCAGCACTGAGCACAGGGTCTGATGCATAGGGATGTAACACATGTTTGCTGACTGATTGATCTTGATAGTTGCTGGGAATGACAACACATTACAGACAGCTAAGGTGAGTAAAATGCTCTCCTCACAACAGATTTATGAAATAGGTAGAATATGTTACTGCCAGTTTTCAGGTGAAAAAACTGAGGGCGAGAGATATGAAATGACTTGCCTAAGGTAAGGTGTTAAAGGCCAGATACAGACATGGGTCTTTTAACGACAAGTCCAAAGATCATTCTACTACATCCTTCTGCCTTTCAGAAGAGAAGTGCTACGGTAGATAATGTGCTGAGCCTGGGGTCAAGAGGACCTAAGTTTAGGGCAGCTAAGTGGCACAGTGAATAGAGCACTGGCCCTGGATCAGAAGGACCTGAGTTCAAATCCGGCCTCAGACACTTAACACTTGCTAGCTGTTGACCTTGGGCAAGTCACTTAACCCCAACTGCCCCTCCAAAAAAATGCAAAAAAAAAAAGGCCTAAGTTCAAATTCCACCTCAGATACCATTTAAGGTTTGTCTGCCTCAATTTGCCAACCCGTAAAATGGGGATAAACAATAGCTCCTAATCTCACAGGGTTGTTGGGACCATCATATGAAGGATTTCTAGAGAGCATAGTACAAAGTAGGTACTTAATAAATGCTTTTTCCCCCTCCCTTTCCTCCCAGATGGACACTTTCTAAAAAATGACTTAATGGGTCTAGAGATTTGCTTACTGAGAGGTTAAATGACTTTCCTTGGTTTTTATAACTAGTATATATTAGAGGCAGTAGCAAAATAGCTCCTTCTGTATGGAGGGGCTCATGATCAGACTGACTTTAAGCTGAGATTTTCTGGCCACAGAAATTCTTAAAGATAATCTATTAAGGCGGAGAGGGGATGCAATCTCCCGAGTGCAATATGCATCTCATCTCGACATCACAGATGAGTAAGTATTAAGCTTCATTATTTCTTCTCCAGAAATGGCTGAATTGGAATCCAACTAAGAGTTGAAAATTACGTGTATGTGTGTCAACTTCGTAAAGGCAATTGCAATCATTTGGGATGAGCAAGGCTTGTCTGTAATTGTTTAGTGTTTATTGCTGCTGTAGAGGATAGAACTGTAAGTAATGTGTTGCTTCTTATTCACGTGCTTTAAAAATCCCAAAATCTTGGAACTGGAAGGAAGCTCACAAATGTAGCCCAACATATTGGGCTGACAGAGGGTGACCTGGGGGTCAGGGAAAGGAGGTGGCAGTAATTTGGAGGAGAAGCATGACTTGAAGCCCATGTTTCTTGACTCCTACTCTATACTTTTCACCAATAACAGGTCAAATGAATACAGCACTTTACAAAGTGCCATCTTCACAACCATCCTATGAGGTAGTTAATGGGGACTAAGGGTTGTTTTTGTAATTTAATTATTACAGGAAATGCCTATAAGGGGAGATTCCTTCTACCAATTCAGGTTGGCACATTCTTTGCAATTGACAGTTTAAGAGAAGCATTAAAAGATTAAGTTATTTGTCTGGGGTCCCCTAGGTAGTATCAAAAGTAGTTAATGCAGGGGCAATTATAGGTGGTGCAGTGAATAGAGCATTGGCCCTGGAGTCAAGAGAATCTGAGTTCAAATCTGACCTCAGACACCTACTAGCTGTGTGACCTTGGCAAGTCACTTAACCCCAATTGCCCTGCCTTCCCCCCTCCAAAAAGACAGAAAAAAAAAAGAAAATAGTTAATGCAAATGTTATCATCCCCATTTTGCTGATGAAGAAACTTCAGTATGGAGATGTTAAATGACTTGACCAAGACCTAAGTGCTAATAAATATCTGAGGCAGGACTCAAACCCAGGTCTTCTGACTCCAAATCCAGGACTCTTTTTCACCATTAAAGGGTGCCACCATTTTGAAAAGGAAATTTTTCCCACTGTTAGGTCATTTGCATGCACTGCCTATATTGATGCTTAAAGAGATCATCCATTCATTCAACATATTTATTAACATCTATTTGCCAGTCAAGATCTTGGGAGGTGGAGAGGGTCTGGGGGTGTTTTCTGTTTCTATGTATATTTACTATAAACCACACACATTCAGCTACATTCAAGGAATGAATAAAAAAAAACCAGTCTGAGGACTTCCTCCATGCTTCATTAAGAGATAAAAAGCTGCTTTGCTAAATATACCCTATATGCTAACTCATGGGGAAGAAGCATTTTTTAAACAATGTCTAAAAATATGAAGTAATCACAAAAACAGTTAAGCTGCGTTAGAAGGCTGATCACACGATACAAGTACTAACAATTCATTCCATTTCACAACTTTAATTATGGGTGCAAAGAACTCTCCTTCGATTGGTAGCAACTGAAATATTTAAATCAAAAGAGATATAAAGATTAATCCTTAGTGCTGATATGTGACGGGGGTGGGGAAAAGATGAGAAATATGTAAATACATTCATTTAGAAAGATGAAGGATATATACAAATAGATAAGAGAGACAGCACAGTATGGTGAAAATCAGACCTAGAGTCAGAAAAAAATCGTCCCATCTTGGCTATCAATTAGTTGTGTGACTATGAGAAAATCACTGAAATCTCTATGTCTCAGTTCACTTAGCCTCACAATGGGGATTCGTGAATATATCTGACATAAATAACTAAACACACACACATACACACATGGAAGAAGTATATACACACAATATATATTTGTATATATACACATACACATATGTATGTATTCATACACATGAGGTATGTGTATACACGTATATGTGTGTATACATACTCATATACACATATATGTATATATGCATATACACGCCTGGGAGGGATGGGTATACACGCATGTGTATTATGAATGTACGTGTGTATACACCACATATATACACACACACATATATATGTACACACACATATGAGGGAGGTACACTCTACCTCTCCCCCAGGTTTGCTCTAAGGAAAAGGGATAGAGTTAGTGGAAAGGCGCAGAATTTCATTTGTAGAGGGAATTTCCAGGTGAAGAAATTCTATCGGCTAATGCAGGTCAGCAGCTTCTCTGCAATTTAGAGTCCTAGAGAGTTGCCTGGAGCACTGAGAAGTGAAGTGACATACCCGCACAGCCAGTATGTGTCAGAGGTTGACCTTGAACCCAAGTCTCATGGTCATTTTAAGATGCATTCTCTATTTATAATTATTGAAAAATATTTTTCAGTCTCATAAAGAGCCCCCTACAGTGTGGGGCAGCAGAAAGAGTACTTGATTGGAAGTCAGACAATTTAGGCTCTACTCTAGCTCTGGCATGGGGGCAGGTAGGTGGGGCAGTGGAGTCAGGAAGATCTGAGTTCAAATTCAGTCTCATACATTTACTAACTGTATGATCCTGGGAAAGTCAATTTATCTTGTTTAACTCAGTTTTCCCATCTGCAAAATGAACTGGAGAAGGAAATGGTGAACCATTCTGGTATCTTTGCCAAGAAAACTCCACATGGGGTCACGAAGAGTCAAATATCCCTGAAAACAACTGAACAACAACTAGTTCTGTCATAAACTAGTTCTTTTACCTTAGACAATCTTTTTTGGGTGCCAATCTCCTTATCTTTTAAAACAGAAAGAACAGAGCTTCCCCGATTGGCTTTTCAGTGATGCTACAAGGATTAAATAAGATAAAGGATTTGAAGATTCTTGAAAGAGCATAAGGATCTATAAAAAGTCAAGGCATCACTATTATTTATGTTAAGGAGCAGCTCTGATAGTGTAACAAACAGAGCATTTGCTTTAGCATAGAAGGACCTGTATTCAAACCCCAGCATTACCACTTATTAGCTATGTGACCTTTCCTCTTCTGGATCTTAATTTACTCATCTATAGAATGAAAGAATTGAATTAGATGGGCTCTAAAGTCCCTCTCCAGCTCTAAATATTGTGGTCCTATGAAAGCATTTAATTTATTCAGGTAAGCTACCTTGTACCACCTGTGATAACAAAATGTAAATACGTAATGGAAAGCCTCCACACTCCTTTTTAAGGGTGCACATAAGTACTCACTCAGTACGTAAATAAATCCAAAGTGACACAATCATTTTTTTCCCCAGAAATACCTTTCATCCAAAATTTTCAATAAGGTGATAACTTCTAGTGAAATGAAGCAGAATAATTCATAATTATCTTTGTTAATGGCAAAAATAAAGAGAAAACCCTGTTGTCTTGTGTCCACTTGAGAAATTCATGAAAACAATGACTTAGATTTCTTTCACTTCTGGGAATTCTAAATGTATGTCTTTGCCTAATTCTATGCTTATGAAGTGAAAGATTTGACTTTGGGTCTCCCTGCTTCCTCCCCTTCTGCCTCCATAGCAAAGAAAAGACAAAGAAAAGTGCCTGTCGACAGCTGTGGATTCAGAGAAGTCAAGTGTCCTGACTACTAAC
Source organism: Pseudochirops cupreus (assembly GCA_028627135.1). NCBI lineage: Eukaryota > Metazoa > Chordata > Mammalia > Diprotodontia > Pseudocheiridae > Pseudochirops > Pseudochirops cupreus. The sequence continues at coordinate 505,530,935 of CM053582.1, forward strand.
CAAGGTTGTTTGTCTCTCCCAGCTAACCGACACCATTTTCCCCAATATGACCCACTCACTCTATGTGTTGCTTTTCTTCCTCAAGATGGGCCTGAGCTGACTCTATTCAGGATCACTGTGATGATAACACTTACTTCCTGAAAGCCTTTGAGAGAATCACAGCACTTTAAAAAATATATATATATATGAGGGTAAGTTTAAAGTCTTCTGTGTACTTTTAAAAATTTTTATTTTTTTAATTTATGGAGTTAAAAAAGCATTTCCATAACATAGTACAAAGAGAAAAAAAAAAGATGAACTTTTGGCAAAAAAAAAAATCTTGAATCTCATTTGATTTTCTCAGACTCCTTTTGTAATTGTTAGTAATACTTTTGTGTTTTGGAGGATATCATCCATTAAAATAACTGTGGTGTAAGTGAGGCTAAGTAAGTGGCTGTGGGGTGGGAGGATCTGGGTTTTGTTCCCAGCTTCAACTTCCTACCTGGGCGACTTTAAGCTAGCTACTGACTTCCTTTCTCTAAATCTTTCCTATCTTCCAGGGCTGACATTCTACACATGAGTCTGACATTCCCAAGATCATCATTCAGGTCCCCTGGTTTGACCCGGCTTCTTTCCTTTTTGTGCAAACTCTTGGAGGATCCAAATGCCAGGAAGACACGGCTGAACAGTAACAAAAATACTGATAATAGTAAATAAAACTATAATGGTAACATTTATATAGCACTTTAAAGTCCACAAAGCCCTTTGCAAACATAATGGCTTTTGACCACTTACATTTGAAAGCAAAAAGCAGACTGTGAGATGACCTTCCTATCCTATAAATGCCACCTGAAAGTCCCAGCAGCTGAAGCAGCATCAAATTAAAAAGCAGCAGCAGGAACTTCTAAAAACTTAGTTCTCTTAGCTCTTGTAAATTCCTAATCCTAATTACTTATTTACATACTTAGAAGGGCTAGAAGCCCCCCAAGAGACAAGCAGAAAACAAAGAAAAATCATTTTTCTCCCTTTGAGGCACACCAGGAAAAGGCCATAGGGTAGAAGGGAGGACGGAGTATGATTCAAACGAGTAGCTTTTCTAAAGAAAAATTCTAACAAAATACTGATCTATTCAGCCCTGGGTTGAGCCTTTTGCACCCTTGAAATTGTGTCTGGATGTTGGAAATGGAAAAGAGAATTGAGACAATTATCTCAACAATCTACTTTTTAAGAGACCAACAGGACCAAGCCTTTCAGTTTTCAGCTTTGCCTGAAATAACTGAGGCCAAAGTTAGCTGCTCTTTGTGTTTTGTTTTGGTTTGTGATTTTTTCTTTCTTTTTGGCCTGGTAACTGCCTTCATTTGCCAGCGCAAAGGGAAAAAAATCATGGAAAATTTCCAGAGCAGTAATAAATGTGATAGGCGTAATTTTACAATTCACATGAGCCTAATTCTTCCAGTGTAGAAATGTGCAGAATCATAGAATCTCAAAGGCTGTATAATCCAACCATGACTGAACAAAGATGTTCTCTAGATTCTAGAAAACGGAGGAAAACACCACGGGCTACCAGAGGAAGAGTTGGACCTGGATCCACAAGAACCTGAATCTGAATCCCACCTTCAACACTAGCGCTTTTATCTCAACCAAGTCCTATCACCCTTCTCTGAGCCTCAGTTTCCTTATCTGTAAATGGATAATACACATAGTACCTACCTACCCCAAAGGGTTGTTGTGGAAACCATATCAAACAATGTGATAAATGATTTTGTCAACCTTAAAGTTCTATGTAAATGTCAGCTGTGAGACAACGGAATAGTCACTCAGAGGTTACCTGAGTAAGGAGAATCACTCCCCGACTCCCACTTCTCCCATTCTTAGCAGCCATTCTATTTCTAGATAGCTCTAATTATTCCACATTAGCCTCTTCAATTCCCACTCATTACACACAGTTCCGCCATTTAAGACCAAGCAGAACACGTAATCCCCCTTCCATTGGATGATCTGGAGTAATTTAAAGAGAGAAATCATCTTCTACCACCTCCCCAATTCAGATTTTTTCTTCTCCAGGCTAAACATTCCCAGTTCCTTCAACTCATCTTCACGTAGTTTTTCCTTGAAGCTCTTCAACATCTGGGTCTCCCTCCTCCAAATGGTCTCTACTCTATATTGTCCTCCCTAAAATGTGTGGCATAAAACTAAACAGAGTTTGTTTCCAGATAGCATGAACACCTCACTAAGAAACATAAGAGAGGACTATTCCATAGAATGACACTGGAATTAGGCTCACTGGGGAATGTAAAGAACAGAATATTACCTGTCCAACAGATTATCTCATAAAAGAAAATAAGTATTAAGTCACTTCAGATTGAAGAGAGGACTAATCTGTTGCTTTTTTTGAGATGTCTTAGAATTTTAAAACACAAATACGATTAAAGCACATATTATGAAACTGGGGAGGTAACATGGTTTAGTGAAAAGAACGCTCAATCAAGTCAGAGGAAGGTTGCATTCAAATCCTGCCTCTGACATGTTGTGTGACTATTGATCAGCAAGTTACATAGTTGTATGAGCCTCCATCTTCTCATCTGAGAAATGAGAATAATACCTCTAGTGCGTACTTCACAGGGTTGCCATGAAGATCACATGTCACTATGTAAACTTTAAAGGGCTTAAAATATCAGCTCACAATTCAGACCTGGAAATTCATCTCTGCTATTTACTTTCTTTTTAATGCTAGTGTTTTTTGACTTTTTTAGTCAATCAGGGTTAAATGACTTGTCCAGGGTCACACAGCTAGTAAGAGGCTGAGGCTGAATTTTAACTCAGTCTTCCTGACTCTAGGCCAATGCTCTAACTACTGCACCACCTACCTAGCTGCCCTTTTTGCTATTTACTTTCAAATGTGAAGTGTTTGGTTCAACTTCTGTTGCTCTCATGGTATTTTCAAACTTCCAGCTTAAAACCTGTCTGTACACAGCCACCCTAAAGGTAATGGTGGTGTAAACATTCCCGGTCTACCACTACATTCTGATTTTCCAAGGCTTTGTTTTCCTACTGCCTTAGTAATCTGAATTCATAGGACCTTCAAAATACAGCAAAAATCAATTCTAGTATGGTCCCACTTCCAGAAGACATATGCTTCCTTGGGACCCACGTAGCTAAATTAAGAGAGGCCATAACCAGTATTGGTCCATGGTGATGAATTCTATGGCCATGGAAATCCACTTAAGGCCACATAATACAAATTGCCTAATATATTATAGAACACACATTTGCCAGGAAGAACACTTAGAAATTTCTAAATAGGGTGCATGCCAAATGCATGATGCTTCATAAAAATGGATATTAAATAATTGACAATACATCTAACAATACACTCAGCTTTTATCTCTAAACATCTGGTTACCATTTTCTATGTCTGTATGCATTCTTAATGTGGCCCAGTAAGGGAAAGGCATCCTTGTGATTTATTCAAACAACAAAAGCTATAGCCAAAATCAAACTCTAGGTGTCATAAAGAATAGTTTTGCTCTAAAATTTTGGTAACTTAATCTATTTTTATTATGATTTTTGTTTTTATTTTGGCAAGTCTAGACCTGTGGTTTTACTGACACAGGGAACTCCTAATAAGGAAACTCTTTCCAACACAGACTGCCACTCTTGGGCAATTTTTTAGCCTTAGAGAATTGTCATGATTTTACACTAGATTGAATCAACCTTTTCTTTCTTCATATGGGGTACTTAGGGTCATAGGACCATAGAGTTAGAGCTAGAAAAGTCTTCTGTGGACACAGAGTTCAGCCTCTTCATTTTACAGATAAGGAAACTGAGGCTAGGGACATTAAGTAACTTATTCAGGATAACAAAGGTAGTAAGTATTGCCATTTACATGGTACTTTATTCTTACAAAGCATTTTATGAAGATATATCATATGAACCTCATGACAACCTTGAGTTGAATAAGACAACATTATTATGCCCATTTTTCAAATGAAGAAACTGAGGTTCACAGAGAGAAAGAGAGAGGCAGAATGGTATAGTGGAAAGAGCAACATAACCTGGAATTAGAAATCCAAGCTCAACTCAACCACTATAAGCAATTTAACTTTGGGAAGTCACTTGACTTAAGCCTCAGTTTCCCCATGTGTAAAATCGAGATAATAATACCAGTAACACCTTCCTTCAAAGGTCTGTGACAAGAGAAAAAATTTCCAATATAAAGATCAGCTGCTATTATTATTGGTGATTTGTCCAAGATTGCACAGCTAGCAAGTAAAAGACATTAGGAATCACACTCACATATCAGGGCTCCAAATACAATGCTTTTACCCATTCCAAAACACAAGGAACACGTCAAACCCATTCCAGATATCGTGTGTGCCAATTTCTCCAAGCATTACCAATGTGTCCTGGCATGACAGTTACACCTACTTCAACTTTTTTTTTAAAGGAGAGAAAAACAATATATCCCAAGGGAATATTACAGAAACTCTTGGCTGATAACAGTACTGAAGGAAATACCTGTTTCTTATCTTGAATTTTCTTAAAGTCTTCACATGCTAGCCAAAACAAGACATTTTCTTCACTAAATTCTTTTTTCAAAAATTCCTGGGGAGAAACAAGAGAAAAATATTATGCGCTTTCCTAATTTAGTTTCTCTCTTCTTTTATTTTTGTGTTCACATGGGACTGATCAACTATTCAACACTGTGCAATCATCTAACAAGTCCACGGTAAATGCTTTTGTTCTCGGTGGATTTTTTAAAAACTAACAAGATTACGGAGATTTTATAAACATCTGGATTTGCAGAATCTGATGTCATAAGGATGAGCGAAAAACTGGGCAAGCTTCTAAAAAAATTCTCACTGATAATAAGTGACCCTAAAGTAAATTAAAATGGAAAATATATTAGTTCTTCCTAGACAGTGTTTAAACAAAGTACATTCCTCTAAAAGCAAGAATATTTTAAAAGAGAAAACATATCAACGCACAAGACTTATCTATGAAAGAAATGATTAAAACAATTTTAAATGTGAGGTGCTTTTGTTTATTTTCAAATGTGAAACAAAAAAAAAATTAAAACGTGTACTTTGTACCTTGCCAAAATAGCAGGTGATCATTGGGATGCCAATAGAGCTATTTTCTGCCCCTACCAAGAGTCTTTCATATAGTCTTAGGTTTTCTCCTGATGTATGTAGAAACTAAGGCTAGTGGGAAAAGTTAAAGGGAGGCAGATTTCAGCTCAATATAAGTAAAAACTTAACTACTGATTAGATCATCCCCCAAAATGAAGAGCTGCCTCATTAGTTACTGAGTTACCCAACACCAAAAGATGCCCAGGAAGGCATTGGATTACCATTTTTGTTGGATATTTTGCAGCAGAGGTTCCTAACTGGAGTGAGCTTTGGACAACATGTCCTCTGAGGCCCCTTCCAACTCTGACTCACAGTCATCAAATTTTAGGGTTGAAAAGGATCTTGGGTATTTTTTAGTCCAACCAAAACATTTTACAGCCAATGAAACTAAGTCTCAGAGAGGTGGAAATGACTTGCCAAAGGTCATACAGTTAAGTATGGGACTAGAATTCCATTCTCCTGACTCTCAGTTCAGTATTTTCTCCATAATGCCACACCATAAGTATCAAATATTTCCTCACTAAAAAATGGAAAAAGTCTGAAGTTGCTTCCTAGCTTCTAGCTGAGCACAGGAGGGTAGGAAGGAAATACTGATGGTGCCTGCCTTGTCCTATCTGATTTTTCAGTCAACTGGCTTCAAAGCATAGGTCAGTTTAGGCAGATTCTGCACATTCTTATGTGTCTGCTTGTGGTGCTCTTAAGTGGCTAACAGTAGAATTTGACAACTCTTCCCTCAACAAAATCTTAGGAAAGATCATCATTTCATGAATGCTACTTGACAAGTACATTAGTAAAAGAAATAACTTTTGCTACCTATATAAACCTACCTTTTCCTCTACTGTCATAGTTCATAGGATTTAGAGTCAGAAAGAACCTCAAAGGTCCTCTAATTCAGCCATCTCATTTACTTTTTTTTCAATCAATAAGCATTTATTTACTTGCATGTGCTGGGCACCATGCTATGAAGTCTTGATAGGAAAATTAATAGGCTATACAAGAGACAGCGTTAAAGTACTCTGGAAAACTTATATTCAAGAATCCTCAAGGATTTTGGAAGCACCCATTGATATCAGCAATGATACTCAAGTCCTGATTCCAACCTCTTATTTTAAATAAGGAAACTGATGGTCAGGGAAGTTTCGATTCCTTAAGTAGTAAACAACAAAATGAAGATTCAAACCCATGTCCTCTGACTCCCAGTCCAATGATCTTTTCACTAAATTCTCTGCACTTTCTGTGAATATTGAGGTAACTTGAAATGTACCACAAAAGACTTTCTATGCTTCCATCAGTAACATGATCCTAACAATGCCTTAAGTATAAGCCTGGGAAAGTAATTTCTTCCTCGTGAACCTCAGTTGCCTCATCTGTTAAATTAAGGGTCTGAACCAGATGATGTCTAATGTTCCTTTTGGCTCTTATGGTTCTAATAAGACTTTATAGTAGGCAGGCAGACAGAGACAGACAGGCTCCTGCTCCTACCTGGAATCAAAGAACTAGAAATTCTGTAATCACTTTTGAATATTGTTCTCTACCCACATCCACCATCATGCCATAGTATACAATGTCTGAAATGTACTATCTTGCACTTGATCTTAGTTAAGCTCTACTAATAAAAATATTTTCAATTCATCAATGACTATGTAATGAGAAATTCCTTAGTCTTTCAAACATAATACACATGACTAAGCCCTGTCAATATCAGTAGTAAAAATAGCAACCCTAAATCTTTTCATTCCCTCTGGGTCTTCAAGTAAGTTCTCCAAGGAGGTCGCCCATTTTGCAGTGCCTTTTACATTCTGGTGGCTGCTGCTAGGAGTTCCATCACCGTCATGTATATCTGAAAAAAACAAACAAACCAACAAACTCAAAATGAAGGTTACACACGTGGTTTTTCCAAAGATAATATTTAAACAAACAAACAAATAAACAAACTCTGAATCTTATCCAACATCATTTGTACCTACTACAACCCTTAGGGATCCCTTCCCTTACCCCAAGTAGATTCACCAACTAAAATGTTTTACCATTTAATTTTTACAACCTGACAGGCCTTTCATCAGAATCTACTAATTGTGACTTACAAAAAAGGAATGAAAAAGAAGTTACAGAACTAATCAACCAATAAAGATTTATTAAGTACCTACTATGTGCCAAGTATTATGATTAATAGGAGAATCAAAGTGATAGCAAATAAAGGTGAGCCTCACTTCACAGAAACAGTGACTTCCTCTGATTTTCCCCCTCATTATTTCATATTTAAAAAAAAAAACCTCCAATCTCCACTTCCAGATTACTTTCATTTCATTGGAAATTTATTTTTACAGAAAAAACAAACCTCCAGCCATAACAAAATGACAATTAAAAAAAAAACAGTAAAACTTTAAAAAATTAAATATTTATGGGAAAAACATTTTTGATAAATATTAATATTTACAGAATAGCTAGAGATAGAATTTTTAAATGTTAGAGCTAGAAGGAATTTCAAAGTTCATTGAGTTCAACCTTTTTCACTTTAAAGAGGAAGAAACTGAGACTTAAAGAGAAATAATTTGCCCAAGATTACATAGTTAGCTGAATTGAAGCAATAGCTAGACGGTCTAAAGAAAAAAATTAGAAGATCAGACTGAATTTAAGAAAAGTCATGTAGTTTCAACAAAAATAATAGGATTGTCTTAGTAGATGCAGAAAAAGCTTTTGACAAAATATTGCACCCATTACTAACAAAAACACTAGAAAGCATAGGAATAAATGGAGCTTTTCTTAAAATGATAAATAGTATCTAAAACCATCAGGAAGCATTATCTGTAAAGGGGATAAACTAGAAGCCTTCCCAATAAGATAAGGAGTGAAGCAAGGGAATTCATTATCATTACTATTATTTAATACTGTACTAGAAATGCTAACTACAGCAATAAGACAAGAAAAAGAAATTGGAGGAATAAGAATAGGAAATGAGGAAATATATCACCAATGCTATACTCACAGCAGCTGCTATGAATATGCAAGCATATTCCCAGGTTTGAATTGCAAGATATAACAGACTCTTGAAGATGAAACCAAGACATTTATTCAAACAGCAGTAAGTCAAATCCATCATAGTAACAAAGAAGTCTACACATATTGCCAATACAGGGAGCACTGACACTCCAATCATCTTTTTTTAAGACAAAGTCCATACACAATGCAAAAAACACAAACATCCCAAACCTTCCCTCCATTAGGCCTCCCCACAAAACAAGTTCCCTTACACAAAGTGCCCCTCTCTCACACATACACCTGCTAGCTACTCTATCTCTCTGCCTCCTCACTCCACCTCACTCTCCCACTACCTGCTCTACCCTTCCTGCTCTGTGCTCACGTTCTGTTGAGTAAACTCCTTCCACATTGAGTTCCATGTGATTCCAGCTGTGGGCTGGGCCAAAGCTCAAAGCAGATCACATAGGTCCATTAAGGGGCAGGGGAGATTTTCAAATTCCCTTAACATTACAGGAAACAATACTCTTTGCAGATAATATGATGGTATAATTAGAGGAATCTAGAAAATCAACTAAAAAATTAGGTGAAACAATTAACTTTAATGGAGTTGCAGGATACAAAATAAATATATAAAATTCATTAGCATTTCTATATATTACCAACAATCCCCAGCAGGAAGAGATAGAAAGAGAAACTCTATCTAAAATAACTGCAGATAATATAAAATACTTGGATGTCTATCTGCCAAGACAAACCCAGGGATTATATGAATAATTATAAAACACCTTTCACACAAATAAAGACATCTAAACAACTAGAGAAATATTAATTATTCATGGACAGGCCAAGCCAATATAATAAAAATGACATTTCTACCTAAATTAAGTTACTTATTCAGTGTCATACCAATCAAACTACCAAAGAATTATTTTGTAGATCCAGAAAAAAAAAATTCACCTGGAAAAATAAAAGATCAAGAATATCAAAAGAATCAATAAAAAATATATGAAGGAAAGTGCTGTATTAGTACCCTATTTCAAACTATATTACAAAGTGGTAAACATCAAAACAAACTGGGAGTGGTTAAGAAATAAATTGGTGGATCAGTGATAGAGATTAGGTATACAATACACAATAGTAAAAGACCATAGTAATCTAGTAGTTTGTTAAATCCAAAGATCTGAGCTTTGAGGACAAGTACTCATCATTTGACCAAAATTGCTGGGAAAACTGGAAAGTAGTTGGGAATGGTTTGCCATTTCCTTCTCCAGTGGAGTTGGCAAACTTGCCCAGGGTCACACAATTAGTAAGTGTCTGAGGCCAGATTTGAACTCAGGAAGATAAGTCTTCCTGACTCCAGCCCCAGCACTCTGATGCAAAGTGAAGTGAACAGATCCAGGAGAACACTGTACACAGTAAAAGCAATATTGCAATGATGATCAATTGTGGAAAAACTTAGCTACTCTGATCAATAAAGAGATCCAAGGACTTATGATAAAAAAATGCTATCTAGGCTTTCCAACGCTACTTTCTAGAGAGTCTCCACTTCCAGATCCTCCTCTTCCCTCCGCAATGGCCAAAAAAGTCACCCCCACTGAAACAGAGAGATGCATTGAGTCCTTGATAGCTGTTTTCCAGAGGTATGCTAGCTGGGAGATAACTAACAATCCAAACACCCTTTCCAAGACTGAGTACCTCGCCTTCATGAACAAAGAGCTGGCTTCCTTCACACAGAACCAGAAAGACTCTGGTGTTCTGGACCGAAGCATGAAGAAACAAGACCTCAACTGTGATGGGCAGTTAGACATTCAAGAATTCCTTAATCTAATTGGAGGCCTGGCACAGGCTTGCCATGCCTCCTTCACAGCAGCTGGCCAGCCCCTGAAGAAAATGTGAATGGGCCTTCCAGTTCAATTTTCCAACTACATCCTTCCTCCAAACCAGCAAACATACACCCATTCCTCACAATCACACGCTGAACCCTAAGAAACCAAGGCTACAATACAGAGCCATTCCTTTGTAGCAATAAAATATGATTTTTTTTAAATTAAAAAAAAGATGCTATGTGCCTCCTGACAGAGAACTAACAAACTCTGAGGGCAAACTGAAGTATAATTTTTTCACTTCATTTTTCTTTAATTTTTTTTTGCAACATGGCTAACATGGAAATGTTTTGCATGATTTAACATGCATAATTGATATCATATTGCTTGCCTTCTCAATGGGTGGAGGAGGGGTTTCAGGGAGGGAAGGATTTAGAACTCAATTTTTAAAAAATTAATGTTAAAAATAAATAATGTGAGGTTTTTTTGGAGGGGAGGCACATACCTTCTAAAAATCTCCTATAAATTTAGAGATAAGAGCTAGTTAGATAGTCTCTTCCAATGCCAAAAAGTCTCTTAGACAATAACATTCCCTTCTCTAATATCCTACTAGAAGATAACAAGCAACTATCTTTTGTTGCTTGATACCATTGCCTTAAGTCCTGTAGAAACTGCTGGCCTTCAGAAATTAATATATGGATTATATTATAAACATTTAGGATTTATAAAGTAGTTGTTATAGACTCAATGTTAGAGCTGGTAGAAGAAGGTTGTCCTGAGTGGAAGAGGAGACAAAGAAGTCAGACTTCAACAGGTAGTAGGAAAAGTGAACACACATTTACTGAAACAAAGAAAACAGTAAATGAGGTCAAAGAAAGTGTATTTCTAGAACTGCAAAGGGACCTGCAAGATTCTGCTAATGAAGAAAATGAAATACTCAACTCTGACCACGTGACCAGTTGTGAGTGTAGGAGGAAGGACAGTAAGCCAAGCCCCACCCCCACTCCTTAACAGAAAAGGGGTCAAGAGATCTGGAAGGAGGCAATGTCTTGGTTTGTTTTGCTTAGCTGCAATTCTTTGCTCCAAGTGAGACTTCTCTTGGAAATGGGAGTGGGAATCATTAGGAAGAGATGGTGATGAAGAAAGTTAAAAAACACCAATAAAGTATTTTTTAAAAATAGATTATGTAAAGTGGCAATACATCTAAAGGTGATACACATTAAATTAGTTCTCTAGTTTGCAGAGGCTAGAATATCTACTTTCGGCATATTTTATCTTTGTATAATAAGGTACAAATGCCTTTGGAGAACTATTAATGCTGGAATCTTCTACTCAACAACTAACTTGTCCTGTTCTTATGAGAAAATATAACATTATTCTGTTATTCTTTTACACAGTAAAATTTGCACAGTAATTTGCCAAAGTTTCACTAGTTAATTGTGATTCATTCATTCACATTCAATAAATGGGCAGATTCTTTGTTCCCAGAAGTTCATTGTTCTTAAAAAGTGACAGAGCTCAGCTAACACTGCAGGGCATTTATGTCTATGTCTCTGACCACTAGTTTTCAACTCATGTTTGAGATATCTTCCAAACCTTTAAAACAAAACAAGACACCAAAAGACTCATGATAGAAAAAATGCTATCCATCCAGAGAAAGAACTATGGAGTCTGAAGGCAGATCCAAGCATACTATTTTCTCTCTTTTTTCCCCTCTTTCTTGTGGTTTTTCCCTTTTGTTCTAAATCTTCTTTAACAACATGACTAATGTGGAAATATGTTTAATATGACTGTACATGTATAGCCCATATCAGATTGCTTACTCTCTTAGGGAGAGAGGAGGGGAGGAAGAGAGAAAAAGTTTGGAACTCAAAATGTTGAAAACTATTTGTATTTGAAAAAGTAAAATACTATTAAGTGGATAAATACATATTTAAAAAACAACAAAAGCTAAAAACCACACACACTTGATGGTCTGCTGTTAAATGATAACCATTTGACAAAGATATATGTACAGCAAACTATCAGATATCTCACATTTCTTCTGAACCATTGCCAAATTCAAGTTGACTAATCAGACTCCCCACTCTCTGTGGCGTTAAACTAAATACCTCCCTTACCCTTGCAATGTTTCCATTACTTTGCTCACAATACTTCTACTGTTTTCCAGTCCACACAACTGATCATGTTTTAGATTATTCCAAATCATTTTAAAAGGAAGTCTTTCATTCCTGCTAAAAACAGCACTTCTCAGCTTCAGTTTACTTCCCAAAAAATAGTTTTTTTAAAAAAGAAAATTTAAACAGATTAAACTTCTAGATATAAAACCCCCAGTGTCTTTCTCTCCATTATTATGGAGATTTTTAAAGACTCTTTGATAAGTAAAAGATAGCCAAGATTTAAAATATTGTAAATCTAGAATAGGATTTGGAATGCCCATCCGTCAGCCCTGGAGCTGAGTAGTGGTTTAGGTACAATAGAAGGGGAAATTTCTTAAGAATTAATATAATCTACAAGTGTAACAAAAGATCTTGGAATGGAGTAGGTTTCCCCTTATAAATGTGTCTTCAAACAAAGGTCATGTATCTACTTGTTAGGAATGTGATAGGTGAAATTCTTGGAGAGATACATATTAGACCATGTGAATTTTGTGGTTCCTTCCAATTCTGAGATCCTATGAAAGTTAACTTTCTCCAATAAGCAAACTTTAGATATTTTAGTCGAGAGTGAGTGTGTGAGTGTGTGTGTGTGTGTGTGTGTGTGTGTGAGAGAGAGAGACAGAGAGAGACAGAGAGAGACAGAGAGAACACTAATGAACTCTGATGGTAAACTTATAGATGTTACACTTATTAAAGGAGCTGTGTGAAAACAGGCACATTGACACACCCTGCATTGAGCTGTGAATTGGTACAGCCGTTCTAGAAAGCAATTTAGAACTATGGCCAAAAGGTTACTAAATTGTGCACACACTTTAATCCGGCACTAACACTACTACACCTATACCTGAAAGTGATCAAAGAAAGAGCAACGAATTCTATCTATACAAAAATATTTATAACAGCTCTTTATGTAGTGGCAAAGACCTGGAAACAAAGGGGGTCCCTGTCAGCTGGGGAACAGCTGAACAAATTATAGTATAGAAATATAATGGATTACTATTGTGCTGTAAGTAATGATGAAGGGTATGCTTTCAGAGAAATCTAGGAAAACTTATACGGACTGATACAGAGTAAAGTGAGCAGAGAGAGCCAGGAAAACAATTTATACTAAGATATCGGCATTGCTGAAATGAATAATTTTGAAAGACTAAAGAACTCTTATCAAAGTTCAATCAATCAAAGATCAATCACGATTCCAGAGGGCCAGTGATGACGAAGACTACCCTCGTATAAATAAGTGATTGGCTAATGTGCAGAATGAGAAACACATTTTTGGACATGACTATTAGGGGAACTTGTCTTCTTCGGTGCTGCTTATTTGTGTTCTTTGTTTTTTCCAGTTGAGGTAGAGAAGGTAGTAGGAGAAAAAATACGAATGCTCAATCGTTGAAAAACAAAATTTATCTTAAAAAGCAACAACAAAAAAGATGCCTGTAGACTCATTATTACTCACTGACAATCTGACTTTGCTGTTATTTGGTTAATCTCTATTAAATTTTGGGGTTGTTAATTTCATCTTGTAAAAATAATTCCTCTAGGAAAGTTAATGCCAGTGCTTATCCTTTAGGGAATTTTGTAGCACTTTACAACTACAAAACCTGTACATAGACTAATAATTTTACTTCATACTTTAAAATCTGGATTCTGATAAATTTCTCTTTAAATATATGGTTACTATTTATCAAAAAGAGAAAATTTAATTTTTATAACTTGATCTTTATGATAACAGAAGCTAGAATACAAAAGACTTACAAAGAAACAGAACAATTAATTTATACAATCATAGAATCTTAGATTAAAGATCTCAGAGGTCATCTAGTCCAATGCCACCCCATCCCAATTTACATATGAAGATGAATAGGTGAGCTGGTTGTGAATCTTATTTTTTATCTTACATGGAAGGAAAAAAAAAACATGCAATGTATATGTTAGAAATCATCAAGTTTTCAAACATAAATGTAGGATCAAAGATATAGAACTGGACAGGTCCTTAAGGTTTTTCTAACCCAACCCCCTAATTTGACAGATAAAGAAACTGAGACCAAAAAAATTAAATGACTTCTACAAGGACATATAGGTAGGCAGTAGGGGACAAAAAGTCAGGTCTCAAACACAACTCCTTTGATATCAAATGTAGCACTTGTTCCACAAATCATGCCACCTCCTAATGTGAATTCCTTAGCAATCAGTACCAAAAAAGTATCTAGAACATTCATCGGTATGGAATTCTGGCAATCTGGACTACTAGATCAAGGAACGTGAAATTCTATATGGTCATCTGTGGCTAAATAAGTTTTAAGAGTTAACTAACATTTTAATTAGTAGCATATTATGGTTCCCCCAAAGCCTTGAGTTACCTCTGTATCTTGGATGATCTAGTTTCAAGTTTCTCCTAAAAAAGTTTTAAAGTCAGGCCAATTGCCCAGAGAAAACATAAACTGTGTGCATGTCCCTGTGTATGTGCACACATGCATGCATGTGCACATAGATAAATCTCCTTTAAATAAACTCTACTATGCAGCAACCCAGCAAGAGACCGCTTAGAAATCTGCATGCCCCACAAAATCTAGTCAAAGCTAACCACCTTCTTAACACATTTTTCTTATATCCACATAGAAAAGGAACACATTCAAACTCATAGCCCAAGAGTGACAGCCTATTTAACACAACTGATCACCCAAGAAAACAGCTTTTTGAGTAAATTAATTTATGGAAAGAATCCTCCTAAAGATCAAGTGTTAACAGCTACAGAATCAAACTTCTGAGAACAACATGTAATGCCCCTGGTAGGGAACTGTACGTGAACTGAAATCACACTGAAAAATAAAATTAAAATAACAAAAAATACCATTATCTGTAACAAAAGCAAAACATAACAACAACAACTAGAACATCATTTTTTGAGTGGGATAGATGGGAATCTCTTAGAAGAGAAAAAGTATCACAGATATTATACAGTCCTAAAAGGAAAGCACCTAGTTATTATCAGAAAATCACACAAAAACCAAAGTGTCCAAAAGTACTCCAACTTTTCTCCTATTATTAATGGGAAATCAAAGCTAAAATAACAGAATAGTGGCCAAATGTAGACATCTACCAAGGGAAACCATCCCTTACTTTCCATCCTCTGAGTATGACTTGAATAGCTCCCAGATGAAGTGGATGCTCATAGACCTGCCCTTGCCACCTCTGAGTTTTCAAAAACTCTGTGTCCTAAAGAAGCAGAGAATTTGTGTCTCCTATGAACCCTTTGCCTTGATCAAAGAACAAGCCTCAACATCCTCTTTTGAATGGACTAAACAACAGATGTTCATTCACTGACTTCCAGTCTGAACCAGAAGGAAGGAAATAAAAAAAAGGATGAGCTGTTGTTATTTGTAGTCTCCATAGAATCCTTGCTCTCCAGGAAGATACCCA
This sequence comes from Pseudochirops cupreus, assembly GCA_028627135.1. Lineage (NCBI taxonomy): Eukaryota > Metazoa > Chordata > Mammalia > Diprotodontia > Pseudocheiridae > Pseudochirops > Pseudochirops cupreus. The sequence goes on from CM053582.1 coordinate 505,546,424, forward strand.
GAGACCTAGGCAAAAGCCCCACATAATGATAATGGCACAAGTGTGTGGAGGAAAGGGGACAGGCAGCTCCACAATGTAAACCATACAATACAATAAGCTTGGTTGGGATTAATGCTCTAAAATGGAAAAACTAATGACAATTTTATTTTACATAATTTTAAGTATTTATAAATTTTAATTACATTTCATATGTAATTGTATAATTACATTTCTAAATTTTAAGTAATTATAAACATAATTTTATAAGAAAAATGAATAGTATAGGTCCTTAAGTTATGAAGAAGAAGAAAAAATTGATCAAATGGAAGAAATCACTGGAGACAATCAATGGGTTTGATTACTGTATCGTTATTGAAGAATTTTTGCATGACAAAAAGAAATTTCTCCAGAATTAAAATGAAAGAAACAGATGGGTGGAAGCACTTGCAGTAAAGGGAGCTGATAGAGATCTGATATCCAGATTTTCAAGCAATCTATCTGTAAGAGTAATAGATACGCTCCCACTAGAGAATAATGAAGACATATTTTTGAAGAGTGGAATATAGCTAATAATCACAATAAAGACTATATTCTCTATTAGAGAAACATAAGTTTAAAACAGCCTGTTTATCATCAAATACACAGGCAAGAAAAGAATGAAATCCAAAATTAGTGATGGAAAAGAAGGCATTTTATTACACTGCTGGTAAGGCTGCAGAGATTTTAGCAAATTTTTGAAGAGCAACCTAGCAATAGGTGAGTCACAAAATTTGTCACACACCTTTTGACAGGGCTATACTATCACTATTAGGATCAAATCCTGAAGACACCATTAAAAATTTTTTTTAAAAAAACACATCTGCACAAAAATATTCATGGCTGCTTTATTTTTTTTACAGATTCACAGAATCTCAAAGTTGAAAGGGTCCTCAGAGGCCAATTAGTCCTTGAACAAGAATTCACACAAGTGCACATCAATCTTTTCCTTGAAGACTTCTTCTTCTTCTTTTTTTTTTTTTGCTTTTTGGAGGGCAATTAGGGTTAAAGTGACTTGCCCAAAGTCACACAGCTAGTAAGTGTGTCAATTGTCTGAGGTCGGATTTGAACTCAGGTCCTCCTGACTTCAGGGCCAGTGCTCTATTCACTGCATCACCTAGCCACCCCTCCTTGAAGACTTCTAATGAAGAAGAATCCACTACCTCCTTCCAGGTGGACCATTCCATTTTGGGATAGCTTTCATTGATAGGCACTTTTTCCTCATGTGAAAGTGGTTTTGTGGAAAGAGTACATAATTTAGGTCTAGGTTTGAATTCCAGTTTTGCTATTTACTACCTTGGGCAAGTCACTTTTCTCTGGGCCTCAGTTTCCTCTCTGTGATGTGAGATTATTTCTAAGGTCCCTTCCAGCACTAAAACCCATGATCCTATAAGCAAATATAAATCTGTTTCTTTCCAACTTTCACCGATTGCTTTTATTTTTGCTTTCTGGAATCAAATGGGACAAATCTGATCCCTCTCCCACATGACAGTCTCAAATAGTTGAAGACAATCCTAATGTTCCCCTTAACATTTGCTTCTCCAGGCTAAGTATCCCTACCTCATTCTAACCAATCACGATAAGTCATGATCTCACCATCCTAAATATATTTCTCTGGATATTCTGAAGTTTATTAACACATTTTTAATAGTGAAAAACTGAAAATCTATATTACTAATAATTAAGAAATGACTGACTATATTTTTCTAACATCCAGTATCATGGTGACACAAAATAACAAATATGAAGAAATAAAAGAAGGAAATATCCATATGAAATTATGTAAAGCATGGTCAGTGGATAATACCAAAGATCTCGATTACAACTACATTTTTAAAGCCAACAAAGGCAAGAGTTCTTTGTAAATACATAAGCAGATTCTGAGGGGACCTGAGTGATGTTTTCACTGTTTTCCCAATATGAGCATTTCGAAATTGAAAGAGCTACTTTCAAATCTCCACCTCTAACACTAACTAGCCATGTGATCATGGGCAGGATTTGGAACTTAAGGATGCAGAGGTGGGAAAAAACTGACAGAAGAAAATCAAAAGAAAATAAAATGTGAAGAATACAAGATCTTTATAAATCAGGGAAAACTGAAATAAGTGGTAAAAAGATATGAAAAGGCAGTTTTCAAAAGAAAAAATGCAAACTATCAATTCTTTAAATCATCATAATAAGAGACATGAAATGCAACTCAGGGTATTCTAACTTAATACTCATTGTATTTGTACAGATAACAAAAAGTAAAAATGGTTAATAGAGAGCCTCTAATAAGATAAGCACTGCTGTTACAGCTGAGAATTGGTTCATTTTGGAAAATAAATGGAATTACATTAGAAAATTCACTAACACATAAAGTCTTTGATCCAGTAATTCCATTACTATTATACAGCCTGAAAGAGTAAAACCAAAGGGAAAGAATCCATACAAAAACACAACTTATACACAAAAATATATGTTGAAAGTAAAATGGCTGCTCATAAAATGGGAAATGGATGAACACACTGTGGCATGTAAATGGATGAAATATTTATTTTTGCACTATAAGAAATTGCATTTGTATAATTTTTATAATAGGGCTTTGCTATGTATGTTCAAATCACCTAAGATAGAAATGGTTGGCTGGTTAGTTGCTGTCGTTCATTCTCAAAGAAGACCAAAATGACATCAAGATGCTAGAGTCAAGTTACAGTGTGTCTGGCTGATTAGGCCAATATGAGCTCAGAATGTTCTACCACAGGCTGGACACAAATAGTTCATGTGAACATTTGGGATGGATTCTCTAAATTTGCACACCTCACATTTCTTTTGAGCTATTTCAATTCTGCTTTGCTCATACAGCATGGCACCTTCTTCGATAAGGACATGCCATGCTGAGCAGTCTTGTGCCAGTGTCTCCCATGTCACACAATCAATTCCAAAGTTCTTAAGAGAGACCTTGAGAGTCATCTACCTGAGAACCAATGTGGTTTCAGAAGGGGCTGAGGAATGGTCGATATGGTTTTTGTTGCCCAACAACTCCAGAAGAAATGTAAGGAGCAGAAGAGAGTTCTGTACACAACGTTTATAGATCTGACCAAGGCCTTTGATACTGTCAGTCATGAGGGCTTATGGAAAATTATGTCAAAATTTGGTTGCCTGGAGAAGTTCATCAGCATTGCACATCAGTTTTAAGATAGAGGTACCCATGTGGGAAATGGTAGGAATCTATTTCTGGAAAAAGATATCCTGTGTTACCCTACCATATGGATTTCAGTAGCTGTTTTCCATGGCTGTACACCAGGACAGGTTGTATCTTTAAAACTACCAGAGTGGAACAGCCCTATTCTCTCTTTCTGGTAGTGCACAGGGGAGCTGAAAGTCTTTTTCACCCACAGCTTGGGTGAACTAAGCCAAGTAGAGGGAAGGGCTACCTTCCCCTTCTCCCTTGAGGCCGTGTGGTCTCAAGAATCAGGTTTGGAGTTTTGGTGTATTTTACTTATCCTTTCCAGTTCTAGGTACAGGCAGCAGAGTCCCTGGACCCAGGAAACCATGACAGCCTTGGAGGCAGGATTCCAGACTGGTTATTGCTGCCAGATCAGTAGGGATTCTGAGAAACCACGGCGCTGGACATAAGTCCTTGGGGGGCTTTGGACTTCGTGGGACCATGCTATATAAGAACTGAGGTAAGCTGTGAACCTGATCTTCTTTTGCTCTCCAAAGACTGAGGTGGTGTAAGAGAAAATCTTGCCCCACCCAGGCATGTGGGGGAAGGGTTAATATGTTTGTTCTTGCTACATTTTTAAAGCAAATATTCCTTTGTAAAAGCTCATCTAACCACTGAGTGGTTAAATATAATTAGGGTACAGGAGACTCCTAAAATCAGGAGAAGACAATCAGTACCACCTTCATCTAATCATGAATGTCCCAAACGCTCTTAAAGCTACTGGGGGAGGGGTGAAATGTAATATACTTGGCCTTCAGGCAATGGGGGCCAGGGTAGGTATTTTTATATTATTATGACTGATTTTGGTCCTGAAGAAGAAATGAGGAAATGCACCTTCTTTTTTGGTGAAGAAGTATACTATGGGGCTATGTGTACAAATATTCATATACTAGTAGACACGTTGTTAAATATACTTGTTACATAGTAAAGGCTCACTGGGGATGGCAGTGGAATACAAACAGGTACATCCAAAAATGACTATGTTTTAAAATCAAAGACAGAAACTGAATTTTAAAATTCAGAAAAACATGTGAGAATTTGTATGAACTGATGAAGAAAGTAAACAGAAGGAAAGGAGAATATTCACACAATGACCGTAATAATGAAAAGGGAAACAACACTGACAGCGTCAGATTCTGACCGATGTGGTGAAAGAAAACCACCCAGAGGCAAGGTCCACTTTCACGTTCGGATTTATATCCCCTATATCTGGCACAGTGTTTAACATATTTAACAAATGCTTGTTCATTCCACTGTTGATTTCAGAGTACTCCTAAGGAAACATACCTCCTTCCTCTCAGCAGAGAGACTGGATCATGGGGGCAGAATGAGCCCACATTGTCAATGCCGTGTGTGTGTGTGTGTGTGTGTGTGTGTGTGTGTGTGTGTGTGTGTGTGTGTGTGTACACATCTCTTCTTCCCTTATACCACAATGAAATGAGAGATAAAGACAAAAACAGAGAAAAACAATGATAAAGTGAGAGACAGAGACAGAGACACAGAGAAAGAGGGAGAGAATGAGAATGAAATTAAATTCAAGGTATGTGGGCTGAGACTAGATATTCAGAAGAGAAGCAGGAAGACTCTATGAGAGGAAACTAGGTTAGTAACCTAATCCTAGGGATAAAGTTTCTGACTTACAAGAGGGAGAAAATTAGCATAACAATTTAATGGAGGAAAATACAAACTTTGAAATAACAACTTTAAATGTGAAAGGATCAAATTTCCCATTAAAAAGTCAGAAAATGGCAGAATGAATAAGAAACAAGACCCAACAATAAGAAACATACAAGTGAAAACGAAGGGCTGGGACAAAATTTATCATAGTCCAGAAAATCCCCAAATAAGCAGAAGCTGCAATTCATATAAGACAAAATTTAAAATGGAAAATGATGACAGAAATAAAGAGAAACTACATTAAACATAAAGTCACCATAGATAGTAAAAAAAAAAAAAGTTCCATTATTAAATATATACACCAATAGGATATCAGCTAAGGTCTTAAGGGAAAAACTAAATGAATTACAAAAAGGCTTTGAAAATAGTCAATCAACCAACAAGTATTTATTAAATACCTCCCAGGTGACAGACATTCTATACTAAACACTAGGAAGAACAGTTGTTGGTGAAGCCTACCATATTTGAGAAAACTCTATGGTTAAAACTTTTCTTTTAACTGGGTCCGTGATTTCATCAGTGAAGGAAGTGACCTCTGCTATTGCATGGGTACTCTCTCAGGCAACTTAACTTCTTAGAAAGTAGCCTTGTGATATTGAGAGACTAAGTCATGTGCCCAGGATTACAATTCAGTATGCGTCAAAGACTGAACTTGGAACTAGGTTTTCCTGACTCCAGGGCCAGGTCTCTATCTCCTATGTCACACTGCCTCTTTACTTACCTTAATTGTCACCTGTTTTGAGTTTAGTGATATATGTATTATAGCAGAACTATGATCATAGTCATTCACACTTATGTATTATGAAATAATAATTATAGAAAACTATTTATAAATATTATAAAAATTATAGAAAAATATTCTCTCAGAGCTGGGTCAATCTAGCAGAAAGATGAACAAAAAAGAAAACCAGATGATCAAATATTGGGAAAATCAAATTATCAATAAAAAATGAAAAGGGTAATTTCATAATAAATAGAAAGGAAATAAAGGATTAACAGAAATTACTATACTATATAAATGCAAGAGATATCAATAAAAACGTACTTCTTCAAAAATAAACTATTGAAAAGATTCCCAGTACACTGTCAAGTATCAACACTTCCCAAAGACTTATTGAGCCTTGCGTGCAGCCTTTTGACTGAATCCAAGTTTTACAGAACAAATCCTTTTTATTAAAGGGATTTGTTCTATGAAGTTTGGATTCAGTCAAAGGGTCACACTTGAGAACCTTGAGGCCACAGGTGGCCTCAAGACCCCAAGTTCCTCCCCCCCCCCTTTTGTCTCTTCTTTGCTGATGCTCGTTCCTCTTATTTTATTTAGTCATTGTTATAGTTAGCATTTTTAGTGCTATACAAGACTAATAGTGGGGAGAAGATATATTCTTGCTTTACTCCTGAACTTCCTGGGGTTCCATTTTTTTTTCATTGCAAATGACACTATATCTTGCTTTAAATATGTACTTTTGATTAATTAGAGAATGATTCTTTCATATCTTTGCTTTATAGGGCTTTAACATAAATGAGTACTTAATTAATCAAAGACATCTGTGGCAGATTATATCAGCATCATGTGATTTTTGCTGCTAATTATTTTCCTAATAATGCACTATTTTTATACCACTTGCTTTAAATCCAATTTTGTCACAGTGAATTATTTATTAGTTATATTGTTATAATTCTTTCACTAATATTTTACTTAAATAATTATATTAATATTAATGATAGCGATTTACATTTCTCTTTTTCTGATTTCTCCCTACCTTTTTTGTAGCAGCACTATATTTGTTAGATAATAGAAGGTCAGGAGAATGTTTTCTTCCTCAATTACTGAGAATAATTTTTCTAGCATATGGATTAATTGTTCTCTAAACACTTGATGGAATTAGTTGTATATCCATCCAGATAAAGTTTTTTGGTAGTTTATTTATAACTTGTTCAATTCTTCCTTTTTGAGATTAGATTGTTTAAGGTTTTGTGTTTTTATTTTTTTTATTAACTTGAATATTTTATTCCTTTAGGTAATAATTTATTTCCCTAAAATCAGTTATTTGGCAGTGATTAGTTAAAGAGCAATAGAAAAGTGTATAAAACAAGAGCTAAAAACAAATGAGCATAGTAGGCCAGATAGAATTCAGAACACAAGCTACTTAGGGAAAGACTATATTCAATATAAATTAGTGGAAGGAGGTGGCATGTGTGGAGAAAGGAGGAAAGGAAAGGGAGAGAAATGCAAACTATTAACAGCTATATGATAGACTGTTCCAAAAGACTAATGGTAAGAGAAATGCCAATCAAAATGAATTTGATGCTTCATCTCACACCCAGCAAATTAGCAAAGATGACAAAAGATGGGAATAGTCAATGCTGGAGGGATTGTGGAAAGAGGCAAACTAATACACTGTTGGGGGAGCTGTGAGGTAGTAGAATCATTTTAAGAAAGCAATTTGGAATTATCCAAATAAAATGGCTATAATGTCCATTGTCTATGACTCAGAGATTCCACTGACAGGCATATATCTCATGATTACTCATGAAAGGAAAAGACCCATATATATCAAAAATGTTTATTGCATCCCTGTTTGTGGTAGCAAAGAACGGAAAATGAGGTAGATGCTCATTGATTGGGGAATGGCTAAATAAACTATGATACATGAATATAATGAAATTATACTGTGCTGTAAGAAACAATGAACAATATGAACAAAGAAAAACAGAGACAGACTTAATTGAACTAAAGCAAGTGACATAAGCAAAGCCAAGAAAACAATATACATGATAACTAGAATAATGAAAATGGAAAGAACCACAAAGCAATTAATAAGAAAGCACTTCCCCCAACACTTTTCCAGAGGTAAGGAGCCTATGTCGTGGATCACTGCATATATATTGTCAGTTTTTTAAATATATTGATCTGTTTTACTTGTTTTATCTTCTTTTTTTTTTAGAATTATTTCTTACATGGGGTGACAGGGAAAGGGGAAGGGGAGAGATACAGTGAGAATTTAGACTATATAAAAACAAATGACATTGATAAAAGTTCATTTGTAAAACCTAGTGTGGAAAACAGGAAGTAGTTTGTCATAAAATGGGTTTAGAACAGCATCTTACACTATACGGTACAATAAACTCCGAATGGATAAATAATCTAAATATAAAAGGTAACATTTAAAAAAATATTTAGAGTAAAATAAGAGTGTATCTTTCACAGCCAAGGTTAAGGGAAGAATTCACAAACAGTTAAGGGAGTGAGATCACAAAAGATAAACTGATCATTCCCATTTTTAAAAATTACAAAAATTCTGTCCAAAAAAAGTCAATATAGAACAAATAACAAAAAGTATAGATTGGTATCAAGGAAATAAGAGCAGCGGCATGGTAAAGTGGCTAGAGTATTGGCCTTGGAATCAAGAAGGTAAAGGACTAAATTCTGCTTCATACGAGTATTAGCTACGTGACTTTGGGTAAGTCTTATAACCTTTCTTGGCTTCAGTTCATCATGTGTAAAATACAGGGACTGAACTTTATATCCTTTAAAGTCCCTTTTAACTTTAAATCTATGATCCCACGATCTGAAGTAGCTCTGATAAAAGTCTGATATCTAAAGTCTATAGAGAATTGACTCAAGTATATAAGACAAGTTGCTCCCCAATTGATAACTAGTCAAAGGAGATATGCAAAGAGTTTTCAAAATTCAAAATGCAAACAATCACATGAAAATAATGCTACAAGTGATTAATAAAATAAATATCAATTCTAGTAACTCTCATGGATCACTTCAAGCCCATCAAATTCGCAAAAATAATAAGACAAAATAGACAATGTGGAAGGACTTGTGAAAAGATGGACACACTGTTGGTGAAGCCCTGAATTAGTTCAATAATTCTAAAAAAAAAAAAATTGGAATTATGTGAGAAAAGTTATTAAACTGTCCATATTCTCTGATCCCTTTATTGGGTAGTCACCCCAAAGTCAACAAGAGAAAGGCCCTATATGAACATTATAGCATTACTGTTTGTGGAAGCAAAGTAGACATCCACTGAGTTGGGAATGGCTGAACTAACTATTGTACTTGAATGCTCTGGAGTCCTTTTTGTGCTTTGACAAAGAAAAAGAATTCTAAGAAACGTGGAAAGATGTATATGAGCTAATATAGAGCAAAGAAAGCTGAACTTGGAGAATAACATATGCCATGACTATGATAATGTAAATTGTGACAATTCTAAAAGATAACAGAACAAAGACCAAATACAAAGACCAGTGTTGGTTCCAGAGGGCTTTTATTAGAACACATCTCTGGTTAGAGAAGTGATAAATTTGTGGATATGGAATGCTATATATGCTATCAATTACAGTCACTGTAACAGGTTAGTTTTGCTTACTGGTTTATTAATATTTTGTTCTTACTAAATAAGGAAGAGGAGTACTGTTGGGAGGCAGTTTGATATAATGAGAAGTGTGCTTTATTTGAGTCAGAAGACTTGTTTTAATACTCATTCTTTCATCTTCTACCAGTGTAACCTTAGGCAAGTGACCTAACTTCTATGGTCTCAGTTTCTGCAGTTGAAAAATCAGGGGGTTCACCTAGATGACCTCTAAGGTCCATTCTGGCTCTAAATCTATGATCCTATTGGGAGAAAGGCCTTTTGGGAAGTTATCATGATGTTTAAAAAAAAACTCATCAACAACAGTAAAACAATTCTATTAATCCTGTGTGAATTTTTCTTTTCTTTTCTTTTCTTTTTGAAGTTAGGGCAAAGGCATGCCACACTGTGAGATTCCCTTCCCATTCCCCCCCTCTTCTCCCAGCCCTACTCTGGCCTATCTGTCATTGGATAAATTCATGAGACAGACCCAGCCTTACTCTGTAAAAGTCAGCCAACATGCCACCTGAAACATTCTGCAGGGAAAGCTTCCTCCCTCGCAGAGGCTGCCTTTCTGCTGAATTGTTACAACAAAGATATTAAATGAAATGACTGTCATCTTTAAATAAGAACTCAAGCTGGCTCATAAATCTAAAAATGTTTCAAAGTGCTTAATGAGATAATCTTTAACAGGCCTTGGGGAAAAGTCTGAGAGCCTGGGAGTAGTTGGGAATCCTCCTATATACTCACTACTATATATTCAAACACAGTCACTAATCGTTAGAATTATAGAGGTTTTAGAATTCAGAGCATCTAACATACCCATTTACAAGAAATGCAATGACTTGTTTAAGGTCATTCAGTTAATAGGTAAAAGAGACAGAACAGAATTCAGATCTTTAGACTCCTAATCTATTCAGTATTCTTTCAATGGCTTCTCTATGGAGAAAAGTCATTGTTCATATTTCTTGAGGTCAGTGGATTAGGGAGAAGCCCCAGAGTCATCCAAAACTATGAAGGTCTTTTTAGGGAGAGGGGGAGGAAAAGAGGTGAATTATTAAAATTCAGATAAGGAGAAAGAGTAAAGCATACCTATCTCAAAAAAAAAAAGCTATGAAAGTTACCTCCTTCCATTCTTAAACAAGGGACAGAGGCGATAAGAGAAAATAGATCATTTCACCCACATAAAATTTAAAAGCCTTTGCATAAGCCAAATCAATACAGTTAGATTAGGAAGGGGAATTTTCAAATGAGAAAAATCTTTGCATCAAATGTCTCTGATAAAAGTCAGAAATACAAGACATATAGAGCATTAACAAGAATATGTAAGAACAAGAACCATCATCCAACAAAAAGCAGTGAAAGTCTATGAACAATATTCAAAAGAATTGCAAACTATCAATAATGAAAAATTGTCCCAGATCAATAAAAACAAGGGAAACAGAAATTAAAACAACTCTAAGGTTTCATCTCACACCCACCAAGTTGACAAAAATGACAGAAGATGGAAATGATCAATGCCGAAAAGTCTATGAGACAACGGGTATCTACTGTTTTAGAACTGAACGAGGCCAACCATTCCAGAAGACAATCTGGAATTGTGTGAGAAAAATCTCTAAACTCTTCATATCTACCTTGACCCAGAGATCCCACTACTGGGGATATACATCAAGGATGTCAAAGACAAAAAGAAAAGTCCCATTTAAACAAAAATATTTATAGTAGCATGTATTGGGGTAGCAGAAATCGGGAATAAAGAGAGTGTCCACTGATGTGGGAATCACCAGACAAATGAAAATTCTTTTTTGTTCATTACGAATGAAATGGAATATTACAGTACCATAAGAAACATGAGAAATTCAGAGAAATATGAGAAAGATTATATAAATAGATATACTGAGTAAAGTAAGCAGAGGTTGGAGGACAATATAAACGATGACTGGAATTATACAAATAAAACACTAAAATGAAGTCAATTGCTAAGTAATTATGACAAATCTTGGCCCCAGGAATGGAAATGAGGAAGTGTATCTTTCTTTTCAGCTGAGAAGTGAAGGACTTTAGGTGTGGAAGATGGCATACACCGTCAGATTCGGTCATTCTAAGTTGGTTTACCTTAATTGTGTCTTTGTCCCAAGAAAAGACTCTTGACAAGGTGGGAGGAGGAAATGGGCAGAAGACATATTCAGAAATGTGCATGATATAAAAACAAAAGGCTCCAATAATGTTTATTTAAAGATAATCATAAAAACAATTTATGAATGTTGAATAGAAGGGTACAAAAATAAATAAAGGGTACAAAAATGAATAAAAGGGTACAAAAACGTAACAGTTTAAGGGTACTTCCTCCCATCAGTTTTTCAGTAGAGTGGTTTGACCATCAGAGTCTTAAAATATCATGATTTAATATGTATGGCAGACTTAGAATTGTGGAAAACACCTCAAAAACATATACTCCCATTTCTTATCTCTTCATCCTTAGATCACAGAATGTTAGAATTGCAATTTAGAGATCATGGTTGTGAACCCTCTTGTTTATCTTTACTTTGCTCCCTACACTGATAATTACAACACTAGCCAATTTGTCAGTTCTTTCATGCTAGATTGTGAGATTTTTAAGTCTCGAGATTTCAATCTAAGTATTAGGTAATCAAGCATGGTACCACAAAAAACTAGTATCCATCACTGTACTAGATGGCACCGGAAATGCTATCAGTCTCACTATGGATGACTTGAACATTTTTTTAAAGCTTAACTAATGTTGCACCCAAACAGGTACATTGATAAGCATATTGCTTGGAGGATGAGGAGGGTGGTTAACGAGAAAAGATAAGGTAGAGAGTTCTAAATTAGTATATACTTTCCAGAAAGCAATCTGCTAATGTAACAACAACAACAACAAAAAGATAGATAACTGTTCACACTTTTTGCCTTGGCAAATTTTTTGGGAATATTCTCCAAGGGAATAATCCAAAAGAAAAAAAGAAGTAATCTGTATAATGTGCACAGACATGGTGATTAGAAGAGTGAAAAATTTAAAACAACCCAAATGTTCATCAATAGAGGAACAGCTGAGTAAACTAGCGCACAATAACACAATAATACGCCTCTTTAAAATGACAAGCATAAAGACTGTCAATCGCAGACTGATGGATTTATAACCATAAGAAACCATAGAGATCATCTAGTTCAACCCGGTCATTTACATACAAGAAAACCAAGGCCTACAGAGATTAATTAGGTGACCTGCCCAGGATGATACAATTATCAAGAGAACATTTGGGCTTTGTACCAAGTTCTTTTAACTACAAATCTGATCACATGGAAATAGTTGGTTCCTTTTGTTTTCTGGTTGTTTCTGTCATGTCCAATTCTTCATGATTCCATTTAGTTTTCTTGGCAAAGATACTGGAGTGGTTTGCCATTTCCTTCTCCAGTTCATTTACAGATGAGGAAACTGAGGCAAACACAGTTAAGTCATTTGCCTAGGTCACACAGCTAGTAAGTGTCTGAGACTAAATTTGAATTCAGGTCTTCCTGACTCCAGACCTGGCACTCTATAACTGCACCACCCAGCTGCCCTAGAAAAACTTACTGCACTTGAAATAACATTAAGGAAAAAAGCAGAGCAAAGGATATAATATAAATAGGGGTGACAACTATGTAAATATATGTGAGATTTGAAGATAGAAGAGAATTTGGAATAAAGCATTCAGAATTTAATTCTCATTAGGTTGGGGGAGGGGGGAGATAGGGTGAAAAAGTAGGGAAAATTTGGTTAAGATCCTAAATTTTAAAATGCATTACCCTAGTCAAGTAAGTGAGGAATATGAAACTCAAGTCAAAGCCTGAAACTTCAGCACTTCACAGTCTTGTGACAGTCCCCATAGGGTCAGCCTCTTGGTGGAATCTGGCAAAAGTGAAGGGGTTAAAGTGAACCTTTGCTTTGTCACCAAGTCATTCCCTGAAAATTCAGATCCAAACTCACTACACCCCCAAGGTACTAACACTCTGCTTAGTTCAGTTAGTTTAGATTTGGGCTGTTGTGTGATCTCTTCAGAACAAGGATCGAGCTCACTCGCTCTTTTGCTCGCTCTCTCTCTCTCTTTCTCTTTCCCTCTCTCCCTCTCCTTCTTCCTCCCCCCCCTCCCGTCTCTCCCTCTCCCCACACCCACACCCCCGCCTCTCTTGTCTTTTTTCTCCCTCTGTCTTTCCTCTATATCTCTCTACACCTAACAAAGACACAAGAACTCAGGCTGGAAAGCTGGGGGGATGAGATCCCTGTCTAACAAGCGCCTAACCTCATTCCTTCTCCTCTTCCCACCCCCCCACCCCCGCCCCAAGTAATAAAAGGATCCAAGAGAAATCCTCATCTACTTCTGCTTTTTCGATTCTAATTTCGACGTGCCTGTCTGTGTATGCGTGTGTATAGTTTCTTCCCAGACATTTAGTAAAAAGAAAACTGCTGCTCTTCCTCTTTCAGCCAAACTTCCTGTTCAGAGAGTCTCCTCTCCGAGATCATCTTAAAACAGCTCCCCGCCTCAACGGGACTCGAAAAGAGAGAAGGGCTATTGCTTTTAGAGTTTTGAAGTTGTGGTCCCTGAGAAGGGAAGGAGGAAAGTATAGGAAGGAGAATGGAGGGGGAGGAGAAAACCCTTTTCAGCCAGATCTGAGGGGGCTGGACGCAGCCCCTTAGTGCGGGAAGGTTTAGAATAAAACGCTAAAGGAGGGACACGACCGTGCCAGTCTCCCCGCCTGTGGTCGGAGGCTGCTGTCTGAGTGATGGAGGGTGCTTTCCAAGCACCAGCTGGAGAGCTGTTCTCTCTTGTCAAACTTGGGCAATCGTTCCCTTACGCACTACCCAAAAACACACACTACTCTCCCCTCCTGTCGCTAAGCAGCTTACTCCGTTTGCACAGCGCCAACTTCGCGGCTCCGAGGCTGACTCCTTGCAAGTTCGAGATCCGCCTGCCAGTATTCGACACTGCACTCCCTCTTACACTTCCCCTCTTCCCCCATCCCCTGTGCGCTGGAAGGCTCCGGGAGCACCCATTTACCTGAAGGAGGTCTCTTTCTGCTGAGCCTGCTCACTGCCCGGTTAAACATCTCCAGCTGTCGAGGAGGGACCCGGGGCTGCGGAGAGTCGAGGCAGCAGTGGCAGCGGCGCGAGCTGGGGAAGAGCAGGAGTAGGTGGAGCGTGCGGCGCCCCAGCCCCAGTGCGAGGCCCCCACCTCTGGAGGCGCCGCGTGGCGCGCTCGCTCAGTGCGCCGCCGGCCCACTACGCGCTGTGCGCGCGGGGGCCCTTCCCGGACTCCCTCGCCCCCCTGCCCCCGTCCTTGGCTTTTCCCGCGCTCCTCTTTTCTCCTCCGAAGTGTGAGGGTGGCAGTAGCAGGTTGAAACTTAACTGCCCCCTCCCTCCAGCACCTCGCTCCACTCTCCCTAGTGATAGAGCTCTCCTGGATGCACTGCTGCCCACCGGCGCGGTGCTGGATCCAGGGCAAGGTGCAATGGAGAAAGAAGGGCTAACGGAGGGGAGGGACAAAGGGAGGAGAGCTTGAGAAGGGTGTGGGCACTGAAGGAAACAGAGCTCCAGATGTTGAGTCTGAAGCTGCTGCTGCTGCCAAGCTACACTGGAAAGGAGCACGGTTCTCCCGCCCCCATCCTCCTAGAGTCTCCCCGAGGGCGTCCGAGGAGGGATGAGTGAAGACAGCTGGGGAGTCTTGACACCTGTGAATCCCCTCTTTTCCGATTGGTCCGAGAAAAGGAACTTCGGTCCTATTTTAAACCCCAGGTTGTGTATACGAGAATAAAAATTAGGAAAGCACTATATCTGGAGTGCTGTTATAAATCAGACCACAGAACTGATCGTTAAGCTAAGAGATGTAAGTTCCAGTCCCAACACAGCTAGGAAATGATCCGAAACCTCCCAGGTATCTTTTGACTTCGCGGAGGAGGGGGGGGGGGGGGAGTGGGAGAGGGAGGCGGGAGATTTGGTTTTCTCCATTCAATGACAGAATTGAACAAAATGAACTTCAAGATCTCTTCCAGATCAAAATTTCTATGGGTCTTCTCATTTCTGTAGTGTTAATTAGGATCTGTTATCAATGCTCTCTTCTCCTTACTCCACTTCCTTTTGGGGGGTGGGGTGGGGAGGGCGGGATCTGTGTAACGACCTCCCGGCTTAGAAACTCCCTCTTCCAATGCAGATGGCAGCTGCTCAGCCAGGCATATTGAATAGAATCCCAGACTTGGAGTACAGAAAATGTGAGTTCAAAATCCACCTCACACTTCCCAGCTGTGTGACCCTTGGCAAATCAGCCTCAATTTCTCCTTTTGTAAAACGGAGCTTGAGAGAATCAATGAGACTATTTTTGTCACTTGCTTTGCAAATCATTAAGTATGTTTTATCTTTGTATCCTCAGTGTTTAAGCACAGTGCCTCTTACATAATAAAAACTGAATCAATTTTTATTTATTGGAAACGAAAGCACTTTTGCCTGGAGACACTGGAAGGTTCAGTAACTTGTCCAGGTTCACCAAGTACCAATATGTGTCTAAGATGGGAGCTGAGCCTGGGTCTTCCCGATTAGTGTACTGGCTCTCTAACTGGTCACCATTCTTCTCAAAAGTTCTTGTTCTCAGATACAGTATTTCCATTTTCCTTTTCCGCCTCTCTCCTCTCCTCTTTCTTCCTAGTCTCTACTCTACAACTATAGGCAAGCCAAGAGAAGCAGCAACTTTACATTCCTGTAGAATTGGAGAATTTGCAATGCACTGAATGTGCATCCTTTCACCAGAGCCTTACAGCAACGTCGGGAGAAAAAAACAGTTATTATGATCCCTGTTTCACAGAAGAAGATGCTGTGGCCCAGGGAGGTTAAAAGATTTATTTAGGTTATTACAAAGTTCTTCAAAGACAATGACACTGGAGCACCTTAGGTGGCACAGTGAATAGAGCACCAGCCCTGGAGTCAGGAGGACCTGAGTTCAAATTGGACCTCAGACACTTGACACACTTACTAGCTGTGTGACCTTGGTACTCCATTTTACATAATTTTTTTAAGTATCTTGTTTTTACTACTCTTTTGTTCTTGTGTCAAGTTTTCATGCAGTATATTCCTCCCTCCTTCCCCTTATGCCTTAAATAAACCAGATTGTAATTGTTAACAACTTTAGCATACCTTTCAGATTCATGATCTCTCAAAGAGAAGAAGATCTCCTTTCTTGTCCCAACTTTGATATATACTGGCTATGACTGTAAGCAACTTATTTAATTTTTCAGTGCTCTGGACAGCTCTCTAAAAATTCTTAAGTTATAGGAACGGTTCAGGCCTGTGTTGGTAGAGGAAGCTTCCTTACCCTAGGAACTATGGACTATGTATGTTGTCTTTAAACGATAATGTATCTATTCAACCAACAATTGTTTACTAAACATCCACTATGTGCTAAACACTGTACAAAATAAATAACAGTCCCTGCTCTCCGCAGCTTACAATCAAATGATGATGATGCCATTCAATTCATATAGGGAAAAGTATTTTGGAAATTAAAGGAGGGAGACATCATATTTAACTTGTAGATAGGAGGGCATATGTTAGGGAAGACTTTGTAAAGGGGTTTGCATTTGAACCTGGCCTTGAGAGGTGGAGAGTATTTGGACACAGGGGATTGGGAGGGCAGGGGAAATCAGACAACCCAAGCAGAAAGAGAAGCACTTGGAATGGCAACAAGCCATGTGCCCAGGTGATGGTAAGTTTGTCTGATATGTACTGTGAGAAGTTTAGAAAGGTCATAGCACCCTAGATTTCAAGTCAGAAGGGGCCTTAGAGGTCAGCTAGTGCAACCTCCCCACCCATTTTAAAGATGAGACAACTGAGACACAGAGAGGCTAAGTGACTTCCCCAGGGTCATAGCTAGTGTATCCGAGGCAGGATTTGAATCCAGGTCTTTCTGACTCCCAAGTCCAGATCTGTATAACCTGTACCAAGTTAAGGCCAGGTTGTAAAGGGCCTTAAATGCAGCATACAGTGTTTAGAATTTATTCAATAGCTAAAGGGGAGCTATTAAATTCTTTTGAGCTAAGGAATGATATATTAAGAGTATTTCACTTGCACAGCATATAAGAAGCTGTACAAAATATGTACCCCTAGAAGCTAGTGGTGTGGTGGATAAAGCACTGGATCTGAACTTAGGAATACCTGAGTTCAAATCCAGTCTCATATGTTTACTAGCTGTGTGACCTTGGTCAAGTCACTTAACCTCTAATTGCCTACCTCCATGAAGGATTGTTGTGAGGATCAAACAAAATAATATTTGTAGGTAACTTTTTTTTTTGCTTTTTGGAGGGCAATTGGGGTTAAGTGACTTGCCCAAGGTCACACAGCTAGTTTTTGTGTTAAGTGTCTAAGGTCATATTTGAACTCAGGTCCTCCTGACTCCAGGGCTGGTGCTCTATTCACTGTACCACCTAGCTGCCCCCAAAATAATATTTGTAAAACAAAACAAAAAAACCACAGCACAAACAAGCCTAAATGAGTGTGTGTACACACACACAGAGTAGTCTTTGGCATATGGTAGACACTATATAAATACGTATTCTCTCCCCTTCTAAGTGCTTAAATTCTAAGACCATATGTCTTTGAACTATCAGGTATAAATTTTTGCTTATTTACACTCTTGAAAAAAAAACATGGAAACACCCAGCTCACACTGATATATTAATTTGATGTTTGTGGCATTTTAGTTAAAATGTTCCTAACAGGTGTGAGAGGGCAGGACAGATGCTACTGCCTCTGCTGCCGCTGCTTCTACTGAGAACTGTGAATAAATGAGCTTTTTTATTGCCTCCAACAAACTTGATGCTGGACCAAGCTGCCACAGTCCCTATTTTCCTCTCCCGTGGCTATTTTTAACAACCATGAGACATGCTGGTCTTTGGTTTTATCTCTTCATGTCAGAATTTCAGGAGGATGCTAAGTCACAACCCTGACATCAATTACTCTGCAGGGCTAGTGTGGGTGAGCAAGAAACCATAACAGCTGAAGTAGGAATGCTTGAAGTATCTTTTTTTTTTTTTCGCAAGGATCAGGATCCAAAGGTTTCTCCAAAAGATTTGTGTAGACATTTAGAGTTTAGGGGGTAGAAGAAAAGGAGAAAAAAATAAAAGCTGATGTCATTAAAATGTTTGTTAAAGAGCTATAATTTAATTTGACAGTGCTAGTGACCATGTATCTTACTTATAATAATAAGTCTCATGGAATGTACTTTCTTCAATACAGAGCCTTGTAAGGGCAGTAGTGCAAATTTTATTATCAAATGAGATCAGGTTCAAGTGCTTTGAAAACCACTATATACATGTCAGCCATTATTAACTACATTTTCCAGATAGGGAAAAGCACTAACACATGTCAGTTATTATTAATCCCATTTTCCAGATGGGAAAACTGAAGCCCTAAGAGGTTAGGTGGCATGCCCATGTTCAGCCAACTAATAAGTTAAGTTCCTATTTTTCTGATCTCATGGCCTTTATTCTTCCTATTGCACCATTGTTGTTCATTTGTTTCATACGGGAGTGGTCTACCATTTCCTTTTCCAGCTCATTTTACAAATGAGGAAACTGAGCAGAGTTAAGTGACTTGCCCAGGGTCACACAGCTGGTAAGTATCTGAGTCCAGATTTGAACTTGGGAAGTTGAGTCTTCGTGACTCCAGGCCTGGCATTCTATCCTCTGCACCACCTAGCTGACCCCTATTGTACCATACTGCCTCTCAAATACAAATTCATCTTTTTTCTTTTTCTTTTGAACTTAATAAACTACAAAGAAAATGTGTATGTGTTTGTGTGTGTTCATATATATAACAGAAAAAATTGATTCCACATGAAATTGCAGGTCTCTTCTTTACAGCTTGAATTTTCTTTTTAAATAGCCTAAGATCAACCAGTAGCTCTCTCTGTTCTTTTTTCCATTTTTAAAAAAAGATGCCTCAATGGCCCTCTTTTCTCTCCTCTTTTTTGATGCTACTTTCTCCCTAATGTTCCTTGCCATCTTATCACTGCTGCCCCCCACCCCCATTGAAAAGAAAAAGAAATGCAAATTTATCTTATTTACTAGTAATTTTCTCTGGTCTTATTTTTACAGGAATACCATCTATTCTCATTAATTGGTTACAGAAAAGAATCACAACATTAAGCAAAATTGTGTTAACCAGGACAGTTGAAATGTCATCAATGGACAGTTGTCACAGTGATGATACCTGAGGAATCTGTGGTGATAGGAGGATTTGATTATAACTTATTAATGATGTTGGTAGGCTAACATCATACAAAGTATGCCTGTGATTTGGGAGAAGGGGGAAGGATTTCAAATATTTAGGACCCATTTTAAAATTATTTTGAAAGTTGAGCTCTAGGAAATACCACTGGAATTTAATAGTTCCAAATTCCCAAGTACTCAAAGAAAGTACTCAAACCTAAGTATACTGCTGTGGGATTTCATTAGGGACATGCCAAATTAACTGTTCTTCTCTTTCCCAAGAAATGGCTATGCGGGACTTCTCCAGTAGGTCTTTCCTTCTTTAGTAGTGCTAATATTGATGGAGTCTTTAAGCAATGACCCTTATCTCATTATAATCTAAATAACTGTCAATGCTTATAGTTCTGTTTTATCTTCGCTCTTCCTTTCTTCCCTTCTTTCTTTTCTCTTCCATTTGCTTGGGGTTTTTTTTGTTTGTTTGTTTCATGAGGGATTTGCTTTTCTGCCATTTCTTACCCCCTTCTTTGTCTATTTGTCTTTGTCTCTAAATTGACATTTATTTTTAGTTACACTAATTGCTATCTCTCTAAGCTGTTCTCTCTCTGTGTCTTCTCCCTTAACCTCCTCCCCCCCCATCTGAATTTCTCACTGATTCATTCTTATTAGGGAAAACTTTCCTTTATATCTGCTTTTCTGGGCCACACCTTCCCCTCATTCCATTCTTTCAACTGAATCAGTATTTATTGTGTAGTGTTAGGTGCTGGGGGGCTCGAGGTATAGGGGGAGAGGAGATTCAAAAACGAATAAGAAATGATCCTTGCCCTCAAGTTGCTTCTTTTTGACTGGGGGAAAATGAGACAACTAACTATAATTCACTCCTTTTTTATTTTCTTTCCCTATTCTTTTTTTTTTTAATGTCATTCAACTATGCATCTGCTGTCCTGCCTGGTTTCAACTCCTCTGGACAAGATGCCCCTCCCAGGATAAACTCATCACTTCTAAACTCACCACCATGCTGCTAACTCAGGCCTTGATTGACCCCATCACCCTCAGCCTCCTCTCCCCTCAGACTGGAAGGCTGGAGGGTGGAGTACCTAATTCCTCCAAATGCCTTCCTTTATAAAGGCAGAAATTGGACTTTGGGTCACTTTATTCTGCATCCGCTGCCCTGCCTCATTTCAATTCCACTGAACAAGATGCCCCCACATGGGATACCCTCTTTCCTGATTCCTCGATTGTAAGCTCCTTGAGGACAGGGACTGACCTTTTCCTTAATTGTATCCCTAGCACTTAGCACAGTGCCTGCAATACAGTGGGTACATAAGGGCAGTTAGGTGGCACAGTGGATAACAGGGCAGGACCTGGAGTCAAGAAGACTCATCTCCCTGAGTTCTAATTTGCCCTCAGATACTTACTGGCTGTGTGATCCTGAGTAAGTCACTTAGCCCTGTTTGTCTCAGTTTCCTCATATGTGAAGTAAGCTAGAGAAGGAAATGGCAAACCACTTCAGTACCTTTGCCAAAAAAAAAACCCTAAATGAGGTCATAAAGAGTTGGACACAACTGAACAACACCAATAAATGTTTATTGAGTTGAATTTCCCTAACTTAACATCTTCAGCCACTAGTTCCTATTCCTCTCTATTTCTTCTTCACTTAAAAAGTCATGTTTGCTTATTGTATTTCAAAGTACTTTTCCCAAGTGCTGCATGTTACTTTTACTATACAGGTACAGGAAAAGGAGTTGTAGATCATTAGCGCTGGAAGATAAAGATCAAGCCCCAAAAGACCTGATTTTTTAGTTAAGGAAATTAAAACAGACCCAGACACCATTCTTTCCCTTAACCCTTGCTTGTGGAGTTAGGATAGGGAAAAGAATATGAAAAGTTTTAGTAATAATAATAGCTAACATACAGCACTTTACATACATTATCTCATTAAGTCTTACAACATCCTTGTGAGATAGATGTGATTATTATTCCCATTTTATAGGTGAAGAAACTGAGGCTGAGAAAGGTTAAGTAACTTGCCTGTAATCCCACAGCTACTAAGAGACTGGGGCAGGCTTTGAATTCCAAGGCCAACACTCTACCTACTATGCCAAGCTGACTCAATTTCAGAACTCAGAGATATTCTGCAGATTTCTCTTATGATTGATGTTTACTCTTATTCAGCTCCAACTAAGAAAGGAGTAGACTGCAATATTTAAAATATGGTTGGAATGATTCAAAGCAACTTTGGGTTGCCCCAATGCAAAGAAGGAGAAGGAGATTGCTACATGGTAGCCTGGCTAAAACCTGTCCAAAGATCTCTGAATCCTTACCTCCATGTGACCCTCAGGAGGAAGGACGAGATCAGCCTTTTTCCCCTCATGTTTTGGTGCTGAAGGACCCATACTGAGATGACCCCACTTTTTCTTTGGTTGTCCTGCCAAGGATGAGTCTTAAGTAGTTGGGCTAATGATAAGTAAAGATACAAATGGTCAGGAAGGACAATGTCTAAATCTTGCATTTGTAGCTTCTCAGAGCACCTGGAATTCTCCTTTTTCCAAGAGCAGAAATTTTAAACCCTGGCACCTTATCCCAGTTCCAAAGGAGAGAATTACATTCTTATAATGATAACAAGTAAATTTATGTAGCATACTTTCTCCAGAAAGCTGATCCATATACCTAATTACAAGTAATCCTAAAAGAAGAAATAAGGAAACAGGCACAGGAGTGTAAAAAAGTAAGTTAAGAGAGTTTATTTTTAAAATGGTAGCCAGCTCCACCCTACCCAGTCCTGAAGAAACTTAATTTGGGCTACTGTAGTGTCTAGCCACTGCAACAAGAACAGTGGAATGTTAGAGGTAGGAGGGGCCTCATAGCTCTTGGAGACAAAGAAACTGAGGAATAAATAGTTAACACCATTCTCATATAAAGGAAAATGTTGCTTCTACAAATACCTTTTCCTGTCTTTTATCTAAATGGGCAGTAAATGTCACAATAGAGAAAACCATCGTGGTTTAATATAAACAGTTTTTTTTTCTGTTGGATTTTTTTTTCAGTCACAGCCCATGTTTGGAGTCTAGCTATAAATACCTATTTTATGTGTTAAAAGGTCCAAATGCTAGCTCTCCTTGTGTAATGGAAGGTTTCTAATTTGCAGAAGGTCAAGTATTCAAGCCTCACAGATGGTAAGGGTAAGTAAGGTTTCTCATGCAAAAAAGAACTACCTTGAATATAAAGCTATTCTAAAAGTTTGCATTACACATTCGAGATTAATTTAATAAGCATTTTTTGGGTACCCACTATGTGCCAAGCACTGTGCTAGGTACTCCAATTATAAAGACAAAAACAAAGCAGTCTCTGCCATTGAGGAGACTATTCTATGGTGGGAAGATAACATGAAAACATATAACCAAATGAAAAATAGAACAATTCTAGTGGGGGAACGCCAACAACTGGAGTAAGAGGGGATCAGAACAAGTCTCATGTAGGAAGTGACTCCTGATCTGGCTCTGGTAGAGCTAGGAATTCCAACAGGTGGAAATGTGGTTAGATGACCATATATCTATCCCTTTCATTTTATACATTAGGAATCTAAGACTGGGGTGGCTAGGTGGCGCAGTGCATAGAGCACCGACCCTGGAATCAGGAGGACCTAAGTTCAAATCCGGCCTAAGACACTTGACACACTTACTAGCCGTGTGACTTTGGGCAAGTCACCTAACCCCAATTGCCCTCCAAAAAGCAAAAAAAAAGATTCAAGGAGTCTAAACAAATTGTCAAAAGTCACCCCTTGTTCACTCAGTAGTAGCCAGTGGTAAGAAAGGAAAGAAAAATATTTACTAAGCACTTACTATATGCCAGGCATTGTACTAAGCGCCTTAGAAATATTATCTCATTTGATCCTCACAACAATCCTGCAAACAACAATCCTGGGAGGTAGGTGCTATTGATGGAGTCTAGCCTAGCCCCAATATCCCCCCCTTCGTCATATGCCTCGTTGCCTTACTAGAATAACAGGTGCGTCCATGATCTCAGCTACATCATCTGTCTCGTCTCAGACAGGACCACAATAGCCAGCCAATCAGAAAGCAGCCCCAACAGGATGCTTGACCACTAAATCACAGAAGGGGCTTTCCCTAAGTAGGTGCCTGTACAACAATAGCAAAAACTGTCCTTTAGGTGAACTTCTGATGTAGAGACATATTATAATATCATTACCATGCTTTTAATGTATTTTAAACCCTGGCACCATGGGCTTTTCTGTATGCATTTTGGGTAACCACACACAGTTCCACCAACGTGAGAACCCCTCTTCATATTGGCAAACTTCTCCTATATTTTAATATTCATATATTCTGTGATGTAATTGCATAATTCTATAAAAATCCATTTTTTGCTTTGCTAAGCTACTAGCTCCTCTAAGCAGCTTAGCCCACTGAGAGGGCATAGCCTTCAATAAATGCCTTTGCTTGGATTGCGGGTAGTTTGAGTCTGTGAATTATTTCAAAATGACCCTGCAATACACCTTGATCTGCAACACTATAATTATCCCCATTTTATATTTCAGGAAACTGAGGCCAACGGAGGATTTGCTTAGGGTCACCCAGTTAACAAATGCCTGAGGCTAGGTTTGAACTTGGGTCTTTCTGACTCTAGACCTCGGGATCTATTAGAAGTGGCCAATGAGTGTATGGCTTATGTCTGTTGTATCTATTTTTCCTTCTTTCCCATGACATAGTACAGCTTTAATCTTCTAACCTTTGTAAGGTTAGAATGGTGAGCCCCCAGAGATCTGTAAGCTGGACATTTACCAGAAACTAGACAAGTAAAGCCCAGCGTGACCAGTTTGACCTGGCACAGGTTAAAGGCAGATAAGGAACCACCAAAACTCATCCATCAATTATGCCAAATTCAGGAATGAATTGGTGGGGCAAATGCTATATGGAAATTGCTTTAAATATCAATTAACTCTCCTCAGAGACCAAGGTGGTATAAGGGAGACTGTGGGCCACAGGTGTTGGGAGAACTTTCATTCTTGCTATATCATTTGTAGAAGCTAACTGATACTAATTGGTTAAATGAAACAGGGGTGGTTAACATTAGGAAAGATGCACCAGAACGGGGGATTAAGCTGATAGAATTAGATACACCCAAACCCTCAGGGGTACCTCTAACCCTAAGGAGCAAGCGCAGCCTGCCTCACTCTGGTCCACAGTCTCACTATGCCCTTAATCCACAAGGCCAAAAGGAGAGACAACCAAGTTCATGTTGAAGACCTTTGACACCCCAGTCATGTATATTGCTATTCAATTTGAGTTCTTTGTGTCTCTGGCCATTATAGATTCTAAAGATCATGTACCTACCACCCACACTGGTGGGCCCACACTGTGCCCATCTATGAGAGTTATGCTACCATTCAGCTGAACTTGGCTGGCCATGACTAGACAGACTACATCATGAAGGCGTGAACAGAAAGAGGGTGCAGCCCCAGTACCATTGCTGAAAGGGAGATCATTCATGATATCAAGAAGAAGCTGTATTATGTTATCCTGGACTTTGAGCAGAAGATGGTTACTGCTTGTTCTTCTCCGTAGAAAAGAGCTAGAAGCTTTTTAATGGTCGGGTGATCACCAGTGGCAGTGAAGGGTTCAGAAATTCAGAGGCTTTCTTCCAGCCATTCTTCCTGGGAAGGGAACACACACACACACACACACACACACACACACACACACACACACACACACACCCCAACAAAGTGTAATTGTTGACGGAAGCCCTGGCACCTAGCACAGTGAAAATTAAGATCACAGCTCCCCCTAAATGTAAATACTCAAGGTAGCTTGGTGGCTTTATTCAGACTTCTCTCATTATCTTCCAAGCAGGAGTACGGTGAATGTGGTCCACCCATTGTCCAAGCAAATGCTTCTAAATGGACTATTAGCAGATATGTAGCATTTGCTGCACCAGGATTCACCAAGTATAAATGTGTCCTGGCAAATTCACACCTCACGTTAACCTCATGACGCTGGGATAAACCTTCTCTGAAAAGAAACATTACTGGGGAAGTCGGAATCTGACACGAGACAAATAGGAGCACTTTTTAGGTTGCTGAACCATTACTGATTCTATCTCCTATTTGATCTGACCTTACTTTCAAGTGTTTTGTTCATGTATATTTTTGATGGTGTTCAGCCATTTCTCAGTCATGCCTGACTTCACGACCCTGTGGGAGATTTTCTTGGCAAAGATATTGGAGTAGTTTGCCACTTCCTTCTCTGGCTCATTTTAAAGATGAGGTCCTGAGGTAAACAGGGTTAAGTGACTTGCCCAGGATCACACCTAGTAGTATCGAAGGCCAGATCTGAACAGGAAAATTAGTCTTCTGGACTCCAGGCTGGGTAGTCTATCCAATGGTCCACCTAGCTGTCCCTATTTACATTTTAGCACACCTTATACACATCATAGATATAATCCCTGATACAGGTCACTTTTTTTTTGAGGGGGAAACGCAGGGCAATTGGGGTTAAGTGACTTGCCCAAGGTCACACAGCTAGTAAGTGTTAGGTGCCTGAGGTTAGATTTGAACTGAGCTCCGCCTGACTACAGGGCTGGTGTTCTATTCACTGCACCACCTAGCCGCCCCCTACAGGTCATTTCTTGTGAAAGGTAAAACTAAAAGTTAATTTCTCCATAGAGAATTAACCTGGAAAGATGGCATTATAATTCTTTGGTTTGCTGACACATGTTTTATAGGTCAGTTTCTATAGAGAATCAGATATCAATAGGGTATCTGAAGGTCAGATTTCCAGCATCTAAAAGAGCTCACTTTTCTACAATTTCTGCCCTAAGGCTGGCAAGAATGAGTTTATAAATGAGTGTTATATTTTTTGGCACCATTCTAGCAGGAATACATATTGAATTAGCCCGGGGAATGACTGCTTTGTTGTTGTTTTCTCCCGTGACCCACTGTTTCTCCCTGGTGTCATGGGGTTGTTATTCAACCCTGAGATGCAAAAAAATTTGGATTTGCACAGTTGTATATTTATGTGTGCATCTGAGCTATATGGGGTGTTTAGGAGTACTAGCACTGCTGGTACGAGGGCTTGCCAAGCCCTTTTCAAGGCTGCTCATCTACCTTTGGTGTCCACCTGATTTACGCAACTCTCACCTGTGGGCTCCAAGATGCTGTAGCATGCCCAGCAGCCACACCCTGGCGTGTGGCAAATGGTCTAAAGCAGGTTGAGAGAAACTGATGGGCCTCACACTCACCAGTGAGTTAGGGGGATGTCTACCCCAAGCCTGTGAAAACTTCTCCTTGCTGAATGGGCAGATGCCATAAAGGCACCAACAGCAGGTGCTGTGGAGCACTTAGAGCTTGGTCAGACATCTGCTGTATCCCCGGACATCACCAGTTATCCTGACTTTTGTCAAGTCCTGGACTTTGATGACTCTGGGAGAGTGAGGCTGACCACTCTGGTGCAACTCCGCCTCACTTAAATCCAATTCACATACATGTCAATATATCACCTATGATGTCATTTGTCCTTTTCAAATTTGTGTATCAGGTTAATTTGAGACTTTTTTTTTACATGGCACCTTAATGTTTTCACATTACAGTAGAAAATTACAATTTTTAAATAATCTTAAGAGTTGAGAATTGTGATGTGAAATGCACACCAATAATAAGCATCAAAAGGGGGAGCTGAACCTGGGTTCTCTGATTCCAGTGCTAGTGCTTTTTCTGCCATGCCACACTGATGAAGGAGAACATTCATTTAGATGCCAGGTGTGGGAAATGGCCTATGAGAAGGCTCAGAGGAGGGACAAGGGAATGTACAGGGACGGCAGCCCACTCCACTTCTGCAGAGCTCTCATTTGTCAGGATAAGGAGAGGGCTGGGGGTGTTTGGGGGAGCAGAACTAGTTGTAAGCATACATTCAGATGCTGAAGGGGAGAGTAAAAGGAGTTGGGGAGAAAATAAAAGAACCAGAATTTACGAGGGTGCTCATCAACTGAGGAATGGCTGGATAAATTATGTGAACATGATGCACTATTATTGCGAAGTAAGAAATTACAAAAGAAAATATTTCATACAATCCTAGGTATAAAAGTGATTAAAAAACAAGGAAAACAATTTATACAAGGACAGCAACATTATAAAGACAAATAACTTTGAAAGACAACTCTATTTAATGGTCATTAGACCAGCCATACATCAGCATGAAGAAGCATGTTACCCACTTCCTGATGGACTTAGAATGGAAAGGGAGACAAATGAGTTTTGAACACCACCATTGGGTAGATTACTTTTGCTTGACTACGCTCCTTATTTGCTAAAAGGTTTGGCTCATTCCCTCTCCCTCTCCCTCTCCCTCCTCTCCCTCTCCCTCTCCCTTTCTTTCCTCTCCCTCTCTCTCTCTGTAGTTGAGCAGTTGAGGGTGGATGGAAAGAGTTTGCAACAGTGATACCCCCCCCCAAAAATTACTGAAACAATTTTTAAATGTACATAAGAGAACAAAAGAAAGTTCAGAAGGAAGCACAGTTTTGAAAATAGCACGGAATTCTATATACCTTTTTTTTAAAAAAAAAAGCATGGGTATGAAATGGAGATTCATGGTATTATATACAGTCCTCTTTTTGTGTTCTGCTCTGTATTAAAATGCTCTTTTTTGGTGTTTAAATTCAGAATTAAAAAAATTTTAAACATTAAAACTTGAATGAAACTTGCAATTACATATCTGATTAGTTCTTAAATTTATACAGCAAGAAATAACTCCTGCACTGCTAACTTTTAAGGACATTTGAGGCAATTTTCTTTGGTTCCAAAGTTCAATATTACTTTACTTGTATCTGATTGCTTAAAAATGGTTAGTTGAAGTCTTACTGTTTCTGTTTTGGCAGAGAACTTTTGCATCTTAAAGAAAAAAAAGTTGTAATACATGAAGTCTGTAGACCGAAAAGACTGGGGGAGAGGGAAGAGTAAAAAATCTTACTCTAAATAAACAGAAACAAGTTTGCAGCAATCTGGGACAATAAATAAAGAGAGCTATCCAAGAAGCTTACACCTCTTGAAAGCAGTTATTTATTCCACATTGACACCTGGTACTCATCACCTCTAAGCACCAAAGGCATTCCTTAAAAGAGTTATCCTTAGGATGACAACAGTGGTATCTAGTTAGCGGTATCACAGAACTGCTCTGTGGATAAAGGCAAAAGATTCCATGCATGAGTCTGGCCCTAATTAAAAGTCAGACTGCATTTATCTGAGATAAAAGATAGGGATAATTCCCATATATTTCTATGAATTCATAACATATTTGAGGTCTCATTTTTGAAACATTAAGATACGTGTATTTTGTATTCAGTCCATGTTTCCACGTGACTTTTAGGCAATAAGTAAAATTTACTTTTAGGAAGAATTTCTAGTTGCAAGATTCTCTAATTAGAATACACAGTCACCTCTTCTCTCCCCACCTCCAACTAGATAAATGTTTGTTTGGTTTTTCTTTCCATGATCACCAGGAATTCCTCTCAGCTTGAAAAAAAACAGCAGTAAATTTTCCAGTTGCAAGTATACCACACTTGACATTACAGGCTAAGCTGATTTACAGATGTTTTGAAGATAAAAACTAATAAAATCACCACCCACTAAATTCTGTAGCCCTTTGACTCTGTATGACCCAGACTGATTATGGATCAACCACCAAGCATTTATTAAACGCTCTCAAGGTGACAGGCACTGTGCTACAAATTAGGGGTACAATCAAATAAGAAAACAACATGGTCCTGCCCTTCAGCAGCTTGCATTCTGGCAAGAGGAATACACATGTTTACAGCTATAATAGTGATAGGGAAAAGGCAGGGGAGGGAAGACAAAAGCCCTAAAAATTGGAGGAATAAGGAAAGGACTCTTCAGGTTGGTTTGAGTAGGTCCTAAAAATACAATATAGTTATCAGGTCTGGAACTGCTTTACATTTTATCCAACAACCCAACCAGGTCATCTCATCATCTGCCTGGCACTGCTAATCTGTTCCTACTCATCTGGATGAGCACCTATGCATCAGATCTGACGGCTACACCTTCATATATCTGGGTCTTCCAAATCTAGCTCTCCAACCCTGGAGAAATTAGTCCACTCCTTTTTGGAGCTCCTCCCCTAGAGTCTAAACGAGTTGATTTGTAACTGTGTGTAAGCAAACTAACCCACTTAGTCTGCTATGTCTAATGGCTGACCCTAGACATCAGACCATGCTTCAGCTCTATATTCCATCCCACCAAAGTCCCAAATGATCTTACCATCTACCTCCCTTCCCCACATCAGAACAAAACACCCCTTCTTGGTGACTATTCCCCTATGTGTGGTCTTCCCCTATGTAATGCCATGCACTAGCAGATTCCCAAAGGAATGCTACTGTGAACAGCTTTTAGAGTTCAGATTACAAAATATAGTGAACACTCTGTTTATTCCATTACAAATCAAGACAAACATTCAAAACATTATAATATTCACAA
>CM053582.1:505576936-505618756 GCA_028627135.1 Pseudochirops cupreus
TCAGCCTTCCAGGCGGCCCTCACCAGATTCTGGTCTCAGGAAAACTCCATCTCAGTTCTCAGTCAGTTCTCAGCTTCCAGATGCTGGGAGAGAAACTCTTTCTCTCTCTCTGTCCCTTCAGCAGGAGCAGCATTCAAATTCTGTCTCTCAGATGCTCTCTGCCTCAGCTGGCTTCAGTCTCCAGGATTCTTCTTTCAAGGGCAGCAAAATTCCAATTCTCTCTCTGTTTCTGGAATTCTTGCTTATATACACACCTCAGCCAATCCCCTTCTTCCACATCAACAGGGGCTCAGCCAATCCCCTTCTTCCACATCAACAGGGGAGTTCATGCCTTCTCAACAGTGGGACAGAGTTTGTACCTTCCACACTTAGCACTTAGTACTAAGTGCTAGGTATCCTGCTAAACTAATTACTATTACACCCTATTAGAATATAGGCTCCCTGAGAGTAAGAAGGGTGTCTTTTTAAATATATGTATCCTTCACACTGCACATAATAAATACTTAATAAATTTTTTTAAAGTCATTCATTAATTTATTTCACCCATCACAGAAAAAATGCAGAAGGTGCTGAGGACTCACAAAAGTCCACAAATATAGAAATATAAAGCCTTAATTCACTAAACTGTCCCTGGAAGGTAAAGGCATTTTGGAGGCTGTCTAACCAACCCTTCCCATTAACCTCAGCCCTACTCCATCTGAGCAAGTCATGACAATAGCAAGGGTGACAAGATCCAGATCACTTTCCTGCTCCCATCCCCCATTACCCTAGTCTCTCTGATAACTATCCAAGGCTGGCTGGGAAAGTCCCTGCCTTGTCAGAATCTGACCATGTGTAACCAATGGCAACTGTGCCATGTGCTTCTGCAAACTCTATTCACTGACTTGCTCTTAAAAAAGAAAAGAGAAGGTCAAAAAACCTCAAAAACAACCCAATAGCTAGGAGTTTGAGGTTCATAAATTCCCTCACAGGCCAACTGGCAAATAAATGTCACTTCTGCCATGTCTTCTTTTGCCCTTCATCATTACTGCTCTTGAAGATAGAGGGAAATCCCTGTGGCCATACCAGCTCTTTCCCTCCCAATAGTCCTGTGAGGTAGGTCACACCACAACTCCCTCTCCCCTACTTCTGCATTTTGGTCTGGAAATCCAAGAATACCACTTCATTTCTTAATTACAAATGTTTCTAGTCACAGATAACTTGAAATCATGAGTGTAAGAAAATAACTAAATGGCCATCCATTGTCAAAGTAGATTATGTGATAGCAACACATTTTCATGAGAAAGTCTCATGTTACAAACTTAGTACCTAAAGTCATATGAAATTATTTACTTCTTCTGCCCAATTATTTAAGGTTTTCTTACAGAAGGTCTTTGCTACTTAATCTGAGTTTCTTGTTACAAACTGCCCTTTTTGTTCACTGATATCCAGCCCCAACCTGGTTACTTAATCTATCCAATAATACACCACCACCTTCAGAACATTCTTAGTATTAAAAAAAAAACCAACCTTCCCTCCGAGGAATTCACAAAACACACAGAGGAGCAACAGTGTAACAGCATCCAGTAAGAGTGCCAATGTCAATGTAAGTCAGCTACTTGAGAGTGAGGAGGAAATAATTCTTACTCCATAGGGTCCATGATTTTATCATGAGGATTCCCTCCACTGCTACAGAGTAGTAAGCCATCTGTACAGGCCTGTGAGGCTGAAATGGGAAGGATATCAATTGTACTTAGGATTCAGCACGAAGCAGGTTCTATATAAATGCTTATTCCCTTCTCCCCAACCTTAGCTTGTTTTATTCTTGACTAGGTACTTTTGTACGTTCTCCATAAGGTTCTGTGAAACATGTAGGAAGCTTTCCTTCAATTTACTTAATGTTTCAGACACCAGTACGATACTCAGTTGCCCATACAGGCAGACAAGAAGCATACAGTGATCATTTACCGTGTGCCAGGCACTGCGCTAAGTACACAAATACAAGTAAAAAGGAAGACAGACCTAGACCCTAAGCGCTTGCATTTAACTGGAGGAAGCAACATCTAAAATGGAACTGGAGAGCTCGAGTGGAGCAGGCGAAGACACCATTTAAGGATGTGGTGGCCAGGAGTTTCGGAAGCACAGTAGGAAGGACAATGAAGCGTGGCTAACCTGCGCCTGTTACCAGAATGAGGCCACAACTCACTCTTGTTACACACATGCATGACTAGCTCACTTCTTTTTCATGTTTCCTTAGTGTCTTCTAGCCTACTTCTCTTCTTTCTCCAGTCAACAGTCAGTTCTATTAGGTTGGTTATGCAAATGATATCCCCTATTTTACAGGTTCACAGATTTGAAGCTGGGAGGTATCTTTGGGAACAAGTTCAATCCTTTCAATGTTACAGATGAAGAAACGGAGTCACAGAGAAACTAAGTGCCTAGGATCATACAGCTTATAACTCTAAGGTGGAATCTGAACTGAGGTGTCTGCCCTCTGAGGTCAGGGCCCTGTCTACCATTCCATGCTGACACTGCAGTCTTAAGAAATCAAGTTACATCATTATAATTAAACACTAGGAAAACAGCAGAGACAGAACTGGAGCCCAGGGTCCCTGATTTCAAGTGCAATGCTTATTTGATTGCACCACACGGAAAAAGGGGATGGGCCCTAGGGTACCTACCCTGGGAACAACAGCAAACACAATCTGCTTCTCTAATAAGCTGAGAAGTAACAGAAAGCTAGTGTGTTTTCTCCCCAAAGTGCTTAAGAGCCCCACGGCTGCCACCAACAAAAGCCTCAGAGAGAGAAGTGTTCAATGGCTCTTTACTTTGGGAGGCCTAAAGGTGCAACAAATGTAGCTCAGAAAGAATGAGTGCACACTATTTCCTGCTTACAGGTTAACTCCTGTAAGCATAGCTATTCACAGTTCAAGGTCCCTCAATAGGCCACTTAATCCTCAATGCAGATCATTTCCCTCCTAAAAATAAGACCAAAAAAACAAAACTGTGATTGGCACAATTTGCTAGTCCTATGAACTTTGTCAGCTAATCATTTAAAGAAGCTTTAAAAGCTATTCGTCCCTGTGAAAACATGCAAATATATTTAAATTTCTGCAGCTATGACTTCAGTGACTCATTCTGGCACTGAGACGATGTTGGGGACACCAAGGTGAAAAGGTTTAGAACCCAGGCCTGGGAACATGCCATTAGAGAACGGCTAAGCTCAGAGATGCATCACCAGGTTGGTCACAGCACAATAAACTGTTTTGCCCAAAGCAACTCACAGAGAACACAACTATCAAAGTAGGGGGGACTATGATGTGTCTCAAAGAAAGGATTACCTACACAAATAGAAATCACAGATCCGTGTAATTGTGAAGTGTATTTTAGGCAGGGTCAGGCACTATGCAAAGTGCCGGGAATACAAAGAGGCAAAGGATAGTTCCTGCCCTCAAGAAGCTCACAATCTAATGAAAGAGACATGAAAGCAAGTATGTACAAACAAACTATATGCAGGATAAACAGGAAATAATCAAGAGAGAAGGCCCTAGAATTAAGAGGGATTGACCAAGGTAGGTAGGATTCCTCTACAGGAAGGTAGGCTTTTAGCTGGGAGTGGAAGCCAGAAGAGGAAATGAGAGTGAATATTACAAGCGAGGAGGACAGACAATGAAAATGTCCCAAGCAGACATATGGTCTATCTCGTTCCAGGAAGAGCAATGAAGCCAGAATGTCACTGTATCAAAAAGTACCTGATAAGTATGAGAAGAATGAAAGGCGGTGAGAAGGTACCTAAGTCGTGAAGGGCTTTGAATGCCAGGGGGTTTTACATTTGAACCTGGAGGAGATAAGGGAACCACCGGAATTTACTGAGTGTTTGTGGGGGTAGGGTGACATGGTTCAACTGGAGTTATAGGAAAGTCATTTTGGCAGTTTAGTGGAGGGTGGAATGGAGTGGAGAGAGACTTGCGATAGATCAATCAACCAGCAGGCTAATGTAATAGTCCAGGCATGAGGAGCCCAGGCAGGCATAAAGTGCCTGCACCAGGGTGGTGGTAGTATTAGAGAAGAGGTGTATAATCAAAAGATTTTGAAATGTCAAAATCAAGAGGTTCTGGTAGCAGTTTGGATATGGAGGGAGTGGGAAGTGTATGAGAGTGAGAGGACAACTAGGTTAAGACCCTGCGGGCCTGAGAGCATAGCAACCCAGACAGCAATAGAGAAGTTTGAAAGGGGGAGGGGAGGGAGAAAATGAGGTCAGTTTGGGACATATTGAGTTCAAATTATCTACAAGACATTAAGTTTTAGCTAACAGGCAATTGGAGATGTGAGACTGGAAGGCAGTAGAGAGGCTAAGGCACTGTAAGTAGATCTGAGCATCTTAAGTATATAATCGAATTCCAGGACAGGGCCCTGTGGGACACCTCTGGTTAGTGGGCGTGACCCAAATCGCTTCTAATTTTTATCGGACAATTTAAGATTCAGCAAAGGAGACTGAGGAATAGTAATACTGGTAGGAGAGCCAGGAAAAAGCAGTGTCTCCAAAACATAAGAGTATCAAGGAGAAGAGTGATTAACAGTATCAAAGTCTGCAGAGATGTCAAGAAGGATGAGAATTGAGAAATGACACTGGATTTGACAATGAAGAGATCACTGGCATCTCTGGAGAGAGCAGTTTTGGTGGAATGAGGAAATGGTTGAGTCAGATGGTTAAGAGTCAAGAAGAGAGTAAGAAGTGAGGAAGGAGAGGCATCTATTGTAGAAGGCCTTCTCGAGTTTAGCCACAAAAGTCAGGATATGGGACAAAAGTTAGCAGAAATGAAGTGAGAGTTTTCTGAAGATGGGGGAAAATGGGTGTGTTTCCGATAGTAGGTAAACAGCTGGTAGAGAGAGAGACTGAAGATGTGAGAGAAGACAGATGACGGAGGAGGCAATCTGCTAGAAGAGATGAGATAGAATTGGATCACTAAAACATGTAAATTTCGCTCATGTATGACACCAAGCACAAAGACGAGTCAACATTCAGAGGCTGATATGTACAGGTAAACCACAAAGTCTTAAATGTATGTCTTTCACAATAAAAGAATAAGGATTCAAACTCAACAAATTTCTAGTTGTTCCCCACAGTCATACTTCTACAGTGAAAAATCTATTTTAGAAAACCATCAGCATCCGCTGTATTCTTGGACTGACTGGAAATCCTTTGAAATAAAATGTATCACCTCATTCTTTTCCATAAACTCCAGAAAGCAAACCTCAATTTCATCCTCATATTGACTTTTGTAAATCACTCTAAATGCATTTTCTCAAATGATCCTTACAATAACCCTGGTCATTTTAAAATTTTATTTATTTTTTAGTTTTCAACATTCATTTACACAAAATTTTGGGTTACAAATTTTCTCCCCATGTCTCCCCTACCCTCCACCTCAAGACAGCAAGTATATTGAATACCCCTCCCCCCAATCCATTTTCTCATATCTTCTCCCATCCCCCTCCTTACTTTTTATAGGACAAGATGGATTTCTATACCCCATTGCCTGTAGATCTTATTTCCCAGTTGCATGTAAAAAACAATTTTTAACATTTGTTTTTAAAACTTTGAGTTCCAGATTCTCTTCCTTCTTCCCTCCTCACCCACCCACACTGGGAAGACAAGCAATTCAATATAGGATGTACATGTGTAGTTACGGAAAACGTTTCCATAGTAGTTATATTGTGAAAGACTGACTGTATTTCCCTCCATCCTATCCTGCCCCCCCATTTATTCTATTTTCTCCTTCGACCTCGACCCTTTTCAAGTGTATGTGCTTTTAACTACCCTCTCCCCCAATCTGTCCTCTCTTCTATCATACCCCTCTTCCCCTCTTCCCCCCCTGCTTTCCTGTAGGGCAAGACACTCAACTGAGTGTGTATGTTATTCTCTCTTTAAGCCAAACCCAATGAGTAAGGCTGACTTATTCCCTTTCACCTTCCTGCTCTTCCCTTCCATTATGTTTTCTCTCGCCTCTTTTATGAGATAATTTACCCTATTCTATCTCTCCCTTTCTCCTTCTCCCAATACATTTCTCTCTCATCTCTTATTTTTTAAGTATCATCCCTCCACATCCAGCTCATCCTGTGCCCCGCCTATGTACACACACACAGACAGACACACACACACACACACATTCTCCTTGTTATCCTCGCACCGAGAAAAGTCTCATGAGTTACAATGATTATTTTTTCATGTAGGAATGTACCGTGGTCAAGTTTTAGATTTGTCATTGCTATAAGCAACTGAAACTGAATAACGACAAAACCTCAATTATTTCCCTGAAAATACCGTGTGGCAAAGAGTAACCTACAAAACATAGTATTTGCATACAATACTCCAATAAGCAGGTAAA
Source organism: Pseudochirops cupreus (assembly GCA_028627135.1). Taxonomy (NCBI): domain Eukaryota; kingdom Metazoa; phylum Chordata; class Mammalia; order Diprotodontia; family Pseudocheiridae; genus Pseudochirops; species Pseudochirops cupreus. Next base: position 505,583,305 of record CM053582.1, read on the forward strand.
CTGTACTTTACTAAAGAAAATGTATTAAAAGATATCAAAGAGGGAACATTAGGGTCAATAAATAAGATAACATTTATTACTGGGAGAGGAAACAAGTAGTGTTATTGTCATCTAATACAATCAAGTTTATATATAATTTTACACTTATCAATGTTATCCCCATCATCCCATATGTTCTCTAAGATGGCCTAAACTTCTCTGCCAAGGCATGCAATATTTAATTCAATAAACACTTATCAAATGCCTACTACATGCAGGCATTAAGGATGTACACACACACAAACAAAAGTCTTTGCCCTTCTGGAGTTTATAGTATATGTTGGAAACCACATACATAAAATATAAAACTTTTGCAAACTGTGGGGATGTTTCCCACAGGACATGGCACCTGAGCTGCCCTTTGAAGGAAGTTAAGGATTCTATAAAGCAAAGATGAGTAGGGAGCGCATTCCAAGCATGAGAAATAACGTATAGAAATGCAAAAAGATGAGATGGAATGTCTTGTGCAGGGAGCAGAAAGCAGGCCAATTTTGCTAGACTGAGGAGTACCTGAAGAATATCTTATAATAACCCGGAAGGGTAGGGTAGAAACATATTGCAAAGAGCTTTAAAAGCTTTTTTGTCCTAAAGACACAAGGGAGTCACCAGTTTCTTAAGCAAGGAAGTGTCACAGTCAAGTATGTGCTTTAGGAATACCAATATCAGGTAAATGGAAATACCAGAGGAGTGATTAAATAGGGAACTTACTGTAACAGTCAAGATGAGAGACAAGGAGGGCCCGACCTGGTTGGGAAATGCTGGCTATGAATTAATGGAAGGTGACTGAGTGATATGTAGAGGTGGTAGAATGGTCTTGGCAACTAGTTGGAGAGGAGAGAGAAGGTAGAAGAAGACTCAGGTTGTGAATATGACTGGTAAAAAAGGAGGTACCCTCAAGAGAAACTAGAAAGGGGGTGGTATGGAGAGAGTTCTATTTTGGGCATAAGTTGAAATATATATATATATAGAATATCTCATCTGAGATCTTCAGTAGACAGATATTGATATGGAAGGACCTCAAAATATACCCATCTAGAGGGAATGGTCAAGGACGATGAGCCTGCAATGGATATTAAGGAGCTGCCTGATGGATAGGATCAGTGTCACAAAAATCCAGAAGCATGTTTTTCTTTATCCATCACATCTCTCTTCTCCACTCAAATGAGGTTAATTGTGATGAATTCTAAATAAATTCCAACCAAATTACAAGGAATTAGGTTACAATCTTAACAATTTGACTCTTAAAAGTAACATATCTATACATTAAGTTAGTACTAAATATACACATGAAGGCTTGTTTTCAGCATGTTAAAGTGTTAGATATTAAAATGCTAAAATTATTGAAATTCTCACTTCATTTCAAAAGGATCTGGGATCTCATTATGTGGGTCATCTCCTTTTCTGGCATAGATCACCATATATCTGTATTTTTTCATCCTGTGTAATTGTTGTTCATACATTTTTGTAACTCCTCCACAGGGACAACATGTTAGAGGTCTTCAAATCTTTTTCACATTTCACAAGTATCAATGAAACATTCAAGTTGTAGTTTATCCCATGCCTGACATAACCGATGCTTTTCCAATCATAAATTTCATCAACGGCATCCTTTTCACTAGAGGAGTCAAACACTAGTAGCCCATAATACTGAATGTAACACAATCCAGATTAAAACGTAATCAGGAAACATTTAACAAATATAAATACAGTAAAACGTAATACCTTTTGCAGTCCATAAGGATCCTTATGAATGCATTAGTGGCTCCCATTTCTATCTCAGTTTGACACCATCATTTCTTGCTTAAAGCTTTGAAAACATGCTGCAGTCTACCTGGGTCTACCATGCATTTTCCACTGCCCTTTGCATCATCACCCTAATGAGGAACACAATTGTCTGAAAACTCACGTATCTGCACCAGGAACAGCTCAGGATCATTAAAAGAACTAATTTCCAAAATGCAATCCAGCCCACTCTTATTCCTATTCAATTTTGAACTAAATTCATTATCTATTTTTGCACATGTATATATACATGTAAAGATGCATTAATTTAATAGGCTGGTCAACAACTAGATGTAAAATGGGCATTAAACTTTTTTTTTTTACACATTTAGTTTTTCTTATTTGGATTGCTAATCTCACCTTGATGACCCTGTAAAGTTCGGGGGCTTGAGGCAATTGGCATTTGATCTTACCTAGCAGAGGCAAGGCAACCAAGGGGTACACGTATTTGGAATACAAACTCATTTGTAAAAAAATGTTAAGAATAGTGAAAGACTGCTAGCAGTATTGCCTCATAAAACAGCCAAAAGTAGCAATGAAAGAAAAGGTCTAGAACAGAAGTTCTTAACCCGTGTGTCATGGACCCTTTTAGCAGACTGCCAAGTGGACTCATTCTGAAGTTTTTAAAAGCATAAAATAAACACACAAAATTACAGAGGAAATCTGTAATATTTTTTTAAAAAATGTTCACAGAAACCTGGGCATGATATTCACCTGGGACATACCATCCCAAGAGCATCCATGGAAGAATCTGGCAGGTCAAAATAGAGCTGAAATATTTAAGGTCAAGCACAGACTGAAGAAATCTGGAAGCAACACAATCTTGAAAAGCACTAAAAGGTTCATTTTACAGAATTTCATGGAAAAGATATCAAAAGGATAAAAGGAAAAATTATATTACTGCCACCAAAAAAAGATCATGGAGAAAACTTTAGGTACCTACATCGCCATCTGTACAATTATGAACTACATCTGAACTGAGGGTAGCCTAAAGAAAAACACTAAAAAGAACAAACTTTTGTAAAAATTTTCTAACTCTGACCACATCAAGTCATACACCTGACTGAAAGGTACAGAAAATAATTGGGGCAGCTAGGTGGCACAGTGATTAGAGCACTGGCCCTGGAGTCAGGAGGACCTGAGTTCAAATGGGGCCTCAGACACCTAACACAAAACTAGCCATGTGACATTGGGCAAGTCACTTAACCCCAACTGCCCTGCCCTTCCCCCCTCCAAAAAGGAAAAAAAACCATAACAGATCCTCTTGTTTAGTGATTACTTTTTTAAAAAATGCACTTGACTTGGGAGAATAAAATAGTCTTATAGACTTAGAAGATTCTTTGATAACTACAACCACAGAGAATGGTTCAATGACTCTTCAATTACTACAGTAAGGCACAAAACAAGATGTATGTTTGCTTAGGCTGTTCACCTGTCATGGAATCTGCCTTGTATAAAGTATAAAGTATAAAATGGAAGAAGCCCTACAGATGAAAAGGTCACCCCACTGAGCAGATTCCCTCTGTTAATGCAGGTAAACAACTGCTCTTCAACTTTTATTCTTTCAAAGGTGCCTGGAAAACCAAGATGTTGTGATTTGTGGCAGTATGTGTCACAGGTTAAAGTACTGCAGACTTTAACATCAATTCTCTATCCTTAGGCCTTTCTGCCTCTCCATATTGATAGAAAACATAAAATAAAATCAAATAATAAAACAATAAAAAAATCATAAATATTAATTTAAATGATTTGGCAATTTTAGAGTCAAACTTGGAAGTTTGGATAATTTACTATCAGTTTCAAAGTATATATCTAGTTACAGTTAGTAATTGCCTACAATATGGTCTTCTGTCTTTTTATGTAAAGTCTTCTTTGAAGGGCCAAATAAATCTAAGGCATGAAGATAGCTCAAAAACAAAACATTACTGTTGTTTTCCAGTGATAGGTATTACTACACATATTTACTCTACTGCTGAAAATAAAGAACTGTATACAAGTATTCTATTCTGTAGAATACTAAATAACATCTCTGCAAAACTGTTGCCTGTGCACAAGAATAAGGCAGACAATCCCATGCATGAGGTCCAAGGCAACCTAAATACAGCTGCAAGAGCTATATATAGTCAGTTTAGTCTTGACAGATTCTCTGTAAATGTACAATTACTTTAACTTTCCTCTACCAGCTGTCCACCAGCACTTCAGTTTTATACAGGTTTAGTAAATTTAACAAGCTGACTTCAAGGTAATCAGGTGGGAACTATTTGCCCAAAAGAAAATCTCATGCAAAATGACTGTTAAATTGTGAAGGTTGCAACAATCTGAATGCATTTTACTTAGTATTAAAATCTTGGCACAAGTCTGGGAAAATTACTGGAATATTAAGAAGAAAAACTGTTCACAGTAAACACTTTTTGTTAAGTTTCCCTTTCACATTCTTCTTTAAAGACAGACTATACAGGCTGAGTGAATACAGTATACTTTTCTCTCTACACCCAACATGTCTCATTTCCAACTTTACAAAAGTGTCAATGTTTAACTTTTAATTGGCATTTCATTTCAAAGTCGAATTAAGTCAAGTATTCCTCTTCCTACCCTATCAGTTCCATACACACAAACCTAAAGTATGGTAGGCCATCTAGAGCAGCATTCAGAAAATTCTTAATTCAGCACCAATATGCAATTTTTTTCAAAAAGAGTTAATATACCACCACTGTACATACTCAACTTATACCCAAATAGCAGTTCTTGAACCAAATAGGATGCAGCCTGTCTGGACTACAGAATATTTTCACAAATATTAAATTATGAGTAAGAAATGCTCCTACTTCATAATATTAAGGCATTTAACATGATACTGGCATACTAAATTTCTTAAATGACATTTAGGAACTGATGTAGAAATAATTTTCATTCACATACTAATGTACTTTTAAAGTATTTACCACAACCTATTTAATATTCACAATGTGATAGATAACACATTTTCAATAGTGATATAGCAGAATGCTTCATACTTAAGCAAATTTACTAATTCAGATTAATTAGCATGAAAAGCAGTTCCAATTGGTAAAAAGTTACACTATATTGTTTAAAGGTTTTATTTACTTTCTAGTACATTGGAAAGTGAAAAAAAAAATCTAACAATGTTTTCAAATAGAGGTCCTCCCTATGGCTGTCCAAATAAGCATTAATTAGCAAGTGTCATTAAAGTACATGAACATATGAGCGCTGAAGACATTTCCTGAAAAAAATTATTGTTCCTCAGTTGCCAAAACAACCTTTTTTCTCCAGATACTACAAGGATAAATTTTGTTCCAGACAGGGTTCAATTATCTTGACTTCCAAATTTTTGGAGTCTAAAATAATAACACCTCATTCTGTTTGTTTTTTAAACTGAAAAAGTCATTTCAAGGGAGTATGCAAAACCTCTATCACCCAGAGATTAAATTTTAGTTTAGTGATAATTATAGTTTTGCTTCATGAAACATATATGCTATCTAGAAATAAATATATATCTGAGCATATGAAGAATAATGAAGTATTTAGATTAGAGAGTAGATATAGGAAGAATTACAAATGACAATACAGAATAAATTACTTGTCATAAGGTCTAGTCTTTATTTAAAGACTTTTTTCAACTGTGATTTACAGTTTTGGCATAAGTAGGCTAGTCATTTAGCCACTAACTGCCAACGGTTGTAGAAATAAAGTCGTGGTGGCATATAGGGAGTTAGTACTAGTAAATAAATTACCAGAGAAAGAGAATACCAGAGTAAAAACATAGCACTATAATAAACCTCCACAAAAATTTGCCCTGAGGCTTTTTTGAGTGTCAAAGGCAATCTTCATTGATGCTTTTATGAACACTAAAGAAAGGAAACAATTCTTAGCGTGAATTAGGATGAAGAAAGTTAAAAACTCATATCATGTTAAGAAACAAATCAGTTAAACACTTAAACCTGTATTAGTTTGAAGGCTTGATCTGAAGGGACAGGGAGGAAGGGGAAAATATTATGTCACTCAAAAAAACTACACAAAATAAAAACGGCTTAAATCATTTTCATTAGTTGATCATGAAATCTTGTTCTTCATCCTTTTAGATTAAGGCCAAAGACACTTAAGTAATGTGCCCATTTATAGTAATGAAGCTGTATGCTAAAAAATTTTTTTTAAATCCTAGAATATTGTTACCAGTGCATACTGATGACAATAGCTTACTAACACATTAGGTTAAATATCTAAATTGTTGCTCTAAATTTATTTGAATACCTAAATTCAGATTTAGAAGAAAAAAGTATTAAAATCTAGCTGATAGATTAAAACTAGTTGATTTAATAAGCCTTTTTTTAATCTGTATAATAAAAAGTTCAGTTCTTAAAATTCAGTTAATTCTTTAAATGCCTAACTATAGAAAACAAATGATTCTTACTTGGACATTCTCCATTTAATATATAAAACAACTTTTTAAAAAAAAATACTATCCCTCAGGATATTTACCTTAACTGGGTAAGTTTTATAACAGAAAAGCATAGCTGCTGACTAGTAACAGCTCTTTTCTAACTCTCCATTTCTAATTGAAATGAAAGAACTTTATCAATTTATCAATTTGGACACAAAAGTCATAACTTGGGCAAAACTTGAGGTCCTGTAAATTTACAAGGAGAAATAGACTAGACTGGGTAAATGTATAACCAAAGGGAAAGGGAAAAATACATTACAGCAACTTTTACTTATAAAATTTCCTATATTAAACCACATCTTATATACTCTGAAACTTTAACTTTTAAAAATAGCAATTTGTCAGCGCAAGTTGTAACTGACTTGACCTTTAAGCGTTATTTTCTAGTTCTGGGGCTTCTGTCTCAAGTGTATTCAAATATATAGCTGAAACATTTGCACCCCCTAGCTGTCATATATAAGATAGACAGAATTGCCTGTATACATTCCTGTTCAGCTACAAATTTGAGGCAGTTTTAGGTCAATTTATCTAGAAAATTATTCAGAAATAATCATCAATCTAAAACACCTTCATGATTTTCCATTTACACACAGTACACAAACACCCCACCTCTGTACAGGTCTGTCACATGCAAACCACCCATTAAGACATAAACTTTAAAAATAAGAAAGTTATAACTCAGCGTAGTTTCCATTTTATCTCCATTTTCCAAATGGCACACTGAGTAGTCTAAAATAGGATGTTTTTAACAATCTTATTTTAAAAATTCTTGGGCAAAATATTTTTAGACTTTAAAAATTCCCCTAAAATTTTCAAAACACTCACTATCCACAAAGCTCTGAACCAAGGTATTTACATACTAAATAATATAAAGCAAAGTAAAATAAAAATTGAATGGCATAGTTAAATCCATGAATGCATTAAAAATTTATGAAATTAAGATTAAGGCTCTCTCTGAATAGTAATTCATATAACTTTACATAATAACCAACTCTGGAAACATCAGCCTTGAACCTTCTTGTAAATCTACCACTTCTAAGCAGCAGAATATATTAAGTATTACTTCAAACAGATTGCTAATTCTATGTCTGAACATGCTTTTAAAATATTGCAGTTATTAAATATTTACAATATGTAGTTTTTCAGTCTTTAATGCAAAAGCCCAAGTATGACTGTCTGACTTCCACATAAACACTTTTGCTAAAAATTTGCTTCCAAAATTAAATGCAATATACTGTAATTTTAATAAGAAAAACACTTCTGATATGTGCCTAAATGTGGACCACAAACATATGTTCAAATAAATCAGATAGTACTGTTCTTTTAGACTGCAACACTTCTGTGTCAAACTTCAGTTTCTTTGGGCATTCAGAAAGTAATTAAATGCTCTTAAGTTACTTGCAAAGTATGTATTTCTTCTGAATGACAATAGTTTCTGGCTGAAATATTTGGTCCACCATTAAGATAAAAGGATTCAAAATTCATGCAGAACTTAGAAGTGATTCACTGTATTTCCAGATCCCCAATTTTTCCTTTTAGAACAGTGATATAAAACAATGAAGACAGAACAGAAAAATATGGAATGGTAATATATGAAGCAAAATTCATAACCCATTTCTCTGCTGCTACTATATCAAAATCTGTAGTCAGAATTGTCTTTATTGACTTTATTTTTGTTTTTGTACACAAAGAAAAATCATGTTCATATCCATCATGAACAAAAACTTAAAAAGGCAGAACTAAAAGACATGTGTGTCCTTCACCAAAGCAAAGCTGTGCTAAAGGTTCCAAACATTTCCATTTAAAAAATAAATATTTCCATCTCCCGATGTCTACGTTCCCATCTTCACAGAGTGTCACTGGAAACTGAAGCCTATCGTGAATTACCCTTTTGTTTAAAGAGTCCCAGCTCACTGAGTTTGGTAACTTGCCATGCCATATCCAGCTTGGTTAGGTATTACAGGAGCAGCTTGTCCTTGGGCAGGCTGAGCACCAAATCCACCCATCCAGGCTGCAGATGGAGATTGGCTATAAAGAAAGAAATGTTTCATTTAAAATTTATCTACAGTGAAGATACAGAATCTAACAGTTCTTTGGCAACAAAAAATTTCTGTACAGCAGCATGTTTACTGCAAAATTTTAAAGGAGATGTTAACAAAAGAAATATACTTGCTCTACATAAGTTTACGGTCATTTGAAATAGAAAGATCAAAAAAGGCAATAGAACCAAAAGAAAAAAAATATCTTTGGGTTTCGTGCCCCACTAATCTACAAAAAAAAGGTTTAGGATGGTGAAATTTCATATACACTGCAAGTCATACATTAACTATAGTACATTTACTGTTTTGGGTATCATGTACTATACAATCTCAGAGTACTTCAAACACAGCGTAAAGCCTATGAGAGATTTTAAAAGGAAGGCTTAGTGTTGTCTGAGACTCAAAAAACTTCCTAGCAACTCAGTACCCGGAGGTGGAAGAGGTTGCCTCAAGGCCTCAGGAGGTGTGAGGAGATGGAAGGAGATTCCTTCTATTGCCTTGAAGGTTAAAAAAAACAAAACTGCAAACAGTCACTTGTTGGTTTTCAGGTGAGAGAGAAGGGGAAGGTATCCCTATCTAAACACAGTGTGGGACTAGCTTGCCTCTGAAAACTGTTGTTTTCCTTCCTTTAACTTCTGAGATTCTGTGACATTGAAAGAAGGCCATGATAGTATCAGGGACTAGCTCATAAGAGCAAAAAAACCAATAAATGCTACATATTTTATTTGGTATCAAATAATTTTTTCTATTTATTCCATATATAAAGTAAAATCTCATTTCAGAACTACACAAATTTGAGAAATTAACATGCAAAAGTATCCAATAAAATAAAGGCATTATGCTACCTTATAGCTTATAGTTTATGTCATACAAATGAAATCAAATTTATAAGAATACACACCAAGCTAACTACATAACACATTATTCTAACCATGGCTAATAAGACTCAAAGCTAACATTGTGCAATGATTAACTATGATAGATTTAGCTCTTCTCAGCAATACAATGATCCAAGACAATTCCAAAAGACTTGTGATGGAAAATGCTAGCCACATCCAGAGAAAGAACTATGTGGTCTGAATGCAGATTGAAGCATATTATTTTCCCTTTTTTTGTTTTTTTCTTTCTTGTGGTTTCTCCTTTTTATTCTCATTCTTCTTTCACAATATGACTAACGTGGAAATAAGTTTAACATGACTGTACATGTATACCCTATATCTGATTGCTTGCTGTCTTGGGGAGGGGAGAAAGGAAGGGAGGGAGAAAAATTTGGAACTCAAAATTTTACAAAAACGAATATTAAAAACTATCTTTACATGTAATTGGAAAAAAAACTATTAATTGGACTCAAAACTAACTAAACCTACAAAAGGTTCTTCCTTACATGACTAAACTGTATTCCTTAAGAATTCAGAAGCAGCTGGAGTACAGTGTGAACACCACCACAATGTAAAGACACTGGTGACATTTACTTTAACCCTTTCTGATAATCCTGACTAAACAGTGAATAACAGTATAAAATAAATCTGAGGATTTTCAGGTTCTTACGAATGGCTTTTATTTGGCATTAATTTAAAATGTAACAAGTATAACTAGGAAAAAGGAAATCTGCCAAATCATTCACTACTTATGGATTATAGAAAACACTGTGTTAGGCAATAAGGATAAAAAAAATCCCCATATCAAATACATTCCTATAAAAGGTTTAATGTTTCACTTTTACTACTACTTAACCAATCAGCAACTCAGAAAAATTGGCATAGGCTCCATGGAAATTATTATAAAAATATGAAGAGATAACTTACTCAACTCCAAATCCTTGCTGATTCCACGCTTGCCCATACATTCCATAGGATGGGACTTGCCATCCATTTGCCATATATTGTCCATACTGTTGTGGATTTCCATACACCTGGCTCCACTGGCCCCATTGACTATAGTCAACCTAAGAAAAATATTTTAGATGACATGTAAGAAACAAGTCTTGTTCAGGATTTTGTGAGAAGACAGAAGACAAGAGAAAGAACATATTGAGTGAAGACCCTCATGGTGTAGGGCACTGTTGTTATGCAAATTTCTAAAGGTGACACCTGTGAAGAGACACTAGCACAACTTAAAGTTTATTCTCTTTTTAATAACATTTAAAGACATTTTAAAATGTTATTATGCTTTAGGTTTTTCATCAGAAAGTTATGAAACTCCCTCTGGGACGTGTTTTAACTCATATATGAAACAGTGTGAAATTCATAAATCCAATTACCTGTTGGAAGTTTTTAGTCATATCAGGAGATTCTTTACCCCAATAACACTTAACTACATGTCCTTCAATTGTCGTACCATTTACTGAAACAATGGCATGGGCTGCACTTTCATGCGTTGAAAACCTAAGAGATGGAAAAAAACAACACATTAAAACCTTTATTTTAAGGCACACAGTTGCAAGGGTTTTTTCATTGTTTGTTGTAGACTTCATCTTGGATGTGTGTAGTTTTTTTAAAACTTTGCACAATGAAGCATGCATGTAAAATGACAGCTTACAGACATGGCTCCTACCCTTCTAAGAGGTAAATCCTATAGGCCTATAAGAAGATTTGCATTGCAAAAGAATACTAGCATATGGCATGTTGATATTATGGTGCGAACCAAAAACAATTCAAAGGAATGAACCGACACGTTTTAAAGCAACAAAAATGTCTATATGTGGCAACCTTACCTGACAAATGAATAACCTTTTTCAGGAAAAACTCTTATTTCCATAATTTGTCCAAACGGTGAAAATGTCTGTCTCATGAGCTGATCTATAAGAACCAAATCAAACCAAACAAAAAAGACAAAAACCCCCATAACATTTAAAGCAGATTTGTACCATGAAATGGCGTCATACCATGAAATGGTGTCAATGGTACAGAAATACCCACTAGAACAAGACAAGGAAACAGATTCCTACCTGTTAGCCCAGAAGCAATTCCTCCACAGTACACAGTACAATTTTTTGGACTTGACTGATTTACCACCTCTTCAAATCTCAACTGTTTTGCGCTATCTTTTTACAGAAAGAAGATGGGAAGTTGGAGTGTTATTAGATGTAAAGTCCTACAAAATTCAGCTTTTGAGAAGTATAAATTGTTTAAACACAGTATTATTTTGAATTGTTATTATCAGCATGCAAAAATGAACACAGTAATTCTACAAAAATAGACGAGAGAGGAAGGTATGATTCTTCCTCTCTATATAATTATATCACCTCATCTATTAATTCTCATCTAATTAATTTCACATTACTTCAAAGAATATGTGCTCAAAACAAACCCCATTATTCTCAGGAGACAATAAATTCAGGATGAAACCTAGAATTCTAAGGATAAAATTATTATAGTTGGTTGTTATTACTGAGAACACTAAGACATAATTCTGTGCTGAAACCATAAATCAGACCCCAATTAAACTGTCCATGCTATAGACATGATTCTATAATGGATCCCAATAAATCAGATCCCAATTAGATTCTTCATACTATATACTGTGATCCCTATAATCTTTTTTTTTTGATCCTTATAATCTTAACAACAGTAATTGTCTTACTTTCTTGTGTACTTTTAGGAGCTGGTGGTTTACGTGTTGCCCAATTGGTCCGGATTTGACGACCGCCCAGCCACTGACCTCCCATATGTACAATTGCATTTTCTGCATCCTATAAATCCAAAAAGAAAAAAAATAATAATAAAAGGCTGAGAAATTTAAAACAATTACTAGATAAAACAGTTGCCAGTAAACATGGCCTATTATAAGGAATTGGAATATTGGAGTTGCAAGAATTCAAGAAATCACATCAAATAAGCTTTAATTCACAAATATCCTAAATAAGTCATAGCAACAGTCTGATAAATGGATTAATATCAAGAGGTTAATTTCAACTCAAGTGATTCAAAAATTTTTTTACTTACCAATTTCAAAACACTGAGCTGGTAATCAAAGGAATAATTTATTCTTAAAGTAAAAATAAAAACAAAACAAACCCTGATCCAAGAAATTTTTAGTGTCATTAGAATACAACCTTTCCCCTATCAGAAACTTAAAGTCGGATGTTTCTGTGAATAAACGTTCATATTTATAAACAAGTTTTTAATGTAACTTTGATTTCAGGACACCTAGAGATGAAGCCCATTTTGATAGAGAACTACATATAACAGTCAATGCAATATGACATTTAATCACTCATGACTTATGCAACATAATTAGAGTATTTTAAAAAAAACCTTAGTCACTAGGTTTACATACTTAAAATTTCAGTGATTAAATGAAATGCAAAGATTCTAAGTTCCTAAAGCAAAAGCTTAAAAAATTTTTTGAAATTATTTCTAAAAAACTGGTGCCAGTTTTAGCTTTAAGTGTCATATTTTATGGTCAACAAAATGTTTAGACATAATACTGTTTGATTTTTTTTCTAATAAAAAGACCACACAGTCTGTTCTAATTTTCATTCAAATATTCTTGTATAGCTTTAAATTTCCCAGTTATAAAAAGAGATAATAGATGGAAAGTAGAAAGAATAAATTACTGTTATTTATAAAGCAGAGAGAGCAACACTATTCAAGAAAATTTGAAAAGGTTAAATTTTTTTTATTATCCTAATGTCAGGACATTACTAGCATCACTCAAGTGTGGTTATTATTTCAACAGACGTTACTGTAGCCAAACTTCTGTTCTAAAACTATTATACAAAGTAGCCACTTTACCTATATTAACATTAAAAAAAAATCTTCCTTATGTTTACCAACTAATATCACGTTCCTATATTCAAGTTCATGGACAAAAAATGAGGATAATATGTTTTAAAAAGTTTTTAGTTACCATACACAATAAATATTTAAGCTAGTGGATTACATATCTGGAATATCTAGGTTTCAGATACATCAGTGACTAAAATTTCTACAAGAAACAAAAATAAGTTAGAAGTTACTTACCAGTTTGTTATAAAATGATACAAAACCATAGCCTTTTGATTTTCCAGTTGCCATATCTTTAACTACCCGAGCATCCCTGTGAAAAGAAGCACAGCTAAATGAGGGAAATAATAATTGCCTTCAAAATAAAAACTAAAAGGAACCACACACACTGTATTGTGAGCATATTTTAATATAAACTTCCAGTTAACCCTAATTAACTATAGCCATTCCTGAACTTTCCCTATTGCTTCTTTACCTGTTAGAAAAAAGCAGTAGGACAAAAACATGTAATAAACATGCAACCTATCAAATACATCCTGTTCTGTCTATAACTAAATGCTTAAATTTGAAGTTTAAAGGGAACAATAGTTTCCTTTTCTAATATTCTATTGACTATGGCCCTCTAAGGTTTACTGTTCTATAAATTACTTTAACAATGCTAACTACTTTACCATGCAATCTCTAAATAGTTAAATGTCTTCTGCCTAGTGATACAAAATATATGAAATATTAAAAAATTGAAAAAGAGGAAAAAAATAGGAATTAAAAAGGCATACATGGCCTGTTAACAGATTTCTTTATTTTTCTTGGTCAATTCTCTACCATCATTTTGGAGTTTGGGCAGCTGTAAATTTTGAAAAATTGACATTTTCAGAAATTTAAGAAAGGAGAATAAAAAACTAACAACAATGCTAAGCACACCAGTACGAAAACAACAAATTTACACAGAAATCTTTAGTGAGTAAGTTAAAATGATTGGAAATATAGAACTGCACTGAATATAGAATGTTAAAATGTAAATACTAAAATATGTATATATAAATAATGTATAATAAGAATAAATAGAAAATGAGAAAAAAAATCTACAACTGAGTTCCAGTGTGCACAGTTCCTTGCAGTTAGCCTTCAAGATCCTGTCCATTCTTATGAGCAATTCTGCAAAATAACCAGAATGCTATTACTTTTAATTGTGACTTGGACTTTAGAAAAACTGCAGGTCTCAGGTATAAATAAAGATTGAGAAACAGCAACCTGTATTATTCTTTTTATACTGATTTTTAAAAATAGTATTACTTACCACACTTAAGAGATTTAAAAGCAAAGCAAACACCAAAAATAGAAGATTAACAATTAAATATATTGGTCCATTAAAATTAAATATACAGAACAACAAAAACTGTAGAGAAATGAACATTGTTGTTCTTAGCTGAATTATATTCCTGTAAAGCAGTATTAAATGTTCATTAATTTAAATATGGAGAAAATAAATCTACAAAATATCCTGCTTTTAAACAGCAAGACAAAATATGTACTTTTAGCATTTGTAAAATTTTTAATTTTCTAATAACATTTGATCACAGAATATATTATGCACTTTACAACATGTGTTAGAGAAAGATCAAATGGCATTTGATCCCATTTCTGGCATAATCATGCATCACCAACAAGAATATCTATTCATATACCACAATACCTTTGACTCAGATATTTTAATAATAACAAAATTATTACTGACTAAATCATAAAAACAATGTATTTTACATTTAAGCAAGAATAGTCCCTCCAAGTTCACTATACTAAATTCATAACATAAAACATTCTAAGACTTTACCTTATTATTCCCTCCCTCCCCCCCAAAGCATTCATATACAGCATAAATCACAGCTCCTTTTGTTTATCTTTATCTAACACATTTTCAAAACATTTACAAAAACTTGGACCTTAGGTTAGCATTTACTTATAATCTACTAAACATATTTCTTTAAAGTCAACATACAGAACAGTTTCATTTATAAACATACATTAGGCAAAGAATTAGCTGAAAACAAGATTCAAGAACACTAAAATATCACATTTGCAGTTTAAATAATATAATACAAAACAATGCTAACTAGGGGGAAAAACCCTAATAAGTCAGTCTTAAACAACTTTCCTGGCACTACTGAGTGAGATATCGATAATAATACTTACGATATTTTACCAAAAGGAGCAAACGCTGATTTGATATCTTCTGTTGTTATTTCTGGACTCAAATCTCCAACAAATACGTGGAAGTGATCTGGAATCGAAGCATTTTATGATAAAAATACTGAGGAACTTAATTAGTAGACCTCAGGACTGGAGAAAATATGATTAAATTGGAATTCATAACAATGCTACCATATTTGACCCCTGAGGTGTAGAGTAATAGCTACAATATACTTACTAGAGGTATCTTTTTTCTGGCTACTTGGTGTTGTTGCCCAGTTTACTTTGACCTCCTAAAAATAAAGATTGCATTTAATACAATTAGCCATTTCACCGAGGTCACTACCTTACTTTTAATTTGGAAGGATTTTTTTAATGAAGTATCAGACTGAATAAAGCAAAAACAGATGACTTAGGAGCTCTCTGTGTTTGAAAAGTCACCAAAAATTAACACAAATAAAGTAGTTAGCATGCGAAGATATGTGTGTGGAGTTACTTTTTAAAATGTACGAAATGTTCTTCAAACTTACCTTTCCCAAAATTTTTCTCCCATTCATAGCCGCTAATGCAGCAGCTGCATCTCTGTGTTCATAAAATTCCACAAAGCAATATGGGTCATTGCTTGTATGCTGCAAAACAGAAAATCCAACAGAAGAGTTGACCCTTCTGCTATCGGGTTGCTGAGAAGAAAATCCAGGAAAAAACATTACTGACAGCTAGGAATTTTAAGTGAGATTGCAAATAGCTAATGAAGCCTAAAATTTTAAAAGATAAACCTTATAACTTAAGTGTAATAATAAGGAAAATAGCTGATATTCTTAAAGAACTATAAAAAGGAATATAACAGCCTGCCAGTATTAAATTTAAGTTATCAGATGTGGTCTAATCATTTTGTAATGTTCTAATAATTTAGCTTTATATCAAAATTTATTTCTGATAATTTTGGTGCTAATAACATAAAAGTGTTCTTTATTAAAATTATTAGAACATACCAAATACTTATCAATGGTGTTAGTTAAAAACATTGGACCAAGGATTAACAGGTAATCAACCATAAAGTAATTAGTGAGAAATACATAAAATCCAATTTCTATAAAAGAATTATTTTAAAGACTATTTTGCCAATAATGTTTAAAACAAAATTAAGTACACCAAGTCTGAAATGATGCTACATATATCATTAGAAGCAGTAAGGCAGTTCTGAGCAGCGGAAGAGGATAGAGTCAGAGAGACTCCAATTCTAATCCCAGCTCCACTACTAACTTCCTGGGTGTCTTTGGACAAGTCATTTCACTTCCCTACTTCTCAGTTTTCTCATCTGTAAAATGAGGGGGTTAGACTAGATGACCTCTAAGAGCTCTTCCAACTTCAAAAGTTAGACCAAAGAGAACCTGAAATTTAGAATAGAAGGGCAAGGATCACTAATTACTAGCTTCTCTCTCCTATGTACATCTGAAATGGATGAGCTGTCGCTGTACTCATACATACATTCTTGCATCCTCTAATCTAGAGTTTCATGAATCCAAAAAAAATATAGGATAATAAAATCACAGAGCAAGCCTTTTCCTTTCTGACTTTCATCAGTACTATAGATTTCCTATGGCACTGGTAGACTGGATTACATAATAATTTCCTCTTACAAAAAAGAAAAATTAAGAAAAAGAAACAAAATCAGAGACTTATAGTACCTACTGAAACAAATTCTCTAAGATAGAACCTTCCTAGAATTTTACAAATCTAGTTCAGAGATCCTTTCCAAAAGAAGTCAAAGACTTATCTATTAACTTTGAATTTGATCTCAGAGATCAAATTTTCAAGTGTTTTCTGAAAATGCAAGTAAACAATGTTTAAGAACAAGTCTACAATTACACATTGTGAAAAGAAATTGTTACAAAAACAATTTTGCAAAATTAGATTCTAAGTTAATTCATAATTGTATAGTACATATAATAAACATATGATTCAAAACCTTTCCTGATCATTATGAATGCTAGTGAGAGAATTAGTGGATACATTTCAAGATCATCTGAAGGGTACTAAACTACCAGCAAAATAAGAATCTTTTAACCACAACTATTTTCTTGTGCCTGGAAAAATTTAAGTAAAATGATCCAAAAATGGGATTCTTAAAACAATAGTGTCAAAACAATCAGACTACATTTAATCAGAAACAGAGAAGTGTGATCATTAGCTCTGGCAAAAAACCCTGGGCTGTCACACAAAATCCTATTGTTGGAATAGTGTCAACATTATTCTCACTTGTGGAAACTAAGAGAAAAGAATTCAAATCTTAAAACAAATTTAAGTGAGTAATTAACAAATATTAATAACATTTACAAAAGAGAAGGCTAACAAAAGTGATATGGAGCTAAAGCTCTATGGGTACTTGGTAGTCTTTCCACTCTTTCCAAAATCTTTCATTTACTCTTTCATTCCTACTACTAAGTAGTATAGGAGTTATCTAGCACAGACTGTTAACTGTAGAAAAATATACAGTAGTCTATTTCCAAAAACAGTTTTGGAAAAAGAAGAACAAAGTCTTTATTACTTGTTAGTTTAAAAAAATTGCTGTAGGCTTTTGAAAGCTAAAAGTATTAGCCTACTTGCAAAGAGCTGGCTAATTTCATATTTATTTAGTGCTTACAGTATGCCAGGTGCTCTAATATAATGCACTCCAGGAAGTGACATTTTAAATAAATTTACTGTATTATGCTAAGTTGTAAAAACATCTGATACATTATGAATAATAACAAAGAAAAATAGTTCAAGTCTATTTTGTGATGTACAGAATCTTCTCTAAAGGAACTAAAGATTTCAACAGAAAAATAAGATTTGTCAAGTTTTAAAATAAAACCACATCAAAAGGGAAATAAATCCCTAGTTGTTCAAGGGCTTTTGGATTCTTCCACTTTTACAACTCTACAACTTTAAAGGGCATCACTAAGTAACACTTAAAATAACAACAGTGAATTGTTTCCTTTACACTTGTTAGTGATATCATTCAATTATTATTAGACGATGGGGATTCTAAATTTGGAAGACAAAAGGAAGTTTAAGACTTTACAACTTAACCTATATAAATCCAAATTACTATAGAGGGGAATACAGGTTCATTTTAAAAGGATATAACAAAAAGACAAAGAAAGAATGAAGGAAATACTGTTTATAGACTTTATTCCAGATATCTTCCTGGTAATTTCTTTTAAATATAAGAATAGATTTCTACTTTAGAAGTGTAGCTGTATACCAAGCCGGTTATTATTAACTGGAAGTTACTCAACATTCCTAAGATACACTGCACAGTACTAAGTATATTACAATTTCATGTTATTACATACACTACAACTCCTTAGCTTCATATTTTCACTTAATCAGAAACATTTTTACTTTCAAATAACTTCACTCAGTTTTTCAACATGAGCAGATACAACATCAAGAACACCTTTTTACATTCAGCATCTTCTAAAGACAACTATGTAGCATGAAGGGAGATTTTAAAGGAAGCCTCTCTGAACACAGTTTGACAAAAAACATCTAAGTAATAGAACCAACCTGGCCAAACTCAAGCTCCCTCTGACAGAGCTCTTTCCCAAGAGCTTTACAGAAAAAAAATCCTTATCTATCAACATATGCATCATTGCATTTTTAAAATTAAAATGCTATGGTAGCTGATGTCACATTTTATTGGGAAGATCTTACCTCTGTTATCATTTTACAGCTTTTACATGGTCCAATTTGACTGAATAACTGAAGAATAAGGACTTCTGTCACATCCCTGGAGAGATTTCCTACATAGCTACACGAGAGGGGGAAAAATAATATTTTCACAAATATTATCTTCTTACTTGCCACTGACAAGTTTTTAGATAATTTAAGATATTTCATTATCTTGATAAAATTTCTCAGTTTTCTTAATGTTGAGCCTTATCCTACAAATAAAATGTGAACATTTACTTTTTTTATAAGCACCACAAAATTTTCTGCCACTGAGGTACTTTTGGGGAACTTTAAGAGCAACTTTAAGTTGTGGCCTTATAATTAACATAACTATAATTATTTCAATTCTTCTCCATCTGCAGAACAGGCTTTTTATTTCCATAGAATATCTGAGGGGGGAAAAAGGCAAACCTTTCAAACTAAGATCTATATTGCAGATAATAGCCACAGAATAGTCTCAAATAACTCAAAAGAGTCGCTTGTATTATAAACACCAACTTCTAAGAATTAAGATGTTAATAGGCCAAAAAGGGAAATATTATAAGGTGGGTCTATTTTAATCCCTAAACAGCATTTTGGAATAATTCCAATATAAGTACATAAATATATACATAGACATATACACATATGTACATACATCTTTTAAAAATATAGCCAATGTCACTGGAGATTTATGGGGATGGGAAAATGAAATAGTGAATTTGGAAAAGAAATCTTCCATTTTTATTAGTTAAATTTTGTGCTTAACTGGACTAAAATTCACATGAGGTGAACTAACTCAAAAAAAGTGACCATGCTATATTATGCATCTTTATATAGTTGCTTCACCTTATTTGCCTAGCTATATTTTGCATCAGCATCCTTATAAAAGCATAGTTTTGAAGAGAGTAAATTTGAATGTTAATTTTCCTAAAATCAAAAATATAACTTTCCTGGGGATACAGGGGAGGGAGAAGTAACTGGTGGAGAGGGAAGATCCTAGGAGATTCAGAGAAACAAAAAAGTAAACCTAATATGTCCTGTTATGGATTTTTTAAAAATGCTTTATCTCCAGAATTTATAAGCCTTCTAGAATTCACTTACTGTATGTAAAGATGGCCACTCTTCCATAAAAAACAAAGAACTTAAATGTAAACAGTATCCTTCAATCACATAAACAAAACAACAGAGATAAAATATTAACATGCTTTATTTAGCTTTCTGGTAGAAATTATATAAGTTTCATTACTGCTACAATATACAGCATCTGGAAAACCAGACAAGTTTCTGGACAAAAATAAGTCCTACGTGAATGATAACTAGATAGTTTTAAAACATCTAAATTTCTCTGAAATGTAGCAATCCAAAAGAGAAAAGTGACACAGGACAAGAAAAGGTAAATTTTACAAAAATCTGATGGAGATAATAAACAATTTTTAGTTGTATTAAAATGTTCACAGTAGAACTATTGATATAAATGTTCAGAAAAAGCAACAAAAAATTCCATAATAAAGACTTAAGTGACAAATTGTTTCTAATAGTAAATAATTTCATCCAAAGTTTCTTCCAAAACTGATTCCTCAAAAACACAAAATCAGAAACAAACTTTACTGATGTCCCATGCACTAACCTTCATATATGACATCACTGATCCAATAGAGGACCAGATATATTGCACTGCTTTTTCCCAGCAGTAGTAATGGACTTATAAATCATCCCTATTCATTTGCTTGGAACTACCAGTATTTATCTGTGAGTGATGTAGTTAGTGGCCAGTGTCTCCTTTCGTGCAAAGTTACCTGGGCTATCTCACAACTGAACCTTGTAAGAAACTATGCTTTATTTAACTAAATGAACTAGTTGAACATTTTAGTTAAAAATATGACTACATCCTTATAATGATTAAAAGCAAATAGGTTCTATTATTTTCATTTGAGACAATTTAATAATCAACACAGAAGCATATGTATTAAAAAGCTATGGTAAAGTATTAAAAAGTTTGAAAAAGTATGTAAAACTCTCATTTAAAAATGTTTATGGGAAATATATGATAATTAACTAATTTCAAGAGGGTATAATCATAAAATAAAGTTATTCTTGCTCCATTCCTTTTTCAGACCACTTAATTCCAAGATGCAGACTTTATGTCACAATATATGTGTAAAGATATATACATAATAAGTTTTAAAGAATTCCCTAAATGAACAATTAGATAACTGTGTTCACTTCTAGCAATGAGATAGACAGCACTAAATAACAATTTTTAGATCACTTCTTGTTATCTCAGAATACAATTTATAATGTAGACAACTGAAAATGGTTTCTATATCAGATTTCTTGGCTTTATTTTTCCCCCCATCAAATGCCTCATTTTATGGAGAAAAATTAAAAGCCTAATTTTTACGATGCACATAAATGTTAGTAGTTAACTTTTAGTTTCAAAAAAAGTCACCACTAAGATCATTCATGTAACATTAACATCCTAATGTTAAGAGGGTCCTAATATAGCCTCCTAAATTTTGGCCAAAATCTGATCACCAGTTCTTTTACTCATAATAGCATAACCTTTTAAGAGTTGCCATAAGTCACATATTATTTAGTGCTTTTAAAAAAGAGTGGGTTATGTATTTTTCTTGTGTTACTATTTAAAAAAAACCCGACCTATACTATATAATTTGGTTTTACATCATCAAGTATTAAATTTTTCCTAGAAAATACTATAAAACCAGTCTAAGATATTTGTAATAGTGACCTTTCCAGATCACTTGTATGTAAAAAAATAGATTGTGTAATGGGAAAAGTAAGTTACCCTTTTCTTCTACCCTGTAAAATACAGCTGTCAGTGTTTCCCTAGCCCCCTTATGCTGCTTATGTGAAATAGTCATTGAAAAAAATATTTCTGGTTACCTGAAGAATCAAAAATATTAGAAAGATTCTACACTGCAAATTCTTGTATTTGAAGGGAAATCAATGTATAGATGAAAACTTTACAGGAATTCCAAAACAAAGTTAGTAAAAGGGTACACTTGACAATCAGACTGCAAGAAAAAAGAAAGGGCATACCTTAGAGCACTATTTTCTCTTCTAAGGGCAAGAACTACAGAAATTGAAAGTACTGAACTGAAAAAAGATATTTTTCATCTCTAATATCAGTGTTAAAATCCAGCTCAAAAGCTGAAGTTGTTTAACAGTAACACTCCACCATAACCAAACTACAACTTATGTACTATGCCTCTAAGGCTAATGGTACCTCTATTTTAAAACATTATGTTATGGGAATAGAGTGGTCAGTGTTGTTAGCCACTGGATGCAGAGGGGATAGAAAGACAAACAGCAGAACAGCAAATCTGTTCTTACAGATTTGTTCTTACCAAATCCCCAGAGGTCAAAAAGAGCATCCTTAAGTAGATCCCTGACAAGTCACTTATTCAAAGTTGCTTCCATAGGCTAGACACAACTATTTTATTTGGGTGGAAGGGTAGTCTGCAAAGCAGACATACTATGTTATGGGTTTTGATACAGTGACAATACATATAACGGGGGAATTGATTTGACAAGATAACCAAATCTTTGCCATCATGGGGTTCTATAACGGGTCCCTAATATAGTTTTTCCTATCAATAATACTGAATTTAGATTTTTCAGATTTTTAATTGATTCCCAGTTATGTGAAAGAGTCAAATTAAAGCCTTCTACTTTTCACTGATTGAATTAATGAGATATTTTTCTAACTCCATAATTCCTTTAGAATCTGGCACCTTAGACAAATACTAAAATAATCTAATATAGTAGGACCACCCCTATTATAATAAAGAGACATTCCACATAGATTCTGCAGGCATACGATGTCAAAACATATTTCCCTTCTTCCCTGAAAAAAGTTACATTCAATATTAGTCTGGATGATGTAGTCTGAACGAGGCAGGTGTCTATCATGTTTCCATACCAGATATAAAGCAGTTTCCTTATATTCTATATGGGAAGTTACCTACTGTCTACTAAACAAATATTAACGTCAGATGAAAAGAACAAACATCAAAAAAATGCATTTCAAGTAGAGTATGGCAAATATAACACTATTCTCAAAAAAGCAATCCTATACCACTTTAAGCACTACAAAATAAATAAATAATACTGTAGGTAATTAATATTTAAAAACCTACCTATTAGCTAACACCACATTGTTTTCTGAAGATAGAACCATATGTCTTAGCTTGTGTGTGTCTGTAGGGAAAAAACCTCACTAGTAACACACAGGCATGTCAGTGTAACAGACAAGTCTTGGTTAGAGTACATGATTAAAAGCATACTAACTGCTTGAAAACGTATTCCATAGATCACATGATCAAAGTAATTAAGGCAAATAGTCACAGTACCTAACATTAACCCTTTTAACATTTTCAAACTTGTGTCTGCAAGTATCTTTTTAAGGAAAAACCCAGAAGGTATATTTAAAAAAAAAATTCAAATGCATTCTTCTTTTTCTGATACATCACAAATCTGAACTTACTTTACCTTAAATTTTTATTAGTGATTTCTATGATAGTAAACAGAAAAATGGAGCATGTCCTGTATGAAATAGGGTAATTATTTCTGTTTATAATGAAAACTAGCATTTTTTGCTACCTATACTGATTTGAAGAAAGGAATACAATGAACATAAAACACTGAATAGATATTACATAAAAGACAGTGTACAAGGTGTAATACATAGGAGGGAGGATGGATGACGTCTGAAGAGAACTTACCACAGCAGTCAAAAAAAGAAAAAGGGAGACAGGGCAATGAAACATGAATTGACAAACAAAGGTATGGATAGAGTTTACAGGATTTACTTATGTATATATACACAACACAATTGTACATACCTGTAAACAGATAAATCCATGTTTAGGTGAGTGTCAGAGCATGAGATGAGAAGGTATAGAAGGTAGGGGTAGAAATAGGTGACATAAAAGAGGTTAGCATATTAGGTCTGTTTGATAAAGCCTTTGTGGAAGTAAAAATGTGATGCTGTCAATGTACTATATGGGATGAATGAAAATCTCAGTAATAGTGCTCTGTTTCTAGAGGAAAACAATTTTTGGTCTCAATAGTAATTGGCAAAGGTGTCAATTAAGAAACTGCTATTTCTTCAGAACCTGTTATGATGTAAATAACATTTCAGATTTTAGACACAAAGTAACTTCTACCTTGTTAAAGAAATCCTAGCTGGAGGTTAAACTTAGCTCTTCAAATACTTCAAGTCAAAGTACAACATCGCTAACTAAACACTACAACTTGGCTTCATTAGTAACAAATTTCAAGATTGCTCCAGTTCTCCTCTTTTTGAAAAGAGAAGACCAAACTGAAAAGACAACACAAAATATTAATACAAAGTTTCCACCAAAAGGGGCCTTTCATTCAGATATTCTGCATGCTTAAGTGGGCCCTCATTCTGAAAATCTAAGATGGAAAATATCTCTCCCAAAAAGATACTGAAACAGGAATGGAAAGGGTTTAGTAATACAATGTTCACAAGAAAATAAATAGTAAAAGGGAAATAATTTTCAAATTAAAGTATATTACTGGAGCACTTACTTTTTTGGTTAGGGTAAACCAATAGGAAGCCAAATGTTCAACTTGCTCGTGTAACCATCTTAACCCCACTCCAAAGAAAGTAATTTTCCCACAAGATCATCTGGTCTATTAACGGGGACAAGTAAAGTAAACTCCAAATCATGAAAACCAGACATAAGTATTGAGAGTAGGCATCTAACTCCAAATGCTCAAGACGGAAAGCGCAAAGCAGAAGACTAAGAAAATAAAAGATAACCCAACAAAACAAAAGATAACAACTACAAGCCCCATTATATTCAGAATAAACTGATACAAACGGTAGCAGAAGGGAGAAAGGAGGGCCACCACTACAGGGAAAGGACTACAAATGCTGAGTCATCACTTCGGAAAGAAGACAATAAAATTAAGTCATTTAAAGAAGGGAGTCATTCATCTGCTTGAGTTTACAGAGCAAAAGCAAAATAAAAGAAAACGCCAGAGACATCAAAATAAAAGCTCAGAAAAGACATTCTTTTCATCCAACTCAGAAAGTTTCAGGATCACACACGGATTAAAAGTGACCAGGGAAAAGGGCAAGAAGAGTTCAACAAGTGGTTATATCCATTTGGAAGAGGCGGCTTTCCAAGTGAATTGCAGAAAAAAAGGAAAGGAAGATGCTTGGGTGATAAGTGCACAGAAATGAGGTGAATACTCCAGTCAAGAGAGGTCAGCAGAGAGAGAGGCTGTATGTATGGCAGAAATAAGAGTGGAAGGAGAAGGCGCAGTGATTGACACACAAGGTTCTGAATTTGGGGTGCAGAAGATGGAAAGTAATGAGACAGATGCTCCGCTAGCTAACCTCCTTCATCCCGGGAACCCTTCGGGAACCCTCGCACCCCTTTTCCTCCCCGCCTCCCACCCTAACCCTGCATCCATCACCAAGCCCTTTCCCCTGTTCCCCCCCCTCCAGGTTTCGAGTCTTTTACTTCTCGGACCCCCCGACCCTGAACCGGGGGTGAAAACAAGGGGCGGTGAGTCTCTTGACAGCCTCAGCCTCTCGGATACTGGGACAAGGGATGCAGATAAGGGGAAGGGGCGGCAGGTTCCGGGATGGGGAGGGAATAGGGAGGAGGTCTCTGCCCGGGAGAAGAGAGGAGGCGGCGGCGGCGGCGGAGGAAGAACGTGTACGTGTCCTCCTCAACTAGAGGCCTCCGCCCCGGCCCCGGCCCGGCCTTGCCCCCCCCTCGCCCCTCCCCTGCGGCCCCCGGGGGCCTGGGCCTCGCGGCACTGGGCATCCCTGCCTGCTCGGGTACTCACAGGGTCCGGGGTTGCCCGTCGTCCTCCATCGCGGTGGGTGAGACGGAGAGATCCCGGGACCCGGGGGGCAGGGGGTGGGGCGGGGTGGGGGGGGAGAGGGCAGGATCGGGGGAGGGAAGGGGGCGGGGTGGGGGAGGAGGGGGAAGGGGGGAGACGGGCTCCGGCTGGGGACAGAAGAGAAGGCGCCGAACCCTGTTCTCGGACTCTCGCTCTCCCCCCAGCCCGCTCCGGACGCTGCGCTCAAAGCAGGAGGAGCAGAAGCTGGAGGAGGAGGAGGAGGAGGAGGAGGAGGAAGAGGAGGAGGAGGAGGAGAAGGAGGATGGACAAAATGGCCGCCGCCACCAGCCAGGCAGGAAGCTGGGCAGTGCGCAGGCGCGGTCCGCCCCCTCGCAGCTTTAACCTGAGACACTGAGGGCAGCGCGCCGGGGCAAAGGGGGTAATGTCTGAGGAGAGAGAGAAGGTTGGGGGGGCTGAAGGAGCTCCGTGCTCAGTTACACTGTTTCCTGGTACACTGTTTTCGTTGGACTCGCCGGCTGATCCCAGCTCAGCCCGCCCAAGACGGAGGCGACAAAAAGAGTATATAACAAGCTTGCTGAGATCTCTGGGAATTGTGGTCCCAGAGGCGAGCAAAGGCACTCGCTCTTCCCGGGGACTTATGGGAATTGCAGTCCTGAGTCTAATCCGCGCGATTGCCGTGGAGGGACGTGAAGAAGAGATTTCTGGGTAGGGTAGTCGCACGTCAGGGCAAGCATCCTACAGGAAGTAAGGATCCCTGGAGGACGCGACGTGGAGAGGCGGGGAAATAAACCCGGAGACGAGCTGTTCAGAAAGTAAACTACAGATCCCAGAATGCCGTGGGCCATTTCAGGCTTCTTGAATGCCGCCTTTGGCACAGCGCCTGGAAGGGCGGTGCACCTAGTGGGCGGGATCTGGGGCGGAGTTTCCGCTTTCTCCTCCCCTAATCTCGATGGAGTTTCTAAAGCTGTTGAGCATTTCACTTCGCTCAGCTGCAGCTCGGTCTTTTGATTATTTGGTCGTAGAAGAAGCGAAATCTATCGATGGACCAGGAGTCGTTAGTTAGACTCCGTCGAATTCATCAGACACTTTTTAAGCTCCCAATTCTTGCAAGGTAGCCGCATCCCCACCCCCACTACCCCGGTCGATGACACCGAGATACACCAGCCGGCCTCTGCCTTCGAGGACCTTCCCCTCTCCTGAAGAACGACGAAGCACACGCATAACGGTGATGCCAGAGGGAGAAAGGGACAAGTGGAAAGGGAGGAGAAGGCCAAAGCACAGTGCTACGAGAAACCAGAGTGTGCCGAGATGAGCTCCGGCCCAGGGCGGGGAAGAGGCTGGGGAGGTGGGTCGGGAGGGAAGAGAAGGACTTAGTCGGAGGTGGCAGGTGGGGGAGGGCCATCCCGTGGCCGAGGAATCGCCAGGAGAGAGCCCACTCGAGAGAACTGCAGGGGAATAGTTTGAGGTAAGTCAGCAAAAGGTATTTGCAGCCAAACTGGGGGAGCCGTTGAATGGCTCTCGGAGAACTTGTATGAATGGACCTTAGAGGCCAACCCTTTCATTTCGTTTATTTATAAAAATAAAATTTTTTCCCAGTCAACAAAAGTCTGCCTTCTCTCCCTTCTCAGACCCTCCCACTCCTGCTCACAGTGAGAAAGAAAGAAAAAACGAGACCCCTGTTACAGACTTGGCCAGTGGCTAGAAACCTGGGCCCAGGGAGTCAGGAAGACCTTTATTCAAATCCAGCCTTAGATACTACCTAGCTGTGTCACCCTTGGCAAGTCACTTAACCTCTGTCTGCCTCAGATTCCTCATCTGTAAAATAGGGGTAATAATACCACCTGCCTCATAGGGTTGTTGTGAGCATCAAATGAAGTAGTATTTGTAAAGCCAGGGGCTTAATAATGCTTATTCCTTCTTTTCTTCTCTTTGCCCTCTCCTTTCCCCCCATAGAAAGAAAGAAAAACAAAATCCCTGTTACAGACTTGCTTGGGCCAGTGGATAAAAAGCTGGGCCTGGAGTCAGGAAGACCTGAGCTCAAAATCCAGCCTCAGACACTTGTAGCTGTGTGACCCTGGCCAAGTCACTTAACCCCCATCTGCTTCAGATTGCTCTTCTGTAAAATGGAGGTAATAATAGCACCCACCTCTTAGGGTAGTTGTGAGAATCAAATGACAGAGAGGTTAAGACTTGGCCCAGGTAACACAGTACCACATAGCAGAAACTTGTTTCCAACTGAGATCCTCTGTCTCCCAGGATAAGGCTCTTCCCAAAATACTGAGACGTTTGAATTCAGAAATAAGAAAATTAGCCCTCAAGCATTTAACAACTTGAATGCAATTTAAATGATTGAAATAAGTCTATTTCAAGGCAAAACCAATGTGAGCAGCTGGTACCTAACCAACCAACAAACTCTACATATCAGAAAATAAGAGGGACAAAGTGTTCCAGGAAAAAGACCTATTGTACCTCAGCCTCTGTATTGTTCTCAGAAACTAGTATCTGAAATCATCATGAGACAGGAAAAATGGTTTATGTCAACCATTTGATTCACAAATGCATGATCTATATATGACCTCTTAGGTACAAAGTTAGAAGGCACAGAAGAAAATCAGGTGTACATTTGAGTACTGGCTCTGCCATGTATTAGCTGTTGACAAGTGGCTTTGTGTCTCTGGGCCTCAGCTTACCCCTCTGTAGAATGAAAGACTATGAGGTCTCTTACAGCTCTATGAAAAAAGAGAAAAACGTAGTAAGCATAGCACTTTGTCCTAACTGATGATGAGTGCCTCTTAAGCCTCCCTATGTGTCTGCTTCCATCCCTGCCCCTCCCCCCTTTCTAGTTTTATAACCATAAATCAGTGCTGTGCTTGCTGCTGCTAGAAAGGGTATGTAAATCTGCTCGCTTAACAATCCTAGTGATTTCAAACTGGAATACTCTTCCCTGGTGTCCCCCATTAACATGTAAGTTCCCCAAGGTCAAGAATTGATTTCTGTATTTGTATTTGTATCTCCAGGTTTAGTGTCTTGTTAGGTACTAAGTAAGCACTTAAATTTTTTCATTCAAAGAAGGCCATTATCTTATGCCCCAAGGGTACCTTTTTAGGATGTGAATTTAATGGGTTTAGGGAGGGAAATAGTGAAATGGTTCCATTTGAGGAGTCTTAACAAAGTGACCACAGAGTCCGAATTAAAAAGTTTTAAGGAGCTTTAATTTACCAGCTGGGGCTACTCCATGCCAGTTAAAGGGGGAGCAGCCCCGAGTTCAGAGATGTAGAATCTTTTATACATTTCATTAGGTTTGTGTGTCTAACTAACATCATTTGTTGCTAAGCAATTTGTCATATAGATGCAAACAAGTGGTTACAAAGGAAAACGGAGGGGGTAAGCTAAGGGAAAGACAGATTATCCTAGGCCAGCCTCCCAGGTACAGAAAAATTGGTTTAGGGAGGCTTCCCAGCCTCCCAGGTACAGGTAAATCAGTCTAGCAAGGCTTCCCAGGTTCCCAGAGTTTCACTAGGCTGATTTCTAAATTCCGTAAAGTATTACTTAAACTGTTTCCTGACCATAACAATAGCATTCAATAGCCCTAGGGTTAGACTGCTTTATGACTTGTTTTGGAAGGCTGTTTGTCTTTTGCATTATTATTTAATGTGTTTATGTAAGTCATTTGATGGTAGGAGCCTTCTTTCACACCAGGATGGTCAGGTGGAAGGAATACTGGAAATGGAGTTAGGAGACCTGGGTTTGAATCTTAATCCTGCCACCTCCTGGCAGTGTAACTTTTCATGACCATTAAACCTCTAAACCTAATTTTCTGTATCTGTAAAATGGTCATGGTTACTACCCAATTCATAAAATTGTTGTAAGGATGAAATATGATTAGTGTATGCAGAGTGTTACATGGATATCAGCTACTGATTGATAGATATCCTAGAAGTTGCCACAAGGTGTAACCTTATGGATTTTTTTTCATGAAAACATTTATGCTTGTGGAAGTAGGAGCTGACTCACCACCCCTCCCCCCCCAGTTATTTCAGTATCAGAATAATAGATCAGACAGTTGAAACATTGTTTTGCCGTTTTTTTTTAAGCCCAGAATATGTTTGGGTAAATGTGTATGTTTATGTATTTTAATTTAAGGTAAAACACAACCTGGATGGAGTTATATGGCTGCTTAGCATACCTTATGTTTGTGAGAATGAAGAGGTTTCCCACAAAGAGGGTTAGGGTTGCCTGAGACCCCAAAATACCAACATGCCGAGTCCTGCTGAAAGAATTCGACTCAAGTTTTCTCAGCCAAAGAAAAGTAAAGTTTATTGAAAGTTCACCATATGGGGTAGACTCTCAAGGAGCCAGTTTGTGCTAGGGCATTCTGTGGTGCTGAAGAGGTATAGGGAGGGGGGATTTCTATTGAAATCCTTTGAATGATCGTTGTCTGAAAAGAATTACTGGACTCAGCTGTCTTTTGGCAGGGTTATAAAAGTTTTTTGTTACACTGAGGCAAGGTGGAGGGTAAGGGGACCTGCAAGCTGACGGGGATCTTAGGCAGAGTTATAAAGTTCTATGTTACACTTTGCAGCGGGCAGGGGAAAGTTAAGGATAGCCTGCAAAGTGCAGGGTTATAAAGTTTAGTGTTACGCTTTACAGTAGGCAGGAAAAAGTTAAAGATAGCCTGCAAAGTGCAGGGGCCAGAGATGCAGTTTTTAAAGACGTAAAACTGTCAGTCAAAGGTTCATTATGCTAACTGTCAGGCAAAGGTGGAGTTTGGGAGGAGTTTGGGAGTGGTCAGTGCTTAAAGGGACATGCACTTTTTACATCAACTGCACAAGTGAATTGCCCATAATTCACTGGGAGAAAACTGAGGGGAGGGAAGGGAGAGGTGTGGTTTTTGCCTTGACATGTCACTAGCTAACTTTTTGGTCAAGGATGAATGACATAGGTGTTGGGAGGATTGGCTTGATTGTTTCAGGAGGTGCCAAGTTTGGAAGCTAGACTGATTAGGGACCATCTTGGGACAGAGTCATCTCCTTGATAATGTTGTTCAAGGTTTCTGGTGCAGCTGGCCACTAAAAACAAAGGAGTTATGTATTTCCCTAAAAATACTTGGGTGATGGATTCATGGGGAAACTATCTAGGCAGACTGACTGCTGGCTTGGGAAAAGACTTTGAGGCTGGGGGCAGGGGAGAGGCAGAGTTAATGAAGGAAAGTGTGACTTTTACAGCTTAATTGCACAGGCTTGTTACAAACTGATGTTACATACATAGGTACCTGAACACAAGTGAGATTTTTACAAACTGAGGTTACAACAATGTTACAAAGGCACAAAGTCACCCCAAATGTTTACAAAGGCACCTCATCAGTGCTCTCACACCACATGGAGGAAAGATGGGATTCTATATACAGAAAGGTTGTGAGAGGAATCTAGGGATGGTCTAGAGGAGGAGTTTGGGGAGGGGGAGTCAGATGAGGTCAGATTCCAGTAATGAGTTTGGGGAGGGTCTTCAGGGGTCGTGATGGGCTGGGAGTGATTAAGGGTGGGAAGTTGCTAGAGACTACCTGGAGACCATAGACAATGGTGGGCCAGGCCCACCCAGTTTAAGGGTGGAAACTATTGGAACAAAGAAGGGCTAAAGACTTGGGCAGAGCCACAATTTAAGGCCCCTGACCTCAGGCTAATGCCTTCCTGTGGGAAGATTCAAGGAGAGCTCAGGGCAGGGTCTCAGAACCTGCACCTCATCAAGAAGTATGTGGTTCTGTATGATGCTTTAATATGTCTTAGTGTTATTGCAGATTACTGGTGATTTCAGAATATTCTCTTCCTAAAATGTAGTTAGATTAACATGAGAATTTGAGATGGTGTGATTGAACAAGACTTTCTCCTTAGAAAAACCTAAAAAACTTTGTGTCCTCAGGAAATTATAACTTTATGCCATTTAAGAGGGAGTTTTAGCTCTTCTCTATGGAGATAATTATGATCCTTGAGGCTCTTCTGGTAGTTAACCTTGAAAGTTAACTACCAGACTTCAGTTTCTGCATATCTAAAATGGAGGTAGTATTTGTTCTGCTGATCTCACAAAGTTGTTATAAAGATCAAGGGATGTGTAAAATAGCTTTTAAACATATTGGTTGCCATATAAAATGATGAGCAGCTAGGTGACAGGCCTGGAGTCAGGAAGACTTTTCTTCCTGAGTTCAAATCAGATCTGAGCCACTTACTAGCTGTGCCCTATGTGACTCAATAACAACAAAAATCTTCAGCTCATTTTACAGGTAAGGAACTGAGGCAAAAAGGCTTAAGCGACTTGCTCGGTGTTCACACAGCATTGTCTGAGGCTTGTTTTGAATTCAGGAAGATGAGGCTTCCTGATTCCAAGCCCAGAGCTCTATCCACTGTACCATCTAGCTGTCCGCATGCAGTGGAGGAGGAAATGGCAAACCACTCCAACATTTTTGCCAAGAAAATCCCAAAAGGAGTCACAAACAGTCAGATACAAATGGAACAACCAAACAACAACAAATATAAAATATTACATTGCTATATAAAACATCCTACTCTTGTGCCTCACTCTGAACAGAGGTGACTCTACTTTCTCAAAGGCTATACTAGTGGAATGAACTCTGCACATTCTACCAAGGTGGAAAGGCCTTCAAGTACAGACCCAACCAGTGACTGTGCCAGTTGTTCAAAGACAGAGCTAACCAAGTGAGGAAAAAACTTATCTCCAAAATGTTGAGTGTGACAGTTTCTCAGGCTCAGCAATTCACAAAGCGTACCTACAAAGGTATAGAAGTATTATATAACTTACATTGGAAACACACTGATGAAATCATAAAACCTGGAAGTACTAAAGTATGTATAATTGTTTAGCTTTATTATTGCTGAAGTAAATACTGCTTTGTAACCTTAGAGCTCATATAGTTCAATGGCCTCATTTTGCAGATGAGGAAGCAGACCCACTGAAACATACTATTTCCCTCTAGTGGCAGAGAATTCAGACAGAAATTGTATGTTGTCAGACAAAGTTTGTATGGAATAGTTTTTGCTTTGTTCTTGTTATTGTTACAAGATAAAATGGGAAATGAATGTAATAGGAAGACAGAAGACTTCAAAAATGCACAAAAAATCAAAACCTGAAGTCCAGAGAAGTAAAGCAGTATTCACAATTTCAGAGTAGACGTGGAACTATAATTCCACTTTCCTGACTTTCTATGAAGGTTGATGGTGAAATGAAATGGTTTTTTTTTCCTTTTGACTCCTAAGTACCAGCTATAGAAAAGGCCCTTTGGGGTTAATTCACAGCAGACCCAAATTACTTTGTTGCAGTAGAATTGCATTAAAATGGATAAATTCGTAAAAATAGACTTTTCAGTCTAAGGGACATGTAACAGCTTAGCCTGCCTTTTAGTGAATTAACTTCTGAAAAGTGCTTTCCCCACACAGTAAACAAAACAACAAAAAAAAAGAGATGGGAAAAGTGTGTATGTCTTGTCTCTCAAGTGATGTTGTAAGCCAGACACTAGGCCGTAATATTTTTGTATTTAGCACAGTACCTACTAGCATAGTGCTAGGATCACAGCAAGAGCTGGATAAATATTTTATGGTTTAACTTCTTAGAAAACCTTGTCTGTACCAGGAGGTTCCTGGCCAACTGAAGGTGAAGACTAGGATAGTTGTAGGAGAAAAGCAGTATAATCCTACTGTTCCCTGAGACCCTTTCTTACAGCAAATCTAGTCTTTTTGATATAGGGAGACCAAACCAGTCATTGTTCATCCTTGATTCTGAAGTCTATTCCTATCTTTCTGCTTCTCAAACTGAAATTCTTTGAAGGTGATTAGAAGTAGATTAGGAGATAATTTTGAGCAAGGTCTACAACTGGTCTCCCTTAATTCAATTCTTTGTTGATCACAGTTCTTATGTTGCCTTCAGGCACTTCCTCTTCAATTAAGACTTGGCAAGTTTTAAGATGCCTTCTACCAACAAGCAAGGTACTCACTTGAAAGTACCTACTAGGCAGTTGGAAAATTTAAGAGGTTTTTTTTTTTTAATACTGTCATTAAAAATTGAACAAATAACTATTAAATCTACTTGAAAATTCTATTCAGTTTCTGACTTGATTTAAAAATGCGTATTAATAAGCTGTTTTTAACCTTCTCCATTGCTCGTTGTAAAGCCAAACACGAGCAGCTTTCTGGAAGAATGCTGCTGTGAACAGCTTTCAAGGTTCTGATTACATAGTATAGTGAACACTATTCAATAACAGATCAGAGCAAAACATTCAGAATGTTTTTGTATATAAGATCTATGAATATGTCCACTATTTTATGGCAGAAATTTTTTATTTTGTTTTTCAGCTTTATATCGATAGTACTTTGCAAATGGTAGATGTTTAATGCTAGTTGCAGCTCTGCCACTCTCTGTAACTCTCCTTCTCTGGGCCTCCACTTCCTCATCTGTATGTTGAGGTTTAAAACTGGATAGATGATCTCTAATGTCCTTTCCATCTCTGACATTCCATTTCTAATATGTGCTGTTGGAAATGAGTGTAGTTGCCTTCTTTACCAAAATAAGATACCTTGCTGAAGTCTGTAAAACTTGTGTATTATAGAGTAATAAGGGGACATTAAAGATGTTGCAATAGAATTGGGTTAAAGTGAGGAATTGAGACCCACAGATCCAGTATGATCTAGTAGAAAGAATACTAGGCATGGAATCAAGAGAGACTTACATTCAGATGCTATCTCTCTGATGCTTAATAGTTTTGTAACCATGCAAACCTTCATAATAGGCCTTCCCACAAAAGTCCTTGACATACTGACCATGTACAAATCATTTGACTTCTCTGAGCCTCAATTTTTTTCGTCTGTAAAATGGGAATGATAATATCTCACAGAGTTAGCATGAAGATTAAATGAGATAATATTTGTAAAGAGCCATAGATGAGTGAATGAATGAATGAAAAAACTTATGTCTGAAACAGTACTGAGTACTAGGGGTTACAAGTAGAGAAGTAAGATAGCCCCTGCTTTTAATCAGTCAGTAAACATTTAGTAATCACCAACTATGTTCCAGGCACTGTGTTAAGTACTGGACATTCAAAAAAAACCCAAAGATAGCCTCCAGCCTAAAGCCAACAATCCAGTGGTAGAAGACAACAGATAAAAAGAAGCTGTAAAGTTAAGGGGGTACTTGGTATGGAGGACATGAAGAAGTCTTGCAATCTTTTGGGAAATGATGAAGTATCTACTCTGGGCCCCTTCCTCAAATAGAGAATCTGGGAGTAACTCTGATAGCCCCTACTCTCAAAGAACTTATCTTCCCATTGGAGGAGACAAAACATACAGGTTTCCACTCCAAGTCATATGGAGAGGCACTATGGTCTTTAGAGTACAACAGCGGAAGCAGGTGATAATGCATCTTTAGTGTCATTTTCATTAAAAGCACCATATTAGTTTCTCACATTTATTTGAGAGTACAAGGATTTGGGTGAGAGTTGTCTTCTTTTGGTCAGTGCACGAGATGAATGCTCCTTGTTAACCTTTTTTTTTTTTAATTTTTATTTGTTAGTTTACATCATTCATTTCCACAAGATTTTGAGTTACAAATTTTCTCCCCATCTTTCCCCTACCCACCACCCCAAAACAGCC
>CM053582.1:505625712-505649354 GCA_028627135.1 Pseudochirops cupreus
AAAAAAAAATTTAAAAAAAAAAGTTCAGTTTTCTTAGCCACACAGGGCTAGGCACAAACATTACAATAAAGTTTCACAAACAGTTACAACATTGCATCAAAAATCCAAACTTTTGATCTTATTACCAGACATACTCAAGGTTTTGAGTTTCCATGATAGAGAAATCTTGAAAGCCAATCCTATACCTATATAGTTTTTAGAAGAATCAATTTG
Organism: Pseudochirops cupreus; assembly: GCA_028627135.1. Lineage (NCBI taxonomy): Eukaryota > Metazoa > Chordata > Mammalia > Diprotodontia > Pseudocheiridae > Pseudochirops > Pseudochirops cupreus. The sequence continues at coordinate 505,625,926 of CM053582.1, forward strand.
ATCCTGTTGCTTTCCTCAAAATTTTAGAATCAAGTTACAAATCTTTCTGCTTTCTAAAAATACTTCCTCACACACTCTCAACATACTTAAACCTCTCAACTAATGTCAACTACCTGGAGACAGGAGGGGCTTGGATAAAACCCTCATTGTCTCCAAACCTTCTTATCTGTCTTTCCATATCCCTCAAAACCATTATTTATCCTTCCAAATTCTCTCAAACCCATCATTCAGCACTCCTTTACATTTGTTAACTACAAAACAATAGAGCTCATATCTTTTACTGACTACTTGCTTTGATCATTGAAACTTGCTATAGAAGGGATAAGCAGGGACATATGACATTCCAAATATGATAGGATAAAATATCATTGGCTCTGTTTAAATTCAGGTAAAGTCACAGATATCCAACCATGCAGTATCGGTACCAACTCACAGCTAGACTCAGGAACAGGTGGGAAACATTCCTTTTCAAAGGAATTTCATGGATAAAGAGCCAGAAGGGGTCCCATCCCAGACCACGCTAAGATTGCCCCTTTGGCCTTTACCAGATGTAGACTTCTACCGGTATTTAACAGCGTAGGATCACATTTCCTCTGAGTAGCTTGTGGCATTTAATACAGGCAACTATACCCAAATTCAAACTCCAAACAAAATTTAGTTATGGTCCCAAATGCCTTTTACCTCAAACAACAAGTTTCACTGATCACAGCTTAGAGCCAGTTCTCTTATTTATTTATTTTCCTTATTTGATTCCTTACAGCACCGAGGCCTAAGGCTTTATATGCTTTAGCAAATGAGAGACCACACTTGTCCTACACAAAGGTAAATATTATGTATTACAAAACGAAATTACTTAAGCTCAAGTAATGACCTCTCCTCCATTTACTTACTTTGTTTTAGAAACTATTATATGTTTCAAAAGTTAAAACTTAAAAAGAAATTTATTGTGAACTTGGACACAAATAAAACTAACATCTACACATTTATCAAAGCAGAAAAAGTTTTATATGAGAAACTGAGTCTCTATTCTGTGCAGCTTGCTTTTCTTTTTAATAATGCAATAAATTCAGCTTATAACTTTCAAATTGGTCCTAATCTCTCTGTTTTTTTTTTCTATTCTCATCTGGGCATTTTGTTGTTTTTATTTTTTTTAAAGCAAGGCTTTTTTACAAAACAAAAAGCCTTCGTAATAGTGGATAGATTTAATTAGGAAGCTTACCCTGAGAAGGTTTCCTGTTGAATCTCTGCCATGCCAAGCCACTCTCTTTTCAATAACCACTGAACCAGTGAGGAGAAAGAAATCCTTTGTAGTAATTCAAGCAAATTGTTGGAGCAACTTTAGGAAGACTTTGCCCTCCAGCACAAATAATGTAAGTGTAAAGGAGGAGATTTTTAACTGGTGTTAAACTTGAATGATAGTGATGACAGTAGTAATAATAGGTGGATTCATATGCAAAAGGACAACATCTGGCTGTTTGATGGAGTAGCTAATGGCAGGATGCCAATGGGAAAAAAACAATCTCTTACACTCCTCCTTGCTCACTGGAGTTCCTTGATAAGTAAGGGCAAGTTTACTCACTTCTTTCGGTAAAATTTTCTCTTTAGTAAAATGAGAGGATTATACCCTAGGGGTCCTTTTCCTCTAGATCTATGACCTTACACAGCCTTTAATTTCACAAAATTTGCCATAAGAGTTCTGAACGATTTTCTTAATTCAAATGTTTTGCCTTTGCCTGTGGTTATTTTTTAAGATTGCTGGATCATTTTGTATAGTTTTATCACTTATGATTGCTCATTATAAAATATTTCAAGGTTACATACTCTTAAATATGCCATTTCATGAAAAGTCAATCATGGCGGTATTTGGGATGAAAAACCCCACCCAAAAATTTAATTAAAAATTCAAAGATCTCTTACGATAAAAACAGGAGTTTATTCTCTTCCTCCCGAGAAGAGGGCAGTCTTCCGCATGACTGATCATGAGGAAGAGGTGAGGCAATATGGAGGGAGCAGGGTTTTAAGCCCTAATATAGTCAAGCCCCCTTTGCTGACTGTCTCCTCTCACAATAGCTGAGAGGCAGACTTAAGTCTAGGCACCAAAATCTTCCCCAATGGCAAGTAACAGGGAAGCTCACCACTATCACTTGTTGGGTGGGAAATAGGCTTACAAAGAACAAGGATGCTGATTGACAGCAAGGTAAAGGAGGGGAAGGGTCCCAAAGCAAGGGAGGAGGAGTGAGCTCGGTCTGTCCCTGACTCCCACTGGCCAGGAGGAGGGGCCCACAAAGGCGGGAAATCAGAAAGGGCTTATTGCTGATTGACAGGACTATTGGAGGGGGGGGAAGATGTTAATCCAAAACTTACTGAGAAGTTTTTACTCTCCCCAGACAGTGGTATCAGCATGAACAGACATTCCTCTTCTAAGTATTTCTACAAATTTGTGTTACTTTGATAGAGCTCCATAACAAAATGAATTTGAAACTATAAGGAACACATCTGTTTGCTCATGGGTTAAAATTTGAAATTACTGAATTTTGTGTCTTGGGCTCCATTGAACCAAAATGTGACCTGCCACAGTCATTGACCTAGGTTTATTAATAGATGAGGCCATTATGCCTCCTTGAATACGGTTAAAAGAAAAAAAGATGCCATAAAATCATGTCTTCATTTTCTTCCTTAATAGAATCCTAATTCTAATCCCCCAAAATTCCATATCCCCAATACTGCCTATAAGAACATAAGGAATCCAAATTCCTTATAGATGTCATCTGAATTTGTACAAATTGCAATACTGTTTATTTGAAATCTTGCAGTCCTGTAGGTAGTTCTTTCTCAATGACAAAATAAAATTACTGTAACGTCCATTGACCTTTCAAGCAACATAAGATGGATTTAAGTTAAGATGAAAGTTTTTTATAAATGTTAAAAAGCATTCTGACATGATCACCCTGATAACAGAAAGTGAAAAACAATTAAGAAGTTCCTTAATGAGTATGGAAGAGGAGAGTGTAAAAAGCTGGTTTCAAGCATAACAGCAAAGAACTAAGATCTTGGTAACTAGTCCCATCACTTGCTGGCAAATAGAGGGAGAAGAAATGGAAGCACTCTCAGATTTTATATTCTTGGGCTCAAAAATTACTGCAGAAGGCAACTTGCAGCCATTAAACTAAAAGACACTTGCTCCTTGGAAGGAAAGCTGTGGCAAATCTGGACAGCATAGTATAAAGTAGAGGCATTACAATGACTACATATGGCCCTTAGAGAAGAGTTAAAGGGATGTATATACACGTCCCATCTCCCCTGCCCCTTATTTCCCCTTTCTACCCCCACCCTTCTCTTTGTAGAAGTCAAGAGCTCTACAGGTATAGAATATTACATATCTCAGACTGGTGATGTTTTAGTTGATTTTGCTGAACTGGTTTTTTTCCTTTTTTTTTTTTTAATTCTTTGTTATGAATGGCTCTTTGGAGAGGGGATGGGAAAGATCTCTATTCAGCAGTGAAGATGATATCAAACGCAAAGCTAGCAATAAGAATGTTTAAAAAGAAAAAAAAATAAATTGTTAAATAGTAATGAATATGATAGGTTTTATCACTTTTTTATGTTACCAGATTGGTATTCAAAAATATTGCACCATTTTTCTATTCTAACAGTGTAATAGGGCTCCTATTTTCCTATAGCTCCTTCAACATTAAATTTTTGTCAGTTTTGTCTGGGATGAAAAATATCCTTCATCCTTATTTTAGTGAAAAGAAATAAACACAGAGATCTCTTAGGATAAGAACAGGACTTTATTCTCTTCCCTGGGAGAAGAGGGCGGTCTTCCCCATGACTCATCATGGAGAAGAGGCAAGTTACAAAAGATAATGCTGGAATTTATAACCTAACTTAGTCAAGACCCCTCCCCGACTGTTTCCCCTCTCATTGGTGGAGAGGCATACTTCACCAAATACTTCCCCAACTGGGACAGCAAGGAAAGATAAGGGGAGGGTCCCACCAAGGCGGGAAAACAGACAAAGGAAGATAAAAGTGATTGACAGAAGCAATTTGAAAAGTTAACCACCCCAAATTGAGAAGTTTTCACTCATCCCATACAGTTTCTAACTTTGCCAGTTTAATGAATATAAGGTGGCACCTTAAACTTGTTTTAATTCACATTCCTCAGATTAGTAATCTGAATAATTTTTCAAATTATTAACTATACATGTGTATGTGTATATATTTACTTATTTTAAAAATACTCTTCATGTCCTTTGGCCATTTATCCATTGGTTTTCACTCATAAATTTGTGTCAGTTCCTTATGCTGTAGTTTTACAATAAACACAAGTTAATATTAATTGCTTTATAGTCTTCCTGTACTCCTTTATAATTATATATAAAAGATTGTCAAAAAATGAAAATTTTGAGTCAGTGCTAAGTATTTTAATATAAAGACAGTATGGTGTAATAGAAAGTGCTGGATTTGGAGTCAAGAAAGACCTGTGTATGACTCTACACAACTGCTATGAGTCTCAGTTTCCTTATCTGTAAAATGGACATAATACCTTCCTCATAAAAGGCAAGATGACATGATAGACAAAGGGCCACTCTTGTAGAAAAGTTCAGCTTCTGACACTAGCTGTATGACCCTGGAGCAAGCAGGTCTGTCTATGCCCTTAGGTAGTTCTCTCAAACAGAAAGATAGAGACTGATTGAGGAATCTATGTGGAGAAGCTTTCCCACAAGAAAATATCTCTACTCATGAAATAGATCCGGGGAGGCGGAAATCTACCACAGAATTATTATGAGAATCAAGCAAGGTAATAATGTTTCTAAACTTCTTTGCAGTCCTTAAAGTGCTATAAATGCTATTTAAATGTCAAGTATTATAATCTTGAAGAAAGGGACCTACTGAGATGTTCATTAGTGATTCCAGACACTGACAAAAGTTCCCAAAAATCCTAGGATTTTTTTTGTGTTTATATTATGGTAGGACCAATGTTCCCAGGGTTCCCCCTCATCTCTATCCAATGCATTAGGCTAGATTTTCCCTAAAAGGCAACAAAAGCTAGTATTCACAGGAAAAGACTTCCTTGAGCTGTGCCTCCCCTGGCAGTTGTTGAGGGTTGTTTCTGGTCACCTAAGGACATTCTGGGCCCCACTTTCATGGGGTAGTGTATGCCAGAATACTCTGCAAATGCCCACAGCCAGCCCTGCTAAAGAAATACTTTTTCCACGTGGAGATAAGCGGGGTCTTTAGAAGCTAAATGTTTCTATATCCTTGTTACAGATCCTTGCATTGGTAGAGTTAAGGAAACCTCCTTTTGTCAGCTGTTCAATGATCCTATTTGAGCACCTCATTTAACTTTGACATAGGACTTGAACTCATGATAGATAATGCTAACCATGATAGAAAATGCTAACCATGATAGAAAATGGAGTATGAATGCAGATAGAAGCATGCTGTTTTCACTTTTTTGTTTTTTTTTTTTTAATTTCTTGTGATTTTTCCCTTTAGGTCTGATTCTTCTTTCACAACATGACTACTATGGAAATATGTTTAACATGATTGTACATGTATAACCTGTATCAGATTGCTTGCTGTCTTAGGGAGAGGGAGGGAGGGAGAAATTGGAACTCAGAATTTTACAAAAATGAATGCCAAAAACTGTCTTTACGTGTAATTGGAAGAAATAAAATACTATTACGGGAAAAAAAAGGTGATCAAGAAGAAAATGTTTTTTTAAAAAAATTTTTTAAACATAGCATTTACTAATAGGATGCCAGTCAGCATCAGGCCCTCCCCTAACATGGTGCCTTTAGAGAGTGTGTGTGTGTGTGTGTGTGTGTGTGTGTGTGTGTGTGTGTGTGTGTGTGGGAGAGAGAAAGAGAGAGAGAGAGGGGAAGAGGAAGAAAGAGAGGGAGGAGTGGACTTGTGGATATCCATGGTGCTATAGTAGCAATTGCAATCTGCATCCAGATTTCTAGAAATCTGTCTAAAAGAAGGCTGTCACTTTATTAAATAGGGAATATACTATAGAATAGCCGCCAGGTGGTGCTACCCTCAAACCACCAGCTTTTGATGCCCTACCATAGTTTCCTCTGTGATGGTGCTCAGATTCCCAGAGAGGTGAAAAGTGTTACAAACCCTGCTGTGTAAACAAACCTGTAACTGTCCAGTCATGTCACTTCCCTGCTTAAGAACTTTGTGTGCCTCCTTGTTCCCTCCAAGATTAAATAGAAACTCAGCTTGGCATTAAAGCCTCAGAATCAATACCCTCCCTTTCCAGTTTTATTGTGTTCTGCTGCCCTTCAGGCCCTCTGTTCCCACTTGCTGTGCTCTGAATTTGTCATTCCATCTCCCATCTCTATGCCTATGCACAGTCATCTCCTAAACCTAGTTCACTCAATACCTCTGCTTAACCCCAGCTTTCCTTCAAGGCCCAGATCTTGTGCCTGGAATGTGGTTTTCTGTGAGAAGGCTTTCCTAACCCCCTTAGTTATCAATGGACTCTCCCTCATTGAGTTTTTGTGTATATATTTATGAATTTACATGTTCCCTTTGTATATATACTTATTTGGTTATATGTTTCCTGTCTTCAGTAGAATTTAATTCTTTAGGGTCAGTCTTTCTATCCCTAAAACAGGCCTATCATGATGCAGTGCACACAGTAGAGATTTAACTAATACTTTTTGGGTTGGATTGATCAGTGTTTAGCAGGACAGTGCTTGACTTTGACTTCTTATCCCTGTTTTCATGTCACCTTTCCCTCTTCTATTTTATCATTCTCCACTCAGAGAGATACATTTACTTGTTAAACCACAATTCTAAAATAATTTATTTCTATTCTTTCACCAAACCCCAACCCCAGGAATTTCACAGCTAATCCTCTCCATCTTTCCTGAGTGACTGGCTAAAGGCACCTGTCTAGGCATTTAGCCAAAACATTGCCTTCTAAATCACCTAATCCCTCTCGTGAATACCCCCAGGGCACCCCTCCCTTAGCTCCAAACAAAAGATTACTTTATTACCACCTTCTGGTGATACTCACAGGGGTATTTCAACCTGGAGTAGTTGCATATTAAATTTGATTGTTTTAAATATATACCTCATGTATTTCTCAATATAATGATATTTAAATATTCAATACTAAAGAAGCTTAAATAATTTTAAAAGTTTTCTAACATGTTTGTTTATTTTTCTTGCCTTTTGGGTAAATTGCAGTCTTTGAAGAAATAGAGTAAACAGTTGCCCATATAGTATTATTTGAAAGACCCCAAAAGTTAAATTGTTAAAATGCAAGTGCTCCTAGAATTTTGTTTGAATTAGTTTATTACAAGATTTCCTCCCGGACAAGTGGGTCTTGGGAGTGGAAAGCACAGAAAAAGGAAATGATGGTTACTAGAAGACAGCCTTCATCTACTTCACAATTTTACTATAACCCAGTTATGACCAAGATATAGGTATACAGTATACAAAAAAAGTATGTATCTATATACACACATATAAGATATGTATATATGACATATGTATAATACTCGTATACAAGATAGGAATATATATAAAAAACTAAAGTCTTTCTAGAAAGTTCTGTTGATTTTTATATTATCAATGGGAAAATAATAATATTAAATTCTCAGGATATATGCTGTTATAATTACCAAACTATATATTAAAAAACCCAAAGTATGTAATATCTCCTGCTTAAGGGGTAGTAGAAGAACACTAACAACAATTTGGGGCAAAATTATACCTAGAGTAGAATGACCCTCAATTAGGGGAATGAGAAAATATCAGTGAATCAATGAATGAGTGAATAAATGGAGAGTTTATCATGTGCTCACTTTATGCAAAGCACTGTGCTAAGACAATCCCTGCTCTCAAGGATCTCACGTTCTAATGGCAGAGACAATACCTCTGGAATGTTTCAGCTCAAATCAGATGGAAAAGTCCCATGATCCTTAGGATTCAGTGACAAAGCAGATGATAATACCCCCTCTTTAAATTCATTTCCACTTACAAAATCATATCACTTTCTGATGCTGAAACATTTGATATTGCCAAGGATTTTGATGGCAAAAATGGTCTTCTCAGGGTCTTTGGTAGCTATGACAATAACACCTGCAGGGGAAGTTGCCAGGCTGCACGTCCATCGCTTCCCAATATTGGGCTAGAAGCACTGCTATTTCCCAAGGCTTTGAGGCTTACCGTACTGAATTGTATGTATCATAATCTGAAGGGAAATGGTGGTCATGGTGGTGACTAGACTTTCCTGAAACATGCTTTCGTCTGCCTTTCTCTGAGAATTCTTTACTGCTTCAAGTAGATTGGCTTGGTCGCCCCATTTATGGCAATTGGTTGACAGTTCAAGGGGATGATATGCTCTTCTCCACAGGAGTTGCTTCTCCAGACGATGGCTGTGAGGAATGGGATGGAAACAGGACTGGTGGTTTGGGGGATGCATCTATGACTAACTTTTAGTAGCAGTTGGTCAGCATTTGTTGCTGGTGATGAAAATGAAGGTAGGCCTCCTTTCTGCCATGATTTCTCCCTGCAATTATGACTGTAGGGACTGGGCTGAAAGCAGGTCTGGTGCTTTAGCAGTACTACTATTCCCCAGTCTCTTGAGAGTGTTGTGCTATCTCTATCAGGATCTGAGGGCGATGGTGGTCATGATGGTGGTGATTTGATTCTTTTTTTTTTACAAATTATGATATACAAATGTAATAGAGTACTAGTGTGCCATAAGAAATGACAAAAAGGAGAGATAAAGCCAAGATGATGGAGAAAAGGCAGGAAGTTGCCTGTGCGCTCCCCATTTTCCTTTGAAACAAACATTTTCCTTTAAAATCAAACCTCAAGATGAATTGTGGTGCCACAGAACCCACAAAAGGATGGGGTAAAATTATTTCCCAGCCCAACTCAGAAGGACTGCAGGAAAGGTCTATCTCACTTGGGCCCTTATTGGCAAAATAACTGATTTAGAAGAAAGATACAGAAGAGATAATTTAAAAATTATTGGACCACCTGAAAGCCATGAGAAAAAAAAAGAGCTTGGACAGCATCTTTTAAGAAATTATCAAGGAAAACTGCCCTGATATGCTAGAACCAGAGGGTAACATAGTAATTGAAAGAATCCACTGATTACATCCTGAAAGAGATCCCAAAATGAAAACTCTTGGGAATATTATAGCCAAATTCCAGAACTCTCAGGTCAAGGAGAAAATAATTGCAAGCAGCCATTGTTTCGAAACAATTCAAGTATTGAGGAGTCACAATCAAGATTACACAGAATTTAGGAGTTGCTACATTAAAGAATCAGAAGGTTTGGGCTATAATATCCTGGAAGGCAAAGGAGCTCAAATTGCAGTCAAGAATCAACTACCCAACAGAACTGAGCATATTCTTTGTTTCTTTTTCTTTTTTTTATTATTTTATTTTTCCCCAGTTACATGTAAAAACCATTTATAACATTTGGTCTTTTTTTTAAATTTTGTTTTAGACTCAAATTCCAGAACACAAATGCAGAATAGAGAAAAGGAACAAAAATATATCATAAACTTAAATATTGGAACTTAAATACAAAGTTAGAAGGGAAAAAAGTATGTTGTGCGCATAGCAGAACATGAGAGGATTCAAAATATGTAATAACAAATTTTCATTTCAAGAAAATGTATATGACAAGCTTATAGGACAACTCCAAAAGACTCATGATTGAAGGAGATATCCATATCCAGAGAAGGGATGCGGAGTCTGAGCATAGATTGAAACAAACTACTTGCTCTGTTTCTTTTTCTTGTTTTGTTCTGTTTCTCTTTCCCACTGATCATTCCATCAGTTACAATCCTTCTTTACAACTAATGGGAAGATATTTGTAGATCCTATATCCATGCCACCACGAAGGGGGGGAGAAATTCTGAAACTCAAGGGACTGTGGAACCAAATGTTGTAATCTAAAAATAAATAAACCAATTTAAAAAAAAAGAAAGTGTATAGGATAAATAATACTTGTGTTGAGAATTGTTCATCTTTTCTTTGCTTCCTTGTCAGTTTTCTTTTATTCTCTATTGTGCTCTTTTTTACTTTGTTTTTTTCCTTTCCTCCAAGTTTCCCCCCTAGAAGGTTACAATAAAGTTTAGATGTGTTTCTTTATAGCTATAGATATATACATACACATATACATATATACATACATATCTATTAGACATATACTTTCCCAAACCTCTTCTACTCCTGATCTTTGTTTTTTTAAATGTGCATATCTCTTGTTTCCTATCCCTCCTGCGTCCTCTACTTTACTTCTACCCACTACCTTGGTTTCTTATGACTTGCCAACCTCCCCTCCCCCCCCAAGGATCCTTCCCCTGTTCTCCCATTCCCATAAATCTAAACACCCTTCTATACCCCTATTTTACCTGTTCCCTCACCCTCCCCTCTAAACATCCCTCCCTCCTCTTGCCCCTACTGTTTTATTTCTTCTGAATTTAGAATTTATACTCTTCTAAATACATATGTATTGTTCCCTCTTAAACCCATTCCCAACAAAAATAGGTTACCAGAACTACCAGCCTTTCTTCCCCATCTAATTCCTCTGTATCAATTCTTCCTCTTGTGCCTCATTTATATAAAATAATTACTCTTTTAAATTGTTCATAAATGGTTTTACTTTTTAAATTCATATCATACTCAGATTTACCACAATCTTTCTTATGAGCTACCCAATTAATGATAAGAATCTTAGACATACATTTTACATATATAAAAAGCAAACAGTCTGTTCCTATGGATCCCTTATAATCAGTCTTTGTTATGTGCCTTATATTTCTCTCAGTTCTTGTATGTTGAGTCTTCTATTAAGTTCAGGATTCTTTTTAACAAAGTCTTGAAAGTCTACAAAAATGTCCTTTTTTTTTTTTCATTTATGATAATACTTAACTTTGTAGGGTATGATATTTTTGGCCAGAGCCCCAGTTCTTTTGCTCTTTGATATGTTGTATTCCAAGACTTGCAGTCCTTAAATGTCTCTGCTGCTAGGTCTTGTCTAATTGTAATTGTGACACTATCATATTTAAATTGTTTTAATCTTGATGCTTCTAATATTTTTTCCTTGAGTTGGGGGTTTTGGAATTTGACTATAATATTCCTATCCTCATTGGATCTCTTTTAAGTGGTGATTGATGAATTTTTTCTATTTCTACTCCCCCCACCCTTTGTTCTAATGCTTCAAGACAATTTTCTTTTAATTATTTCTTGTATTATTGTATCAAGATTCTTTTTTGATTGTAACTTTCAGTTAGTCCAATTATTTCTATATTTTCTCTTCTTGATCTATTCTCCAGATCTGTTGTTTTTCTTATGTTTTTCTTTCTCATCTATTTTTTCGTTATTCATATTTTGTTTAATTATTTCTTGATCTCCTATAATTTCACTGGCTTCACTTTGCCCAATTCTGATTTTCAAGATGTCATTTTCTTAAGATTCTGGATCTCCTTTTCTAATTGGTTGACTTTCCTTTCATACCCTTCTTGTTTTTCTTGGATTCTTTTTTTTTAAGTTTTTCCTCTGTCTCTGTCATTTGATTTTTAAAGTCTTTTTTAAGATCTTCTATGCATTCTTTTTGGGCAGGTGTCCATTTCATGTTACTCTTTGGGGGTTTCTTTACTTCAATATCCTCCTCTGAAGAGGAACCCCGGTCATCTCTATTCTCATAATAGCTTTCTTTGGTTGGATTCTTTCTCCTTTGCCTATGCATTTTTTGGTGATAATAGCTTAATTTTTGTATTCACCTCTAGCCCTAGGGTGTGGGAAATGGTGCCTCTTGCCAGATCTTCAGTTCTCCCCTCTAATCCGGAATCAAAGCCAAACCTCCTACCTCCTGTAAGTGCCCACAACCAGGGGCTTTCTGCCCCTCTCTGTACTCACCGGGTATGTGTTGGTTCCTTCTCACCCCCGCTTCTCTTTGTAACACAGCTGGGTCTGGCATTCCTTATCAGCAGAGGTTCCCTCAATCTGCCCAGGCTCAAATGCCCAACTCCCTTCACTATCGGGGATAAAAGTTCTGATGACTGGGGCAGAGGCAGCCTCTGAAACCAACTAACCCCAGGATTTTGCTGCTTGTTGTTAAAATGGACACTAGCTTGGAAGTGTTTACTCTTTGCAGGGACCAAACCTCTTCCTGGGATTTTTCTTCCAGTCTCTTCAAATTGTCCCAGGAGGACCCCAGTTATGTCCCTATTTTTATTTATCTCCATCCACACTTTGTTCACTTTAAGGTGCTATTTTAACTCTTTTGGGGGGAAAATCTTGAGAGCTTGTTTTGCTTTTGACTGTGGCTTCCCCCAATCTGCCCTCCCTTCTTTCATGCCTTCCTTTCTCTTATCCCCTTTCCCTCCTATTTTCCTGTATGATAAGATAGATTTCTATACCCAATTGAGTGTGTACATTATTCCCTCTTTGAGCCAATTCTAATGAGAGTAAAGTTCACTCACTTCATCTTATCTCCCCTATTTTCCCCCTCCACTGTAAAAGCTTTTTCTTGCCTCTTTTATGTGAAATAATTTGCCTCATTCTACCTTTCCCTTTCTCCCATTGCATTCATTTATCACCCCTTAATTTTATTTTTTTACATATCATCCCTTCATATTCAACTCATGCCTGAGCACCTCTTTCTATAGATATACTTCTTCTGTTTGCCCTGATAATGAGAAAGTTCTTAAGAATTACAAGTATCCATGTACATATACACACACACACACACACACATATAGACACATACATCTACCTATACATACATATATATGTATGTATACATATATGTATATATACACACACATATATTCCCTTCAACTATCTTCATACTGAGAATAGTCTCATAAGTTACAAATGTTGTCTTTCCATGTAGGAATGTGAATACTTCAGCTTTAATAAGTTCCTTATGATTTCTCTATCCTGTTTATCTTTTCATGCTTCTCTTGCTTCTTGTATTTGAAAGTCAAATTTTCTGTTCAGCTCTGGTCTTTTAATCAAGAATGCTTGAAAGTTTTCTATTTCATTAAATATTAAACTTTCCCCCTGAAGGATTATACTCAGTTTTGCTGGTAGGTGATTCTTGGTTATAGTCCTAGCTCCTTTGCTTTCTGAAATATCATATTCCAAGCCCTCTGATCCTTTAATATAGAAGCTGCTTAATCTTGTGTTATCTTGACTATAGCTCCACAATATTGGAATTGTTTCTTTCTGATTGCTTGCAGTATTTTCTCGTTGACCTGGGACCTCTGGAGTTTGGCTATAATATTTTGGGGAGTTTTCCTTTTGGAATCTCTTTCAGGAGGTGATGAATGGATTCTTTTAATTTCTACTTTACCCTTTGGTCCTAGAATATCGGGGCAGTTTTCCTAGATAATTTCTTAAAAGATGCTGTCCAACCTCTTTTTTTGATAGTGGCTTTTAGGCAGTAAAATAATTTTAAAATTATCTCTCCTGGATCTGTTTTCCAGATCAGTTGTTTTTCCAATGAGATATTCATATTATCTCCTATTTTGTCATTCTTTTGGTTTTGCTTCATTGTTTCTTGATTTCTCATAAAGTCACTAGCTTCCGTTTGCTCAATTCTAATTTTTAAGGAATTATTTTCTTCAGTGAGCTTATGCGTCTTCTTTTCCATTTGACCATTTCTACTTTTTAAGGAGTTTTTTTCTTCAGTGAATAGTGATTTTTTTGTGCATCTTTTTTCCATTTGGCCAATTCAGCTTTTTAAGGCATTCTTCTCCTCATTGGCTTTTTTCTGGGAGAGGGGTGTTCTCTCCTTTACCAAGCTGTTGACTTTTCATGATTTTCTTGTGTCACTCTCATTTCTCTTACTCATTTTTTTCTCTACCTTTCTTGCTTGATTTTCAAAATTCTTTTTGAGCCGTTCCATGGTCTGAGGCCAGTTCATATTTTTCTTGAATGCTTTGGATGTAGGAGCTTTGACTTTATTATCTTTTGAGTGTGTGTTTTGATCTTCCTTGTCACCATAGTAACTTGCTATAGTCAGAATTTTTTCTTTTGTTTGCTCAGTTTTCCAGTCTATTTCTTGACTTTTGATTCTTTGTTAAAGTAAGGCTCTGTTTCAAGGATGGAGCTTCAGGGTTTTTGTGTAGTTATTTTCAGAAATACTTCTAGGGAAGTTCTTCCAAGGTAGTATGATCTAAGGAGAGGTGTTTACTACTCTCCTGGCCTGTGTTCTGGTCTGTGAGCAACCAAAAGTACTTTTTTCTGCCCTGGAAAAGTAGACTGCACCCCAGATCTGAGTACAGACAAAGCAACAGAGTCCCTTCCCCAGTGCCAGCAAAGAGACTCTTGTAATCTCCTTCTGTCCAGTTGTTTGACCTCCTTACAATCTGTGGGCTGACAGCTCCAGAAGCAGCCATTGCAGCTATAGATTCAGTGGCTCCCAAGGACTGCTCCCGATTTGCTGGGGTGAGGTCTGTGCAGGCACAGCCTGTGCTCTATTCTCATAGACCTTTCCTGCTGACCTGTTAAGTTTTCTTTGCCTGGAAAATTATTTCAACCTGGCCTTTTGTGAGTTCTGCCACTCCAGGAATTGTTTTATGGTATTATTTAAAGGTGTTCATAGGGATTTGGGGGAGAACTTAGGTAAGTTGCTGCCTTTTTCCCCTTTTCTCCATCATCTGGCTCTGCCTCCAAGCATATCTTTCAGGGGAAAAGATGGACATTCAGTGAAAAAGGACTTTCTAACATTCCTGATGAAAAGACTGGAGCTGAATAGAAAATTTAATTTTCAAATACAAGACTCAAGAGAAGCATAAAAAGGTAAACAGGAAAGAAGAAAAGTTATTCAATGAGGTTAAACTGTTTAGATGCCTACATGGAAAGATGAAACTTACATCTTAAGAACTGTTATCTCTATTAGGATAGTTAGAAGGAGTATACATAGACAGAGGGTGCAGGTATAAGTTGATGTTGATGGAATGATATAAAAAAAATTAAGGGGTAGAAAAGAGGATGTACCGGGAAAAGAGAGTAGGAGAGGCAGAATGGGATAAATTCTATCACATGAAGAGGCAAGAAAAACCTTTTACAGTGGAGTGAAAGAAGGGAGGGGAGCTTCACAAGAGGCAGAGAGGAAGAGAGTGCATTAAGAGATAATGTATGAGGAACAGCAAAAACAGTATGTCTGCTAATTCATCTTTGTATCCAAGTATATAAGGGCTAACATATAGTAGGTATTTAATGAAATAGTTGCAGACTGAAATGGAATAGAACAGAACAAATGGGAAAAAACCCCAGGAATTTTTGAGAAGAATTTCTCATATGTTTTGCCAATTAAATTGTTAGTGATGTTTTTCTTCTATCAGTAGCAATAATACCACATTATCAATGAGTTGCATTAGTGTTCCTAGCACTTGGCACTGGCATATAGTAAACACTTAATAAAATGCTTTACCTACTTTAACTATAACATAATTTAGCTAATACATCATTTATAATATTTCTTTAGTGGAACTGCCTGCTCTTGTATCATCACATTGTCTAATACAAAGGTTCTTAGCATCTGCCGACACCCAAGGAATCCGTGGATAGATTTCAAGGAGTTTGTGAATTTGTTTATTTTTTTAAAAATATTTTGATAACTATATTTCAATATAATTAATCTCCTTTGTAATCTAGTAATTTTTTATACATTCAAAAACATTTTATCCTCAGAACAGTGTCTAGCACATAGTAGGCACTTGATAAGTGCTCTTAATTTGACTTGAGAAGGGGTCTGTAGGCTTCAACAGACTGCCAAAGGGGTCCATGACATAAAGAACCCTGATTCATAAAAAACCCTGAATCATTTGTAAATGGTTTTATAAAACCATTTAATGACATTAAATGGTATGTGACAGTACTGTGAAACAGTGCCATGGATACAGTGGACACCTCAAATCTCTACTAACACATTCTACCGTATTCTTCTATATGACTACATAATTAGAAAATAAAATTTCCTAGCACAAGCCTGATTTGTTCAGATGACGTTTCATTCACTTGCAGCCCTTTTAACCTTTGGAATTTCTGAGTCCTGTTATCTACCCAACTCTCTGTCAGCTTTTGCTTAGTAACAGATTAAACCACACTCTGACTGGAATTCCTTTGATTAAAAAGACTTGAGTTAAGAAATACCCCCAGGCCAAAGATGCTAAAAATTCTGCTTTTTCTATCCCTCATGGTAGTAGAATGAAATCATTCAGTTGTCAAGGGCCACCCACAGAGCTTCATCTTGCCAAATTGATGTCTTAATGAGAAAACCACTTTAAAGCTTTAAAAAAATCACAAAAGTCACTTTATGTTTTGTTTATTTCTAAATACTCAATCCCAGCTAAGAAATAGAGAGGTAGATCAGTGGAATAGGCCAGGTACACAAGACACAATAGTCAATGATTATAGCAGTCTACCACTTGATAAACCCAAAGACTCCAGCTGCTGGGATAAGAACTCACTATTTCAGAAAAAGTGCTGGGGAAACTGAAAAATAGTATGACAGAAACTGGGCATTGACCAAAATCTGACTCTGTATACCAAAATAAAGTCCAAATGGGTACACAATTTAGATATAAAGGCTGATACTGTAAACAAATTAGGGGAGGAAGAAATAGTTTATCTATCAGATTTATGGAGAATGGAGGAATGTATGGCCAAACAAGAGATAGAGAACATTATGAAATAGAAAATGGATAATTTTGATTACATTAAATTGAAAAGTTTTTGCACAAACAAAACCAATGCAGCCAAGATTAGGAGGGAAGCAGAAAATTGGGAAAGAATTTTTACAACTAGTGTCTCTGATAAAGCCCTCATTTCTAATATATAAAGAAATGAATCAAACTTACAAGAATACAAATCATTCCCCAATTGATAAATGGTCAAAAGATATTTTCAGAGGAAGAAATTAAAGCTATCAATAGTCATATGAAAAAATGCTCTAAATCACTATTGATTAGGTACCATTTCACACCTATAAGATTGGCTAACATGACAAAACAGGAAAATGAGAAATGTTGGAGATGCGGGAAAGTTGGAACACTAATTCATTGTTGGTGGAACTGTGAGCTGATCCAACCATTCTGGAGAGCAGTTTGGTACTATGCCCGAAGGACTATAAAAATGTGCATACCCTTTGACCCAGCAATACTTCTTCTTGTGTTGTATCCCAAACAGATCATAAAAATGAGAAAAGGACCCACATGTACAAAAACATTTATAGCAGCTCTCTTTGTGGTGGCCAAGAAATGGAAATCAAGGGGATGCCCATCCATCTATTAGGGAATGGCTAAACAAGTTGTGATATATGAATGTAATGAGATACTATTGTGCTATAAGAAATGATGAACAAGTGGGCTTCAGAAAAACCTGGAAAGATTTATATGAACTGATGCTGAGTGCGGGGAGCAGAACCAGGAGAACATTGTACATAGTAACAGCTACAATATTTGAGGACTGAATTTGATACTTAGCCCTTCTCAACAATGAAAAGACCTAAAACAATTCCAAAAGACTCAAGATGGAAAATGCCATCCACATCCAGAGAAAGAACTCTTAAGTCTGAATGCAGAGTGAAGCAGACTATTTTCTTTTTTTGTTGTTTTATTTTGTTTTTTCTTTCTCATGATTTCTCCTGTTCCTTAAAATTCTTCTATGCAACATGACTAATGTGAAAATATGTTTAATAGGAATGTATATGTAGACCCTATAGCAGATTGCAGGCCATCTTGGGGAGTGAAGGGGAGAAAGGGAGAAAAATTAAAACTTATGGAAGTAAATGTTGAAAACTAAAAATAAATTAACTAAAAATAAATAACTAAATAAATGATTACTAAATCCCAAAATGCTGCTTAAATTCTGAATATTTCAGATCTCAGTGGCCAGAAGAAACTTTCCACTGCTGTACCCATTTGGAATTTATTATAGATACAAGCCTTAGATTTTCAAACAGTAACTTCTGCATTAGTAGTCTTATATAAAATGGTTGTATTATAATTCTATATATGGATTTTTGCATGGACAGTGCAATTATTTACGCCCAAAATCCAAAGCCACATCTGGAGAGGAAATCCTAGAAATTCAAAGGGCAGTGAAAAAAATGACTGGTGATGATGAGGCTCCAACAATTTACCAATAACCTATGTGAAGAAAGTGAAATGAAAGACATTATCAAGAATTTGTTTTGACTGGAAAAGCAGGCACACACATTAAATGTGAAGAATGAGAAACAGTAAAAGAACACAATTTGTACTGTGATCCTCTTGAAATATTCAAAGAAAAAAGGGGAGTTCATAGGCAATGTCCTTCCTGAATCCCTGTCTCCTAGGTAAGAAAGGGGTGTTTCCTAAGTAGCATGATCCCAAGAAATCTCCTATTTCTGGTTAGAAGGAGTCTAGTTTCTGGGTTCATGGTGACTAGGGAATCCTTCCTTTTCTAAGTAAAAGATAGGTGTTTCAGAGCAGCATTCCAAAGCAAGAATTTCCTAAGCATCATGCCTCTCAGAAAGGGAATTACCCACATACCCTACTCCCCTAAACTGGAATAGTAGCAAGGGAATGTAGCCACAACATAGGGGAGCAAGGGCTCAAAACCAGCCCTTCCACGAACACCTAATTTCAGTGAATTATTTAAACAATGCACATCCTTTGGGAAAGAGGGTTGCTTTTCCAGCAGCCCAAAATATGTTTTCTTTCTGAGGAGATGGCATTCTGGGAGGGACTAAAAACAACCTTCTTGGAGAAATGGAGTCACTAGAATGATTATTAAGGTGTTGTTCAAGTAGGCTCCCCGGTTACGTTCCCTTCTGAGGGAGTCCAAATGATAGGGTGATGCTGAGTTGGAAAGACCTTAGGACCCTGTTGGGAGAGTAGAACCACTGGAAAAAAGGAATGGAGGAGTAAGCATTTATTAAGCACTTACTGTGTACCAGACACTGTGCTAAGTGTCTTACAAGTATCTCATTTGATCCTCCACCAGAGAAAGAAAAGTTTTTGTTGATTGCTTATGGGCTATTTTGAATTATTTTCTGTTTTGTCTACATTTGTTTATGCCTGGGCTCCTTAAAGTCCTTTATGCCTTCTGTATTTTCTTTGGGGTAAAAAATAAAGACTATCTTGAACCTGATAAAGATTTGTTAGTGATTGTACTAACAATAGTGAGTGATGATGATACAGGAGCTAGGGACCCAGTTACCCACATCTATGCAAACCTAAACAAAAGCTATATAGAGAGATTTCACAAAATAGCCTCTGGGTAGGAGCATAATGAGTCAGAGAGTAATATCCTTTGGGTTAGCTCCCAAGATTAAACTTGATCCAGAGTTTAATTTGCCCTAGGCCACAGGTTCAAGGGATTTTATAGTAAAGCATGGACAACGGTGACGCCATAAAAAATGAGAAGGCATACAGGAAATCTAATTGGTTTAGGGATACTTAATATTAATGGAATTTTAGATCCTTCAAATCATTGTTGAATTGTTCAGAACACATAAGCATAATTTAGGATTTCTCAATAAAAAAAAGAAATACAGATATCTTACTATGATCATTTAGCTGCAACTTACTTAGCTTGTATGACTAAGTTGTAAAGTTTTTCAGTACTTCAGAAGACAGGTGATTTTTATCAATGTGAGTATTCTTTCTTGTGTCACCTATGCTGACAAAATGCTACGTCTCCATTAGTACATAGTCTTATAAGTTACCCTGATTAAAACTAATAATCATTAATATTATGATAATAACGAGATTTGTATACTTCTTTAAGATTTGCAAAGCATTTTAGAAATATTATCTCATTTTATTCTCATGACCCTGTGAGATAGGTGCTATTTTTATCCCCATATTTAATATGAAGGAACCGATAGATGTTAAGTGACTTATACAGGGTCACAGATAGAGTAAATGTCTAAAACCATATTTGAATTCAGATTTTCCTGATTTCAAGTTCAGTATTCTATTCACTAGACCACCTAGCAGTCATTACCTGGTAGACAGTGTTCTAATGATGAACTTTTCAGAACTTACCTAGCTAAGTCAGTTGATAATCCATTCTGTTATCCCAGAAATCTTTCCAGTTCAGGAGGACATGATAGTCAGTTGTTTAGGAATCAGGGTAAGACTTCAGTGGCATAAATAAAGGTTGCTATTTGGCAACAAAAATATGCTGTTAATGAAAATATTGAAGGATAAAATAAAAATTACCACTAAGAAATAAATATTCTCACTTAATAAAATTGCCTTAAAATTTAAGTATTGCTAGTTTCTGGAATAAGTTAAGGTGGAATCTTTGATCTTGGACAATTCAGGCCTTTCAAGATAAGAAATGTAACACAGTACCCTATTCAATGATTGCCATTATTTTCATTTGCATTTTTTGTACTGGACCTGAGATTTCATTGGTATAGGGAAACAAGGAGACAATCCACTTTGCTAAAATCAAGTGCCTCTACTCTGCAATTTGGATATTGCCTGGGGCAGTGAAAGGTTAACTGATTTTCCCAGGGTTACATGGGTAGTGTGTGTGTGTGTGTGTGTGTGTGTGTGTGTGAGAGAGAGAGATTGGACTTAAAATTCAAGTCTTCCTCTTCCTGAAACTGACTTTCCTCTATACCAAAGTCCATTTTATTTATGTATATGTCTTATTTTCACCCTACTAGATTGTAAATTTTTGGAGGAAAGGAGATTTGCCCTATTCACAAGGCACTGTTGCAAATACTGGAGATGCAAAAATACAATAAATAAGACACAGTCCTTGCCTTCGATGATTTTAGAACCTACGTAGTAAAATAAAAAGACATAGCTAAATAACTACTACACAAATCAGGATGTTTGTAGACAGATACAGACAAGGCACATGAATTGAAGTGCTTCATTCCATCATTTAAAAAAACTATTAAAATGTCCCTGGGTCAGCTAGGTGGTGCAGTGAATAGAGCACCAGCCCTGGAGTCAGGAGGACCTGAATTCAAATCCAGCCTCAAACACTTAACACTTTCTAGCCATGTGACCTTGGGCAAGTCACTTAACTCCAATTGTTCTGCCTTCCCCCCTCCAAAAAAAAAAAGCAAAAAAAAAAGTCCCTATATTGAAAGAGGAATTAGTACTAATAAGCAAACTGTTGGACACACATAAAACTATGTTAAAAGCATAAAATGTGCTAATAACAAATATTGTTACTAAGCCCACTTGAATTATAGTCATTGTTTAATATGTGCTTTTTAGGCATGATTTTAAATCACAGATCCAGACAAAATATAATTCAATTCAGTATGATCCTATGTCATTTCACCTGGACTGGGGAATGTAGGTTTTGCCATACCATTAATTCTTATGACTATGGGTAAAGTACTTCTCTGTAGACCTAAGTGTTCTTAACTGTAAAAAGAACAATAATCACTAATAGCATTTTAAGGTTTGCAAAAATATATACTCTTTCACATACTACTGACAAGTACCTTGTGAGATAAAGTGCTGTTATCTCTGTTTTCCAGAAACTGAAACCAGAAGACTTGCCCAGGGTGACTCAGATATATATCTGATAGAGGATTTGAACTCAGATGTTTCTAATTCCAATCCCACCACATAAGATAACAAACACATAAATATCTGTAGTGCATCTGAGGGGTGAAAAGCACTTCCTTAACCACAATCCTTCTAGAACATAGTACAAATGTTATTATCCATAATTTAGAGATGATCAAGCAAGGACATGGATTGAGGATTAGAATTGCAGCAGGAGATGAGTAAGTAAAGTGATGGAGGCAGCAGAGGAAGTGTAGTGCTTAATCTGAAGAGAGAGAATGCTGTAAGGATATTGGTGGCATACACCCTTGCCTAGGCTAGTTGCTATTTGGAGCTCTCTCCAGATGAGGTCAAAGGTCTTCTTCAGTGACACTAGTCAAACCACTATCCTTCTAGGGTCCAGTTCACACCAGATTCTGTGATACAGCTTCTCTGCCATGGCTTAGTTGAGACCCTTAGTCTAGAGTTGCTGCTTTTACAGTTGATAGTCTTAAGGGAAGCATGAGTTGAGTACCCCCTAGTAACCGTGGTTATATACCTTTGCTTGTTTAAAAGAGGATTCAGTGTGTATATGTACCAGAACTTTTGGGTTCCAGTCAATGTCTGGAGTTAACTTCCAGAAATCAGCTTTAGAAGAATGGTGAGCTTGCAGACTGCTTAGTAGAAGTTTATATTTTTTGAGACAATAAATAAATTTAGCAAAGTTGCAGGATATAAAATAAACCCACATAAATCCTCAGCATTCCTATATATTTCCAATGAAGTCCAACAGCAAGAGATAGTAAGAGAAACCCCATTTAAAGTTACCGTAGACATTATAAAATATTTGGGAATCTACCTGCCAAAACAAACATGGGACCTATATGAACACAACTACAAAACACTTTTCACACAAATAAAATCAGATCTAACTAAATGGAAAAACATCAATTGCTTGTGGCTGGGTCGAGCTAATATAATAAAAATGACAATTTTACCTAAATTAAATTACACATTTAGTGTCATACCCATCATTCTACCCAAAAATTACTTTATTGAGCTAGAAAAAATAGTGACAAAATTCATTTGGAAGAACAAAAGGTCCAGAATATCAAGGCAATTAATGAAAAGAAATGCTGGGAAGGTGGCCTAGGTTTACCGGATTTTAACCTGTATTATAAAGCAGCAGTCATCAAAACTGCCTGGTACTGGCTGAGGAATAGAGTAGTGGATCAATGGAATAGATTGGGTACAAAAGACTCAATCATCAATGATTATAGTAATACACTATTTGATATGCCCAAAGACCCCAGTTTCTGGGATAAGAACTCATTATTTGACAAAAATTGCTGGGAAAATTGGAACATAGTATGGCAGAAACTGGGCATAGACCATCATCTAACGCCGTACACCAAAATCAAGTCCAAATTGGTGTATGACCTAGGTATAAAGGCTGATACTGTAAATAATCTGGGGAAACAAGAAATAGTTTACCTGTCAGATTTGTGGAGTAGGGAAGACTTTATGACCAAAAAAGAGTTAGAGAATATTATAAAATGTAAAATGGATAATCTTGATTACATTAAATTGAAAAGTTTCTGTACAAATGAAGCCAATGTAACCAAGATTAAGAGAGAAGTGGGAAACTGGGAAAGAATTTTTACAACCATTATCCCTGATAAATATAAAATATACAGGAATTAAGTAAAATCTATAAGAATACAAGTCATTCCCCAATTGATAAGTGGTCAAAGGATTTGAACAGGCAATTCTCAGAGGTAGAAATTAAAGATATCTATAAGCATATGAAAAAATGCTCTAAATCACTCTTGATTTAAGAAATGCAAATCAAAACAACTTTGGTACCACATCTCACCAGCCAGATTGGCTAAGATGACAAAACAGGAAAATGACAAATGC
>CM053582.1:505649854-505668862 GCA_028627135.1 Pseudochirops cupreus
AGCTGACTTTAGTGGGAAGTATCTTTGTGTGCGTTTTGGAGTTCCAGGATTGGTTTAGAGTCCTATTTTATGGGTATTTTGGGGTGGCTATGTGAGAGCTGTGATGTGTTGCTGCTGCTATGCCGCCATCTTGGCTCCGCCCCCTCAATTTAAACATTTTTAATATTTAGTTTCTTTATTTTCAGTTTTCAACATTCACTTCCGTAAGTTTTAAATTTTCTTCCCCTCTCTTCCTCCTTCCCCTTCGCCCCCCAAGACAGCATGTAATCCAATAATGGGCTCTATACATACATTCCTATTAAACCCATTTTCACATTAGTCATGTTGCATAGAAGAATTTTAAGGAGATGAGAAAGAAAACAAAAGAGAAAAAGAGTCTCTGCTTCACTCTGCCTTCTGGCTCTGTAATTCTTTCTCTGAATATGGATGGCATTTTCCATCATGAGACCTTTGGAAAAGTTTTAGGTCCTTGCATTGCTGAGAAGGGCTAAGTCTTTCAAGATCAGTCCTCACACGTGACTGTTATTTTGTATAATGTTCTGGTTCTGCTCATTTCATTCAGCATCAGTTCACATAAGTCTTTCCAGGTTTTCCCAAAGTCCGCCTGCTCACCATTTCTTATAGCACAGTAGTATTCCATTACATTCATATACCACAACTTGTTCAGGCATTTCCCAGTTGTTGGGCATCCCCTCAATTTCCAGTTCTTAGCCACCACAAAAAGAACTGCTATAAATATTTTTGTACATGTGGGCCCTTTTCCCATTTTCATGATCTCTTTGGGATACAGCACTAGAAGAGGTATTGCTGGGTCAAAGGGTATGCAGAGTTTTATAGCCCTTTGGGCATATTTCCAGATAGCTCTCCAGAATGGTTGGATCAGCTTACAGCTCCACCAACGATGAATTAGTGTTCTACCTTTCCCACATCTTTTCCAACATTTCTCATTTTCCTGTTTTGTCATGTTAGCCAATCTGATAGGTGTGATATGGTACCTAATCAATAGTGATTTAGAGCATTTTTTCATATGAGTATAGATAGCTTTAATTTCTTCCTCTGAAAATATCCTTTGACCATTTATCAATTGGGGAATTACTTGTATTCTTGTAAATTTGATTCAGTTCTCTATATATTTTTGAAACGAGGCCTTTATCAGAGACACTAGTTGTAAAAATTCTTTCCCAGTGTTCTGCTTCCCTCCTAATCTTGGTCGCATTGGCTTTGTGCAAAAACTTCAATTAAATGTAATCAAAATTATCCATTTTGCATTTCATGATGTTCTCCATCTCTTATTTGATCATACATTCCTCCATTCTCCATAAATCTTCCTTGCTCCCCTAATTTGTTTATTTTTTTATACACACACGCACACACATACACGCATATCTAAATCATGTACCCATTTGGACTTTCTTTTCCTTCTTTTTAATCTGTATAACTACCCTTTTCTACTTCCACAATTCTCTACCTCCAAAATTGAAGTCCTACCTTATAACAAATAATATTCAAGCAAAACATTCATACATTGCTCATGTCTGATAATATGTCTCATTCTGTACCTACACTCCATTACCTCTCTGCCAAGAAGTAGAAAATATGTTTCATCATTAGCCTAGTTAATTTATTGTTCATTGCATTGTCAGAGTTCTTAATTCTTTCAAAGTTGCTTTCCTTTATAATATTGTAGTTTATTATATAATTATAAATATTATATAATTTCTTCTGTTTTGACCTCCTTTACATGTATCAGTTCATTGAAATCTTCCCATGTTTCTCTGGTAATCCCATTCATCATTTTGTAATGATACAGTAGTATTCCGTCACAGTAATATATCATAATTTGTTCATCTGTTCCTCAATTGATAGGCAACCATTTTGTTTCTAGGTCCTTGCTGCAACAGCAACAAAATTGCTATTAGGAAAATGTGCATATCAGTCTTTCCTTCTTGTCTTTGATCTCTCTTTAAGGTATATGTGTAATAATAGTATCTCTGGGTCAAAAGGGGTGTGTGTGTGTGTGTGTGTGTGTGTGTGTGTACACACATATACAGAATTTAGTAATTTGGGGGATTTAGTTCCAAATTGCTTTCCAGAATGGCTTAACGAGTTCCCATCTCTACTGAAAAAGGCATTAGTATGTTTTATTTCAGCCCAACACTTGTCTTTTCCTATCTTGTCAGCTCTGCCAATCTGAGCAATGAGAACTGCAACTTCAGAGTTACTTCAGTTTGCATTTCTGTAATTATTCGTGATTTGGAATATTTTTTCATTTGGCTATTGATAGCTTGGATTTCTTGAGAATTTGACCAATTTAACTGCCTATTTTCATCCATTGTCCATTTTTCTATTAAGAAATGGCTCTTGTTCTTTAAGTCTTAGATAATTAGACCTTTATCAGAGAAATGTACTGCAAAGATATTCACTAGTCCACTGTTTCCCTTCTAACTATAACTGCTTGATTAATTTTCACTTTTATGTAATCAGAATTATTTTTTCATGTATGATAATCTCTATCTTTTGGTCAAGAGGTCTTCCATTTCCGTAGTTGGAAAAAGTATCTCCTTGTCTCCTTTTATGTTTATAATGTGACCTTTTATATAGTTTCAGCGTGTAGGTCATGCGGTCTTTTGGATTTTATTGTGGTATATGGTATGAGATACTAGTCTAAATTTGTACTAAACTGCTTTCCAGTTTTCCCAGAAGTTTTAATCAAATAGTGAATCTTCCCCCCAGTAGTTGCTGTCCATGGATCTGTATTGAAAACCATGCTACTGTTCACAGAAGTAATTGTAGATAGTATGGGGTTAGATAAACCAAAGACCACCAATGTAATGCCTCTAAATGTGCCTTCCTAGACAAAGGATTTCATTCGATTGCCCAGATTTACCCTTATGGGTCTGGAGAAGTGATTTTTGTTTTCAAATAATTTATTTCCTCTGTCTGGATAGCAGTGACACATCCTCCTTGAAAAGGGCATAATAGACCTGTTTTTGATCCATTTCTATAAAGAACATTAGGCACAAAGCTGTGGGTTTCATTTTGTTTGTTGTTGAGTCTGTAAACTGAGTGAAACCACATTTCATCCTTTATCTTAACATTTCAATTAGAAAACCAGAGGATTTCTGAAGCTTAAAAGCATAATCCTTTAAAATCTCAGACACACAGGAGCCTACCTTTTCAGTAGACATTCTGGTATTGCTGGGGGTTTTCCTCAAACTGAACTCATTTAAAGATGTCCAAAATGATTTGATTATCCAACTAATCCTATAAGCGTAGAGGAACCTGCATAACTACATGGTAGAATGTGGTGTCTCTCAGGATTCAGTAACTTCCACTGTTAGTTGAATAGTTTCCTTACTCACTGGTAATGTTTCACCCACACTTTCACCATGTGTCCCAGTAGTTAGTGTAGTCATGGCAGTGACTCAGAACTGAGGCCTGTGCCCTCAGTCAGTGCTGGAAAAATGACTCAGCACTGAGCCTGTAGACTTGATGATGCTCGAAGCCCAAGTGTACTGAATGTTCTCAATTTGATTCTTATCCCCACTCAGTGAGGTGACAAGCTAAAAGCTGCTGCCTTGTGCTGTTTAATTAGGACTAAATAGTTAAGGACTTGCAGAGTTTCTTATGTTCCTTTTTAAAAAACAAACACTGGCAATATTTTCTTTTGAAAATTAAGAGATGTATAGTAGTCACCCCATTAAAGTTGTTAAGGAGGCTCCTTAGTTTAAGGGAGGAAACTATTCAGCCATTCTCCCTACCTCCAACTTTGGCTCATCTGATTATCCACCCTTCTGCACTATATATTTAGCTGTCTTCCTCTATGCTAGTGCCTTGGTTGATCAAGCTTTAATGTATAGTATATAACAAATTGACCTCCTGATAAAGAAACAGAGCTGCTTAGCAGTTCCTCTAGTAGGAGTCAGCCTGTAGGGGAACGGGATGTTGGCTAGTCAGAGCTAGTAAGGATATGTGTCCCGTGTGTGTACATATGTACAGTCTGCTCTCACTACCACCATTAGTGAGACAGACTAGATGGGATTAGCCTCCATGGACACAGGCCGCATACATATTTTGACCAATATGTTACAGTTTTGTAATTTTTTCCCCTTCAAGGCTGCTTCCCATATACTTTTTAACCTGCTAGATTGGAAGCAAATTAACCAATATTCCTCATCTTTGAATACGGGCAAATAAAAGGGCTTGCACATAATAGATGTTCTATAAATAATGATTGACTTAACGTCTATAAAAACATTGGGGGGAAGAACCTCAAAGTGTGATTCGCCCTGGACCTTCTAGAAGTGTCCTGATGACCCCTTCTCTCATGTATTTTCCTGGGATATCCCTGAACCTTTTTCTTTCCCTATATCCATTTGAGGAATATGCTATCACTTTTTTCTCTTACTATATTCCTTCAGCTTTAAGTGTTGCTCACACTTCAAAATTAGGGCAGATTACTTATTAAGGTTAGAATTTCCTCTGTAGGGTGGACTTATATTGCTCAGAGGAACAAAAACTTCATCCTTCTCTTCCATTCCTAAAACAACAAAGAGAATCCGGGCTTCCATGGGCTGTTTTTAGGTCACATTTTGGACATGTTGGTTGCTCATTTGCATTTTTAATGTTTGTAGTGTTCAGCCCTGGAAAAGTTTGAATCTCTTTGAATTGCACATATCTAGTGGCATAGATTTGTAGGCTTTAGTGCCAGAAGGGCTCTTAGAGGTACCTTCTCCAACTTCCCTCATTTTACAGATGACAAAACCTGAAGGTCAGAAGAGGTCGTGCGACCTCCCCAGGATTACATTAGGAAGTAGAGACTGACTGGATCTTTGGCCTCTCCCCACCCCTCACCCCCTTGTCCACTGACTTTAAAAACCATCAAGGCCCTTTCTCCTACTTATCCATTAAAAATAGTGTTTGGACTGAGTGGAGTGACTGGTTGTTATTGAATGTGCTGCTAAAGAGAAGATAAAACAAGTCAGTTCTCAAAGTAGCTGGATATTTGATGTGTAAAAGATAAGACATCCTGGCAATTGACTAAAAAAAAAAAATTAAGAGTAGAGCTTGAAAGCTCCATGCTGAGTTACTAGATTATTACAATACCATTGCTTTAGTTCTTATTTTTATTAATATATTTTTTACATCTTTTACATGCATTTACATGCATTTCCTTCAACCCCTTGTCCTTCCCAATAAGCCATCTCATGTAATAAAGATTTTTTTAAAAAAAGAAAAATAAAGTAATTCATTAATACTAACCAATACATGTGTAATGTCTGGCAGTATATGCAATATTCCATACCCATAATCCTATACCTCTGCAGTGAAAAGCAGGAGATATATTTTCCGGTCTCTTCTCTAGGGCCAGGTTCCATCATTATAACCAAGCATTGAGTTTTATTATTCATTCCATTTACATTATCATAATCATTCATGTTATATTGTTTCCTTGGTTCTAATCATTTCTGTCTGCATCATTTTATATGTTTACCTATACTTCCTTGAATTCTTCATATTTTTCATTTCTTATGCTACAATGATATTCCATTAATTCATGTCCCATGTTTATTTAATCATTCCCCAGTCATCAGGTAGTACCTGTTTTGTATCTAGTTCTTTGCTACCACAGAAAGTGTTGCAGTGACTATTTTGGTATGTATGTGGGCCCTTCCTTTCTGTGTTCAACTTTCCTTGGCACTTGCTTTTCTCTTTAACTTTATAAGCCTGGCCCCAGGATCTCTGGATAGTTTAGTCACCTTATTTGAGTATTACTACAAAATCATGTTCTTCTTTATCTATTTTAAAAGGAATGGAATGTATTTGGGTGATTTCTTATATATGATTTCCACCCTGAAATTGGTTAAAAGGGAAGTTCTTATCTTTTTTGTGATGAGGCCTTAGTTTCGCTGTTTCCTGAAGATGTGAGACAAGCTAGTGGGAAGAGAGGAGAGGGTAGGCTGACAGTAAAACCTTTCAGACGGAAGAGAATGGTTCCTTTGCCTGCTGCCTTTCAAGGGGAATGAGGTGCAAGAGCACCAGCTGACTCACAGATCTCAAAGTAGGCCTTTGAAGTCTACCAGAAGGTTTTGGTCTCCTGGTTGAGGACCCCTGGGTTAAAGTTCTCAGATTTGTAGCATGTTGATTTTGCAGGCAGGTTGATTTTTACATCTCTAGGCTGTAAAATTATGTGTGTTTATTAGTATGTTTATATATACATATACCTTCACATGTGTCAGTATTTAGATGTGCACATATACACAGGTGTGTACATATATTCATGTATATATTTCAAATTTTAGGTATGCAAACTTCTATTCTAATAGTTTCTCCCCTCCCATGAGAAGGGAAGATATAATTTATCTTATTTTCTCTTCTCTGGAACCTTCATTGGTTTTTAATTACTCAGAGTTCAGCTTCCTTTTAATGAACTTTTCATTTATATCGTTGTAGTCATTGGGCACATTTGTTACTACTTTGTAAAGCAAAACATAGGTAGGTAAATATGTTGGACCAAAGAACTCTGAAAAAGATAAAAGTTATTTTTTATAATTTATGGCAAGGGTTCTTAACATGGAATCTGTGAATTGATTTCAAGGTGTTTGGGGACTTGTATGGAAAAAGAAATTGCATCTTAATGTCTAACCGAAATTGAGCTTTTCTTTCAAAATCCTGTGCTCTATGGTTTTGGCGTATGCGTGTGATCACTGAAAGTAGGGCACACCATTGAGAGTTTGCCCCTTTGTGATCATAACATTCTTATTTTGAACAGGTTGATACCTGTTGGCTAGAGCAGCAAATTGTGGAGTTAGGGCACTTGAATTATATTGCTGCTTTCTGTTCCAGTACCATGCATTTGTGGGCATAGTTCTTGAGCCTTTCAGCATTTATTTGTTCAATGGTTACAAAATAAGCTACTTTATGAGACTTAATGTTGGAAAAGGATTTTTAAATCTGCAGCTCTAATGTGCTGCTTAAATACAAAGTTCTTATTACCAGCCTGCACCAAAGCCACTTACAGAGAAGGCACGTCCAGCCTTGCCTTTATATGGACAAAGAAGCTTGTTAACGATAAAACATGTATGTATATATATATATATATATATATATATATATATATATATATATATATGCACACACACATACATACATACATACACCTAGCTGTTTGCTATAGTGTAGATAGAAACCTCAGAGAAATACAGCTTTGAATTTCAAAAATCTAGGCTTCTTTGCTTCACTTAATATTTGCAGTTTTAATTTTCTCTCTCCCACCTCCCCTCCTCCAACCACTGACAAAGCAAGAAAAACAAAACCCATTACAATTATAATGCATTCAGGTTAAAACAAATTCCCGAATTAGCCATATCAAAAAAAATATGCTTCGTTCTGCACTCTGAGTCCATCCGTTCTCTCTCTGGAGGCAGACGGCGTTTTTCATGCTGATTCCATCGTGCTGATCTATGGTTCCTAGGTCTTTTAAGTTTTTTGTCTTTATGGTATTGTTGTTATTATAGACATTGTTCTCTTGGTCTTGCTCACTTCACATAGCATCGTTTCATACAGATCTTCCAGATTTTTCTAAAACCATCCCCTACATCATTTCTTACAGCATAGTAGCTTTCCATCACATGCACAAAACTTGTTCAACTGTTTCCCAATTGGTGGCCATTCCTTCGGTTTCTAATTCTTTGCCTCCACAAAAAGATCTTGTATGCACAAAAGTATATTTGTATAGGTAGGTCCTTTTCCTCTTTCTTTGATCTCTTTGGGTACAGGCGTAGTAACAGTATCACTAGGTCAATGGGTATGCACAGTTTAATAGTTTGTGGGGGTGTAGTTCCAAGTTGCTCTCTAGAATGACTGGACCGGAAGAACCTAGTCTTGTTTGATTTACTGTAGGAAGATAGTGAATTATCCAGCTTCATTATTATTATTATTATTCTGGAACTAAATAACCAGATAGTTACTAATAGACTTTCAGGTTAAACTTGGTAGATTTTAATTCCTTACAAATCTCCATAGAGTCTTGTTTTGTTGAAATTCTGAATACAAAACTAAGTATATCGATGGAGAATTTAAAAGAATATCTTTTAATCATTGGAAATTTATTGATCACCTGCTCTTGCTTTTCATTCCCAAGGAGCTTAAATCCTCCTTGACCAACTTATTTTGATCATTCATTTTGTAGTTAAAAGCCAGTATTTCCTAGGCCTGTTACTGATTAACAAGAAAAATGTAGTGGCTGCTTGGAATGTTTGGCATTTGTGGTACAGTGAAAAGATTACTGGGTTAGAGGACTTCACCTAGCTCTGCCACCTACCACTGGTGCAGCTTTGGACAAGTCACTATACCTCTCCAGACATCAGTTTACTCATTTGTAAAAAGAGAGGAGTGGAATAGATGGTCTTTGAGATCACATTTCCATCTCTAGATCAGTGGTCCTAAGTGACTTTACATCTCTGGATTTTTTCATCTGTAAAATGAGGAGGTTGGGAACATTTAGATTTGACCTCTGAGGTCTCTCCTGACTATGAATCCTTGACTACATAAAGGTTTTTCCTTCTGGGTTAATATCCCACATTGAAAAATATAAATAATATTGAGAAATATGTTTATTAGGGTTGCTCCTGAGCAATAATAACAATAGTAGAGCCTTTTACAATATACTAGGATATGTTTTGCCTTTGCAGCCAGGGAAAAATAGGGGCAAAATAAAAAGCAAGCAGTTGGTTTGGATTGATTGATTAACCATTGTGGCACACTGAGGTGGGTGAGGATACAGCAAGAAGGGGATCTGGACTGTGTTTAGTAGAGATAGCAATGGTTTTAGTGTCCTCTAAAATCCATAGACTATTTAACAGAAGGTTAGAATTATATAATGTTAAAGCTTCTACATATCTTACCTGACTCCGCAGAAAGTGGCTGACATTTTGTAGCATTTTAAGGTTTGCAAGGTGCTATACATATATTCCCTTTTGAGCCATGAAAAAGTGATATGAATTAAAATACTATTATCTTCAATTTGTAGATGAGGAAACTAAGGGTAGAAAGGTTAAATGGCTTGGCCGTAAGTCATCCAGATAAGTGTTGGAGTCAGGAGGTGGACCCAGATCTTCCCTGACTCTAAGTCCATCACTTATTCCACTGAACCATGTTGTCCTTCTGTGTCCAAATCACTTCTTTTAAAACTAGTTCCTACTCCACAATTTCTGGGGAAAGAGTTCCAGGCTCTTTTTCTTATTGTGAGAGAGTTCCTCTTTCTTTCCATGTAATCATCATGTATTTTGCTGTGCTTTTCTTGGTCCATCATCAGTAAAACTTAGTATTTGATTGTATAATCTAAGCCACAGTTTAAAAGGTTCTTCTGGCCTAAAAACTCAGATAATTAAATCTTTGCCCTACTTAAGGGCTCCACAGTTATGAAATTAATAGTGCAATGGAGCTATTATTACTGTGGTGATCTGACGTCATTGAATTTAGAGGCAGAAGCTGCCTCTTATAAGTCATCTGGTCCAGACCTTTGTTCAGATGAGGAAACTAAGGCCCAGGTGAAGGTGAAATGACATACTCAGAATCACACAAGTAGAAGCAGATTTGAAGTAACAGAGCTCAGATTTAAACCTTTGATTTCTTAGCTCCAAATCCAGTGCTGTTTCTGCTGCACCATTGCATGACATCATTACACATCATTACACTTCTTTCATCTTAGATACATTAGACTTAGCATTCACTTCAGCTGGCTAATTCTGTTGATTAAAGCTGTGTTTCCCAACTCAAGCTAATTACTGTGTGCATTGATCAGTAAACTATCTAAATTTGTGCTTGTAGGCTGCTCTACCCTCTCTCTGTAGTTCAGGGAGTAAAAGTAACTGACACTAGAGTCAGAGGACCTGAGTTCAAATACTGCCTCTGACACTTGTTACCTACATGTACCACCTGGGCAAAACACTGGATTTCTCTGAGTCTCAGTTTCCTTATCTTTAAATTGAGGGGGGGGTTTGGACTCTGACTTTCAGAGATCTCTTTCAGCTCTAGATTTATATGGTTCTGTGAGAGCCAGGGAGGAACTGGGATGGAGGAAAATTCCAAAAGGAGAAGAATGGAGTGAGCTTTTGAAATTTTTACATGTTAAATCATAAGAATCTTTGAAGCAAGAGTTTTGTGGACTGATAAAAATTTGTAGGATAAGCACTTGGGATACAACAGGTTAATCACAGTGCAAATGTCTTCAAGATTGGGGGTTCCTTGTGTTTAGTCAAGATCACTTTGGTTTGTAGACTAGACCAAACATCTACCCCCGACACTAGATGCCTTTAAAATTATTTCCTCCTTGATCATAAGGGAAACCAGAGGAGAAAGTATAGATGGATCAATATTATCCTTTCACACTATAAGGAAAAAAACCCCACTTACAAGCATATGTATGGCTCCGTACTTGTTGGTGGGTTGAAAGCATCACCTCCATATTGGAACAACAACACTTCTGAGGCATTGGGGCCCATCTTGAATTCTCTCTGTTTTCCTTTTGGCTTAATTGAATGTGAGTTTAAAGTGTTGTTTTTTGTTTTTTTTTTTAATACCGATATTCTACTGCTTCTATTGAATGGAAAACTGGAGTGTCCAAAGAATTAAATTGGGTCAATAACTCAGAGCTTAGAGAGCAATGGACTAGAAGTAGGGATGGGGAACCTGCAGCTTTGAAGCCACATGTGGCCCTCTAGCCCCTCAAGTGTGGCCTTTTGACTGTATCCAAACTTCACAGAATGAATCCCCTTAATAAAAGAATTTGCTCTATAAAACTTGGACTTAGTCAAAAGGTCACACCCTAGGACCTAGAAGGCCACATGTGGTCGTGAGGCCACAGGTTCTCCACCTCTGTGTAGGGCATGGTAGTTGCAAATAGACTGCAACCCACAACAAATAAGGATCTAAGAAAAAGAATCAGAGCAAAGGATGTCACAAAGTAAAAATAAAAAAGAAATATAGTTATGTTCCAGTCATGTGGTGAAAGTGAATAATAACTGATGGACAGCCCACTTATGTGCTTCTATAACCAGTATCCTTGAGATAACAAGAGAAAGAAAACACAGCTTCACCAGTACATTGGGCCAGCCTCCCATGGCAGATTTATAGGAAGACATGGGACAAAAGTTACCCAGGCTAGGCAGGCATGTATGGGTTGTAATCTTCGTTTACCCCAAATGGATGCAATGCCACCTTCATTTGGAATGTATGGGTTAAACTTTATTGTTCTTAAGTTTTCTCCTGACGTTAACTTAAAAAAAAATTGTCTTTTGTTACTTCCCCTTAAACCTCACACCACATCTGTTATTATCTCTCTTGTAATAAAAAACGTTTAAGCAGTGCTGACTTCATTTACCCTTCCACATTGGCCTCCATTCTTAGGTATGGTTTATTTTAAATTCTCTAGAATGAATATTCTTGCAATTACTTCTAGCTAACAAAAGCAAGCCTTTATCTTGGTTGAGGCCGAGTTGGGAGTGAGGATTCCCTGAATTACATAGCAGTTTGAATCTCAGCCCCACCAGTAGTTCTCTGACTTTGAGCAAATTGCTCTTCCTCTGTGAACCCTCAGTCTTTGCACCACCTACCTGTAAAATGCACTAATCCTTCTTCAAATTTTTATGGATGAGACTGAGGGCCAGAGAGGTGAAGAAATTGGTTTGGGAGCCTGCTACCAATTCAAACCTCGGTCTTCAAAGTCTATGCTCTTTCTACCATACCGAGCTGAAGACTACACTTTCACTAGCCCCCTTACACAGTCACTTTTTTTAAAAGTTCAAATAAGGTCATTGATATGAAAGTGCTTTGTAAACTTGTAGAGTGCTCTTCTATAATAGCCTTCAAGATACTGTTTTTCTCTTAAATTCCCGTGGGTTTTATGTTTTGTATCAAAGTAATTTTAAGTCCCTGTAGTATAATCCCAGAATCAAAACTTTGCCCTGGGTATCCTCTAATAATACCTTGTACTCAGTGGGACAGATTTTCATCTCATCCAGGAGTAATTTTTCCTTATCTCTTATTCTGGTAATTTTCCATGGAATAATTCCAGCAATAGAACCTGGCACTTGAGGGCAGGGCAGTTTGCGGAGAATTTCAAGGCAGTTTGCAAGATGACTGGCAAGAACTATCAGATTTTAAATGGAATACAGTCAGCTAAGTGGTGGATTTTTTCATTCCTGTCTTATTTACTATATAATATATTCCCAGTGTCTTTAACGAAAAGATGACAACAGCAAAAAATTATTTGGCAAAAAGTAGTTCCCAGAATTCTAAGACTGAGGAATATAAAAGTTATATTATCAAGTTATATATGTTCTAAGTTAATAACACTAACATTACATTTTCAAAAGTAGTTTTGTATGCATGTGAGATATATGAATAATAATAATATTACAGGTTTTGTTATTGCCATTTCAGAGATTAGAAAATTGGCTCAGAGAGGTTAAATAACCTCTAGTATTATTATTCATATCACTTAGAGCACATAAATGTCCGTGATCACACAGCTATTAATTAGCATAGTAAAATATTCAAACCCAGGTAATCCTGATTCCAAATCTAGTATGATACCCACTATACCAATCTGTGCCTGCTAAATTAAAGCGATTTGTTGAAATGCTTTGTTATCATTTTTTAGAGTAAATGTTGAAGATATACTGTCATCATGTGTAAATAAATTGGGAAGATGCTGAGCAAGAGATAATATAATTATAGTAACGCCCATATGTTATGATTTTGGAGTTAACAGCATTGCTTTCTAAAAAAAAAGTCTTAAAAGACTCACTGTGATTATGCCTAAATTTGAAGGCAAGGATGCCTTGGTGTAAAGAGATTATTAGGGAAGCTGTGCTGAAGCCTACTTGCTTTCCTGTTGATTAATTCTTTCAGAATTATATTTTATTAATGTCTTCTGTGTTGTAATTGTTTCCCTCCCCTTTCCCCATCGGAGCTGAACCTTCCGGGTGACTACAGAAAACATGTAAATACTTTGCTATGATGACTACCTCTCATGGTGTATTGTACCATGCTCTTGGCCTGCTAGTCTCTCTCCTGTCTGACCCAGGGGGAAGGTGTGTTATCGTCTCTTCTCTGGGCCCTTCGTCTCTTCTCTGGGCCCTTCGCTGGTTTTTTTCTGTTATTCAAAATTCAGTTTCCTTTCGGTAATGTTTTCATTTACATTGTTGTGGTGCTTATGTACTTTGTTCTTTTGACTTTGAATACTTTATCCTGCATCATTTTATTCAGATCTTCTCATAGTTATCACAATTCCTCGTTGGCCGTTTCCTTTACATTCAGGTAGCAAGATTATTTTTTTCGCCATTCCCCAAGCAATGGCTACCACCTTTGTGTTGATTTTTTTTGCTATCACTGGGAAGGCTGCTATGAATATTTTGGTTCATATTGTTTAGTCACTTTAAAAGAGCAACACTTTTAAAAGGGAAACACTTTGGACTCAGGAAGACCTGGTTCCGGGTCCTGCCTTAGACACATAATAACTGTGTGACCATTGACATCATTTAAAGTCTCAGTGTTCCAGGGAGTGCCCAAGACCACAATTTACCAGATAGATTGCATATCTCCATCAGAGGGAGTAGTTTCTTCTTTGAGAATTCCCTAAATAAATATGAAGACAAAAATAAGACCATCTTAACTTTTTGGATAGAGAAATCAACATTTTTCTTTACCAAAACTTGAAGAAAAACCTAACTATTTAATTTTTCAAAGATTTTTAATCTTTTAAATTAAAATGACTGGTAATTTTCAATTTTATGCAAAATTAAGATCTAAAGAAAATTAGAAAGAGCTGCTATACTTATTTTACTTGCTCTTGGTGGGGCTCTAATTATTTGTTGAGTGGTTTTTCAGTTGTGTCTGCCTCTTTGTGACCCCGTTTGGGGTTTTCTTGGCAGAGATACTGGGTTAGTTTGCTCTTTCCTTCTTCAGCTCATTTTACAGATGAGGAAACTGAGGGCAACAGGGTGAAGTGACTCACCCAGGGTCACACAGTGATAACGTGCCTGCTGCATTTGAACCCAATTTGTCCTGACTCCAGACCTAGCTCTTGTAACTACTGTAACACCTAGCTACTCCTGGGCTCCAGTTATGGAATATATATTTATACACATGTATCTCTTTTAAGGGAGGCACAGTGCAGTAGTATGGAATGAACACCAGCCTGGGATTCTGGGAGACCTGGATTCTAATTTTAGCTGCAACCCTTATAACCCTTGGTGATTATATTGCTTCTGCCCACCTCACAGCAAATTTGTTTTGTGGTTATCGTTTTCACTGAAGATTGTTTTAATTCTATTTGAGCAGGCTGAAACTAAATAGAGACTTCCAGAAAGATACTAGGATGTTTCCAAAGGCTGAAAATAATGGCTGTTTATTAGAGTCCCTGGTTTCCTTTCAAGCACAGTCCAGGGGCCACCTCCTACAGGAAGTCTGATCCCTCCAGTTATTATTGCTCACTCTCTCAGTCTTGACCGGGATCCCGCTCACTCAACTCTCTCTGTCTCTGTCTCTGTCTTTCTCTCTCCCTCCCTTCTTTCTTCAGTTATTCTGTATTAATCTCTTTAATACTTTGTGTTTACTTATTGGTTTTCTGTGTTCTCTTCCCAGAGTTGAATGTAGGTCCCTGAGGGCAAGGACTGTTTGATCTTTGTGTTTTGTGTCCCAAGCACAGTGCCCTGCACCGAGAAGCCAAAAAAATGCTCGTTGAATTGAATGGAGTATTGGGGGCAGCTAGGTGGTGGTGCATAGAGCACCAGCCCTGGAATCAGGAGGACCCGAGTTCACATCCAGCCTAAGACACTTAACACTTACTAGTCGTGTGACCTTGGGCAAGTCAAATGTTAAATGCCTACTCTATGTAAGACACTAGGAATATAAAAGGAAAAAATGAAAACTAGTCCCAATCTTCAGAGTTTTCATTTTTTTGGAGCAGGGGGGGGGAACCTGAAGGCTCAAGGTCCCTTGAGGCCCTAGAGGGCCACATGTGACCTCAAGGCCACAGGTTCCCCACCTGTTTTGAAGCATCCAGTCTATAAGTAGTTAAGTAAATATAAGATAATTTGAGGAGGCAACAAGCACTAAGACCCAAAAGTATGAGGAAAGGCTTCTCTGGGGAGGGTTAGTATCTAAGCTGAGTCATGAAGAGGGGAAAAAAACAACTTGTGAGAGGTGGAGGTGAGGAGGTGTGGGATGTAAGGGACAGAGTTTATACAGAGAGACAAGAAATGGAATGCCAGGTTTGGGGAACAGCAGACAAACTGGGGGAGTAATCTCTACAAGGCACTGGAGTGGGAGTTGGAATGTTGACTTTAGGGGAACAGCAAAAAGTCTATTCATTGGAACCTAGAATGAGTGTGAAAGGAAGCCATGGGAAGGGAGTCTGAAAAGGAGAGACTGGAGCCAGGTTGCAGGGGAGTTTATGTTTGGATCTGAGGCAGTGGGGAACTACTGAAGATTCATGAGCAGGGGAATGAATCATATATACATTTGGAGATTATTTTGGTATCTGTGAAGGTTAGAGGGGAGGAACTAGAAGCAGGGAGACCAAAAGAAATTAATCAGGAGGCAATGACAATAGTCCAGAACAGAGATGATGAGGGCTTGAACTAGAGTTATGACTACAATTGAGAAGGATTGTGATTTGAAAGATATAAGAGATTTTGTGAAGGAAAAACCAACATCTTAGACATCGATTAAGTATGGGACAAAAAAGGGGAAAGAGGCAAGGATGATTCTGAATTTGCCAACTGGGGAGACTAGAAAAATGGTGCTACATTTAACAGAAAAAAAAAAATAGGAAAGTTTTGAATCCGTGGGAACTCATGACACCTTAGAGAAAGAAGTAAAGAAAAGAGGACCCAGGATCAAGCCTTGGGGGAACACCTGGGGTTTAGGGTGGGTGCAGGACATGATTGATAGATATTACATCAAAGAAGACTGAATAGTAAGCACACCAGCAGGAGAATCAGGAGAGATCCTTGACAAAAGGAGAATCAGCATAGAGATGCCAACTCTTCACCAACCTTGGACAACTTTTTCATTTAATTCATCCGTAAAATGGAGGGTATTGGACTAAATTATCTCCAAGGTCCCTTCCAGCTATTTAACTATAGGAATGCTGTTTCCTATGTTTGGGGGTTTTGTTCAGAGAATTCACTAATTGCTAACCTTTTATATAACAAATTTAAGTTACTGTAGGGTGGCTAATAATTGTTAAAATGTGAAGACAAATACAAGTCCGTAGGTAGCCGTCAGTCATCTCTGACCTCTCCTTCATCCTCTGTCCAGGCTGTCGCCCGGTTGATTTGATTCTTCCTTCTCATAGTTTCTTGGATTCCCTCCTTTCTGTCCTTTGCCGCTGCCATAACCCCTATTACAGGTTTACACATTAGATCTAGAAGGATCCCTGTGGGTAATTTAGTCCAACCTCGTTTTATAGATTTTTTTTAAAAAAGACTGAAAGTGGCGAGGTGATTTCCCCAAAGTCACGCAGGGAATAAGTAGCTGAACCCCCAATCCAAGATTCTTTTCACTGCCCCATGCTTCCTCTCAGCTCATGCCTACCTTCTACAGTACATTACAGTAACTCTCTAATTAGTCTTCCTTCGTCCTGGCCTTCTCGTCTCCAATCCATCCTGCATTTGACCTTCAAAATATTTAAAGAATCTCTTTATTTTCGGAGTGTGGATCCATTCCCTCCATTCAGACTGGAACTTAATCAAATAGCACTTATTAAACTCCTCCATTGTGCTGCATACTGTGCTAAGTGCTGGAGCTCCTTTTCACCTTAGTGTAGACATCTTCATATGTTGCTGTGGCTAAAGGAAAAAAAAATCATCAGTCACTGTTAGGTGATCCCAGCTAGGCCAGGCCTCAGAGGGCAGATAGCATTATTGGAACTAAGCGTGTAGGCCTTATTCCAGTGGCTTATCACAGGTTCTCTTGTATATAACAGAGGACGTGTTCTTGCAGGTTCTAACAAGGTAGGAAAGTTAGAGTACAGTCTTTTAGAATCTTCTTAAAATAATGTTTTCATTATGCAATCTATTCTACTTACTAACACACACTGTCTCTCTATTATTGCCTGTCAAATCGAAGGTAAGCAACTCAACCAGTCAGGGAAGATCACTTTACTTATTCCAATCTTATTCTCCAGCCGTACTATACATCATGTAATTTTGCTCCAGTAAAGCTAGTCCTTTACACATAACCTGCTCAGTTCTGTCTTTGCTTATGTTGCCCCCTGTCCCATTCTTATCTCCTGTTATTTTTCCACCTATTCAAGTTTCACATGTCTTTCAAGGCTCAGTTCAATTTCACCACCTTTCTAAGCCTTCTCCAACTATCTAAAACCATAGTCTTTTCCTTCTCTTGATTCATTGAGCATACCCCCAGCCCTTTGGCATTCTGGTGAAGCCTAGGATCATAAAAGAAACCGATTATATTGAAATATAGTTATCAAAATGTATTTTTTAAAAATTCACAAACCCCAAGAGTCCATACCATACAACTTCTTAACTATTATTCTGAATGCTGAGTATTTCATGTATGTGTTCTTGCCATGCTAATTAGACTGTAAGCATCCTTGAAAGGTAAGAAACACTCTCATCTGTGTATCTTCTGTAGCTCCTGTTTCAGTGTTGGCACACAGTAGACTTTTAATAAATACTTAATGCCTTGTCCCCTTTCAGTATACCCCAGTTAAGGCTTTTGTACAAATTGTGAAAAGAGTATGACAGATAAAAACAACAATTCCACCAACCACCCCTCCAAAATCCCCCCTCTCAACTAAAACCCTACAGCAATGATGAAAACTCAGCCTCTTTTCCAGCTGCACTCTTTAAAGTGGAAAGGAGGATAAACAAATCCTCCATGGGTACCTCTGTGAAAAACAGCCTTATTTTTCTCATGTTCCTTTTTAGCACCTTTTAGTGGTTTGAAATTCAGTTCTTGGTATGGTGCCTGACTCTGGAGAGTTAAACATGGTAATAAAAAAAAATGCTGGAGCCCCAGCACGTGGGTGTGCTAACTAATCCAGCCCCTGAGAGTGGGTAGTAGCTGCCAGTGTCCTCAAGGACATAGGGATATTCTTGCCTTTGATATTTGCTGAAGAAAGTCAGTAGGAACAGAGTTCCTCCTAGAGAGAGAAACATTGTTAGGTAAACATAGTTAACTTCCAAGGTCATCTAAATGTTTACATACATATATACATGTTTATGTAACAAAACTAAAATTTAGATCTGTCACATAGCTCTTATGTTCACTTTTTTACCTTTGACAAATTTTGTTGTGGGAGAGGTTTTTCTCTGCAATCCCAAAAGTTTCTTAGCTTTTAATTTTGATTTAATTTTGTTTTCGAAGATATGATCACTTAAGGAAGAATATTTCCATTTGGACTAGAAAATAACTACCTTTCAAAGAAGTTGCCGTGTTTAGATGTACGAGAATGGTCAAAGTTCATTTTGGCCAATGGTCACATGTTAGTTTGACATTTTTTACTCACAAGATTTAGCTACTTTGGGGGACTACAAATATATGTGTGATATGCCTTCATTTGGAAAGCTCCCTGCATGGTGAATAATGACATTGCTCAGTGAGTGACCGAGGTGCCTTGTTGTCTGTAACATGATCTTTCCCAGTGGTACATCTGGAACTTGGCCTTCTGGAGAGCCCCAAAATAGACTGGCCACTGAAGGAAGAACTTCATGAGAGGACATGATGGGGATCCCAGTCATTCTTAACCTGTTCGGAGTTTTAACATCAGTAAGGCACAAGTAGTCTTAAGCTCTGCAGTCCTCACCTCATAACCACGTCTACATTCTTTCTGTATATTTGAAGGCATTTTACTCTGGTCTCAACTTCTGTTCTTGATTCTCTATTTTCCAGTAGCTAGCGTCTATATCAATGCAAAGATCATTGTTACATATCTCATCTTTCAGATTATTAAAAAAAAAAGAGTAAATCTGT
>CM053582.1:505669362-505692151 GCA_028627135.1 Pseudochirops cupreus
TTCTTTCTGTATATTTGAAGGCATTTTACTCTGGTCTCAACTTCTGTTCTTGATTCTCTATTTTCCAGTAGCTAGCGTCTATATCAATGCAAAGATCATTGTTACATATCTCATCTTTCAGATTATTAAAAAAAAAAGAGTAAATCTGTAGGAAGCTTGAAATAGTATAGTATAGTGGATATGAGATTGAACCCAGAAGGACCTGGGTCCAGACCTTGCCTCAGACACTTAATAGCTGTGTGACCATGGAAAAGTTATTTAAACTTTGTGTGCTTCATTTTACTCATTGGTAAAATGAGGTACATGGACTTGAATTCCCGCAGATTATTCCTTTCAGCTCTAAATATATCAATTATCTTGAAATGATCTAGTTATGTAATTTAGCATTTTTAAATTTCTTTAATCATTACTCAACCATTTTATTAACCAAAGTAGACTTGACTGGCTGGTATGGACATTTACCTTATTCTTTGTTAGAGATGCCAACCAAAAACTCATGCTGTTTTCTCTTTGTTGTTATGATTCTTTAACATTTAGCCAAACAGCAGCCTCTATAGGAGGAAAAGGAGCTTTGAAGAGACAGGAGAATAATTTTACAGAGGTGGTTGTTTTTATTGTGATTTTTTTTTAAAACATCCAGTAAATATTTATCAAGCAGTTACAAGGTGTAGGGGATTTGGGAGACAAAGATGAAAAGTTCCTCCCCTCAAAAGAGAAATGACCATTGAGAGAATAATTAGGAAATAGCAGAGGAGCAAAGATGATCGTGACTCCTCAGGAGACAGATAGATGGGATAGGAGTGCCATGGGCTTTTTAAAAATTTTTAATGGTCACAGAAAGTTGATTGTCCAAAAAATTCCCACATTGTACGTGGGGTGTCAAGAAGTTCTCTTTGGTTCTGAAGATGAATAGCTGCATGCTTTCTATATTTTGTTTTCCTGTCATTTATTTCTATCCTCCATTTCTCTGTCTCTGGTTCTTTTTGTTTTAGGAAAGTCAATCATCAGCCAACGGCCCATCCGAGGAGAGTCCCAAGCTACCTTCTGCTAGGGAGGGCACCCTAGTGTATCCCCAGCTTCGTGCTGGCTACATACCTATTCCAGTTATACACGAAGGCTCTGAAAACCGGCAGCAGCACCCGTTCTACTCCTACCATCAGCCTGGGATGCAGCGAGTGAAAGCAAAATCAACCCCTCTGAGATCTCAGTCACCTTTAAGGTCCTTTTCCCCATCAGAATCCCCCCTCAAAAGCTCATCTGAATCTATTCAGACAGACAAACAATGTGGAAAGGCAACAACAGCTGCAGCAGCTCCAGCCTCTCAAGGACTTGAGGTAATTGGGTGTGTCTTACAGGAAAGTGGCCTGGCCACCATTCAGTGACCTTTGGGGCTGCCTTGGTTCATTTGATCACTCATAGGCATATAATGAGGATTTCCTGGGCATTTCTGACTTTTTACGTATAATGGATTATTTGGATGTCCTCATTAGTCACCACCACTCAGGAAAAGTTGACTTTTTTCTTGCCTGGTACATATTATTTTTACAAAAGACATTTTCCAACAATTATCCCAGGTCCCCACAATAGACATTTCCCTGAAGATGTGTATTAGCATACTGTTCTAATAATGCCTTGGGGCTGTTTCATTGAATGATATAGTAACTGATACTTGTATAGTGTGTTAAAATGTGATATTATTTAATTCTCACAAGAACCTTGTGAAGTTAGCATTCTAGATGTTACCCTCATTTTACAGCTGAGGGAACTGAGTCTTAGATTATAGGACTTAGAGAAGAGTTGTGTGGACACAGGAATAGTGAGGTGAGTATTAAGAGGCAGAATTTCAGCCTGGGTTTCTTTTGATCCCCAAACCTGATCCCCTTTCCACTTTACAATGCGCCCCCCCCCCCCAAAAAAAACCCAACCAATGGATCTCACAGGCAATTAATTTTTCTTCCTTTTTCAGAGACAAAATAGCTAAGCTTGAAGCAAGTTAAGGCTGAATATTTCTAATTCTAAAGTAAAACCAAAACAAGTTGCTGCTGGAGGCAGCTGCATTAAGGCAGTATTTTTGAGACCCTAAGTCTAAATTGTAGCCTGGCATAGTAGATCGTTCACATACT
This sequence comes from Pseudochirops cupreus, assembly GCA_028627135.1. Taxonomy (NCBI): domain Eukaryota; kingdom Metazoa; phylum Chordata; class Mammalia; order Diprotodontia; family Pseudocheiridae; genus Pseudochirops; species Pseudochirops cupreus. The sequence continues at coordinate 505,671,486 of CM053582.1, forward strand.
AACTCTACCTTGTGCTGCCAGGCTGACTTGGCAAGTAACTTCACACCTCTGGGCCTTAATTTCTCCAACTGTAAAATGAGGTTAGGCTAGATGACTGTTTATAAAGTCCCTTTTCAATTTTCTAGCATTATGATCCTATGCAAGGAAGTATCATGGGAAAGTAGAACTACAAATGGCTTGGGAGTCTGGACAATTGGGTTTTATTCCTGGCTCTATGCCAGCTATAATCTTGAGCAAATCACTAACCTCTCTCCAGGTCTGTTTCTTCATCTGCAACATGAGAGGTTTGACCAGATCTTTTTTAAGATCTCTGCCAGCTCTGAAGTCCTGTTGTTCTGAAAGTTAGATTCAATGCATTAATATATGAAGACCAGATCTGGCTCAAGACCTTAGACATATTAGATGCAAATAGTATTACTTGCCTCTCATACAATAATTTTCATTTTCTGTCTGCCCTAAAGATAGCTTTCATGTCTTCTGTGTTCTGCATCTCTTTGGCTTGCACTGCCTATACATGGGAATTAAAAAACCCTCATGTAGCACACAAGGGGAAGCGTTCTCTTTTATAATGAGTGGTACATGTATTTGTGCTCTGTGGGATTTTTGTTGATTTGCTTTTAACCTCACCTATATAAACACATTTCAACAAAACCAACCAACACATCTACCGAGTCCAGCACTGTACACGGTGTTCTACACCCATAGTCCCTCATCTTTTCAAAGAAGGAGGTGCATTTTCATACGTCTTCCTCGGAGCCAAGATGATCATTAGACTTTCACAGTATTCAGTTTTGATTGTTTTCTTGTCCTTTCCATTTGTGTTGTTGTAGTCATTATGTAATTGTTTTCCTGGTTCTGCTGACTTCACTTTGTATCAGTTCACATGAGCCTTCCCATTCTTCTCTGTATTCATTATTTTCATTGTTTTACACAGCCCTGGTACAGGTAAAAATATCCATTACGTTCATAGACCACAGTTTGTATAGCTGTTCCCCAGTCGATGGGCATCTACTTTGTTTTCAGTTCTTTGGCACCAACAAAAAGAAAGAAAAGAAACCAACCCATCACATTTGCTTAATGTAGTGAGTGCATAGGATGAGAGGTCATCCAAATGAAACATCTTTTTTACTTTTGTGACTTGCAGAGATCCCAGTCTCCAGCTGCTTCAGACTCCTCCTCCTCTTCCTCTTCCTCCGGTCTGCCTCCATCAGCTGCCAGGAGCACCAAAGGAAGCCACCAGCTTCCCCGAGGCTATATCCCTATTCCTGTGATCCATGAGCAGAATCTCCCCAGGCATCCAGCACAAGTTTATCATCAGGCACAGAAGACTCACTATCCAGCTTCCCAAGGGGCAGAATACCAGTCTCAACAACCAGCGTACAGAGTCCATGCTGATGATCGAGAGCCCAAGGCTGTCCATGCACAGTCCCCTTTCAAAGTGGTTGCCAGGGGCACATCTAGCCGAGAAGGATCTCCATGCAGAGCTAATGCTTCAGTACTTTCCTCATCTCCTGCCCGAGGACACACAGTCATAGATAGCTCCCAGGTAGGGAAACTTCTATTCCAAAGCCTTCAAGCTGCATTTACCCATAATACCAAGAATTCTTTAATCTTGATGAACCCCATCTGGAGTTAGTATAATTTTTACCCAGTTGGTCTTTCATCATTTCTGGAGGTAATGCAGTTGATGCATTTCAGGTGAGGCAATTACTTGGCATTTAGAATTAGAAAGGACTCTTGAGTTTAGAGCTCCAAATTCCATACTCTCCCCCCCTCCTCTAATTTTACAGAGGAGCACAATCAAGGCCAGAGAGGTTCAATGACTTTTTCCCTAGGTTGGACAGGACAGCAAGTGGCAGAACTACTTCTGAATCATTTGGGCCAGAAAATTTGGATTTAAACCTAGTTACAGTGATTTCAAATCCAGTGCCCTTTCCATTCCATCACATGGGGCAGTTCAGTAGTGTGTTGGTAAAGTGCTGGACTGGAAGTCAAGAAGACCCCAAGATCCAGTCTGTCCTCAGACACTAGGTAGCTGTGAAACCCTGAGCACTCTCCCTCAGCTTTTCTCAGGCTGTTTCTTCATCTGCGAAGTGGGGATAGTGATAGCACCTACCTTCTAGGGCTGTTGGTGAAGATCAGATAAGCTCAGATCACTTTGCAAACCTTACATCATGCCTGATAAATGCCAACGATGTTATTGTGTCCCTATCCTCCTCTCCGATCTGCCTACAGAAATACAGTCTGAGAATCAGGATTCCTTGTAACTACTTGTACTTCAGCTTGTACTTGGCTACAACCTGGCTGCTTCTGGGCCTGGCCTAATTTCATAGGTTCCTAGGGGATTAACTGTGGTAAAATGCAGAAAGTGTGGAACCAAAGGATCAAGAAATTGGGTTCCTGCATTTGCCACTTACTTAACTTTTTTTTAATGTTATTGGAATATGGGGGCGGGGGATTTGATCAATCACTTCCACATCCTCCCACCTCAAAGTAACAATTCCCCCACACACCATAAACAGCCCATCCCTTTCCCTAAAATTTAGAGAAGTACTAAGCAGCTTATGGAGTACCTGTAAGAATTGATTTCTCTGCCCTATCCATTAATTCAATCACTTTTTCTATTCTGAACTCCCCAGCTATTTTCTGTGGCCAATCATTCCCCTCCCTGGGCTTTAGTTTTAATCTGTAAAATGGGGGGGTTGGATTAGAATCATTGGATGATCCCTTAGGTCTTTTTCACTCCTATGATTTTTTTTTCTGATTGTTTACTTAAGCTTTTGTTTGCCTTTGGTAATAATTTGCATAGGGACCTAAGATTAAGTTGATGTGATGGGGTAAGGTGGATTTGATTAAGAGATTGATGCCTTTTCATCATTGCCTTTATATGAAAGATTAGATTGTCTCTAAAATAGCATTCTTACTGAAAACTGAAGCAGCAAGGGAGCTTAGTGGCTGCTACAATGGATTTGAAAGTAGGAAGGGTTTGAATCTTGCCCCAGCCACTAACTAACTGTGTGACCCTGGGCAAGTCACATAACTACTCTGAGCCATAGAAATAGTACCAACCCTACAGGGTTGTTGTAACAAGTAAAATTAAGGTATGTAAAGTGTTTTGCAGATTTTAAAGTGCCATATAAATGTTAGCTATAATTACTATTATTATCTAATGTGAGTCTAGTGCCACTTGGAGCTGCCATCACACTAGCTGTAGCTCTGCCATGCATTTCTGCTAACCCAGAAGTCCTTGAAGTTACCTCTTGTGCCTCTTACACACATGACATGTCCTGGTTTGCTCAAAACAGCTGTGCTACTCAAAAAAACATATGGTGGTCTGGAGAATGGTGATATAGCTTCCTTATATGTGCCTTGGGTTAGCAGAATGACAATATTATTTGTAGAAAAATAATATTTTGCATATTTTCCTTTTAAAAACTTAGACTTTTTTTCTTCCTGATTTTTGTAACCTCAATGTGAGACTATTTTGCCATTATCATATAGGTTTGAGAGTCATTGTGACACAGAAGCCGTCTGAAGTACTTGCATTCAGTCTCTACTTTCATGGAGCTAACTGCTAGAACCGTGCTGTTTCCTGTGGAATATTAATATTTCTTAGCAATAGCTCACATTTATGGAGCATTTTAAGAGTTTGCAAAATTCCTTTCGATAGATTATCTCATATGATCTTCCCAACAACACTCTGAAGTAGCGTGGCTGCTATCATCTCTGTTACTGGAGGGAGGCAGACAGAATTTAAGTGAGTTGTCCAGGGTCACCTGCGAATTTAAAACCCAGGTCTTTGTAACTCCACTCAGCATTCTATCTGCTCTCTCCTTCTCTTTGCTTATGCTATATAAGGAAGGAAATAGAGGCGCTTCATGATTCTACACCTCTTACTGTGACATAGTGCTGACTATACCTGATTAATCATCCTTTTATCAACCCGCAAGTAATTTATTGAGCATGACCCAGGTTACCAGCTCTGTAAAAGTTAAAGGCACGCTCCTGTTCCCTGCTCTCATGTGCTTACCTGACAATGCCATTGTGTAGACCAGGATTAGTGTGAGATAGAGACTATATGTGCTTTCTTCAGAGCAGGGAGAGATTAGTGCAGCTTGGGAGCAAAGCTGGAGGAGACTTCTATGCAAGCCTGACTTAGCCCCACGAATTCTTGGCTTTACAGCTAGAAGAAGGGCTCTTAGAAATGATCTGTTCCAACCCATTATTTTACAGATTAGCACATTGAGGACTGTGTTAGTATATATGTAAATAGATGGAATTAGAGCACTAGTTCATCCCTGTTTCATGCACAGATGATATAAGAAGCAATGGGACTTGTGCAGTGTCTCACATTTTTACTTCCTATATGCACTCAGAAAGTTAGTGCAAACACATTGAATGACAAGAATAATAATAGCTAAAATGTATAGAGAGAGACCTTTAAGGTTTGCAAAGTGCTTTACATGTCATCTGTTATCTCATTGGATCCTCACAACAAAACAACCTTATGAGGTAGTTGAGCTTATTATCCCCATTTTACAGTTGAATAAATTGTAGAGGTTTAGTGGCTTGCCTAAGACCACACAGCTAGCAAATGCCTGAGGCACAATTTGAACTCAGAACTTCCTAACTCCAGGTCGTTGGATCCACTATGCACCATGCCACCTAGCTGGCTAGAGTTGTTTATGCTTGTGTCTTTTGCCCAGCTGTCTGGAAACACAGTTTCTTCTCCTCTACCCCGTTTTGAAGCACAGTTCTTGAAAGATTAAATATCCTTGTCATTTTATTTCTTTTCAATCACGCTAGGTAGACATTTGGCATTTATTCATAGAATCATGGTTTTAGAGCTGGAAGCCACCTTAGAGACCATCAAATTCCAGCCCTCTCATTTTACATATGAGGTGATCAAGACAGGGTTTGAACTTAGATCTTTCCAATTCTAAGCCTTACGTTTTACTATGCCACTTACCTGCCTATAATTAGAATTTATCTTATTGTCTCTGCCACAACTGTCTTGAAACATGGTTTTTACTCTTTACCCCCACCCCTTTTCTCCAAAGCATGGTTCTTAAAGGCTTAAATATCCTAATTATCCTTTCAAAAAGTAAAGTGTCCTAGGCAGAAACAGCCCCTGAGCAGTCAGAAGTGACAAAAAAGTAACAGAGCCTTTCAGAAATGGAATCTTAGAAGAAAACACTCCGACCAGAAACTTATATGTACCAAAAGGAGAGATTTGGTAATTACTCTTGAACTAAATCAGTACAGTCTAATGAGACAAAAAGTGTCCCCCTCCCCTCATTTCTACCCTCCCCCCCCAAAAAAAATCTCTCCTGCCTGTGACTGGCACTCTGCATTGGTCTAATTAACTTGATGTCATTCCTAATCTCTACCTCACTTTGTGTTATATAGCCCAAGCTTGTCCTTAAAACATTGTTCTGGTATTTTCAGTTTTGAAAACATCCATCTATCTACATCTCCTAAAAATTGTCACTCTGAGTGAACCTAACCTCCAGTTTTTAAATGTATATTTGTCTTCTCCATGCTTCTTCTCAGCAGCAAGGGGTCCGCCAAGAGTCATCTCCAATGCCCCAACCTGAAAACAAGCCAGAAAGTAAGTCAAGCCCTGCTGGACCAGATCTCTCTTCAGGCTACATCCCAATTCAAGTTATTCACAAGGAGGCTGATTCTAAACCAGTTTCCCAGAAGCCTCCACCTCCTTCTGAGAAGGTTGAAGTGAAGGTCCCTTCTGCTCCAGTTCCCAGCCCTGCTGCTGTTCCCTGCCCTCCTCCTGCCCCTAGCTCTTCCAAGAATGTAGATGCAGAAGAGAAGCCAACCTCCCCCATTCCTTCTTCTCCTGAACCAGCGCCACAGAAGCCAGCTGATGTGGAAGCAGGCCCCAAACATCCTGGTGTGATGAAAGTGGAAGCAATTCTGGAGAAGGTCCAAGGGCTCGAGCAGGCTGTGAATTCATTTGAAGGAAAGAAAACAGACAAAAAATATTTGATGATTGAAGAGTATTTGACCAAAGAGCTTCTGGCCTTGGATTCAGTGGACCCTGAAGGACGTGCTGATGTACGTCAGGCCAGGAGGGATGGCGTAAGGAAGGTCCAGCAGATTTTGGAAAAACTTGAACAGAAAGCTGAAGATGTCCCAGGCCAAGTTCAAGTTTACGAACTCCAGCTGAGCTCTCAAGAAAATGTTAAGCCCCTGCAAGAAACTGTGGCAGTCAATACCACAGCAGCAGATAAAAGTAAGAAGAGCACAAAGAATGAACATGTCAGAAGGGATTCCAAAACAGAGGTACAGCTGCCCAAAACCAAAGATGTAGCAGACGCCAGTACAAGTACAAGCACAAACACATTGCGTAATCTGGTAGAACCGTAGCAACCTACCTGTTCTAAATAAAAAACTAACTTGGACTTGGGAACTTGACCCTGTGTGCTTAAAGAAATTTTAAGTTGCATGCATTTCAGGAATTTTGCAGCCACTGGTTTATAATAAACATAGCAGCTTTGGGGGGGAGCACAGTAACAGCTTGGGCCAGGGTAGAAGTAGTAGGGATAAGCACGGGTGGAACCTAAACATCTAAAGGGATAAAATGAAAATGATGCTTTTCTTCTGTATTCTGATCTTGTATAAATAAAGAAGCTGCTTGTTTCAAAAGGTTAGTTCCCATACTTGAGTCATTCTGGTGCCCTCTGTGTACAAGGGCATGCTATGTTAATCCGTGTGCGTATTGTCTTCCCACATTGCTTCCTTGGCTAAAGGGAGTTAAGGGAAGAGATCAGTATACCACCACTCAAGAATAACCAACTTTAACTTTGAACAAGATGATTTTTTCTTCCTCTTTTTACCATTGGCTACTTTAAGTCATGACAGCAGAAAGTGTATAAGAAACCATAGTGTTATTTATATGTGTGGACAACTTTCAGTGCTCAGTTTTAAGAATGGAAAATAAAACAACAATAATATAACAACCAGACACGCTCATTGTGGTTACTGATCCATATCTGAAATCAGTTGCGTTTATAAGTCTGTCTGGGATTGAGGTGCATCTTTGCATTGGCCCTCTGACACTGACCCGTCACAGCTGAAAGAAGACCATGAAATAAGGTGACACGCCAGCACCCCTTTTGGAGACTGCCAGACAGATTCATTGGAGAGCTTAGGGGAGGTGTTCTCAGTTACCTCAGACTTCAGAGTATACTAAGTGCTCTGAGTCTTCAAGGCCCTTTCAGGCTATGCAAGGTGGGGTAAAGTAATTCAAAACTGAATCCTCAGACTGTTCCAGAGAGGCTGGGCAAGGCTTTCAGGAGGCCAGACTTTAAGTGTTTAGGGATTCATTCTCTGGGACGTTATGGAGGAGAGTCCCTTTGAGCCACAGCATTAGTCTGGGATTTCACTGATTCTCCCCAAAGGTAGGCTCCCAGGAAACCAAGCTGTTTCTGAAGATAGGGTTTGGACACACCCAAGAACCTTGGGTTCCTTAGATTCTAGGTCCTGCCTCTTTGACCAGAGACTTTCACTTCACCATTTACTTACCAAGGACAAATCTCGTACCAGAGATTCCATCACAGAAAGGAGACCATGAAGTAAGCCAATAACTTTGAACCAAATATTCATTGTATATTTTCATTTTCTTCTCTTTGTGCTTACCAACTGCCTGCACTTTTTTCTCATTTAGAATTATCTACTATTTGGAGTTAGCTAGTTTATTAACAGATTTTTTTAAAGTTGTAGCATCATAGAGCTAGAAGGCATCATCTAGGCCTCAACCCTCTAAGGCCCCTCCCAGCCCTGATCCCTCATCTTGTACCTAGGGAAATTGATGGCCCAGCAAGGCAAAATAACTTTAAGATCATACAGTCACTGGCAGAGCCCACACCGGAATGCAGATGATGTGTTTGGCTCCCTAAGTACTTTATGTACTGTGGCATGCTGCTTTTTTATGTACTTGGTTCAGTGTTATATATGTGTTGTGTGATGGATTTGTATGTTAAATATACGTAAATAATGGGAAAATACCGAAGTACAAGAAAATACTAAATGCTTAGAAATTCTTACCCAATTTCAGAATCATGTTAAATGCGTTTAAGCAGTCACCCCAAATCTCTGTTAATAGACCGTGCGTGTGCGTGTGCGTGTGTGTGTGTATTCACATATATTCTAACTTGTGTTGGTATTTTGTTTTTCCTTCTGAATGTTCTGACTCACTTTAGAACAGCAGACCAATAGAGAAGGTAGGGATTGAGCAAAGCCTTAAGTCTATTCGAAATCTTGGTTAGAGAAGGAACATGGCTACAGAAAAAATCTGGCCATGGTATGTAATTTTACTGTAAACAAAGTAAGTGTTCAAGCTGAAAGTGACATTTTTGGTACAAGCACTTGTTAACCCATAAAGGCTGTTTTACCCCAGAGCTTATGTTCTGTGCATCATTGTTGACTCTAGTTTAATATTGGAATCAGTGATGCACAATCCCATGTCACCAGTTTGCTACTCTTAGCTTTGTGAACAATGCTGAAGTCATTCTGATGTTGATCTGCCAACATAATTCTGGTATGAACTCATCTGGGTACCGCATTCTGGCTGTGGGATTGCATTTCTGCTTAAAAGCACATTGCCACTGTTGATATAAAAGAGGAGTGCATCCTTCACACACGAGAAACTGTAGATTACTTGTAATAGATAAAATCACTAGGAGACTTGCTCAAGGCAAAGAATGTGTCCATTCTTCTTTGCTCCTAGTCCTTCCACTACTGTTAGAAGGGTTACAGTCAGATTTGGCATCTACTGGTGGTCTCTAGGTTATAGATGGGGCAGTGGTGATTACAAGTCACTGTCCTTCACATACCCTACACTGCAACCAGAACAAACTACTTGCCCTGAATATATCCTTCACTTTCCTATTTCTTTGCCCATTATGCCATTTCCTATTCTTGGAATGACCATCTTATCTCAGGCTTTTGAAAATCCTACCCATCCTTCATGGCTCAGATCATCCCACCTCTTTTATGAAATGATTTTTCTCAGTCAGAAATGAACTCTTCCCCTCCTTTGAAATCTCAAATAATTTTTTTGTATCTGCCAGGCACTTTCTCATTATATTTCGTCTTGTATTTGTTTGTGATCATGTCTTGTTTTCTCCTCACTCCCAAGCACTTAATGAAATTGAATTAGCAAGCAGCCCCACAACTGCAAGGTTTCCACTTGCTAGGGTGGAAGGATTTCCTTTTTTTCTAGAAGACAGATGGACAGTGGTAGCAAAAGAACTCACTTTGGAATTCTCATTTCCACCTTTGGCAGGGTCCATGATTTCTGACGCAGGCATGCCATGAGAGGGAGGGAAGCACTCAAAAGGTGCTACAACAGACTCACTTAACTAATGCTGGTTGTAGAGCCTGAAGATCCCAGGCACACAAGAAATTTCAGGAAAAGACTATTGTCCCAAGGAGCATGTCCACAAACAGGGAAAGACATCAAGGAATGCCTTAGAGGTAGATGCAGTCATAGTTCCCCCTGCAGTGAAGTTCTACCTATCTCTTCTATCCCGTAATCACTGTATCAGGCTGCCCCTGTAGTGTGATGAAAACAAGTCTTCAGATGCCAACAGTGGCAGCCCTTCTCACTGGTTATATGCACTAGCTGAGGAGGCAGTTCCAGTGTAGCATTGATTGGGAGACTGTTGATAGCTATTGATTGCAGTGGCAATCTTCCTGCTTTGGGTCCAGGTGCACTGTTTTCTGGGTAGTGCTAAGTTTTTTTTCCTCCCTTTTTCCCAGTTCTTTTTTAATTCAATCACTAAACATTTCTCAAGCACCTCTGTGTTCTAAGTACCAGGCTAAATGCTGGGGATGTAGAAAGAGGCCAAAAACAGCCCCTCTCTCAGGGAGTTCAAGATCTTATTTGTTCGTTGATTTTACCTTGCTTTTGTGTGCAAGTTAATTCAAATTTAGCATGTCTCCGACAGAATTCCCTGTTACAGACGTTTCTGGACAGACTACTGCCATTACTGACTCCAATTCTCTTTTTTCATGAATACTACCAATATTCTCCCAGTCACTGAGGCTCAAGAACTTGGAGTTATCTTAAAGGCTTTCTCCTTTTTTCTCCTCTATATTCAATTTTATCACAAAATCTATTCCTCTACAGGCAGCTAGGTGGCTCCATGAATAGTGTTGAACCTGGAGTCTGGAAGATCTGAGTTCAGATCCTGTCCCATATACTTATTAGCAGTGTGAAACTAGGCAAGAAACAACTTCTCAAAGCCTCAGTTTCCTTATCTGTAAAATGGGAGTATTAGCACCTACCTCACAGAGTTATTGCAAAGATCAAATAAAAATATATATCTAAAGCATTTTGTAATCCTTAAACTGTTACAAAAATGCTAGTTACTAACAACTCAGGGCATCTAGATGACACAGTAGATAGAGTGCCAGGGCTGAAATCAGGAAGACTCATCTTCCCAAGTTCAAATCTGACCTCAGACACTTTGCTAGCTGTGTGACCCTAAGCAAGTCATTTAACTCTGTTTGCTTCAGTTCATCATCTGTAAAATGAATTGGAGAAGGATATGGCAAACCACTTTATTATCTTTGCCAAGAAACCTCAAATGGGGTCACAGAGAGTCAGACACAGCTGAACAACAAAAAGTCACAACTCATCACTGTAGTGTTTTATACCAAAAAAAAGTGCCATTGATAGAATTTTTAAGATGTACAGAAGAGAATATGAGGAGACTCAGGTAAGCAATATAGTTTTGAAAGCAATATTCAGGATATATATATATATATATATATATATATATATATATATATACACACAAAAATATAAAATTGGTGTTTTTAACCAATGAAAACCAGTTTGTCTGGCACAGTCCCAGTCACCCCATTTATGTATGTTGATGCTCATAAACCCAGATTCTGGGAATTTAACCCTTTTTAGGCTCTTACTGGATTGGCACAATTAGGGTTAAGTTCCCGACTTCTCTGCTCATTCTTTACTCCTTATTCGGCAGTTTAGAAAATATGTTCACTTTACTGGTCCTATAGATAACTGGAGAAGGTGCACAATTGGCATATTACTGGTCCTTTGTCTAAAATTCTTTATGTTTGAGCAAGGATACAGTCTTCCCAGCCCAACCCCACTGTGTGCTACCCACTTCAAGCATGAAGGCACATTGAGACCGTGCCCATTAGTAGCTGTCCTCTCCTGCGAAGCAATAAAGTTTGTTAAAGCTTTCTCTGTGTGGACTGCTGCCTTTCATTGGAACTTCCCTGCATGACAGTGCTTCGTAGTTTACAAGGTACTGCATATACCATCTCACTCCATACTTGAAATCATCCTGCGAGATTATAGCATACACCTTGTTTTCATTTTAAAGCTTAGGAAATGGACTTTCAGAGAGGTCATGACTTCCCTTCCAACACAGATCTTTTGATTGTGTTTTCCAATTCAGTGTTTCTTTAATATGCCATTCTTCCCATAACACAGAACTATATCGCTAGCCTCCTAATAGGCCTTTTGTACTCTAGTCTCCTCCAGTACATGTTGCCTGATACTAATCTGCTAGAACAAGTGACCTAAAACATTACTTTGCACATGATGTTCTTCTCTTCAAAAGTGGTTCTGCTCTACATGCTATTGTTCTTTTCCGTGTTTGGATTTGTTTCTTTTTTCCCATTGTTTACTCCATTGGTTACAACACTTCTATACAACTAGACTAACATCCAATGTGAAAGTATTTGCAGATCCTATACTTGACTGCATGCCGCCATGGGAGGGGGGCAGAGAGGGAGGGAAGAAAATTTGAAACTGAAGGGATTCTGGAACTGAATCTTGTAAACTATAAGTAAATAAACAAATCAATTTTTAAAAATGGTTCTACCACATCAAGTCCAAATTATTCTGTGACACTTGAAAGTCCTTTCCCAACCTGATTGTATCCTCTCTGTATCCACCACAAAAGTCCAATATTTACTCTCCATTCCACTATTTATCATGCTTATGTCTACATGGTAGGTTCCTATTATTTCTTTCTGTTCTAATGACTAGCCTCTTGCTCTATATAAATCCTGCCCATCATTCCATGTCTAGATGAAAAACCACTTTGAAAAGGCTAAAAGATTCATAGGATCACAGATCAAGAGGTGGAGGAAACCTCAGAGGTCATGTAGTCTTACTCCTTCATGTTACAGATACAGAAACAAAAGTTGAAGGAGATTAAGTGACTTGCCTAAGGTTATACATATACTAAATACCAGACTCCAGATCACAGTTTCCTTGAATTCCTATTGTACTTAGAGAGCCTATGTCATATAACTTAATATTTAATTTTTCTGTTTTATGATTTTAACTCTTCTCTGTTTCATGAATTTTAATCTTCATCCCACAATTATGATGTAAGCTGCTTAAGGCCAGAAATCATTCTTGAAGGCACTGTATCCTCCACAGTACCTAGAGTGGTATGGATGCCCCATGGACCAGGTGACTGCTAAGATCTCTTCCAACCCAAACTCTTGATATTTTGATAAGTGATTGTTCATGCATCAATTAATAATGTGTTGGTGTTTTTTTTTTAAATTTTACTTGTACTTTATTATTCTTGGCCCACAAATTTGCAAGATGGCTGATCAAACTTAAGGGAGGTTCAGTTTGTAACTGCGACTGGGTGTTACCTCAGTCAAACTGCAATCTGGGAAAGACCTTAACTTAAAAAGGCCAAGGTCTCCCACTGCATTTGGGGCCATCTCCAGTCCTAATCTGTGTCTTGCCCCTGGACCCAGATGGTTTCAGAAGAGAGAGTGAGGCTGGTAACTTTGCACAGCCCTCCCTCACTTAAATCCAATTCACTTGCCCGGCATGGCATCCCCTTCCTGATGTCATGGTTCTCTTTGGGAACAAAGGACCAACAACAACAGCAAATGAATTGGAGTTGTCCAGAATAGTAATTGAACCTGCAAGTCCTGGTCTCTTTAGATAAGGGTTCTAACCAAATGAGCCTGAGGAAGACCAGAAAGGAATGAGTCAGTCTATTTAATTGGGTCCCTAGAACCTGAAAACACATCTTGAAAATTACTGTCACAATAATACATGTTACCATGAGCCAGACCTTTGGTTTCAACAAGAGGCCCATCCCTGAAACATGACTAGTGTTTCCAAAATGTATCTCAGTCATAAGTCAATATAGTTACTAATTAGTGACTACCTGACGTTGTAGATTGTTTAGCTGTTCTGGAAAATAATTATGAATTATGCAATAAAAGTTACCAAATTGTTCATACCTGTTGACCCAGATTTTCAACTATTGTGACTATATCCCAAGGAGGTTATTAACAAGAAGAAATCTCCAGCATATGTACAAAATTATTCATATTCGCATCATTTGATGACAAACAGCTGGAAACAAAATAGGTGCCTGCTGATTGGAAAATTGCTGAATAATGTGGTATATAAATTTAATGAAATATCTTTTGACCAAGCCAGTCACTCTCTCATTTTTTTATATTATCTTGGTTTTCATGATACTGCTCTCTTCTGGTTCTCCCTCTTTCTGATTTCTCCTTCTCAGTCTCCTTAGCTAGATCTGTATACACAATTCACTGTGGGTTTCCCCTACTGTCATCTTCTGCATCTATACTATTTTGTTTGGTGACCCCATCAGCTCCCACTGATTTAATTATCATCTCTATGTGGATTATTCTCTATGCAGTCACGATCTCTCGTGACCTTACCCTGATCTCCTACTGCCTATGGTACATCTTGAACTGGATGTCCCATAGACATCTGGAGCTCTGCATGTCCAAAACTGAACTTTTTATCTCCCCAAGTTTGCAACATAGGTATCATCCTCAGCTCCTCACTCCCACACCCCATCTTATCTAATCGCTTGTCAAGTACTGTTGTTTCTACCTCCATAACAACAAACTGATCATCAAAATGATCTTAGCACATCCAGGTATGCGACCTCTTCTGTCCTCTGACACTACCAGCATCCTGTTGCAGGCCTTCATCACCTCACACCAGGACTATTTCCATAGTCTGCAGGTTGGCCTACCTGCCTCAAGTCTTGCCCCATTCCAGTCCACCCTCCATGCCGTTGTCAAACTGATCTTCCTAAAGTGCAATTTTGATCATGTCACTCACGTATTCAGTGAAATCTAGTGTCTCCTTGTTACTTATAAGATCCCTTATTTGGCTTTTAAAACCTCTCATAATCTGGCTCTTTCTTACCTTTTCAGTCTTCTTACATCTTGCTCCCCTCTCCTCTGTGTATTCTGTGATCAATTAACACCAGTCTCCTTGTTGTTCCTCACACAAGATACTCCATCCCTGGTCTCCATGTTTTTCAGTAGCTGTCCCCAAGGAGGGAATTCTTTCTCTCATTTTTTTCTCCTGACTTTCTTCAGGTCCTGGTAAAAATCCCACCTTCTGTAGGAAGTCTTTCCGAATCCCTATAATGCTAGCGCCTTCCCAGTGAGACAATCTCCAATTTATTTCATATATATATATATATAGATATATACATATATATATATATATGTATATGTATATGTATATGTATATCTATATATCTTGTTTCTACGTAATCGTTTGCATATTATCTCCCCCATTAGACTGTGAGATCTCTGAGAGCTAGTACTGTATTTGTTTTGTTTTTGTCCTATATTTTGTATCCCTAGGTCTGATACATAGTAAGTATTTAATAGATGCTTGTTGACTTGAATGAATGTGAAACATATGAAACAATGTGGGAAGACTTACATGAAGTGATGCAGAGTGGAGAAAGCAGAATTAAAGAAACAAAATACATAATAACTACAACATTGTAAATAAAGTTACATGGAGAGGCCGCAAAACCCAACCAAGTCAGTTACAAAAGTCAATGTTAACACTGCTATCAAAGTCAAAGGAGATCTCTTTTGTGAAGACAGTGCTTTATTGGAAAGATCATTGGATTTAGAATTACAAATTTATAGATGGAAGAGACCTTTGAGGTCATCTGGTCTATCCCTCATTTTACAGTTGAGGAACCTGAGATCCAGAGACATTAAGTACCTTGCCCACAATCACACAGGTAATAAGTAGCAGAGCCAAGATTTGAACCCAGTTTCTCTGACTCCAAATCCATTGTTTCCTCCACTGTACCATGCTATCTGCTACAAATTATAGGTTTAAATTCTGACTGCCATTTACTACCCTTGTGTGTTTGGGCAAATCATGTAATTAACTCTCACATGTCTTCCAGGTCTAAATCTACTGTCCTTTCTATGAACAACTGCTGGATTATTTTTCAGAAAATATACTTTATTGGGAGTTGGAGTGGGAGATTATTTGAGTTTTTGTTGGGAAGTGTCTGTTGTATCAAAACAAAATGTAACAACACATTTTTTAGATATGAAAAAGGTTAAGGCAGTTTCTGTTTGTGACCCACAAACCATGCTTTTTTGAACTTGAATTTGGTTGGTAACAGTAGCTAACTATTTCTCAAGAGATGAAGCAGAGAGCCTACTCATGTATGGTCTCATCCCACATTCCTATAAGCCACTGTGTGAATGTGGGTGATTTGTCTACTCTTCTGTAACATTATACAAATGTAACTGTACTCCAATGAGTGGAATCCAGAGTGGAAGTTATTTTAGGCTATGCAAGAGGCTGGTGGGAAAATGCTAGAACATATTCTGAGTCACTTAGTCAAATACCTTTCTTTCCACTTTAGAGTAGTGAAAACAAAAAACATAAACAAAAAAGCCTTGAAGTGAAAAGTTCTTCCCTTTGCAATTTGTTGTTTGAAATGAATTTAACTTATTCAACCCTTTTTGTCTACTAAACACCTTCTTGGTTTTGTTACTGGTCTGAAATATATGTGAAATAAAGTGTAGAACTATAGAATTTTAGAGCTAGAGAGGACCTGACAGGTGATCTAGTCCAATCCCCTTCTTTTACAAATCATAGGATTTAAGGGTGGAAGAGACCTTGGAGATTCCCCCTCGGGAGATCATTTTGAGTGTCATAACTGAGGCCAAACTTCAGCAAAAGTATGACATCTATGCAGTTGAGCATCTGTTCTCTCCCTTGTGTCTTTCCCAGTCTACCTGAAACTTCTTTCTTTTCTGTTTTATTCTTATTCTCGGTTCTTGTTCTCCTGCAAAGGTGATTCTTTTCAACTCCCATCTCTTCAATCTACAATCTCTCCTTTTACTGGTTCTTTCCCAGTTGCTTAAAAACATGTCCAGTTCCCTCATTCTTTAAAAAAAAAAGTCATCACCTTACCTTCTTCTCAGATGATTGTCCTCTCCTCCCTTTTCTAGCCAAATGCCTAGAAAAAAAGATGTCTCTGCTCGGATCTCCTTTCAATCATTTTTCAATCCTTTGTAATCTTGTTTCCAGCCTCATCACTGAATTGAAACTGTTCTCTCCAATCTAAAGAGACGAAGTCATTAAGTCTAGCTCATTTGTTTTACAATTAAGGAACTAAACTAGACTGGTTATGTGCCTTGCCTAGGATCATACAACTAATAAGTGTCTGAAGCAGGATTCAAGTCCAGCACTTTATCCGCTATACCATATTGTGTCTCAGAGAAGGTGGTGCCTGGGATGCCAAGAAGCAAGGGTACAAGGGAAAGACATTCCAGGCCTATGAGAAAGCCAATACAAAAGAGATGGGAGAGTAGGTGGGCTGGTATGACTGGACCTCAGAGTGAGGAAAAGAGTGGAAAGTTAGGAAGAGGCCATGTTGTAAAAATCTTTAAATGCCTGATAGGAGTTTATAACTGATTTTAGCAATAATAGGGAGCCATCAGAATTAGATGAGTCAGACCTGTACCTTAAGAAAATCACTTTGACAGCTATATAGAGGATGGATTAGCATAAGGAGAGACTTGAGGCAAGGAAATCAACTATTACAATAGTCCAGGCCAGAAATAATAAGCGCTTGAACTAAGGTAGTGGCTATGGGAGTGGAGAGAGGAATACATGCAAGAGATGCTGTTGGTTTAGGAATGACAAGATCCAGCAACTGACTGGCTCTGTGGGGAGAAAGAGAGTAAAGAGTTGAAGAGGACAAAGTTGCAAAACTAAGTGAACTAGAAGCATAATGATGCCCACCAGAGTGATAGGGAAATTTGGAAGAGAAGAGGGTTTGGGGAGGAAAATTTATGAGTTCAGTTTTGGGTATGTGGAGTTTGAAGTAACTATGGAACATTGAGTTTGAAACGTCTAATGGGCAGTTTGTGCTTTGGGACCGGAGCTCAGAAGAGAGATTAGGGATGGATCAATAGATCTGAAAGTCATTCACATAATAGACATAAGAGTTGAATCCATGGGAGTTGATGATAAAATCACTAAGTAAAAGTGTAGAGGGAGAAAAGGAGAAAAAGACCAGAAGAGAACCTTGGGGTACATCCACTGCTAGTGAGCATGACATTGGTGATGGACCAGGAAAGGGGGCTGAGAAGGAATAGTCAGACAGGTAGGAGAACCAAGAGAGAACCTTGTCATGAAAACCCAGAGAAGGGAGAATATCCAGGAGGAGGGGGTGACCGACACTGTAAATGCTATGGGAAGGTTAAGAAGAATGAGGTTTGAGAAAAGACGATTACATTTGACAATGAAAAGATTACAGGTGACTTGGGAGAAAATAATTTCAACTGAGTGTTGATAATAATAGCTAGCATTTATTTTGCACTTTGAGGTTTCCAAATCACTTTACATTATCTCTTTTTGTTTGTAAAAAAAAAAAGCAGATTATCTGTTTGATAAAAAGATTATTTCCTGGGGGTGGCTAGATGGTGCAGTGAATACAGCACTGGAGTCAGGAGGACCTGAGTTCAAATCCAGCCTCAGACACTTAACACTTACTAGGTATGTGACCTTGGGCAAGTCACCTAACCCTAATCATCCTGCCTTCCCTGCTCCAAAAAGCAACAACAACAAAAAAGATTATCTCTTTTTTGTCCTCACAATGCCCCTAAGTGGTGATTGCTATTAATTATCCTGATTTTACATTTTACATTTAGCATGAGGAAGCTGAGACAGAGATTAAGTGATTTGTCCAGTGTTGCATAGCTATTGAGTGTCTGAGGTTGGATCTGAACACAGGCCCTTCTGATTCCAGTTTCAGCAGTTACTGCACCACCTGGCTGCCTCATAATGAAATTAAAAGCAAGATTGCAGCAAGTTAAGGAAAATGTGAAAGGGGAGGAAATGGAAAGACCAAGACAATCTAACTCCAGCCTGTCTTTCCAGAAATATTACACATCGCTCTCGTATCTACGTAATTGGCTTAGGTGCCCTCCCTCACCAATGACATCCCACCTATTGGCTGTATCCCAGATGGCTGGCATGCTCTCCCATCTCTCCTCTGCCTCTCAGAATTCTTCCTTTCCTTTAAGATTCAATTAAAGGGCTACCTTGTATATGAAGTGCCTCTTGATCCCCGCCCCCACCTGCCAGTGTCCTCATCCTTCCCAATCACCTTCTATTTTGTACATCCCTATACATGTACAGATTTCTCTAGATAAAGTGTAAACTTACTGAGGGAAGGGACAGTTTGACTTGTGTCTTTGCCCAGCACCTACACGATACCTGGCATGTCTTGGGTTGTTTTCCAGTCATGTCTGACTCTTCATGACCCCATTTGGGCTTTTCTTGACAAAAACCCTGGAGTGGTTTGCCATTTCCTTCTCCAGCCCATTTTACAGTTGAGGAGACAGAGGCAAAAAGGGTTAAGTGACTTGCCTAGGGTCACACAGCTAGCAAGTGTCTGTGGCTAGATTTGAGTTCAGGTCATCCAGAGTCCAGGCCTGGCACTCTATCCACTGAGCCACCTAGCTTCCCACCTGTATAGTAGATATTTAATCAATAGTTGTTCATTGGTTGACTGATATGAAGGTGCTAGCTGCTAAGGATGTGAAGGGTGCTTCCTGCTTACCTCATGTGAATTTTACAAGAAGACTTAAAAGAGTTTTAGTTAGTCAATCAACAAATAAGCTTTTATTAAGCACCTACTATGTACCAAGTACCATGCAACCCTGGCATGCAAATACCAAAATGTCTTGGTCCTTGCCCTCAAGGAGCTGAGATACTACTGGGAAGATGCAGCATGTTTAGTAAGAGGTAGATTTGGTTATCTATGTACAAGAACCACAGAGTAAGAGGAGTGGGGAGGGGAAAACTGACACCTGGGGGGATCAGGGAAGGCTTCTTGAAAAAGATAACCCAAGAGCTGAACCTTGAAGGGAGTTAGGGGTTCTAAGGGGTAGAGATGAGAAGGATGGAGAGTGTTCTAGGCACAAGAGACAGATGCCTCTTCAAAGGCACATTGGTAGAAACCCATGTAGAGCAGTGGATTGGAGTGTAGGGGGTGGGGATAGGGGTAGGGGTAGGGGTAGGTAATGTGTAATCAGCCCTGAAAGGTAGACTAGAATTAGGTCATAAAGGTCACTAATCTCCTTAAGTTCTGAAATGATCCTGGAAAGATAGGCCTGAACCAGATTGTCTCAGTCCTTCCATTTCCTCTCCTCTCTCCTTAACCCTCTGCAGTCTGGCTTCTAATTTTATAAAGCAGCTAGGAGGTGTGGTAGATAGAGCATTGTACCTGGAGTCAGGAATATCTGCGCTCAGATCTAACAGAAATGTCCTAGCTGTGAGATCTTGGACAAATTACTTGACCTCCACACCACTTACTCCCAGTCCTCTCATATAAACCCTTTGGATATCATCTGAAAGGTTATAGAACCCTACCTTAGTCTGTCAGATACTTTTGCAGACTTGTAGACCTTATCTGTCCATCAACAAGTTTTCCTGAGTACTTACTCTGTGCAAGGCACTGTACCTTATAGGATATAGACATGAATAAGAAAAGTCAGTGACCTCAGGGAGCTTATAGTCAAATTGAGGAAGAAAAACAAAAGCAAGTATACCCAAAAAGATAGCACATTCTTCTTTTCAACTTCAGTCTAAGGGCCAAACAAGTGATACAGAAACTACTTGTTATAGGAATTTAGAGAGGAGAGAGCTCATTGTAGGTTGGGTAGCCAGAGAAGGGTTCATGGAGGAGCTGGAAGGGTATTGCACAACTGGGTGAAGAATCCTGATTCCGTGATGGGTGCCAGTTGATCATCCAGTTTGGGGAAAGTGGAGATGCATATGTGAAAAGTAAGCGTAATTACCTATTTGAAAAGGAGTTGCATGGGGAAAGAAAAAAAAAAACCAGAGGCAGAAATAGTTAGTCTTTCTGCCTCCAGTCTCCCTATCCATCCTATACACAGCTGTGAGAATAATCTTTTCCAAATATTGTTTTCACTCTGTCACTTGTCTGCTCTGAATAATTTACAGTAGTTACCAATTAAGTCTGATTCACGCTGGCTGGCCTTCAAGGTCCTCTACTAACCATTACCTTTCTCCTCTCCTGTCTCCATTAATAAAAATAACTAGTATTTAGATAAGACTTTAAGGTTTTCAGAGCACTTTACGTATATTATTGAATTTGATCCTCACAACAACCCTATGAAGTAGTTATTATGGCTATCTCCCATTTACAGACAAAGAAACTTGAGGGGGAGAGAGGTTTTAAGTCATTTGCTCAAGTTAAGGCAGGGTAAGAACTCAGATTTCCTGGACTTCAAGACTAGAACTCTAACCTTGCTGCTTTATTCTTTTTTTTTTT
>CM053582.1:505692651-505714654 GCA_028627135.1 Pseudochirops cupreus
TTCCATTGATCCACTACTCTATCCCTTAGCCAGTACCAAGCAGTTTTGATGACTGCTGCTTTGTAATACAGATTAAAATCTGGTAAGGCTAGGCCACCTTCCCTAGCATTTCTTTTCATTAATTGCCTTGATATTCTGGACTTTTAAAGTCCCTTCTAAGGTGTTTTAAGAGCTCTTTTGAGGCTTGATTTTTTTTTTTACATAGAAGTAGCTGTTTTTATTTCATTATCTTCTTCTGAGTTTGAACCCAGATCTTCTCTATTACCATAATAACTATCCTTGGTCAGGTTCTTTTTCCTTCACTTACTCTTTTTCTTAAGTGACTTATTTCTTAGCTGTTAACTTTGTGTTATAATTGGGCTCTAGTCCTGAGTTGTGGGGCATGATGTCTCAAGCTTCAGGCTTTTCATGCTATTGTTTTCTGAGCTTTATCTGGGGGACTGATCTTAGGTACTCCTCTCTACCCCTGAGCTGCATCTAGGGCCCCCAGCAACCCTGTCATTGCAAATGCTCTTATTTCCTGTGATCCCTGCTGTGACTTCAAGCTTGGGCTCACCACTCTGCTCTGGAAACAAAACAAAGGACTCTGTCCTACTGCATGTGACTACAGCCAATAGTTCCCCAGCCCTTCTGCCCTCAACCACAGTCACAGCCTGGAACTATGTTTATTCAGCACACCTGGGCCCTATGTCCTGCATCAATGGAGTGCACTGCAATCTTCCCCAATCAGCTGTCTGACCCTCACACTGTTTGTGGAGCAAAAGTTCCTGAAGCTGAAGCTGCCACTAACACAGCTACCTCCAGGACTTGTTGTTTATTGACTCTGTAGTATCTAGGGGAGGTATCTGCCCTTCAATCAAGTCAGACCACCACCCTGGGAGGTCAAGTCTTTCCTAACATCCTCCTAAATTGTCTTAGGCTGGATAACTGCTTTCAATTATTTCTGTTGCTCTAAATTTCACTTTGAGGCAATACTTTAAAATTATTTGTAGGAGAAGTAGAGAGAGCCACGTAATGTCTTGCCTTATTCTTCCACCTTCCCAGAATGCTCTCTGAACTTTGAAGTTCTTAATTTGTTTCTTTCAGAATGGTAAAGATGGGCTCAAAAATGTTTAACAAGGAGATGGAATCCAAATTAAATAAGAGCATGGTAAGAGCATTGTCAATTAAAAAATATTGTTGAGAATGGGAGAGGTGTGGCAGGATTAAAGAGATTATAGTTGTAATAGAAATTTTTGATTTTTTAATCTTTTATTATTTGAGATTCAAAGTCATTCCTCCTGCAAATTTTAGTTAGCTAAAAATCTGTCTTCTGTTAATATTTAACCTCATATGATCAAAACCTATTTCATTTGTTGTGAAAATCTACTTAAAGCCTTAAACATTCCTTTGATAATAAGCCAGAAGAATATCAACTGTCTCTACTCTTTAGTGATTTATAAATCTTCCTCCTCAACTAGCCTATCCATGAATCCTCTAAATGTAGTTTAGACTGTCATCTGATTTAGTTTACCCATAGAGTTTGTTGGATGAAGTTTGTTTCCTTCAGGGATATATGAGATTATGACTCTGCTTCATGATGTTGAAGGAAGCAGTGAGATTATGACTCTATCTTTTCTTTTACTTTTATGGCCTAAGAAGAATATACAAGATTGCAATCTGTAAAAGAATTATTTCTCTGTCATTATGACATAATTTTGCTTACGTATATATACATATATATATATGGAGAGAGAGAGAGAGAAAGAGAGGAAGAGAGAGAGAGAAAAGGAGGGAGAGAGAGAGAGAGAATTTCTCCCATAACAAATTTGGTGACTACGAAGGGAGAGGCAAGGAGATTAGAAATACTGGGGCTTCTACTTCAGAAATTCTGTGTGCACAAGAATAGATTGACCTTGGAGAATTTTGGAGAGAAAACTCAGTCATAAAGTCATAAAGACTACTGTTAAAAAAATGCACAAAGGTTTGTCCTCTATGTGTTCCCATGTATTTATCTGTATTTTCTTTTCTTTTTTTGTCTCTTGCATTTGAATAATCAATACATTGAAACTTTTGGGGTGTTTGGGCCACCCAGATATTCTGATGAGCAAGGTACTGTACTTCAAGTGTCTAAAGCAAGACCTAGAATGAGAAAATTTGGATTTTAACAGATTAGACAAGGCATTTCCCCCCCAAACCTTGAGCCCTGTTTGCCTCAGTATCTTGTGCATTTTTATTTTAACCTCACTTTTCTTGCAGGCACAAAAACAAGAGACTTTTCTGAGTGTTGTGGCTATTGTTTCTGCGTCAACTAGGGTTAAGTGGTCCTGGCCACTGATTAAGTAGTCCTGGGTCTGTGGTTCTGGTCTGGTGGAAAGCACTTCAGGGGTTTACTCTGCGGTCTGGTTCTGGGTCTGATTTTGATTAGACTCTGGTAGGGTCTGGTGCTATGGGTTGATGACTGGTTAAGTGGTCAGAATGCATGTGTGGTGACATACCCAGTGTTATATTGAGGATAGATCAGAAATCACCTGAGAGTCTCACTTTCTGTTTCTGTCTCAATTATCTATTTTATAGTGTTGTTGCCACCAACAACAAAAATTGTAATGACATAGAAAAATCCTTTTTGAAGGGTTCAGTAAATTGGTTCTGTGAATTGGCTTCAGTGATTCTATTTGTTAGGAAAAAAATTGGTTCCAAAGCCATTCTCTTTTTGGGTCCCTCAGAGTCTGGTTCAAATATTTGAGGTAAAATTTTTTACTCTAAAATATGGGACCTAGTCATTCCTTTTCTTCTAGATACACATTTATGGGTTGTCTCCTGGCTAACTGGGGAAAAAATTACATTCAAGAAATCCAAATTATCTAAAGCCTAGTTTAAAAATGTCTGTGAAAATATTTGGACAGGATTAATTTCAAGGGAAAGATATCCTTAGTCCTGAGAAGGATTCTTTCATTTTAACACCCTGTGTAAGCCCAGATTGGTTAGATTGGCACATCAATACTTTTATTAGATGTTTTATTGGCACATTTGGGCAGACCCCTAAACTTGAGAAACAGGCTGCCCACTAATTGACTTTGACAGCAATCCCTACAGATGTGTCTGTAGCTTTGATAATCAGAAAACCCCACCTTCTTATGTAAGTAGAGAGTCTGGGTCCTGGTTCTTACTCATAGAATGATATACTCCTTTAACTTTTCCCCAAAAAAAGCAGTGGGAGAATAATAAACTGGAGCAAGTTTAGGGACCTTGGCCAAGGTGCAAATGAATATCCTGTAAAATGGTGGGGTAGACTAAAAAACAGCCTTGAAACTGTATGTAGATGGTGCAGCTAGGCGATTCAGTGGAGAGAGTAGGGGTCCTGGAGTCAAGTGGACCCGAGTTCAAATCTAGATACAACTACTTACTAGTTGTGTGACCCTGGGCAAGTCACTTCACCCTGACTGCCTCATAAATAAAATTTTTTAAAAAAATAAACCATATGCAGGAATTGAGGATCCAACAGATCTCATGGTGGTCAAAATAATACTCATGTTACTGACAGGTAAAGCTGAAGATGATATCAGGGACTATTTTTTAAACCTTAGCTCCTGGGTGGGAAGCCAAAACACCCAACATTGTTTCTCTCATGGACTATATCTATAACTGTGGAATAAAAGAGTAACAGGGAAAATGGGCTGATCAAGAATCTGAAGAGTCTAGTAAGCTTGAATTTGGCAAAACAGTGTGGAAAGGGTGCTGAACTTGGGGGTCACAAGAGCTATGCTTCATTGCTGCCTATATGACCTTAGACGAGTTCTTTTGACCTCTCTGGGCCTAGGTTTCCCCATCTATTAGATGAAGAAGTTGGACCAGATAGCCCCTAAGATCTCTTCCAGCTCCAAATCTGTGATCATCTGTTAATAAGAGGGTAATGTGTGATCATTTGGAAAGTTAAGTGAGACTCATCAATAGCAAGTATGGCTTTATCAAGTATATGTTAACAATTCAACTTCATGCAATCAAATAATCTCAAGATAGGAAAGGAACCCAAAAGCCCTCTAGTCTACACGTGTAGAGAAAGTCCCTCAACAACATCCCCAGTGAGTGGTAATACAGTCTTCACTTGAAGACTACTAGTGAAGGAGAATTTATTGCCTCTTGAGGTAGTCCATTACACTATGGGACAGCTCCAATTGTCAAGAAATTTTGCTTGTTTATAGCCTTTGATCATTTATCTTTTGGGGAATGACTATCAGTCTTATACAAATTTCTTGTTTATATATTTTTGGATACCAAATCTCTATCTGAGTAATTTGATACAAATATTTTTTTTCTCATCCAACCACCTCCCCTCTTGTCCTTAGTGCAGACACTAACAATGGCCCAGATGTAACAAGACAGAGTTTTAAAAAGGTAAATGTAGTCTTACAATTTTTTAAAATTGTCTTCATAAGTACGGCATTGCTGAAGCTTGCTGAGGTGAAAAAAAAATCTGGGTACTTTAGTGGACTACAAACTCAATATGAGTTAACAGTATGACATCACACTCCTAAACATAATCTTTGTCTTCCATAAGAGAGGCACAGTGTATTCTACTGGTCAGAACACACTTGAAGTATTGTGTTTAGTGCTGGCACCACAGTTTTGAAAGGACATTAATGTTTACAAACACTAAATGTGTGTGTGTAGTGAATATCTGTACAATGTGAATGTGTAATGACTGTTTACCTTGGCATCTTGAAACTGGGACTTTTCACCTCCCATAGAACTTCAAAGCAAACTGTAAGAAAATTATCTTTTAGCAGGCTCCAGAAAATATCTATAAATGTCTGTCAAAATACATTTCCAATTATTGTCAAGTATTACTTTTTGGGAAATAGTATTTTGTTTTATGAATGTTTCTAGATTTTTTTTCTTAGAGTACAGAAGGGGAGTTGAGAAATAGAAACTGATGCAGTTTTTCATGCAATGACATAGGACTGGCATTACACAATAGTAAAAAAAATCTACTATGCAATTCATAAGATTAACCATTTTTAAACAAATAATTTAACTTGAGGATTTATTAATTTCTAAGTGTTAAGCATTTTACATTAAACAATATTCATTTAATTTTTAAAAGGACATTAAGTTGTGGTGCAACATTTGAATCGAAGGGTCAAGGAATTGAAGACTGTGCCTTAAGAGAAGACACAATCACTGTCTTTAAATGTCAGTAAAAAAAAGTCAGTAAGATTTTGAGTCAGAGGGGAGAATGGATGCACATTTTACATGTAGGAGGGTAATTGGCCCCTGACCAATTCCTTTGGGGGATAGTGGATTCCCCACTGAAGGTCTTTAATAAGAGATTGTATGAATACTTCTTGGGAATTTTGGAGAAAGGATTTTGACACAGGTTGGCATCAGCCTAGACTTCTGAGATTCCTACCAATGGTGAAATTGGATAAAAAGTAATTTCAGCAAAGGGCAAGTTGTAAAAATTAACTAATAAATAATACAAAAAAGGTAATCCTGCTACCTTGCATTTCATATAGCAATTTCCATAGAAATAAAAACTATTCGAGTCTTTTTTTAAAAATTGCAATTCAATAAAAGAACATCCCTATGAAGTGATAGGATCTCAACAGGGAGCAGCTATATGTAAGAGTGACAAAGGTATGCAGTTGCCTGCAGATACCAATTACACCCTAGACTTATTTAAATCACCGTGATGCTTTTCTTTTACCCTTGACACTGGCATTGGGGAAGGTACGATGGTAGAAAAACAGCCCCTAGGAGTATGTTCATTGAACTGGTTGTTACTTAGGTGATGTAAATTGGTGTGCAATTTAAAGGAAAGGGGGGAAGGAATAAGCATGTACCAGATATTGTGCTCAACATTTTACTATTATTTCATCTGACCCTCACAACAACCCTGAGAGGTAGATATTATTAATCCAATTTTACAGCT
This sequence comes from Pseudochirops cupreus, assembly GCA_028627135.1. Taxonomy (NCBI): domain Eukaryota; kingdom Metazoa; phylum Chordata; class Mammalia; order Diprotodontia; family Pseudocheiridae; genus Pseudochirops; species Pseudochirops cupreus. The sequence goes on from CM053582.1 coordinate 505,698,563, forward strand.
GAGGAAACTGAGACAGAGGTTAGGTGACTTGTCCAGGCTCACACAGCTGGTAAATATCCTAGACAAGATTTGGACTCAGTTCTTCCTGACTCCAGGCCCAGCTCCACCAAGCTGGGAGAGGATTGGTGAATATGTGTAGGATGGGATGAATCTTTTAGGAAGAATGATTGCACTGGAAAGAGTACATGAATTGAAAGTAGGAACATGAGCCTGTGGGTATGGGAGAGAGGCTTGATTTGAGAAATTATCAAGGGGTTGAATCTAGGACAAGTGTGATGCTGGAATTCCCCACCTGTTCATGGGACCTGGAGAGATTGAGTGTGCCATGAAGGGGTACATTAGGGCAGCAATGATGAATGGTCAATGATCAGATTAAGACCAGTACAATTTATCTGAAGCAGCATTTTATGAGTTCCATCTGCCCTCTGCATAAGAAAGGAAGGCACTCAAGAAGACACAAGGAGACCTAGAGCTCAGGGCATGAAGGTCATATGAATGGATCAGTGACATGAGATCTTCATAAAAACTTCTTCTATGTCTATCACCACTATCACATAACTACTAATTGCATGTTGCAAATTCTAGGTCTGCTTACATTCCCAAGTACTTTTTTTTCCCATGCAGAGACTATTGGAAATTCAGAACTGTGACATTAAGATATACCATAGGGGTGGCTGAATAGAGCACTGGTCCTGGAGTCAGGAGGACCTGAGTTCAAATCCAGCCTCAGACACTTAACACTTACTAGCTGTGTGACCTTGGGCAAGTCACTTAGCCCCAATTGCCCTACGTTCCTCCCTCCAAAAAGCCAAAAAAAAAAAAGATATACCATTTCAGACAAGGCTTCTTCATCTATGTTCTTAGAAAGCTAAGATCATTCCAAGGAGAGGGCACTAAGATCAGTGTACAACCAGTCTTAGCTGACATCTTATCTTATTGGCTACCTGTCCAGGTTGAGCATATACACTAACTTCCTCTACCTCAATCTTCACTTTCATCATTATCTCTAAATCAAAGTTCACTCTGGAAACAAAATCCAAACCCTCAGGAATTCATAATTGGACAGACCCACAAACTGATAGGGATCTATACCCAAACACACAAACCAGCTCTGACTTCACTCTGCTGACCACTATGCTTTCACATAACCATGTTACTCTGGAATCTTATATTCTTTCTCATCACACATTCATGCTACTATCCACTTTCCCTAAAGGATTCTACTTTCATTCTCCTCAGGTATTTCTCCAGGTTCCATGCACCCAGAAGCTGATTTCCTAACCAAACCAATTACTAGCCTCAGGAGAAGATCCTGACCACTCTCTGATACTAGGATGTAATTTGCGACTGCAATCAATGAGTACTCTTCAGTTCAGAGACATAGACCTTTCCCCTTCACACTTAATGAAATTTATATTCATTCGCCTAAGAAGGAAAGGATGAAATACAACACAGAGAGAAAAATAGCAAAGCCTATGTTCCCTGATTCATGGTGGCCCCAATGAGGAATTAAAGACTCTTGGCACCCGCTTACTCACCAGAAGACTTACTGCATTTCTTCCTAGGTCACCACCACCTGGGAAGAGAAAGACTGGAGTGCCCCATTGCACCCTTTTGTATGAATATTCAGCCCTGGCCCAACAGATAATTAGAAACATTTTCACTGGGGTGGCTAGGTGGCTCAATGAAAAGAGCACTGGTCCTGGAGTCAGGAGGACCCGAGTGCAAACCTGGCCTCAGACACTTAACACTTACTAGCCATGTGACCTTGGGCAAGTCACTTACCCCCAATTGCCCTGCATTCCCCCTCCAAAAAGAAAAAAAAGATTTTCATCAGGCCACAGTAAGATGACAGGAAACAATTCCAGACTACCCACATATGGTCTACAGTAGAAGGCAGTTCCCTCTGCATATGTATAGAAACAGTCTCACTAAGGCCCTCAAATAGGTTGGTAGCAAACAGAGCACACCATGAATGTTCAAAGGGATAGGCCCTTATTAGCCAATCCTCCATTATAAATCTTTTCCTGAATTATTTTTCATTGCTTCCCTTCTACAATGCTTCACTTCTGGTTTCTCAATGTGTTTTTTTCTTTCTCTATATGCTTTCCCAGTTTTTATCTACTAGTTTGATTTGTTATAATTCCCATAGAATTCTCCTTTTCTTTTTTGAGGCAATTGGGATTAAATGACTTGCTGAAGGTCACATAGCTAGTTAAGTGTCTGAGGTCAGGTTTGAATTCAGGTCCTCTTGACTCCAGGGCCAGTGCTCTATCCAACGCACCATCTAGCTGGCCCTAATTCCCATAGAATCAAACAATTTTAGAACAGGAAGAAACCTGGATGTTCATCTAGTCATTGAACTCTAGAATATTAGATTTTTAAGAGATCTTGGAGGTCATCTGGTCTAATAAAAATACACACAAATCTTCAAATCTATATTCCTGATAAGTAATGAGCCATTTTTCCTGTGAAAGCCTCCAGCAATGGGGAACTTATTTACCTACTGAAGCAGTACATTCAAAATTTTTTGTACAGCTCTCATTGTCATGACAGGCTTCCTTTTATTGAGTCAAAAATCTGCCTTCCTGGAACTTCCATCCATTGTAATTTTCCCTTTTGGGACTGTAATGGTAATGGGAATTTGAAGATCTTCCATGCCCCTTAATAAGCTTAAATTGAATTTGAGGACCTTTCCTAATTTGAAAATATACTCTGCCCCCTAATAGGCTGCATGTGCTCACCTGGAGCCTGTGGTGGGAGGCTTGTTTTTCAGGAAGGCACAACTTTTGTTACTTTGTAATCAAGTGAGTCACAAGGGTTGTGATGTTCTCTGACCCTGGAGAGGGCTATATACACCTCTGAGGCAAGGTTTTGCTTTGGGGCTCCCTCTGGGAAGAGTTGTCTGATTTGGCCAGATGAGACTCTGGGCAGCCTTGAGCCCCCTGGCTTTGAAAACCCAGATGTTGGTGCTTCTCTCTCTGGTGACTAATTAGGTATGGATGTGATGTTCAGACAGCTAGAAGCCCTGTCTGCTGAACTGTGTTATTTTCTCTGTCTGTATTTTTGTCTGCTTGTATTCTGTTTGTATTCTCTGAAGTTCGGGGTGCTGACTTTTTCCCAAAAACTAGGTAAATGATATATGTTTGATTGATTAAAGTAAAATTGTTAACCCTTTTTGAGATGCTTTCCTTTAGAAAAACAGATCAAAGAACCTGTGCTAGCAGCCACCCTGGGTATGCTAGAGTGCTTGCTGATACAGGGATCAAACAACTAGAGAGTAATCCTTTTTCTATGTAATCCAAATTCTTCATTTTGTTGATGAGGAAACTGAAACTTGGTGAATCTAGTGATTTGTCCAAGGTCATACATCTAGTTAATGGTCAGGCCAGGATAATAACCCAGGTGTCTTCACTCTTAATTCCAATGCTCTTTCCACCACATCACAGTGCCTTTCTCACCCAATTTACTTGCAGGAACTTATCACATCAGTGTGGTACCTATAGTAGAGGAATTATGGTGTAGTGATTAGGGTACATGGAATGAGTTAGGAAAACTCTGGTTAAAATCCCATTTCTGACACTTGGTAGCTGTGATACCCCAGTAAGTCATTAACATCTTTGTGCCTCAAGAATTCTCTAGAAATTCACATTTATCAGATTGGCTAATACGACAAAACAGGAAAATGATAAATGTTGAAGAAAATGTGGGAAAATTGGAACACTAATGCATTGTTGGCAGAGTTGTGAACTAATCCAACCATTCTGCAAAGCAATTTGGAACTATGCCCAAAGGGCTATAAAACTCTGCATACACTTTGACCCAGCAATACCACTTCTAGATCTGTGTCCCAAGGAGATCATTAAAATGGGAAAAGGACCCAAATGTTCAAAAATATTTATAGCAGCTATCCAAAGAATTGGAATTGAGAGGATGTTCATCAATTGGGTAATGGTTGAACATGTTGTGGTATATGAATGTAATGGCATACTATTGTGCTATAAGAAATGATGAGCAGGCAGACTTCAGAAAAACCTGGAAAGACTTATATGAACTGATGTTGAATGAAATGAACAGAACCAGGACAACATTGTACACAGTAAGAGCCACATTGTGCGATGACTGACTTTAATAGATTTGCTCTTTTCAGCAATGGATCTAAGACAGCTCCAGAAGACTCATGATGGAAAATGCCATCCACGTCCAGAGAAAGAACTTAGAGTCTGAATGCAGATGGAAGTATACTATTTGCTCTCCTTTTCTTTTGTTGTTTTGTTTTTTTCTTTCTCATGGTTTCTCCCATTAGTTCTAATTCTTCTTTACAATATGACTAATGTGAAAATATTTAATATGAATGTACAAGTAGAGCCTATATCAGATTGCACACTTTCTTGGGAAGGGGGGAGGAGAGAGAAGGGAGCAAAATTTAAAACTAAAAATCTTATGGAAGTGAATGTTGAAAACTAAAAATAAAGTAATTAATTATTTAAGAAAAGAATTCCCTAGGATTTATCTAAGTCATAGAAGGTTTGAAATCTACTTTGGGAAAGGAAATTCTCATACTAGAAGTTTCCCCATGGCCAGAAAATCTCCCATCTTTCACATGTTGTCCATTAATTGATTCTTTTGCACCACTGGAGTACATGTATAGTCAAAGTAAATCATGAGCCTTTGACCCTCATGGCTAGTCAAATATAGATTTGGAATACTAAAATTGTGATTTAAATTCCTAAATGGAATTTTCAAGGGTTAATCTTCTAAAAAGGTGATACAAATCTTTACAGAGGGTTTGTGAAATAGAAAATCTTATTATTAGCATGATGTTATCACTTAGTAAAATACAAAAGTAAGAAGGAAAGAAAAAAGAGGAAATTCTGATTTAGAGTTTTTAAGATTGAAAGTATTAAGAAATTAAAAGGGAAATGAAGTTACTACCATCAAAATTACTTTGAGACATGATCATAGATTCACCTTGTTCTTGTAGTATAGTTGTATAAAGAAAGTGTGTCAGTCATTGAACAACTTGGGGGATTTCCTAAATAGGTAAGTAATAGAGTATAAGGAAGTTTTCCTAAACAACCAATAACAATGTGTGGAAAAGCTCCTCAATTAACCTGATGAAACTATACTGTTGTTGACCTTTGGATGAAGGCAACTGATGAACCCTAGATAGCTTCTAAAGATTGGCTGAGAAAATCAGCTGTGCCCCTTGTAGTCTAGATAAAAAGCATGCTGGCCCCACCCTAAGTAAGTAATCTCTAAAGAAAGAACTCAGCCACTGTATTTGCTCTACACTTTTCCTTTTTTCTTGGAGAGAGCAGCAAGCCAGGACGGATGGGATTTTTTCTCTCCTCCCTGCCCCTATTAACAATAACTTCCTGTAACAAAAGGGCATGGCAGTATACAAAGAAAGAGTTTAGCTGCAGAGCTGAGTTAAGTTGGCAAGAGCTTGATATTACTCAGGAAATGGTAGACTTGAAAGCCAAAACTCCCTTTAGTTCTAGGGTATTGGTCCTATTCTTCCTAAAAGTACACAGTATTATCCTCGGTCAGGATTTCAGTTGCGATCAAACATGGAGGTGGTAAAGAGCAAGACCAAACATCAGCTGGTCCTAGAATATGGTTTTTTTTGCTCAAGTACACATTTAATAAAATGGCCTAGTTAAAAATAAAAGACAGAAAAGAAAAAATATCTCTCCAATAAATCTAAGGCACATTCTTCCATGAAATATATATCATCAATGACAAGAATAATCAAATACAGAAACCAAGTATGAGGGGGCTGCTCAAAGAGAATACAATGGATGGACAACTAACACCTCTGGTACCATTGGGTGTCCTATGTCTTCTCCTGATGTCCTATCTGCTGCTTTTTCTAGGGTGTAACCCCTGGATTGAGCAAGTCACTCTGCTGAAGCCCCTTGGGCCTGCTCCTGAATGGGGCATGATTAAGATTCTTCACTGTGGTTTCTCGGGTCTCCAGCTTCAGGCGTATCTGTAATCTCTTCACAAGGTATTATTATGCACCTCCTAAGGACAATACTACTATGATCAAGATATAGTCTCTGTACTCATGGAGGTCAGGGTGGAGAATTCTTAAACAAATAACTATAGTACAAAATAGAACATGAGAGGTGCATGAGAGAGATACAAATATAATACTATGCAGGATTCAAGAAAGAAAAGACCCTTTCTGATGGGTGTGTGTGTGTGTGTGTGTGTGTGTGTGTGTGTCTGTGTATGTCTGTGTGTGTCTGGGGGGGGGGGCAAGAGAAGTCAGGGAAAATTTCAATAAGGCTTTTGAGCCAGGTGGAATTTCAGTAGGTAGAGCTGAAGTTATATTCTAAGTTTAGGGAATGATGTATTCCAATGAATGTTGATCCCTTCCTCCAATGAGTGTTGATCCCTTCCAAGTTGTGACCTAATGAATCTATATGCTTATTCCAAAGATGCTGCCAATATTCAAAATACTTTTAAAATTTGTCTTTGGGAATCAACTTTAGGCCAAGTTTGTGGGTCACATAAGAGTAACAGTCTCATTCTTTTACAGCAAGAGTTGGCAAACTATTCACGGGCCAAATACAACCCACAGTTTGTTTCTACACAATCCAGTGAACTAAGAATGATCTTTACATAATGTACAATAACCTTCTGGAGGGCTGAATTTGGTCCATTGGCTGTAGCTTGCTGCTCTGCTTTAGAGTCAGACTTCAGGTTTGTTGTTGTTGTTTTAAACAAAAAAACAGTATTCCTCAGCTCAGTCATCCAACACCTTTAACAGATTTGGGCTTCCAATTACTTATGACCCTTTACAGAAATCAAATAAACTTTGAAAGGAGGAAGACTTGCCACTATGGAGAAGATTCTAAACAGTCTGCATCAGGCTTCAAAGGCAATTTCAAAGAAAGACCTGTTATAGATACTTCAAGTTAGAATAGATCTTGAGCATCATCTAGTCTAACCATCAGCTTTAACAGAAGAAAGTGAAGCTCAGGGAGGAAAAATCCAAGGTTATACTACTAGAGAATGGCAAATCTGGGACAATAACCCAACTTCCTGACTCCTCGGGCCATGCCAATGTCCTTTCCACCAGAGTTTGCCATTCTACTTGGTCCATACTCTATGCCAGGGTTTCTTAACCTCTTTTGTGTCCTGGACCCCTTTGGTTGTCTGGTGGAGCTAAAAGACTTCTCAGAATAATGCATAAAATAAAATACATTGGATTATTAAGGAAACCAATTACACTAAAATACAGTTATCAAAATATTTTTTTTAATACAAGCTCATAGAACATGAGACATTAATAGAAACTCTGTTCTAAACACAGTTCTAGTTGTGCTGCTTCTCCTGTAAACAGAGCCTGAGGCTCTGTCATGACAGAAAAGGAGTCAGTCCACTCCCTTGAGAAGCTTCAGAGAGAAAACATATTTATTAGACAATGTACACACATGTACAAAGCAAATACTAGCAAATGCAAAACTGGCTAAATTAGGGATCTTGAAGGGAAGCAGATGAAAGATTTCTTTTGAAAGGAAACTATTTCATTCTGATTTCAAGCTATGTTATCACTTATAATGGAAATCACTGAGATATTAATCAAAACATAACCAGATCTGAACAAAGGCAAGTCTAATAACCCAGGAGTGCTTTGGAGAAGTTGTTTGGCAGTGTGATGCATACGGTGCTAGATTCAGGGCCAGGATCATCTGAGTTCAAAAGCTGCCTCTGCTACTTGTCAGTTGTTGTCCATGAGCCAATTACTAGACCTCTGACTCTCAGGCAATTCACTACTCTAAGTTACTCGTGGATTGAACCACCTTCTTCCACTAATCTTATCTTTAGAGATGGCAAGCCAGGGCATGAAGCCCTTTTACATAAGAATCTGCCCAATGCTCATTTCTATAGCTGGGTGATGATGTTACTGATATTCAGGTGATACCCATCTACATTTCTCTATTCACATTTCTCCTTGTTCGGCAGAATAATTTATTATTACAACTCACTCACTAGAAAGAGCTTTGTACTGAAGTAACACCTCCCCCATTGCCTCCCCTACGGTCACCCCCACAATCTCCCAGTTGGGCAATATATCTCCTACATCTATTTGCTGTTAAATAATTAAGTCAAAGTACAAGCTCATTTGTGGTGCTCTGAAGAATCTCAGGGATGAGTGGTTTTATTACAATCAAAAGTGCTGACTGTCTAGTCTAAGTCTATTCCCAAACAAGAAAGCAAGTTTGCCTCAGCTAGAAGACCTCCAGGTGTTATTCACTATAAATAGAAACAGAGTCGGGTTGCAATGTGGGTTGTAGAAAGATGCTGTAAGTGGAAGGCAGTGTTTCTAAGCCTGGCAGGGGGACCACTTTGAGCTTTCATGTCCTCACCTATAAAATAATAATAAAATGGAAAATAATAATGAAATGGGAATAATGGATGTCTGATCCAGCTACTTCTAGAGTTGTGGTGTGTATCGAATGAGAGAATATCTAAGAGGCAGGCACTTTATGGCCATAATGTACTAAATTATATGAGATGCAAGTACTGTAATCCTTCCCTAAGGAGAAAGGCTGCAGGATTTGGTGGAAAGAATGTTTGCACTGGAATTAAAGGAATCAAGTTCAAATTTTGCTTCTGTAACTAATTACCTGCGCAACATTCAGCAACTCATTTAACATCTCTGAGCCTCAGTTTCTCCATCTGTAAAAAGAGAAGGTTAGATTAGATGCTCTTCATTTATAGATATCTGATTAGTAGTACCAGCAAAGAGTGGGAAATAACTTATTTATTAGAAAGACTCAGGCACAAAGGAATTTTCTATCTGGGTTCAATCAGTTGTAATATCGGAAAATTAGAACCCATCCCTCTAGGGAGCTTCTTTGAACAAAGGAAGGAAATAAAAGTATAGTCGGTCCAATCCCACCCTCTGCTACAACCCCTTAGGAATGAATCTAATCTTTTCTCCTTTAAGACCTCCATCTCAACCACCAGTTGGTTGCCAAAACCCCTTTACCTCCTCAGTACCAGCAGGAACACCTCTGAACTCAACATCTTGCTCAGTTCTTTAAATGTTTCCTACTTCCCCCAACAAGTCCATAGTCCTTCTCCCCTTCTTCCTCAGGAACAGTCATTCACAAACAGTGTAGTTCTTACATGGGGCTGAGCTATTGATAGATGCACTGAGCCTTGGACTGGAGATACTCTCTGATATTTTTTCCTTAGAGCAATGCCATTCCCCCACTGCCAGAAGGAAGGAACCTCCAGCTTCTAAAGGGATTGTTTACTGTGTCATAATGAGTCTTGGAGCTACATGCTCATTTTAATTCTCTGGCTAAAACATATTTCAAGGAATGGCTAGGCTATTTTTAAAGAGTAAGATGCCACAGAATACCATAATTTTATTATTTAGCTGTTGTCCCCCAGGGCTTATTACAGAAGTTGTACTTTCTTGCCAATTTTAGCTGGAATCTCCTCCCCCACCCCACCCCATGCAGCAATCAATGGAGCTCAGTTTGATAAGTGAACTAATTGGAAAAGAAACGGTGACTTCTGTCTTTATAATCTAATTAAATGAAATCTCAGAAAGAGATTGCTTAAAGAGATGGCTTTATTTTGCCAAGTATCTTTAAATATAGACATTTGAGCTGGAAGGGATCTCTGAGTTCTTCTGGCCCACTCTGCTCATCTTATGGAGAGGAGAAAAATGGATATTCAAAGGAGTGAAGTGATTTAACTGAGACCACAGAGACAATAATCTACTTTCTCCCAACCTTGCAGCAAATTCAGAAGCATCCAGTTTGGGCAAAAGGACTCTCCTTTTCTGAATTTACAATTAGGCAAACATAAAATGGTTTGCAAAAGTTAATGGATTGATTCAGAGAGCAAACAACGTGATAGATTTCTGATACATCGAAGTATTTTCCCAAGTATATTATGTTTTAGAAGAGGTTCTATAGCTTAATCATTTCAGGCAAGAGAGTATTACGGTGTCGATATCTATATTTGACCACACAGGCAGAAGGAAGAAATTAACATGAATCCTTTATTAAGATGGAAGAGGATGTGGTATAGTGGAATTAGTGTTGGCAATGGAATGGGAGGACCTGGGTTCAAATCCCAGCTGGCCTACTTAGTACTTGTGTGACCTTGGGGAAGTACTTTTTCTTTGAGGATCTTCATTTCTTCATTTGTGAAAGAGAGTACATAGTGTTTCAAAGGTTCCTGCTAGCTCTTCACCTTGTGTTTCTGAAGACCAAATTAAGGTTATTTAACATTTTCCAAAACCTAAAAAATATGTGCAGCATAAAGGGATTTTTCAAAACCTTAATAGAAGTGACGTGGTGTAATATGGGAAAGAACATGAAAAAAGGAGCCATAAAATTATATGTCTCAGTTTTGTCACTTGTTAATAATTGTGCAATCTCCTCAATTCTCCGAGCCTGATTTCTCATCTATAAAATGGGGTTACTACTCCTTCCCACCATCACAGGCTAGGATTTGACTTTGCAATCCCATAGCTTTCTTCTCCAGAGTGGCTAGGTGGTACAGTGAATACAGCGCCAGGCTTGGAGTCAGGAAGATTCATCTTCCTGAGTCTAAATCTGACTTTAGGCACATACTAGGTGGGTGACCTAGTCAATTAACCCTGTTTGCTTCAGTTTCCTCATCTGTAAAATGAGCTGGAGAAAGAAATGGTAAACCACTCAGATATCTTTGTCAAAAAAATCCCACATGGAGTCACAGAGAATAGGACAGGACTAAATAACAAGAAGCTCTCTCTTTAGTATTTTCCTACTTGTTTTCAGCATCTCTCCATTGCTGTGACCCAGTGCCCTCCCTGTCCAAGATCCCATTTACCCCGGACATCTCTCTAAAAAAGAGTCATGGTTTCATTTAGATAGCTACTACCCCCACTGATGTGGGCTGCAACCTTGCCACACCTTAGCTTCTTTCATGAGCATCTCTGAGTCTCCTGTCTGTGCCAAGAATCATTACATGATTACGTGATCATTAAAGGCTAGTGAGTTTCCATTAAAGGCTAATCAGTGTACATTATTAGCCCCTTCCAGTTTTGTATGACTTGGCCAAGCTTGTAGCTCACTGACACAGCCTTTAACAAGCCAGGGCCAGCACCATAAAAACAAGGCAACCCAGTAGAACTTTTCATTTTATTAAAGAAAAAAAATGGAATTTTTTTAGTCAGTTTTAAAAAATATTACAAGCATTCATTTTCTCTCCTTCTCATCTCCTCCCAACTGAAAAAGAAAGGAAAAACAACCTTTGTAACAAATATGCGTCATCAACAAAACAAATTCTCCTATTGACTATGTCCCAAAATATGTCTCATTCTGCATGTTAATCTATCACCTTTCTGTCAGGAGGTGGGTAGTATTTTTTTTTATTAAATTTGATTTTTTTTCAATCAAAACTCTACCTTTTCTTTCTCCTACTTCGGCTCCTCAATTAAAAATGAAAGAAAAAAAGAAAAATAATCTCTTCCTGTTATAAACATTTATAGTCAAGCACAACAGATTTCTGCATTAAATAGATATATGCATAAATGTTTTACATACATGTATATGTGTATATATATTTGCTTTACATATATTTTTGTATATATGTATATATGCCTCATTTTGCTCTTCAAGTTTATCACCTCTCTATCAGGAAGTAGATAGAAGTAAGCTTCATCACTAATGCTCTGGAATCATTACACCAATCAGAGTTACTAAGTCTTTCTAAGTTGTCTTTATAACATTGTTGACATTATATAAATTTCTCTGGTTCTGTTAACTTCATTCTGTATCAATTCATACAAATCTTCCCAGGTTGCTCTGAAACCACTCTCTTCATCACTTCTTACAGCCCAATAGTATTTCATCACATTTATACATCATAACTTGCTTAGTCATTCCCCAGTTGATGGACACTCTCTCAGATTCTCATTCTTTGCCACCTCAAAGACAGCCACATTTTTATACATCCTTAGAATTTGTTTTGCTTAGAATCCTTCCCTTAATGTACCCTAACTGTAATATCTCCTACCTACTTCTCCTCATTCCCGCCTATTTCCCTGTTAAGTGAAATGTATGTCTGCATCTAACTGTGTGTCTGTGTATTCTTCCTTTCTTTGGGTGGGTAGCATTCTTTATTTGGGATATTATAGAGAAAATTCCTGTGCAGATGCAGATTAGACTAAGAGAGCCCATGATATTCCTTCTAATACTTGGATTATGCAGACTGGTGAATCATGTGGTCCAAGACTCTGTGGCAAGACAGTGTCACAATGATATTACATTATTGACCCTGAGTCCTATAGTTTGATAGCTCTGTCTCTGACTCTGGTTTGGACTATGTCCAGGAGTCCAAGAAAAAGCCTGGGCTAAACTAAGAATTACAAAATTGCAAGAGACCTTGGTGACCTTAGAATTATTATTATAATAAAATTATTATTATTTATTATAAATGTTATCTGTAAAAGAATTTTCTTTACAACATACCTGATAATTGGTTATCTAGCCTTTGCCTGAAGACTTTCAGTGAGAGAGAGAGAGAGAGAGAGAGAGAGAGACCTTATGACCCAGGTGGCCCATTTTACTAATTTAGTTACATCAAGTCTAAATCAAGTGGAAAGTGACTTTCCACTTCTACTACTCTTTCCTAGCTCTGCCTTCTGGGATTTAGTAGAATAAATCTGATCCTTAATAACAAAAATAACAATAAATGTGAAAGCTATCTCACACACACACACACACACCGGCTGAAACAAAGTGAAGCCCTTCAAACAGTTGAAGATACCCCCTCTTGAGTTTCATTAGTCCTTGAATCATGATGTTTTCTATAGCCTTAATAACAAGAGAAGCTCCTTTGTTTTCCCCTTTAGAGTCTTCCCTATTAACAAATGAGACAGTACAATAGATTTCATGGCCCCCAAAAGATTATGCTAGTAGATCATTATATTGTAATCAGTGAATGTAAACCAAAAGTGCTCAGTGAATGCATTTATAGGTTTCTTCATAGGTTTCTTCATAGGTTCTAGGAGGCCACAATATGAAGGTGTGTGTAAGAGCTTGCTGGATCCTGTAAGAAGCCAACAACGTTCTAGACATCTAACATCCCATCCAATTGATTCAGGTTGACTTTGGTTAATATTTGCTGAGTGGGGGCAGGTACGCAGTGCAGGGGATAGAGCACAGGCTCTGGAGTCAGGAGGTCCTGAGTTCAAATGTGACCTCAGACATTTGACAATTACTATGTGATCCTGGATAAGTCATTTAACCCTGATTGCCTCATTAAAAATAATAATTGTAGAGTGCTTCCAGGAATGACCCAATCCCTGCCAAGTAATAACAATAATGATGACACATATTTTTATAGTGCTTTAAGGCTTACAAAGTACTCACCTTTGGATGATCCTATGAGCTGCCTTGAATTCACTTTTTGCTATGTATTCTATGAATGGTCTGCTAGCATAATCTTTGGGGACACTATAGTGCCTCTTTTATGAGGTGAGCAGAAGCTGAAGGGAAAATCAAAGGAGACTCTATCGGCATTAAGGGAAGTTATTAACAAGGTATCCAAAGGCTGGGCTAAAAAGTATCCCTTTAAGACAGTGGTTCTCAACCTGTGGGTTATGTTCAATTTGTAACAATGAAAATATATCCTGCATATAAGATATTTACATTATGATTCACAAAAGTAGCAAAATTACAGTTATGAAGTAGCAACGAAAATAATTTTATGGTTGGGGGTCACCACAACATAAGGAACTGTATTAAAGGTCGCTGAATTAGGAAGGTTGAGAACCACTGCTTTAAGACAAAGATTCTTAATCTTTTTGTGGCTTATAGGACCCCTTTGGCATTCTGGGGAAAACCTATAGACCCCATCTCAATCTAATGTTCTTATTTTATTTTATTTTTGCTCTTTAAAGGGGGGAAGGTAGGGCAATTGGGGTTAAGTGACTTGCCCAAGGTCACAAGGCCAATAAGTGTTAAGTGTCTGAGGCAGGATTTGAAGTCAGGTCCTCCTGACTCCAGGGCTGGCCCTGTCTTCACTGTGCCACCTAACTGCCCCTCAATCTAATGTTCTTAAATTCATAAAATAAAACACATAGGATTGCAAATGGGACTAATTATATTGAAATAACAGTTGTCAAAATATATTTTCAAAATAAGTTCACTGACCCAATGCCCATACATGCAGAAGGCACTCTCAAGTCCTAACTGCCTCTGAGCATGGCAGAGTCCAAACTCCTGGCTGAATCTGACCTGTGTTCTGGATTTCTTTCCTTGGATCTTTCCCCTTGTCTTTGATGTCCTACAAAAGTTCTCTGCTCTTGGAGAGATTCTGGTATTCCTAGTTCTCGGAAGCCACCCTTATTTACACTTTGCTCCAAGTCCATAAAAGCAGCTTCTCTGCCCTTGCAGGCAAAATAGACTAGACTGGTTTTCTACCGCCCTCTGCTGACTCTTACAAAAACTACTGCCTAATTTACCTTCATGGACATCTTTCATGACATTGGTAAGCAGTACCACGCAGTGGCAGACAATAGCTTGCAACAAATATCTGTTAGAATCCAGACAAGTCAACACAATTCCATCCATCTGCTGTCGTATTAGACTGCTTCAGGCCCTTTGCGCAACTACAGAAATAATGGTCTTGGTCCCTTCCCATGATTTCCCTAATACCTTGGAAATTAACTTACATGCTCTGTCTGGGATGACACTTCTTATCCACTATCATTAAATAAAGCATGTACTTGGAGCCGTTTTTCCAGGAATGGGAATGGATTTATGCAAATCCATCTATGCTTTCCCCCAAACCCCGATCTGCTTTGGAACAATACTAAGCTTTATGAAATCCCATTCTTGCTTAGAGTGAGCGGTTCCCTGAAATACAGCCATGTGATCTGTGCGCTGTGCACAGAGAGGAAGATGTGGCTTCTGATTACCTGAGAGACCTCTAGGCAAATGACACGGAGTACCTGTTTAGGAGGATAGAGAGTGGAAAAATAGAGCTGGAGAGAGGCAAAAACAAATTTTCTAAGGGAAGATGGGAGATCTCCCTAGAGCTATGGACTTGTATGTATGGAAGCTGACTGCTAATACATTTCTTGATTCATAGTCCCTAAAGATGGCTAAGAACAGACCTTCCCAATGAGATTGTTTTATTCTTGTCTTCTGAGCGCTTCCAGTAAAAAAAAGCTCATTTGCTCTTGTATATTCTACTATATGCTCTAAGCCACCTAACTTCCCTGATTTCTGTTTACTTTGATAAAGAGGTTCGTTAGCTTTCATGACTACCTTTTCTGCAACCAGGTTTAATGAGAGCTAAACTGGGGAGAGTAAGCTAAGAATAACCCTTTCATTGAGAGCAATAAGGGAAAGTTTCTTTTGTTCTGAACCTCTAGGTCTCCAAACTACCGGTAGTGGGTTTGTAGTAGGGAGGTATAAGTCTCAAGGGTGTTCTGGAGGCAGGTTTATGAGAGCTGATTATTAAGTTTTCAATGTGAGCATTTAACATGTTAAAAATCTGCAAACACAGGGCGGCTAGGTGGGGCAGTGAATAGAGCACTGGCCCTGGAGTCAGAAGAACCCGAGTTCAAATCCAGCCTCAGACACTTAACACAAAACTGGCCATGTGACCTTGGGCAAGTCACTTAGCCCCAATTGCGCTACCTTCCCCCCTCCAAAAATAAAAAATAAAAAATCTGCAAACATTACAATCAGGGATTATTGTTTTGATTATTATAATAGATTTAAGAAAGTGATGGTAAAATGTTAACAATGCTGACTAAATTTGAAAGTGTGTTGTGAATTTTAAGAGAGTCAGTTGTTAAACATTTCCCAGTATACTCCTGGAATTCTAGCCTGATATCCTTCTTGGAGATAAGGGAATGAAGAAGCTAGTATCTCTTCAGGACCTTCTTCTTCCTCTTTACAAAGGTGGAAATCACAGAGATTTAAAAAAAAAATCACAGACTGACCAACCATGAGTAAGAATAAGCATAAGAAGCAAAGTAAGAACAGCAACCAAACCCTAGATTCCTTCTTTGGGGAAAAGAAAGATCATGGCAAAGAGAGGGAGGAGGAG
>CM053582.1:505715154-505764212 GCA_028627135.1 Pseudochirops cupreus
AATGAAAAAATAGAGGGCAATGTGAAATATCTCCTTGAAAAAAACCACTGACCTGGAAAACAGATCCAGGAGAGACAACTTAAAAATTATTGGACTACCAGTAATATAATTTTGGATCACTTATTTTTGCATGATATTGTGATGGGGAGGGAGGAGCCTAGATTTTTTTTCTCCTAGAAGCTATGAGATTTTCCTTTCTGTCTTCTTGTTGTTATTAGATAGTTTTAGTCATGTCTGATTCTTTGTAACCCCGTTTGAGGTTTTCTTGGTAAAGATACTGTAGTAGTTTGACATTTCCTTCTCCAGCTTATTTAACAGATGAGGAAACTGAGGCAAACAGGGTTAGGTGACTTGCCTGGGGTAGGGTATGGGGGGTGGTCACAGAGGCCAGATTTGAACTCGGGAAGAAGAGTCTTCCTGATACCCGGCCTGGTGTTCTATCTACCGTACCATCCAGCTGCCCATCCTTTTTGTCTTAGGCATATTCAAAGTATTTTATTTTTTCCTGAGCAGTCCATTGTGTTTCAAATGGAGCTACTTAGCTATACCTTTAAGCCCAAAATATCTCTGGTTTTTATTGAATGACTAATAAAAGCCCCCCAACCTAATATGGACTGCTAGGTAGCTCAGTGGATAGAGTACCAAGCCTGGGATTAGGAAGACTTTTCTTTGGGCAAGACACTTAATCCTGTTTGCCTCAGTTTCCTCATGTATAAAATGAACTGGGGAAGGAAAGGGCAAACCATTCCAGGATCTCTGCCAAGAAAACCCCCAAACCCTAAATGGGGTCATGAAGAGTTGGACATAACTGCGAAGTGACCCAACAACAATAACTTAGCGCTACAAAACTCATTTATAAATAACAAATTTTCCCCGTCTAGATTGACCTTTCCTAGATCTTTTCCTCCTGGACTCTGTGTGTGTGTGTGTGTGTGTGTGCCCACGCATGTGTGCTGGTGAAACTTAAGGCCATCTCCTTCTGTGTCAATTTTTGCCTAGCCCTTAGGGAATGAATCAGCATTGCCTGAGGCAAGCAAAGTGAGACCTGGGAAAAGTTCTTGATTTAGAAAGAAAGTTTTTGGCATTTTTTTTGTTGTCAGTTTTACTTCAAGAGTGGAACTTTGTCTTCCCATTCTGGGAAATATTTTTGTTTGCATTTTTTCTTTTATTTTTCTCTTCGTAGCAAGTAGAATTTTTTTTAAAGCCACACACAAATTTTTTTTTCTTCCTAGTTATATCCTGGAATTCTCTTTGAATGTAATTTTTATTTCTTTGTATTGGTTTTTTTATATGTAACCAGCTTATACTGGCTTGGCTGTATCCTGCTGTTATGCACTTGCTGCATTTTTTGACATAGTGTATTTTTTTAATGTATAATTCCTAAGTTCAAATTTGGCCAAAATGTATAATTACTTGATTTATGTTGTTCCATGAAAAAGCCATTGGTTTTCATGCTTTGATTTCATGTCTTTTGCTGTACTATTGAATTGCTTAAGCATGCTATATTAATCCAATAGAACATGAACTTTTTGATTTTCCAGTGCATATAAAAGCTGGAACCCAGTACCTTCACACTTTAACCACCCATGCAGACTATGCAGAGGCGTATAAGAGGACAGGGGCAAGAGGTTCCAGTAAACACCACAGTAGTCTCACCTGTCCACCTTCTGTACTAGATCCTGAGGTACCTGGTGCTGGAGACTCCCCAGTACACTCCACAAGAGTGAAAGGATAGGTTGAGGCTAGAATTCAGCAAGAACAGAAGTGTGTTCTCTTTGCATGAGTGGGACGTGGGATGTATTCAACTTGCGATCCACAGAATCCAACTCACCAATTCCAGACCATTTAGGGAAAATATAGGCAGATACTATGATGGAAGACCTCAGAAACTGTCTCAAAGAAATGCTGGTTAATGGTGTCATTGCCAAATCCAGTAGCCCTTATATATCACACATAGTAGTAGTGCCTAAAGAAAAAGGAGATATGGAAGTAGGCAAGGCTGCTGCCCTCCCTCCCTCCTTGCCTGCCTGTCTGCTTATCCATAGTGGTTGCTCCTTCAGTTTTCTCTCTGCCTCTTGGGAGCATGAGGTCAGCCTGACTTCAGATGGCCAGATAGCCCCAACTGCCTGGCCCCCATCCCGACATCCAGAATGGACCCAAGGGTAAGTTGCAGCTGCAGCAAGAGGAAATGGAGGAGAAAATGGCAGGATAGCCACTGGCCCATGTCGTAGACTCTGGGACCAAACATACAAAACTTGGATATGGTGGAAATACAGAACCACAGTTTTTGATGTGTTACTATCAAGGAGTCTGAAAAAGTAGGAGATCAAGCATAAAGGAATGTGATGAAAGGTGTCAATGATCCACATTTCTTTATTAGGGATGAAGCAATAGAAAAGCCAACCTATGCAACAAAGCAGCCAATCTGTCGTGGCATACTTGAGAGTTACAGAGCAACTGATCTTCAAATACCTACAGACAGAACCTGAAGGTCCTTATTTTCTTTTGACTGAACCTCCACTAAACATACCAGGAAGCAAGAAATATACTGCTAAAATTACGTTTGAATCCTTAAATGTTCCAAGCCTATACATGGCTGTACCTATTGTCCTTGCTTTAGTTGCATCTTGGACATGAAGACAAGTAGGAAAGTGGACAGTGACTAATGCAGTTGTAGACTGTGGAGGTGGCATCATTCATATCAGTCCTGTGACTGAGGGGTGTGTGATTAGCAGCTGTATCAAGCACATTCCAATTGCTGGGGAAAATATAACACATTTTATTCAGCAGTTATTGAGAATTACAAAACATGAATAAAGTCAGATCTATATAACTGGAAAAATATCAGTTCCTCGTGGGAAGGCTGAACTAATATACTAAAAATGACAATTCTGTCTAAATTATTCTACCTATTCAGTGCCATACCAATAAAACTACCAAAAATTATTTTATAGAACTAGAAAAAATTAACAGAATTCATTTGGAAGAACAAAAGATCAAGAATATCAAGAGAATTAATGGGGAAAAAAATGAAGGGGATGGTGGCCCAGTCATACCAGATCTAAAACTGTGTTATAAATCAATAATCATCAAAACTATTTGGCTAAGAAGTAGAGTGGTAGATCAGTGGAATAGGTGAGATACACAAGACACAATAGTCAATGACTATAGTAATCTACTATTTGATAAACCCAAAGACTCCAGTTTCTGGGATAATTCACTATTTGAAAAAAACTGCTGGGAAAACTGGAAAATAGTATGGCAGAAACTAGGCATAGATCAACATCTTACACCCTATGCCAAGATAAAGCCAAAATCGGTACATGATTTAGACATGAAGGGTGATACCATAAGCAAATTACGAGAGCAAGGAATAGTTTACCTGTTAGATATGTGGAAAAGGGAAAAACTTATGACCAAACAAGAGATAGAGAATATTATGAAATGTAAAATGGATAATTTTGATTATATTAAATTTTTAAAAGTTTTGGCACAAAGACAATGCAACCAAGATTAGAAGGAAATCAGAAAGTTGGGAATCAATTTTTACCGTTAGTGTCTCTGATAAAGGCCTCTTTTCTAAAATATGTGGAGAACTGAGTCAAATTTATAAGAACACAAGTCATTTCCCAATTGATAAATGCCAAAAGATATAGTCAAAGGACACGAACAGACAGTTTACAGAGGAAGAAATTAAAGCTATTGATAATCATATGAAAAAATGCTCTAAATCACTGCTGATTAGAGAAATGTGAATTAAAACAACTCTGAGATACAACCTTACACCTATCAGATTGGCTAATATGACAAAAAAAGGAAAATGATAAATGTTGGAGATGTGAGAAAATTGGAAAACTAAAGCATTGTTGATAGAGTTGTGAACTGATCCAACCATTCTGCAGAGCAATTTGGAACTATGCTCAAAGGGCTATAAAACTCTGCATACCCTTTGACTAAGCAATACCACTACGAGGTCTGTATCCCAAAGAGATCATGAAAAAGGGAAAAGGACCCACATGTACAAAAATATTTATAGCAGCTCTTTTTGTGGTGGCAGAGAATTGGAAATTGAGGGGATGTCCATCAATTGGGGAATGGCTGAACAGGTTGTGGTATATGAATGTAATGGAATATTATTATGCTATAAGAAATGATGAGCAGGTGGATTTCAGAACAGCCTGGAAAGGCTTACATGAATTGATGCTGAATGAAGTGAGCAGAACCAGGAGAACATTGTACACAGTAACAGCCACATTGTGTGATGACCAACTTTGATAGACTTAGCTCTTCTCAGCAATATAATGATCTAAGACAATCCCAAAAGATTCATGATGGAAAATGCTATCCACATCCAGAGAAGAAACTATGGTGTAGGAATGCAAATAGAAGCATACTATTTTCTCTCTCTTTTTTCCCTTTCTTGTGGTTTTTCTCTTTTATTCTTCTTTTACAACATGACTAATGTGGAAATATGTTTAATGTGATTATACATGTACAGCCTATATCAGATTGCTTACTGTCTTTGCGAGGGGGAAAGGGAGGAAGGGGAAAAAAATTTTGAGCTCAAAGTCTTATAAAAAGCAAATGTTGAGGGATGAGTAGGTGGCGGAGTGAATAGAGTACCAGCCCTGGAATCAGGAGGACCTGAGTTCAAATCCAGCCTCAGACACTTAACACTAGCCATGTGACCTTGGGCAAGTCACTTAACCCCAATTGCCCTGCCTTCCCCCCCTCCAAAAAGCAAAAAAAAAAAATTTTAAAAAAAGCAAATGTTGAAAACTATCTTTACATGTAATTGGAAAAATTAAAATACTATTAAGTGGAGAAAAACAGTTATTGCGAGAATGAGAAATAGGAATTCCTTCTAAACAATCTCTGAAAATAGCTGAGGCAGTGAAGGAATTCTGTAGTTATATTTGCTCAGATTTAGTCAAAGAATTTAACAAGTAGGATACATGGATTGAAGTGGAATAAATAGTACACTAGCATCAATGCAGTCTTAAAAAACAATTTTCTATAATGTTGGTTATCAACAGTTCCTGGGCCAGAAATCTATTTTCACTGAGTTTGCTAATTCAGATTTCACACAACCTGTCTCAGAAGTAGTAGATGAGATAATGCAGAACTATCCCATCAATATCAGATGTTCTCTCTATAGCAACATTGTCCTCTTTGAGGATTCAACCGTGTTCAGGGATTTTGGCCGTCCGCTACAACTGGATTTGAAAAGAATTGCTAATGCAAGGTTGAATCTCAAGTTAAGGCCTCATGACATGTAAGTCATTATACACCATACACAAGGAGACGTAGTACGTTTTGGAGGTAAACGCTGGCTTCCAAACCTGAGTTCTACCAAGTACACAACGTGAAAAAAAGATAATGAAGAAAACGGACCTAATATTTGTCACCACAGTCCAGCGTTTGGGGTCATGTCTTAAAATTGACTTCATAATTGTAACGGGGAAGTGGAGAAGAGCTCATCCTTCTGATTACCTGTTTTAAATCTGGATTGTTGGTATTAAGATAGCAAACTGACTTGGAAAAAAAAATTCAATAGGAATATTTTAATAAATGTATCCACATACAATTATAGAAGAAAGTCAAAATGATAAAAATAATATTTGAATATGTATGTAACAAAAAGAAGTGACTTTTAGTTCTTTCTGTGTAATTTTGTTTATTAATGGATTATCTTAGATTTAATGGAATTTAATGGTATGTAGATAGCTCTATGATGCTTGAATCCAAGTATACAATGCAAGAGCTTGTTTATATTTCATAATTTTTTATATTTTGGGGAAAAAATATTTAAAATGTGTATTTGAGAAAAAAAGGTGTCTAACTATAAGTGAATTCTAAAAAGCTTTATGGCATTTGCTTACACACTCAGATGTTATTCTAGTTATTAAAATTTTTGACCATCCAGAAAAACCCTGATTTTCTTTGAAAAGGATTTTTGGAACTAAAACTGGTATCTTGGATTAATTGATGCCTGTTAGTACTTTCTGAATACTCTCATTCTGTTTCTTACTTAAAAGGAAAAAAAACTAAAAGTAAAGACCATTATTATAGTTATGTAGTATTACTTCTAATAAAATCTTATTCTCAAAATTGGTATAAAGTCTAACATCATTCAAGTAAAGGAACAAAATTTCTTTTGATTTTTGTGTGAGACTCTTCCATCTTCTTCAAAGTTAAATGATAAATCCTTTCTGAAGATTTCACAATCAACAGTTGGATCAGCAAGATGAAATTTTTTTTATGTGCTTTGCAAAAACAGGGGTGTAATTTTAGAACTAAAATATTGACTGCTTTCATTTTGATAACTACACCAATGTTTGATGCTTACGTTTGCATGATTAATTTTCACAGTTTGAGTTTTTTCCTAGTCACTGACAGTATCGTGCAACTTAAGTTTTCATTTCATTTCAAAATCTGTGGATCATACAAAAAGAAAACAGAAATAAGTTGAAATTAGAAAAGGCTGAGAAAAAGATACTGTCCACCAGCTGTCTAAAGACTTTCTGACTCAAAAATGGACGTTGAAAATGATGTCTCCAGCAAAGGAAACTGTGTATATTATAACAGGATAGAAGAATTAGACCCAGAGGTAACTCTTTCATACCCAAAACTGCTACAGAGATTCATCATGTACAGATCCCACAGAGCTTAAAAATACTGATAGTCAACCTGGAATGAATATCAGCTCAGGGGAGGATACACAAGTCTATAATGATCCTGATGGTCAGCCTATACCGACTACTAGTTCTGGTGCAGGAGCTAAAAGATCAGTCAGTGACAGGAGAACCAGGAGTACACCACTCACTAGGCTAAGTTACGTCTCAAGTAAACCTGAAGATATAATTGCATGTGTCCCTAGGTGACAATGTAAAAAGTGCATTGCATGTAATAATTTGTTTAGTACTGAGCATGTGAATTACTGCATGTTTGAGAATGCTTGTTTTATTTTGCTGCTATGTTCTTTCGACTGTTTTGTTTTACATTTATGCTATAGCAACGTCTGTCTATCATTTTGTATATATGCTATTGCTTATTGATAAGTATCATTTTCTATATAGGCCTGTTGATGTTTTTTGCAGCTTGCCAGCTTTGCTTTGTTAGTTAACTGCTTAAAACTTTTGCTTGATTTCTGGGTACTATGGATATGCTTATACTTTTGAAATGTGGTTTGGCATGTTGACACTATAATATTCTATTACATTTGCTGTTGTGTTTGAAAATTAAGGTGTACTGAGGCACAAAGTTCTGAGCAATTCAGTTTATTAATAAAATAAATAATAAAGAGGGTTAATGGATACTTTAGCTATGCCAGAGACAATGAGGGACAAGGTATTTTATAGCAGTTAACAAGATTTATTTATTTATTATTAAAAGAGGAAAATTTCAATCTACGTAGACATGTTGTCTTCTGATTGGCTACTGATGACATAGTCAGAATTGAGATTGCATTATTTGGACTGCCATTCTGAATCCCCTTTAACCTTAGCCAAGACACGAGGTTCAAGTCACAAAGCAAAGATTCTCAGGATGGGAGTTGAGAGTTGACCTTTTAGGTTACTAGTTTCTCTGGAAAGTGGGGTTACAAAGATGGAGATAAGACAAAATTGATTTTTAGGCAAGTTTCTTCAGGATGTGGGTGGTGGGTGAAATTGCAAGGGTGGAGATACAATACAAGAATTGTGACCCAAGTGACCTGAGGTTATCTCAGTAAAATTTATAGTGAAGGGGAATGTGAAATCTGAGGCAAATAAGGTTAAGTGACTTGCCCAGGGTCACACAGTTAATAAGTGTCTGAGACCAGATTTGAACTCAGGTCTTCCTGATTCCAGGCCTGGCACTCTATCAGTAGAGTTCTTCCTAATTGCCCCCTGTTTACCTTACAGTCAACTAAAACTCCCAGGTTTTTTTGGTTTGTTTTATTTTTCTTTGCCCAAGCTATAATCTATCCACTTTGCCCAACCAGTACTTATATGGTTATCTTTGGGAACTTAAGTGTAGAACTTTATAATAATCTATTAAATTTAATCTTATTGAATTCTGCCCACTTATAAAAGTGTCAAGGCTCTTCTGCAAGATTTCAACATGTCAAGCCTAACTCTTTGTCAAGACTAACTCCTTGTTAATAAGGATGACTTGTTTTAATAGCAAAGATTTCTTTGATAAGATGGGAGCTGCTTTTTTTTCTTATTCTTTGACCCTTTAATAGCATACCTAAAGATGATGAGTTGAATCATGGCTAGTCACTTATACTTGAGGTCAAGGGGAAAAGAATGAGTTCTCCAATAATTCTGAGAGTTCCAGCTCCCCTTTTCAGAGGCCAAGTCCAAGTGCTTAGCACATTTTTGGGGTGAGTAGGGGCTCAACCCTTGCTATCCATCTGGGCAACTGTAGACATCCCCATGAAAAGGTAAGCGTCACAGAAGAGGATTATTTGATTTTTCTAGCAAACCTGCAGACTTTCTCCTTGAGAAGAAGCTGAAAAATAGAAGTGAGCTGCTTAAGGTCATATAACAAGTCAGCAGGAGAGTAAAATTCAATTCCAGTTTCCTGGTGACTTTTTTACTGACGAGTTTTGAGTCTACTCAACTCTTTCTTCTTGTCAACAATAACATCATAAAGGACTTTTTTTTTCCTAAGTCCTTACTGCAATGACGATAAACTGTGACCACGACATTCCTTTTGACATAGAGTTAGAAAAGGATATTAGGTTAGTTTAGTAATTTTCTTAATACATCTATGCATGCTCTTAGGGGTCACTGCTTCAGTTTCTAAATACTCACAAACCATTCCTTAAAATTTTGTCAGGAAATGAAGTCGAGCTAATTGATTTGTAGCATTACCCTTTCCTCTTTTGTGAAGAATGGGACATTTGGCCCCTTCAGTTTTCTGATGTCTCTCTCCTGTTTTCTATAGTTTTAACGGTTCTTGCACAACGGCTAAACAATCACATTTTTCAGATGTTTCACTATTTGGGGCCATTTTTTTCTTCTTCTGAGATTGGTAACTTGTTGTTTGTCCTTGGTTTTTGAAGAGGACCAGTGACATCACAGGGTGATGTCTTAACTTGCGGGTAAATTGAACATAAGTGGGCCAGAGTTGCACAAAGTTGTTTGCCTCTCTCTCTCTTCCAGTCATTGAAGTACATTGGCAAGACAAGAGTCAAGAAGACTGGCAATAGCCCAGGACGTAGTGAATGCAGTGTATGACCGTGATATCTTCAATGTCTGACCAAGCTCTAAGTACTCTATAGCGCCCAATTCAGCTCCCTTCATGGCCATTGGAACAAATTGTTCTCTTTCATCTATTCTGCCAGGGGGAAGTCTTTATATACTTGGAGTACACACACGCCTCACTCACCAATGGGTTTGAGATCTGTTGGTTACCCTCAACCAGGTGTAACCTCTCTGCTGAGATGGTTTGCTGGGGTATGACCACTGTACATGCTACAGCTTCTTGGAACCACAGCTAGGAGTTGGGTGAAAGGCAGAGAGGTGGATAGACAGCCCTGAAAAGGGCTCAGCAAGCCCTCACACCAGAGGCACTAGTCCTTGTGAATACCGCATACATTTTCTGAGAAATCTACTGTACTTTATAATTTTTAATGTATGGAATAAAACAAGTGTTTCCATAGCATCATATGAAGGAAGTCGAGTAGTTTCTTACTGTTTCCTTACTTGTCTTCTTTATAGCTTTTGTTCTTTCCACCCTAATCTAAAGATCATTTTCCTTGTTAGGAATATATAGGAAATATATTTTAGGAAAATATATTAGGAAAATTAAAAATTTTTAATTATATATTATATTTATATATATTATAATATGTTAGGAAAATTAAAAATTAAAAAAACATATTTAAGAAAAATATGTTAGGAAAATAAAAGCAAAACAAGGGTTAAGTAGTTCCAAACTGATCATGGGAAGCTAGGTAGTACAGTGGATAGAGCACTGGGCCTGGAGTCAGAAAGATCTAAGTTCAAACCGAGTGTCAGAGACTTACTAGCTATGTGACCCTGGGCAAGTCACTTAACCCTATTTGCCTCAGTTTCCTCATCTGTAAAATGAGTTGGAGAAGGAAATGGCAAACTACTCCAGTAACTCTGCCAAGAAAACCCCAAATGGGGTCATGAAGAGTCCAACATGACTGAACGGCAGTTACAACAAAGGTTCCATATTCTCCCATCATCCATTTTCAGCATCCCATGCTCTTTCATCAATGATACTATCTCTTCTTTGGTCTTCATCTCGTCCTCAACATAGCCCTTTTTGTTATATTTAGCATTGCATCATCATTCTCAGCCTGTTCTAAGCTTTAATGCTCCTGACAATATTCTTACATGACTGTGTCTCTCTTTTGTATCTACCTTCATAACCTGATTTTGCATCCACCTTCTCTAAGCAATCTCAGTTCCTGCTTAAAAATCTTTATTGGTTGATGTATCACACATCCACATTGGTCTTTTTCAGTTTTCCCCCTTTTCTTACTCATTAGAATCATATGTGTTCATTTTTTCCTGAGTTTTATTCTTCAGAGCTTTCTTTCCATCCTCATTGGTCTAACTTCCTCTGTTGAATTTTAAGCCACAGAGGAGTCTTTTCATTTTGATGAACTCTCTGAAATTTGTTCTTTGAAAATGTATGGTGTTTCTAGCTTTCACTTCCTGGTCACAATTTCTTAATTTAGAGCGAGTTGAGACAGTCAAAGAGTCTCATAGAATATTAATGTACATGTGGTCACATTCTCTAGAGTGCCATCATTTCCAGTTCAGATAGCACTGACCTTCTTATTAGAATCAGCTCCAGAGCAACAATTATCCATTACCGCCTCTGCTTTTTAAAGAATGAAATCATCATGAAGGCAAATCACAAATTTCTGCTTTTAACAGAAAAATGCTCTAGGCAGATGTTGGACTAGAAAGGAGAATGGACTTGGGGTTAGAGGACCTGGGTTCTAATCCTAGCTTTGCCCCTTGTTATTTGTGTGATGTTGTGTAGTTCACTTCTCTTGTCCTTACCTCCAGAGTGAAAGGATAATTCCAAATAACATCCAAGTTGCCTTGAGGCAAACAGGATTAAGTAACTTGCCCAGGGTTACATAGCCAGTAAGTGTCCTAGGCCAGATTTGAACTTACATCTTCCCAACTCTGGTTATATCTTTGCCAGGGGTGGGGAACCTGTGACCTCGAGGCCACATGTGGCCCTCGAGGTCCTCAAGTGTGGCCCTTTGACAGAATTCAAGCTCCACAGAACAAATCTTTTTATTAAGAGGTCCTTTTATTAAAGGGGATTTGTTCAGTGAAGTTTGGAGCTGCACTTGAGGACCTAGAGGGCCAGATGTGGCCACGGGTTCCCCACCTCTGATCTATGCCAGTTTATTCTTTTGGCCTTCTCACCCTATTCAGTTATCTTAATGATATATTGTCCATAGACAATAAACAAAATGTTAGGAGCCTTTAGCTGCTCCGTTTAACATTTTCCCCTTCCATCATATCTTTTTTGATGCTTCTAATATTTGAGTTGTTGTGAGAAATGATTATTTCTCTTTCAAAAAGAGGCATTTCTCTCTCAAATAATCAATTATTGAATTAGGACCAGGATTTTTTTCAGAAGCTTGTAGGCTGTTCAGTCTCTGAAGGGCATTGTTGATGGATGAGATTATCCAAATTCCAGTGGCACCTTTCAGTCCTGAGTGGAAGACCCCACTCAACTAGAGAACCTTAAAAAGAATTTAATCTAAGGCGATTTCTGGCCCATTGTGTTCCACTCAGTCAAGTCCCAGTGGAGGTGAACCCCTTTTTGTCTAGATTGCCCTAGACAAGGGTAGACTAGATAAGGCACGAGTGATCAGAGCCACAATCCCCAGCCCCTCATTAGAATAGATCTACCTCTCATTATAATATACATTCTTCTAATTAATTGTTAACCAATCAGAGTTGATTGCCATCCTCAGGAACACCCACTCTTCCAAGGGCGTATAAGTGTTGAGTGGTTCCATGAGTGAACTTTGGCATTCAAGAGTGTCACTGGCCCTTTTCATTAATTATTGCTAGCATGATTAATAAAATGATTAATTATCCAGAAACTATGTCTCTCAAACTTTTTATATGTTACAGTAGGTAATGTATTGATGCGTGCTTATGCTTATCTTTTATTTTTCCATTGTTCTTTCAGATATTTATACTTTTGATTCTTCTCTTCTATATGTATAGTGATTTTGTAAAGATAAGAAAGGAAGTGTATGGATCAATAGAAATCCATGTCTTTTTGCCTCTTTAAAAAAATTAAAAGTTCCACCCATAGTGATCTTTTTGATTCTTTTGGACTCTTTCCTCTTTGATATACCTTGAAAATTAGCTCCTGGGTACCTTTAAAATTGTATTATAAATTTCTTTTATATGTGTATAATATGTACATATAAAAACATGTAGACATATTTGTGTATAGGTAGGGTGTCCCAAAAAGTCTTAGTACAGTTATAAGCTATTCAAGCACTAAGGCTTTTGATATACTTTGTATATAGGTAACTAGAGACTGGCCAAACCCAGCCCTGATGAGTATGTACAATTTGCTTAACCAATCTAATCTTCATGTGGACTTTGGAGCATGAGTACATATTCTATTTCTGG
Organism: Pseudochirops cupreus; assembly: GCA_028627135.1. Lineage (NCBI taxonomy): Eukaryota > Metazoa > Chordata > Mammalia > Diprotodontia > Pseudocheiridae > Pseudochirops > Pseudochirops cupreus. The sequence continues at coordinate 505,727,799 of CM053582.1, forward strand.
TTCATCAACCACATGGTGAAATAATTGAACTTTTCTTTGGCTGCTAAGCAGGAACTGAGATTGCTTAGAGAAGATTCCCTTGGCAGAAAACTTAGTCATTTTCTCCCTTCTCTGCTGGTGAACAAAGAGGACAAACGATTGTGGGCCTCCTCTGAATGAGAGAGGAGCTTCAGACCCTTTCTAACCCCAAACCAGGGGTGTGCTGAAGCCAGCTTGAATGGGCTCCCAGAGCCTTTGTTAAATTTTCAATATGAGCATTTACATCTCAAAAATCAGCAAATGCTACAGATTGAGGTTTGATTTATCATTTTGTTGATTGCTTATACTTAAGAAAGTGTTAATAATATAGATTTTTATATATTGTACACATTAATACAGATTAATACACACTTAAAGTGTGCCATACTGATTTTTTTTTCAAGAGAGAAGTGTTAAACATTTATCAGCACACCTTGCTGAAAGCTACCCTGCAACCAGGAATGCATGGCCTTGCTGTCAATGAGAGAAGTCATAGCGGTGGTGACAGTGGCCTCCTCCTGCCCTCTGCCTATCTCCTCATCTGAGCAGATATGTGGCCTGTGAGCATAGGTTTCTAATTTCTGCCTCTTGTCATTGGTTCTTCCCTGCTTTTAGGTGATAGAATATTGGCGATGGCTGTAAAATTGTAAGCTTTGAAAATTTGGAACATTGAGTGCTTAAAGTCCAGCACTTGGGAGCCATGCTGGATTGACTGGAAGTCAAACATGGGAGAACAGGAAGGGAAGGCCCTAAAGGGTGACTTGCTTGGCCCAGTCTGGCAGTAGCTTAGATACTAATTCATCCAATAGCCATGGTGCCGCATTTGGAAGTAGCCATGGTAGGATGAATCTTCATGGCAGTTAATTTAAACTGTGTCCTCTTCTCTTGGGGAATCGAGGTGTTTGTCAGAGGTGGGATTGGGGGGAAGTGTTTATTGTATTTGTGTTCTTACTTTTCCTTTCAGTAAATGTACCTCTGTAAAAGCTAATGGATGTTAATTAAATTATATAGTGGTGCTATTATCCATTAATATTGGAGAGAACATTTCAGAATTGGAGTGGGGGGGAGTCGAGCCAATTGTATCAGATGAAACACACACCAACCCTTCAGGGATATCCCTTAGAACCTTGAAGGGGAGGCCATAGTTAGCCTTGGACTGGATAACCTGATTTGTCAGTGCAAATATGAATTAGGATGAGGATGTCCAGAGCTTAATATGATTCTCTCTTTCTCCCCCCAAGATCTGGAACCCTAAGCATTAATGAGAGACCACTGATATTTAGATGGATCTGTGATTTCATCAGTATAGATATCTTCTCTAATGATGCAAATCACAACCCATCCATCCATTTTTTTTTCCTGTGTGACTCTCCTGTCCACATCCTCCCATAAACCCGTTATTGGGGGTCTATACAATAATGGGATAAGAGACTTCTTCCAGTTCTTTTGACGCTTTATGGATACTAAGGGGACGTGCCAGCTACTGATCAGTTATCCCTCACTCAGTCTATATGACTGTCCACTTCTCTCTGATGAAATCCTTAATGCTGCTTCTTCTGACCAATTCTTCGTTGACATTTCATAACAGAATACTCATGGCCACCATGTGTCTCTTCATTGCCCTTTGGGTGACCTGCAACTTAGTTCTTTGGTGACAATTGTGTTCCATGACTCATAGTGGTGCAGCATCACAGGGAGGATATTGATTTTTATATAGAGGGCTTTTGTTTCAAAAGAGAACTTGTAAGTCATTAAAAGTACTGGGTAATTTCCCCAAAGCAATTCAGTATTTTCCTTGCCTATTCAATTCTGGAACCTATTCACTGGGGGAATATTTGAGTTAAAATGATAGTTTTGTGTTAGAGAAAAACTAAATACTGTATAATTTCTCATATGCAATCCAGTCCATTCTCCTCCCCCTGTTTAATTCTGGTCCCAACTCATTGTCCATCTGCAGTTCCTGACCCAGAAACCGCTTTAGCAAAAACAAAACAAAAACAAAGAATCCTAACGGTGCACTTGACCTCCTTGCCAAGTGGAGAGAGGTGGGGGTCAAGGGCAATACTCATTTAGAATACCAATTCACTTTTAAAAAGACTATCAAAAAGGCCGTTGGAAGATTACCAGCAGTATTGCCTCAAAAAAGAACGAAAATTGAGGGATGCAAAAACAAATCTACAGAAAACTCGATGTAGTGACCTCACGTAATTCGAAACTGCCGCTGCCCTTTCCTCCCTTAAAATGGTTTCTTAAAATACTGTTTTGGATCATTTTTGTTTTTATATCAAAGTTAAGGGAGGAAAGGGAGAACGTGTGCAAACCCTGCCCTCCTCTGAGATTGAACCTACTCTTATAACAAAGAAAAACGCGCCCCAAAGAGGCACCGTATCAGATAACACACACACTATCCCGCCACATCAGGCCTCCAGCCTCTTTGCCGTAAGTCAAGGTGTTTTATTATCTATTGTCTAGGACCTTCATTGTTTTTCTCAATACTCAGAATTCAGCTTTCTTTTAGTCATCTTTTTGTTTACATTGTTGTAGTCATTTTGTATATTATTCCTTTGTTTTTGCTTATGTGGCATTTTAAAAGGGTGAATGGGGTACCCCATGTGTGGTATGACAGTGAGCAATGAAGCATGGGGGACATTCCATAAGAGGTATGAAGAGGCAGTCCCAAGTCTATGGAGCACGATTGCTCCATGGAGCCTGGTCCTGCTATACCCATATCAGCTACAAAGGCTTGTCTCTATTGGTCTAGGGATATATATGTATGTATGTAAATATATATGTATCTACAATGTACATACATACATCTCTCTTCTTACAGGTTCTCCAGTTTATTGAACATTTGTGCCTTTCTAAGCCTAGAGTCAGGAAAACTTGAGTTCAAATGTGGCCTCAGACACTAACTGTGTGACTCTGGACAAATCACTTAACCTTCCACCAGAGGAAGAAATGGACAACCACCAGTATCTTTGTCAAGAAAACTCCATAGTCAGTATTAGCACCCTGCGGTCCAGGGGGTCACGAAGAATCGGACCCTACTGCACAATGGAACAACACAACAAAGGGGTATGATATTAATATATTTGTCATACTTGTGAAGTTTCCATACTGGATCGATGTCCACTCCTCTCCACCATGCCTCACCTTGAGCAGAAGGAAGGATATAGCTCTTGTCTTCCTAAAGGGATCAAAACCTTTTCCAAAATTTCTATTGATGACTCCATTCATCATACCAGACAAGGAATGGGAAGCTGATGAATTTTCTTTGTTTATAATTGGACACAAAATATACTCGATAATCTGAAATTGGGAAAAATCTTAATTGGAAAATAAATAGCCCCAAAGAGCACTGATTGCTTTGGCATCAATTAATTAGAGGTTATACCTGTTTCTTCTTCTTTCTCTTTCTCCTCTAACTGAGAAGAAAGCAGGACAGGACCAGGAGGAAGTATTATCTCATTCCCAAGTGCTTCAGTCTTTCCATAATGCACTAGTGAATCTAAGGTAAAGGGCAAGGAAGAGAGTTTAGAAATCAGTCCCACAAATGACACTTACTCTTCCATGGCACGACTGTTTTCTTCCTGCTCCTTCTTCCCAGAAGTTTCTAAAGTCAGTTTCAAAGAGATGGAACAAACTGGTGAAATATGGAATCACGTCTGCTTGAGTTTCCTGCTTGAACTTTCCATAGCAATGCTATTTGTGTGGGGAGTCCAGGAAGTCAGGATTACACTTATTTCACTCTGCATATATTCATACAAATTTCATGTTTCTTCAAACTCCTCATATTTGCCATCTTATTGTACAATAATATCCCATTGCATTCACATACCAGAGCTTTTTTTTTTTAACCTATTTCCCAATCGATGGGCACTCACTTTGTTTACATCTCTATGCTATCACAAAAAACACTGCCATGAATGTTTTGATGTATGTTGGACCTTGTTTTTGTCTTTGTGACTTTCTGAGACTGCATGGGCAATGAACAGTTTAAAAACTTTTTCTGTGAAACTCATAGTCTATTTGCATAAGACTCTCTTCATTGGTGGAAATTGATTACTTAATACTCCATACCTGCATGAAGGGTAGAATTGGTAAGAACTTGAGAAGAGAGATTTTTGTCTTCTGACTTCCAGCTTTGAAAGAAAAGACATATAGTTCCAGATTCTCTTCAAGTGGCCAAGGGAGAGAAAGACTCTGGGAAGAAGTGGACATGTAGAGGAGCTGATGCCTCAATCATGTCCCTGTCCTTAGCCTACTATACTAGAGTTTTCAGGAAATTTCTCCTTTGGTGAGTTATGGGACTTTCTGTCTCTCTCTTTCTCTTGAGATAAGATAGCTAATTCCCAATAAGAGAGCTCATTCGCTCTGCATATTGTCTAATATAGTCTCATTTGTATGCCTTTTCTGATTTCTTTTTGCTATAGACTTGGATAAATGGTTTTTGGGTTTTTTTAAAAATTCATTATGTGTGTTCCATGTAGAACTAGTGGTAAGGAAGTCAAGCCTTGGATATGGAGCTTGGGACACTCCTTCCCTGTTAAGGTTTAGTGATTGTGAACTCAGCTTGAACCTATAAGTTATTTCCCCTAGATTAAAATATTTAGAGGGGGCAGATATAATTTTAACCTGGTATCTTCTTTCACTGAAGAAAACAGAGTGGTTAGCCTCTGGCCCTACCCTCGTACTTTCTCTCCTGGCAGAAATCAGCCTTCCTTGGAAAAGGGTGGGTGGAGGAGACTCTGAAGATGTCTATTGATGCCACTCTCAGTCATATCTAGAAAGATCCAGCATGTGAACCCCCATAAATCCACGTGGAAAACAGTATACCACTCTCACTTGCCTCATTGCAAATTGATATCCACTGGTTGGACCAATTAAAACCACAGAGTTGTTTTAATTTTCATTTCTCTAAATATTAGTGTTTGGGACAGTTTTCCAATGTTCACTTTATAGTTTAAAAAATTTTCAAAAACTATTCATATACTTTGACTACTTAGCTACTAGACCAGCGGTTCTCAACTTGTGGGTCACGACCCCTTTGGGGGTCGAATGACCCTTTCACAGGGGTCACCTAAGACCATTGGAAAACATATTTCTGATGGTCTTAGGAACTGAGACACCCCTCCTCTGTCTCCAGGTGGATCTGCCCACATACAGATACACCCACTTACGAGTATTCAAGGGTCACAGCATTAGGAAGGTTGAGAACCACTGTACTAGACAATGAGTCTTGCTACTATGTATTTATGTGGTCTAGGTATAGATCTTAGATGTTAGACTTTTAATAACAATTTCTATTGCAAATATTTTCCCCACTTGACAATGTGATTGATTTTATTTGTTCCAAAGTTTGTTTTTTTTAATTGATGTAATTAGAAAAATTTTAATTAAATCCTTTATGTCTTATTTGGTTAAGATGGCTCCCTCTAGCCATAGTTATGAAAGTTACTTCCTTTCCTTATTTTTCTAATTTTTTTTTTTTTAAAGAATGGGACCTTTTATATTCAGGTTTCCATCAACTGCCTCCATGTCGCTTACCCTCCTTTTTCAAAGAGTTTAATAGTTGAGTCACAATTCTCCTTTACACCCCAGATCCACCCTCATGCTGGGACCTTTAATTTGTATGTTGATGGCCCCTTAAACACTCAGAATTCCCAATTTATCAGCTTCAACTCCTATAACTTACATTTCCATTTGCTTTCTGTTAGAGGTGAGGGAAGATCATGCCTTCAGTTTTTCCAAACTCTTCTTTCTACATGATCTTGAACTCTGAAATTCCTCTTCCTTTCATCTCCTTGCCACTATTTCACTCCTCTGAAATTTCCAAACGCTAAACCTGTTTTTTATCCTTACCATGATATCCATTTTCTCCAACCCTGCCTGTTCTCCCAGGCCTATTACCTTTGTTCTGACCTCCCCTTTCTTACTTTGGCATTCCTGACCATATGATTAGTTAGTTCAACAAAGCACTCTCGCTTTTTAAAAATCCTATTTTTGATATGTATTTTAAAAAAATTTTCGCCTTCCTTTCCAAATACATCTCTCCCTCTTGCCCTACCCAACAAGCCATCCCCTATAATAATTATTAAAGAAGAGGGGAAACAAAGTATAGTAAAACCAACTGACATATTGGTCACATCATATGCAACACAGTCATCCAATCTACTTATACTTTACTGTATCCCATATATGCTGTAATTCAATGTCTTTGGCCTTCTTAGTGTCCCTCAAACAAGACACTTGTTCTCCAGACTTCTGACATTTTCACTGGTTACCCTCCATGACTGTAATTCTCTCCCTCCTCATCTCTGGAGAAGTGATTGCTGAGCTATTGCCAGTGCCCTTGGAAAAATCATGGAGAACAGGATTAGAGAAAGGCAAACGTTTCAGGTTTCAAAAAAGAGAGAAGGAAAGGAAGTCTATCAGCTATAGGCCAGTGAGCTTGGCTTTGATTCCTGGCAAAATTGTGGAATATATTTTTAAAGAAAGGTTAATGGACATTTAGAAGAAGAGTTGCTTAGAAAGAACTGGCATGGTTTCATCAAGAATAGGTCAGTCAGTTGTTATTTAATCAATTAGTCCTGTCCAAGTCTTCATGACCCCATTTGTGGTTTTCTTGGCAAAGATACTGGAGTGGTTTGTCATTTCCTTCTCCAGCTCATTTAATAGAGGAGGAAACTGAAGCAAACAGGATTAAGTGATTTGCCCAGGGTGGCACAGTTAGTAAGTGTCTGAGGCTGAATTTGAATTTAGGTCTTTCTGCCTCCAGTCCCAACACTCTACTCGCCATAGCATCTAACTGCTTCGTTTTCAGTTTGGACAGGGTTACTAGACTGGTAGATCAGGTTTACTTAGTTTTTAGCTAAGTATCTGTACAAAGTATAAAATCTTTTATGCTGTTCTTAAGGAAAAGATGGAGAGATGTATGCTAAAGGATAGTACCTTCCCATTGAGTTGAAAGACTACTGGAGAATTCTTTCATGATTCAATATCATCCTGGAGGGAGATCTCCAAGGCATTGCTCAAGAAACATTTTAATCACTTTTACAGTACATCATAAGGTCCTTGAGGGCAAGGATTGTTTCCTCTTGTCCCTAGCACAGTTCCTCACCTACTTTTTTTTTCCTGGTGTGGGGGGGGAGGGGGGGAAGGGGTTAGAACTTGTGATTTTATAAGTGCTGGGAACTCCCTAATGCAGAAACTTCTTCCGATGACACAAAGCCATTATTTTCTTATTGTTCATTCCTGTCCAACTCTTCCTGACCCCATTTGGGGTTTTCTTGGCAAAGATACTGGAGTGGTTGGCCATTTCCTTCTCCAGACCATTTTACAGATGAGGAAACTGAGGCAAACAGGGTTAAGTGACTTGCCCAGGATCACACAGCTAATCAGTTTCTGAGGCCAGATTTGAACTCAGGAAGATGAGTCTTCCTGACTCCAGGCCCTACACTTTATCCACTGACCTTGTCATTTATTATATTTATTGTAACTCTAATTTATAATCTTTGTGGTTACACAACCATCATGTGACAAGAAGTGAGACTAGAACCCATGTCTTCCTGACCATAGGTTTCTGTTCTGGCCAGAAACCCTGAGACTCTTCCCTTCACAGTTGGATTTTTTTTTTTTTTTTTAGTAGGCAAAGTAGGCCATTTTTTGCCTCATTTCTTACCTAGCCTTAAATCATTGAATGGGTGTTACCTATGACAAACTCAGACATGGGAAAGACTTTAGCTCAAAAAGGCCAAGGTTTCCCACTGCATCTGGGGTCATCTCCAGTCATCCTGATCTGTGTCTTGCCAAGGGACTCAGAGAACTCTGAAGGAGAGAGTGAGGTGGATGACTTTGCATAGTTCTGTCTCACTTAAATCCAATTCAGTTGCAAGTCAAGACATCACCCTCCTGATGTCATTGGTCCTCTTTGAGAATGAAGGACAAATAACCACAATCCTTACCATAAGGCTGACCTTCTAGCCATGCAGCATCTCATTTTGCACACAGTAATTACTTAAAAAATGTTTGCCGAATATAAACTAAATTTTGTCATAATTTGATGCTCATTTTGATTTTTCCTTTAACAGATCAATACCCTGCATATTCACAGACACCTGATTCTAAAATGTCTGTTGTGTTGTGTAACTGGTCATTTCCTGTCTATTAAGAAAGAGTCTGGAGAGGCACTGAAAATAGAGAACTAGCTTCTGAAGTTCCAAGTTCTTGAGTTCCAAGCCTACCACTGGCACAGACTGCCTTTGTGACTCTGGGCAAGTCACAGCCTCTCAGGGTCCCAGGCAGTGGTCTAAGATTGTAAACTACAATGTAATTGCTGACCTGCATTGGTAGGAGTTACCTAGACCAATGAAATCAGGTTCAGTCCTTCCCCTGATCTAAAGAGTCTCTTTTCTTTTTTCATATAATGCTATATTGACAGGCTTATGTGGCCATTCCAAATATTAAAATATTTTAAACAAAGCCCAGCAAAGCTTACAGGCCCATACACACACACACACACACACACACACACACACACACACACACACACACTGTACAAAAGAAGCCTCGTGAATGATAGAAGTATTATTGTTTAATAAAAGGGATTCCAGGAAAGGTCAGCTAAAGAAATATTTTTGGGTTTCTTTAGCTCATTAATTTTCTACAGAATTAAAGAATACTGAATAATGATGACAATGATGATTATAGTGAGTCTTCAGATTTTATATTATAACTTTTTCCAGCATGAAATTGAAAATATTTCAGACAGAAAATGTTATTTTTGGAATCATCATGATTTGTATGAGACAGTAAAACTGAAGCTCATGAAAGATTCTTGTCCCATGCCGGGAATAAAGGAAACTTGCTTGATTTACTCCTTGATTTTTCTCACTTTTATAGAGTGAAAATATATCAAAGGCTGAATTCTTAGAAGTGCCTAGTCAAGTTGAAGACAAAGTTATAGACAAAGAGGTGAAATTAGGGTTTTGAAATGGAGGAGAAACTTGATCCCTTTTCCCCAAGGAAGAAAATCCCCTATAGGAATTCAGGTTTAGGTGGTAATGTCCATATCAAGAAATGTAAAACTTCCTAAAGTTGCAGCACATTAGCAAAAAATGAGCCTCTGGCTCTGGGTGGGGTTAGGGTAGACTTTGAGAGAGATTAGGGGTTAAGGCATTAAAAAATTTTTTTTTCATTAAATACTTCCCAATTTATGTAAATAATTTTAAACAATTTTTTAAACTTGTGAGTTCCAAATTCTCTCCCTTTCCCTCCTCCTTCCTTCTCCTTGAGAAGGCAGGCACTTTAATTTTGATTATACATGTGAGGTCATGCAAAACACATTTCTGTATTAGCAACATTGCCAAAGAAAACACAAACAAAATAAAATAATAAAAAGAAAGAAAGCAAAAAACTGTGCTTCAATCTATATTCAGAGTTTATTAGTTCTCTCTTTCTCGAAGTGGATAGCATTTTTCATCTTGAGTCCTTTGGAACTCTCTTGGATCGTTGTCTTAATCAGAGTAGCTAAGTCATTCACAGTTGATCATCATTACAATATTGCTATTACTATATACAATGTTTCCCGAGTTTTGCTCACTTCACTCTGCATTAGTTCATATATGTCTTCCCAGGTTTTTCTGAAACTATCCTGCTTGTCATTTCTTATAGCACAAGAGTACTCCATCACAATCATATACCACAACTTTTTCAGTCATTCCCCAATTATGGACATCCCCTCAATTTCCAATTTGGGCCTAAGTGTATCTAAAAGGAAATGTAAACAATTAACAAAAGCACTAAGCAACACATGGAAAATGTTCAATACAGAATATGCCAAGGAAAGTCTCAGGAATGTATGTTGACAATGTTAAGAATTTTCTGAATGGCTTGAGGAAAATATAAGAAATAAATTGCTTAGGATATAGAAATGACTAGTTGTCAAAAGCCATTATTCTTTCAGGAAACAGGCTATCCATCTTTTATTAGTGAATAGAGAAAGATAATGCCAGGGCTCAGAGCCTTCCTAGCTGGTTGGTGACTGGTTCCCCGAGGCAAAGATGCCTCTTGGCTTTGGGTCACCAGAAACAGTTATAAACAACAGTCTTTTATACTTCACAGCTGTAGTCACTGATCAGCCACTGCCACTGTCAGGAATAGAAATGCTGTCATAACCTGGAATTACCCCATGCTGGTAATTCTCCCTGGCCCCAGTGTTGCCTCTGACTTGGCCTAGGGAAAGGGATGGCCTGGTACCATAAAGAGCTTCCCTCTCTGAGCTGTTTCCCTGCAAGGCTTGGTCAGCCTTGCCTCTAGCACCTCATCACTCTCAAATTCTCTCTCTGTCTCTGTCTCTGCATGTCTGTCTATTGATCTCTCTCTGTCTCTTTTTCTTCCCTCTTCTCTCTCTCTCACTCTCTCCTCTCCTCTCTCTGTCTCTCTCTGTCTCTGTCTCTCTCTGTCTCTCTTTCTCCTTCTTCAGTGGTCCCTACAAAGTGTCTTCCACATATTCACCATGCACCACTTCACAGACTAAGAAGTATTTATTTCATAGATCTCTTTCATAGGACTTTCTCACCTTTTCATTAAGGGATGCCCTGGAGCAGGTTTAAACCAACTGACACACCTAAGAAATCAGTGAACATTACAAATCATGACTGGATTGATTGTTTAGCCTCAACAAAGTGATGGAGAAAATGTAATGATGTAGAGTGAACTTAACAGTGTATGACAGGTGGGGCAGCTAGGCGGTGCAGTGCACCAGTCTTAGAGCCAGGAGGACCTGAGTTCAAGTGTGGCCTCAGACACTTTACTAGCTGTGTGACCCTGGGCAAGTAATGCCCAAATGTCTTCCGCCGCGTGCCCCCCCCCCAAAAAGTGTATGATAGGTACTTTTTTCTAACTTGGAAGAGCCAGGTTTTTTTTCTGAGAATTAGAAAGATAGTTTATTCTTTAAAATACCAACATTTTCATGGGGGGTATTAAAATACTGCTTTAATCCATAGGCACCCCCCTAGCTGCCCCATCAACTATATCCTGGAAGGAACATCACCCCATTTAGGAGAGGGATAGTATCGAGTTCTGGTGGGGTCTTCCAGGGTTTGCCACACTCATTGGAAAAGGATCCACTTCATTAAGATATGTACAAATTATCCAGTAGGGTTCTTTTGATCTTTCACAATGCCCACCCCAAAATCCTTTAGCTAAAAACAGCAGAGGAGCCAGTTCTTAAGCATTTATCAATATATTTCTCTCTCTCAGTCTTTCAGGAGTCATATCTCCCTGAATGTACACAATATCATATGGCCATTCTCTAGGGAACTGAAAAATGGGGGTGAAGGGTAGGAGTGGGGGTGTCACACGTATTTTTCCAAATTTACTTGCTCAGTGCAAAGACTGTATCTTCAATCTTTTGAAGGCATTCAAAGGAATGCCTTGTGGTATTTGAGTTCTTTTGGAAACAAGGAATCACAATCATTCAGCAAGTTTTGCATTTATCAAGCACTTACCAGGTGCCTGGCCCTGTGCTGGGTATTAAGGAAATAGATGCAAGTGTGACACGATCTCTTTTCTCAAGGAACTTCTTGGGGATAGGAGGGTGGAAATACAACATGGCTATAGGATATGTACAAATTAAATACACTGTGATTTAATATGTGTGTGAGGGGAAGTAAAACCTGATGAAGGTTGTGGAACTTGAGGTAAATCTTTTTTTTAATTTTTGCTTTTTGGAGGGGGGAAGGCTGGGCAACTGGGGTTAAGTGACTTGCCCAAAGTCACACAGCTAATAAGTGTTAAGTGTCTGAGGCTGGATTTGAACTCAGGTCCTCCTGATTCCAGAGCCAGTGCTCTATTCACTGCGCCACCTAGCCGCCCCCAACTTGAGGTGAATCTTAAATGGAGGCAGGGATTTCAAGAGGAAGAGGTAGGGGTAGAGGGTCAGCTAGGTGGCTCAGTGGATGGAGCATCAACCCTAGAGTCAGGAGGACCTGAGTTCGAGTGTGACCTTAGACACTTACTAGCTATGTGACCCTGGGAAAATGACCTAAGCCTCATTGCTTCCAAAAAAGAAAAAGAGGCAAGGGGGAGATAATCCTAGGCATTGGGGGAAGAGGGTGAGAGTGGAAGGGTGGAATACAGGGAAAGTCATAGGCATACAACTACAATCAGAAGTTTTAAGTAGAAGTTGTCACAATCTTAGAGAGAAGTTATTTTTTGCCAAATCACTATTTTATCTGAACTTTAAGCAATAACATGTAGTTATACAAATATATTCAGAAATCAACATATTTGACATTTGGTTAATAAGGAAATTAATTAATTGATCCAAATGTATTCCATCCACAGATATAATCCAGTTTTCTAAAACGAGATCTCTTTGAAAGGAAAAACAAAACAAAACATATAGCTACGAAAAATAATTGCAGCAAAATGATTGTATTACAAAGATATATTTACTGGAAAGGATTTTTTTCTTCATGTCCTTTTCAATTTTATCAATGTGACTCTGGCCAAATCAGTCTCTCTAGGCCTCAGTTTCCTCATCTGTAAAATGAGGGAGTTGGAATTAATGCCTCTGAGGTCTCCTCCGGCCTTTGATCATAAGGAATACCCAGACTGATTGTAATCGTGGATCTTCGAAATATAGAAAAGTAAGCACTAACTGTGAGAACACAGTGAAAGAGAGAAGTAGAAAAGTGTAATGTATAAAATAATTACCTCATTAGGATAGAATAGATTTTAGCATACACTTAGAACATGCAGTCAATTAATTTATGACTAAATGGTGGTTGGAATACACAAAACATTCCAGAAGGTCATGATTTGGGTACATGTTGTCAATGCCAACTTCATAGCCCAGCTGCAGAACATTAAGTAGGAAGGAATGGGGTGGCATGGTCCCACCAGCCTGGTACAAATAGATACTGCGGCTGAGCAGACAAGTGTTTGTTCAATTGTGATATTTGGCAGCAGCAATTCCCTGGATGTCCTCCATCCCGTCCTCCCCCCAATTTGACTAGCATTCCTGGAACATAGTTCTGTTTGCATCTTGGTTTCTGTTTGTAAATTTGCCCCTGAGTAATTTTGCCTGACGTCTGTTTGTTTCCCCCCTGGGACAGGAACTCTGTTTGCTTGTACTCAGTCTGCATCTGTGATTATCTTAAGTACCAGTTTCTAGTCTACTTTTCTCTGAGGGAAACCACAAAATTTTGCCTGCCTGCTCTTTTTCAGCCTCTCTACTGGCTTTTAGATTGAGGTCCTGTTTCACCTGGTCCTAGGGCTTGTCTCCCCCTCCTTCCTGGAGGAAATGGATCCTCCTCTCTCCTTTGCTAGCTCTGGGTCATGCCTATATCCTGCCTATAGTACCCATGATATGACTTTGTATATGTTTTGTTTTTACTTATATCTGTGTGCCTGTTGTCTCCTCCAGTAATCTGGAAGTTCCCTGAGGGCAGGGATCATTTTTGGATTTTGTCTTTGTATACCTGGAACATCATAGATGGTTATTAAATTCTCGTTAAATGGATGTTAAAAGTAAATAAATTACCTCTCTTGGTCTCTTTTGCCTTATATGTAAATTAAGGAAGCTGAACTAGGAAATTACTAATGCCTAACATCTCTGACTATATAAGTGCTGTTTCTATTTTCTATATAAATTTCAAACTTGGGAAAATTTTTTCAATGCTTCAAATATTTCTTTCTTTTCTTCCAGACCATATATAGAACTCAGTGTGGTTTGGTGTCAAATACTAAAGTTCACTGAAAGTAGACCAGACTCACTGTCAAAGTATACGGGTCATTCAAGAGGAGATGCCAACATGATAAAATGAAGTGTAAACAATGTCTCCCAGGAGTTACCGGAACCAAGCTAGTTAGTCTAAGGGTCATTAACAAAAGCCCAGGAAGTAAGTATTTTGTTTCCAGGTCAATGGACAGGTCCAAGGATTTTTCAGAGGAGTTAGGACAAGCTCATGCTCACACTGAAGAAACAGCAGGGTTTGCTTGCTAAGGGCTTCAGCTCTTGTGTCTGACTTATCTCCATCTGCTAGTACCCTAAGGCACATGTCCTTCTGTGGTCTGGAACTGTAGGTCATATCAACATGTCATAAGCAGCCAGGTTATACAGCGTTGAAACAAATCCTGAGGGAAAGCCCATTTGATTTCTCTTGTTAATTGCATTCTTTTCACTAGTCTGGAAGGAGGAGGGGGCCAAGGCACCAGTCTATCTATTTTTCATCTATTTATAGGGGAGAATTGAGTTGAGATTGTAGTATTGGAGGCTGTAGTTCCTGAGAGAGAGAGAGAGCAATGGAAGACAATTATGATTACACAATCATACTGCCAGTGTCTTCTCTCTGAAATTATATTTTGTTTTCACTGTATAAATCATGTGTGGGCAACTAGGTGATGCAGGGAATAGAGCGCTCAGTCTGGAGTCAAGAAGACTCATCTTCCTGAGTTCAAATCTGGCCTCAGACACTTCCTAGATATGTGACCCTGGGCAAATCACTTAGCTCTGTTTGCCTCAGTTTCCTCATTTGTAAAATGAACTGGAGAAGGAAATGGCAAAGCACTCTAGTATCTTTGCCAAGAAAACCCCAAATGGGGTCACAAAGAGTCAGACTAGACTGAAAAATGATCAAACAACAACATGATGTATTTTTGGTTGTATGTTATCTTCTCCAAGAACCATGATTTTTGGCTTTCTTCAATTAGCACAGTTTTTGATAGACTATAAGCACTTAGTAAACACTTACATACTGTTTGACAAAAATCTCCAAGTAAGAATGAAACTCAGTGGCTCTCCAGTCCTATATACACCTGAATGTTCTATAACAACAACCCCTGGTCATCAATTACCTAGTCTTTTCCTGAAAAACCGCAATGAAGAGGAATCCACTGCCTTTGGAGGCTGACTTCTGCTTTGGATAGCTCTAATTGTTATGAAGTATTTATATTAGTCTAAATTGGCCTTTCTATGACTTCCATCTTTTGCTCCTACTTCTGCCTTTTTAGGTCCAAGAAGAATGAGTCTGTTCCCCTTTCCATACAACAGTCCATAAAATACTTGACAACAGCTCTCAGAGCCTCCCTAATTAGATCTTATCTTTTCCAGGCTCCATATCCCCAGCTCTTTCAACTGATCCTCATATCCACAGTCTTAAGGGTCTTCACTCTCTTGGACATGATTCATGGAACTGATCATAGCAGTCCAGATATGGTCTGATCAGGACAGTGGGACTGGCAGCTCTGAAGTCCAGGGTGCTGTAGCCCTCTTAATGTGAGGCAAGATGGCGTCAGATTTTTTCACTGTTATTTCATCTTTAGCTTTGTTGTTGCTGTTGCTCAGTCCCTTTAGTATCATAACCCCGTTGGTTGTTTTCTTGGCAGATGCTGGCGTGATTTGCCATTTCCTTCTCCAGCTCATTTTACAGATGAAGAAAATGAGGCAAACAGGGTTAAGTGACTTACCCAGCGTCACACAGCTAGTCAGTGTCTTTCACCAGAACTCCATTCATTGTGCCACCTAACTGCCCTCAGTTTGTAGTTCACTAAAATGCCAGGATCTTTTTCATATTAACTATAACCTAGCTGGGTACTTTTGAAGATGATTTATTGAACTCGAGTATAAGTTTTATCCCATTACATTTAATATTATTAGATTTATCTGAAAATTTTAGCTTACCAAGACCTTTTTAGCCTACTGTGTCATTTTGGAACCTGGTTGTCATTCATTGAGTTATTCCACTAAGCCTTCAGTCACCTGCAGATTTCATAAATATGGTTTTATCCAAGCCATTGATAAATACCAAATAAATAAATAAAACAATTGATAAATAATATGGGTCAAGCACAGATCCTATGGACATTTCACTAGAGACCTTCTTCCAAGTTGACTTTGGACCACTAATACTTGCTTTCTCTTTGGGTCCAGCCATTTAACCAGTCTCAAATCAACCTAATTGTCCTATCATCAAGCACATGTCTTTATAACTTTTCCACCAAAAAAAAAGTATGAGGGACATTGTCAAATATTTTTATTAAATGCTAGACAAATTATATTTACAGCATTCCCCTTGATTTTCCACTGGTAATGCTGTCAAATAAAGGAAATATGGTGAGTCTCGCATGATCTATTCCTGATGAGGCCAGGCTGGTTCTTTGTGACCAGTGCTCCCTTTTCCAGATGCTTACTAATAATGTGAGGATGAGGACTGGCACTGACCACTGGATACAAGTCTGCTGCAGCATGCTCCTGCCAAGCTCCATTTCCAGAGAATTAATATGATCCTAAATTCGGCAACACATACCACTTTACCTCTTGTTTGATTTCCCGGTGTATGGGAGTTTGACCTGTGCGTATCCAGATCACCTAACTTGGAGGCCCTCCCCCTTCCCTTGCTTCTCTTACCATATGGATGAGAGTAGTCACCTCTGATAGTACAGCCAGAACAGGTTATGTCTTTAAAACTGCCAGATTGGAATAGTCTATCTCTTTTCTGCTGCAACCAGAGAGTAAGGATCATATAAAGTACACCTACAGTGCAGGTACCATGAAGTAAACTGGGAGAAAGGTTACTTTCCCTAACTTCCCAATCCCTGACCTTTTATCTTGGCTCCAAGAAAGAGGCCTAGAAGTGTTGGTTTCTGTTTTGTATCCTTCTCAGTATCAGGTGTTCGTGATGATCCCCGATGGATCTGGGAGTTTGAGCTTTAGCCATCTGGTATACAGGATTGCAGGTGGGATATCGCAGCCAGCCAGAGCAGCAGAGAAGCCTGGAGAAACCAAGGTGCCTGGGACTTGAGCTGAAGGGGATTTTGTACTTGGAATTTTGGATTATAGTCTATTGGGAATTGAACTAAACTATGAACTTAATCCCCTTCCTCATCTCAGAGATTGCTATGGGAGGAGGATTAAGTCCCACATGTTGGGAGAGTAAACTGTCTATATATTAGTTAATATAACTTTGAAGTAAATCTTTCTTTGTCAAAGATAATCTGTTAGTGATTAAATTAAATTTGGGATCAGGGGGCCCAGACACATATTGGTGGGGTCTAGAGTCATTGGCAGAGAGCCTCTGGAGAACCCTGTAAGAGGAGTGAAATATAACATACTTGGCCTTAAGGCAGTGGGGGCCAGAATAGGTAATGTTACACGGGTCTGAGGTTTGATAGGAAGTAACAGGATCCCAGATTAGGAGATCAGAGAACAAGGATCAGAGATCAAGGCAGAGAAAGGGTCAGTATCTAGGTGAGGGGTTTGAACCAGAAGAATGGGGCATCAAAAATGTAAATGGAATTTGATATCCAGATAAAGATCTTCTGAGGGAGGGCTTCTGGCTGCGGTCAGAACTGGTCTCAGAGTGAAGCTGTAAGTATAAGCAAGTAGCAGCGTGTAGTTAGAAATGGAGAGTAAGGGAAATTTATAGGCTCGTGGATTTAGAATTGGACAGGGACTTAATAGAGGTCTTCTGGTCCAACCCTTTCATTTGGCAGATGAAGAAAGTGAATCCCAGCAAGGTTAGGTGACTTGCCCATGTAGATAGTGAAAATCAGAGATGGAATTTAAATCCACTTCATGGTTAGCATTTTTTCCAAAGTAGTCCCTTACTTCCCTAAAGGAGTTTCTGAACCTCTCATGGGCCCAGAACCCATATTTCCATGCTTCAAATGCTTGATGGTGCTTTTGCTTAGCAGAATTTGATAGGTCCAGAGACAAGGATGAAAGGTGAGACAAATAAGGTTTTAGGTGGTCCAGAGATAAACACAAGGTTAGGTGGATCTGGTGCATGATAGGAACAAGTGTTTCAGAGTTCAGAAAGTCAAAGAGTTAGCTAGCACAAGTTCCACTAGCAATCCGGAAACTCTAAACCTGAGTTTTGATCCTATTATAATGACTAACATTTATGTGGTGCTTTAAGTTTTCACTTCTTCCAGACTGTCCTTCACTTCTGTGTACTGTGTTTGTGTTCCCAATCAGTTATTCTCTCCTTTGTTTCTTTGGTGAGACTTGCCACTGTGGATTCAAATTTTTCTATTCTGCCAATTATTTCTGCTGTGCAGGTCATAAATTCTGCTTTCACAACTCTGATTTCTCTTCTAAATCATTCAGGAACATCCTGTCATGGTTCTGTGCTCTCTTGGGAATCCATAGGTTCCTCTGCTTCATCAGATTCACTTTCCATTGTCTTACAATATTTATTCATATAGATAGATGTACTTTGTGAGCTCATCTGGAGGTTATAGTCCCTTCTGTTATTAATATCTTCCTTGTTGGTTTATCTGCTTATGTTCAAGGTCTTTTCCTCCTAAAATCCTTGGTAATTTCAGTCTTTTTTTTCCTTATAATCCCATATTGCTCACTTTCTGACTCCTTTGATTGCAATTTTGGGACTGGGGCAGAGACTGGGTCTCAAAGCTCTCTCAGTCTCTTGCCACATTAGGCAATTCCTGTTTCACTGGTCTTGATGTCTGCCCCAAGTGACTTCTGGAGGAATAGATCAACTGGTACTAGCTGGATCCTGGACCCTTTGCTGCAGGCAGGCCTAGTAGATCCAAGTACACTCTGGTGTCCTTCCGTCTCTTCCTCATTTCTCTAATTGAGTGTTGTTGTGGCATAGAGGACTGCAGTACCAGATAGAGAGAACTTCTGCCTTTTGGTTTTCCATAGCACTGGGAGAAAGGAGGGGTAGGAGGTAGGTAACATTGAGTTTCATTACAAATTTGAGCGTTGGCTTACTCAGTCCTGCCAGAGTTAGTGCTGAGTAAGCAAGTCAGGGATTAGGGATTAGCCTTTTCTGGTATTAAATCATCAGGTTTTTACCTCCATAGGGTTCTTGGTGTCCTAGACCGAGACAGCTAAAATAGCTCTATTTCTTACACATCATTCCTATTTTGGAGGTTTGAGAGGTCACAAGGCTTGGAGAAAATGACTAATTCTCTAGCTTGTTGATCACGTGACCCAGAAGCCTCCTTTAAGGTTTCCAAAATCCTTTACATATATTATCTCATTTGATGCCTTCCGACAACTCTATGAGGTAAGTGCTATAGATATTAGTATCTCAATTTTACAGAAGAGGATACCAAGGTTGCTCATGGTGATAAAGCTATTAAATGTCTGTGGCAGGATTTGAACTCCTCTTCCTGCTGCCAAGTCCAATACTGTTTAGTCATTAGACCTCCTTGTCTTTATGGCAGATTCTGTAAGTATTTATAAGGGTAGAGGTATTGAGTAAATCAACCAAATTACTCTACTACATGTAAAGTAATTGATCAAATGCTAAATCTTGATACTTTATCATTTCTCTCAATTAAATCAGTCAGAGGCATTCCAAGTAAGTGTGAAAGCTTTGGCAAACAATGGATGAACTGGAGTGACATTGCAGGGGAAGAGTTTTCAGATAAGTGAAGGAAACTTGGTCACACCAAGGCATCAGAGATTGGGGTAGGAGGAGAGGAGGGACCGTCTATAAAATATCAAGCTAGTTGAGAACTGAAATTATTTGAGGCATATGGATTCCAGCCAGCAGTGAATGAAGACAGAACACTCCAGAGTAGACACTGAGGCAAGGAGACCATATTTCTTTCTTGACCTCTTTTATCTTTGTTGCCTGGATATGGTTGGGCAAGCATTTCCAGTTGTATGAGAGAAACAGCTCTTGATTTCTGCTGAAGCTGTCAGGCACTGTTTCCAAAATCATTTTTTTAAAGACTCAAATAGTTTCGGAATGACAACTACAAGCAGTTTTATAAGAATCACAGTAGTGCTGGTTTTTGTTTGTTTTTTTTCCACAGTGAAATATAAATCGTGGTAAAAGCAATGCAACAACATTTTTTGGAAGAATATATACCTAGGTAGAACTCTATCATGAGTATGTGCTTTCTGCTGTAACGGAAAGAATGACTAAATATCCCTTTGTAAACCAAGGCAAATTCTTTCTTGAGGGAATTTAGATCTCTTTCCCCCAAAGAGGAAGACTCTTGGAGAATGAAAAGATCAGTTCTCGAGATGTAAATCCCCCTTTTCCCTAAAGGGAAGAAAATCAGAGGAAGACAATGCCTATAAAATTAAAAAAAGGTTTTTATTAAGCAAGAAAGAAAACAAAATAACATGTGCATGGGTACTATCCAGACTGTGCTAAACAGGATGCTAGGCAATGAATGGGTAGAGTTTACATACCTTTTAAACAAAAGAAGTAAGGAATTTGGGGGGAAAGGTCAGTTTAGAAAAGAATGAGTTAGTGAGCCTTATCCCCAAGGGGAGGGGAGAGTGAGGAATTCCAAGTGTCAGAGCTGTGACCCTTTGATATACACAGATCAGAAGGCATCCTTGGTGATAAGCAGTCTGTAGTTCAAGGCTTGATAAGAAGATGTCTCTAAAAATAGGATATTCTGAGAGTCCCATAACCAAAGTTAGGAGAGTCTCTGGAGATAAGGTTGTCTCCCAAAACCATAAAACAGGATATGTCCATAGTCTCATAACCTGAAGTCAGGAAAGTCTTTGAAGACAGGGATGTCTCTTGAAGGTCCAAATGGCTCAGGGTCTGCTTCAAAGCTGTTATGAACTTAATTGGCTTCAGAGTTGCTGATTTTCTGCATCTCCAGCTAGATTTATTCTTGGTTACCACAAAGGATTGTTGGAATGTCAAGCCAATGCAGCCAGTCCTCATACAATTCTTCTGGTTACCTGGATAATTTAGGAAGGGGGGGTAGGGTGTTCAACAAATCAAGGTATCCATTTTCACAACTTGTATACATCCAGTTGCAAGTATGTGTCTACAGTCCTCTTCGCTGAAGTTAGAGGAACAAGCAGTTTTAAAAGAATCACAGTAATGCATTTTTTTAAAAAAAGTATTTGAGAGTCAAACACCTTCTATAAACTGAGTCAAGCTGGACCTGATGCAGAGAAGTTATGATCTAGCACACTTTTGTGCTTAGGCCCCTTTGGCAGTTTGATGAAATCTATGGATAAAAATATGAAGGATTGCAAATAGAATCAATTATATTGAAAAGAATTACCAAAGTACTTTAAATTTTTGAAAAGTCCACAGATCCTGTGTTAAGAACCCCTCATTTAAGTCAGGGTGGCTAGGTGGCGCAGTGAATAGAGCACCAGCCCTAGAGTCAGGAGGACCTGAGCACTTAACCCCAATTACCCTGCCTTCCCCCCTCCAAAAAAAAAAGCAAAAAAAAAATAATTAAAAAGATCCCCTCATTTAGTGGTGGGGTAAAAGGGGGTAAAGAAGCATTAGAAAAAGAATCAGGAAACCTAAGATTCGGGGAAATATGTAACCAAGTCATATAATCTATATTTCCTCAATTTTAGGGACTGTAAGTTTCTTTTTAGCACCGACATTCTCTTATTCTATACTGTTGTTGTTCAGTTGTGTCTGACCTTTTGTGAGCCCATTTGGGGTTTTCTTGGAGTGGCTGCCAATTCCTTCTCCAGCTCATTTTACAGATGAGAAACTGAGACAAACAGGGTTAAGTGACTTACCTGGGGTCACACAGCAAGTAAGGGTCTGATGTTCAGAACTTATATCTTCCTTCCTCTAGGCCAGCCACTCTATCCACTGCACTACCTAGTGACCCCGCTTATTTTATATAGGAAATAGTAAAACTTCTTCAAACCATGTATTAAAATTGAGAGGAGTAGCCACTTTCTGGGACTGAGATGCTGGTCCTGCTGGTAGAACATGTGTGGTCTTCTCGGGGAGATAAACTGAGTGAAACAAGCAGAGAACACTTTACCTCAAATAGGAGTTGAGAGTATGACTTTTTCAGCTATATGTGAGTAGGTTAAGGATGTTGTCTGTCCTCTTTCTGGTATTTACTTCTTTTCTTTCTCACCGTGAGGAGCAGAGAGATGTGTGCCGAAATTTGTATTGTGAGATGCTTAAGGAAGAGCTTAGATCGAACCAGTCAGTACCAAGCATTAAAGGGCTGTTAGAGTCGGGAAGGACTTTAGAAATTATTTTATAGGTTGAGCCACTAAGGTGACCTGTCTGGAAACACAGAATCAAGACTAGAACCTAAGTCTCATTTGCATTCCAGATGATTTCTTTTATCTATTCTCATCTGGGGTCTGTTTATTGGGTGTCTGCTTCAAGTAAAACACTGTACTGGGTTCTGCTAGGGAGCACAAAAGAATCAGAAAATATAGGACCCTCTAGGATTTACACTTAAACTGTAGGAGAGAAAAATCTGACAAAGAAAGTGCCAAGGGAACAATTATTAAACCGATGAGTCAATACAAAGAGGATGTGAGAGGCTCTGGCTGGCTGAATATCCATATGAAAGGCTAGGAATTTGGCTAGGTAGTTGACACAAATACTTAGTCTCCCGGATTTAGTTTGGTCTTTGTGCTATTCCTCAGCCTTCTACTACCCGGGAGAGCAGAAGGGATTTGAGTGAAAAAATTGGAGAACCCCCAAATTCATCCCAGAGATGTTTGGTTGCTATTGGTTAATGGGCTTTACTTGGATGATAATGAGATGTAGTAGAGCCTTCAGGGCAGGCACAGGAAATGCTTATTTCCAGCTAAGGTGAAGTAGTCGGGAGAGACCCAGGCCTAAGGGCATTATTTGGCTAGGAAATAGTAGCTCCCTATCTTTATGAGCTTGGTGCCTGGGGCAAAAAAAAAATCTGTTAGAGATCCAGGGCCTTTCAGCAGCTAATCCAGAAGAGGGACCCGCCACTCTGCAAAGGAAAAAAAGTTGAGTCTTTTCTAGGACGGTTGTTGGTCTTGGGTCTGAAACAAGGGTGGCTGCTTTTCTCAGACAGCTAGAAAAAGAGAAGCTCCTGGCTTTTGAACTAAAAGAGTGGCAGAGCCCAAGGACCCCAGCTGACGCCAGAAGCCGCCGAAGGCTGCGCAGCCATGTGCTCAGTGGCAGCAGTGACCCGCAAAGCGGCTTTCATCTGAGGCTGTGTGCATTGGGAAGTGCTTGTCTGGGGGAAGTCCAGGGGGAGCAGGGCAATGACATCACCCGACGACGTCAAGGGCTCCTCGGCTTCCTAGGTGAGGGAGCTGTCAGGGGGCAAGCACCACCGTCGGTTGTTTTCTGCCACCCAGCAGACTAAGGTCCAGAGTGAAGTCAGTCTGTGTAGTAGGTTCTAGTAGACAGTTGGTCCGTCGGCCAGCAAGCATGTATTAAGCGCTCACTGTGTGCCAGGCACCGTGCAGAGCTCTGGGCATTTCTCTCCAAGGCATCCTGTGTCCATAGCTTGTCCCTACGAAGTTTGTGTGCTGTCTTCCCGTTTGATTATGAGCTCCTTCAGGGGCAGGAATTGTCATTGCCTTTTCCTTGTATTCCTTACGCCTGGCACACAATAGGCGTTTACTAAATGCTCGTTTTTAAACTAAAGTGAAATACTTGTTGCTCTGCAGCAGGCAGGCGTGAAGGATCGCAAGTGTCATTTACCCCCTTGCTTTCAAAAGACAGGGTGAGGGGGCTGCGAAGGAGAAGGGGGGCAGCGAGACCCCATTTGTGGTCTCTTCTGTATGATGGTCCATCTGTTCTACCGGGGCAAGGACCAGCGAGACCCCGGCGCTCCTTCCCGACATGCTTGGAGCTGTGGGAGTTTTGTTGGGGGGTGGGTGTTTTTAAGTGGAAAGTGAGCCGGAGCAGCTCTGGTTCCTGTCCCTCGCCCTGGGCACACGGTTCTGGGGAACCCTGGGAGCCTGGCGGAGGGACGACTGGAAGGGAAGCTGCGGGGAGATAGCCCGGGGCGCTCGGCTGCGCCGGCCCCAATTCCTGCAGGGGACAGGGTATTGAGGTGGGAGGGGAGGAGATGTGGAAGGCGGTGGCTCCAGTCCCCCGCACGGGGGCGGTGTGGGGTCGCCACGGGCAGGATCACGTGAAGGCAGGGAGGGTGGGGGCGGGGCGGGGCGGTTTTGGGGGCGGAGCCTCGGAGCCGGGGGAGCAGACCGAAAGCCGGGGCTGGGCGCAGACTGACGGACCCGGGGCCGAGGCGGCGGCGGCGGCTTTCGAGGCGGTGCTCCGCTGCGCTCTCCGCCCTCGGGCCTCGGCTTCGGCTCTACGACCGCCGCCCTGGCGGCGCCGGCTGAAACGGGAGCCCCGACCGGGCCCGGGGTCCGTGGAGGGGCGGGCTCGCCGCCGTGCTCTCCGCCCCTCGGGCCCGGGGCGGGCATGGAGCTTTTCCAAGCCAAGGATCACTACATCCTGCAGCAGGGCGAGCGCGCGCTGTGGTGCAGCCGCCGGGACGGGCGCCTGCAGCTGCGACCCGGTGAGTGGGGACCCTCGCCCGGGAGGGGTGGGGGCGAGGCATGCGCCCTCTGCCCGCTCCTGCCCCTCGGCGGGGAACCGAAGCGGGGGCGCACTGGGCTGGGCGGTTGGCTAGGGGTCCGCAGCCTCTGGGGGCTTGGCGGGGCGGTGGGCTGGGCCGAGTATCCCCTGGCAGGAGGGGAAAGGTCATTGTCTATCAAATGACCGCGTAGTGGGGAGATTCAGGGTCAGGTTTGCGGGTTTGGGAGAGGGATGCTCTTTCTTGGGAGCAAGGTCCTTGGAATTACAATTTGCCAAATAAAGCTTCCTGGAGGGAAAAGGATGGTCAAGGTGTATTTTCTTTTTTTCTTTTTTTTTTTTTTTTTTTTTTTTTTTCCCCCCTTTTTAACCCTTTCCTCCCAGCTTCCTTCAAACCCAACTCACTCCCCATACTAAGACTTGGCACATTGTGTCCTTGAAAAGAGGAAGTTCGGGTTCTGCCTCTTTAATGAATCAATTGGCCAGACACCTAGCTTTTCTTTATAACTGAGGAAGGGGTTTGTTGTCCTTCTCCCCTCCAGATTCACATATTAAGGTCGGAGATCTATTTCTTAGAGAACAGCAGCCCACAAACAAGCTCCCATCTCAAAACAGGTTACCAAAACCCTTTGTCACAACAATTAAAATTCATTAGTATACACCCACAAGAATCATCTGATGAACTGGAGGTGGCAGTCTTGAAAGATGGTATCTTTCCAGGGTGGGCCTACCCCGAGTAACTCTCCTGTTTGGCAGTCAGTGTTTTCGGGAATAAAATAAAAAGGGTTTTACATGAACTTTGTTTGCTCTCTTTTAAAGGGGTCTTTTCTTCAATCTTAGGCAAGTGGCCAGAATTGAAAGGTCCAAATTTAGATGTATTGTCTTCCACTTGTAGTATCAGGGGAGAAATGATCATGTCTGTCCATCTGTCTGTTGCTGGCAGCACTGGCAGGAAGTCACCCCTGTTAACATAATTTTAGTTTCTCTTCCACAACTTTAAAGGTGTGACTTATTGTGATTACTGCTGTTTCCTCATGCTTTGTTACTTTTGTGTTTCAGTTTAAATGCACCTTTTCTTATGTAATGATCATACTGAACACTCCAGTATATTTTAATTATAACATTTTTATATGACTACACCTATTGCTGTTTGTGGGTGTTCACAAAGTGTTGTAAAATTGACTTGTTTAGGGATATAAACAACTTATTATTAGAACTGTAGTTATTTTGTTTAGTATAAAAGATTCCTACATCATCATTATTTTAGTTTTTGTTTTGAGAAGTTAAAGATTTAAAAATGTCCGCAGTGAAATAAACTACAGTCATTTTCTTTCTAGTTTTTTTGGCTGGTATGTTTATCTTTTCCTAATATTACTTGAATTAATATTTACCCTAACAGTAAACTAAAATATAATTTTTTTAAATGGTCATCCTGTAGAAATTTTGTTCCCTATACTTTGATCCTATAAATTCTTAAAAACAGCTTTCCACCATATAACTTTTCAGTTTTCTAAGATTGGTACATAAGTAGGATTTGTTTTAAGTGGCTAGCAAAGGTAATGTGTGTACCTGAAAATAATGTGGACTTAGTGCCAAATGTTACTTGCTTCTTTTTTTGATGATCAGGCAACCCTAGGTAATAAAGCCTGATATGGTTGTAAGAATGCTGAATTAGTAGGAGTGACAAAAATCTTTGTTTCATTCCTAGTCTTTTTACTCACTGACTAGCAGTGTAGTCTTGGACAAGTAATTTAATTTCTCTAGTTCTAATTTCAGTCATTCCCTAAAATGGTGGGGCGTTCACGCATGTTATTTCTAAGGTCTCTTCCAGTTCTAATGATTGCCTCTAGATATTAATTCAGGGGTTCTCACCTCCTGTGGAACATTAACCTAGATAAAAGACTGTTGAGCAGTCCTCTCTTATGTCCCCAGGATGCTTTCTGAGATTTAACTTTCATCATGATCTTTTTTTCCTTATAAATTGAAATTGAACAAATATCTGTTAAGTACCTACTATGTGCAAGATACTGT
Source organism: Pseudochirops cupreus (assembly GCA_028627135.1). NCBI lineage: Eukaryota > Metazoa > Chordata > Mammalia > Diprotodontia > Pseudocheiridae > Pseudochirops > Pseudochirops cupreus. The sequence continues at coordinate 505,754,114 of CM053582.1, forward strand.
GTTAGATACTAGAGTAAACCAAACAAGACATTGAGAAAGTCTCTACCTTTGCAGACTTTTTTTTTTCTATTTGGAAGATATATTCAAAGACAAGTAAGTATAGGTTTATGTGAGGAAAAAATTGTTAAGTGGAGAAGTGGGGAAGGTTTTCATAGGGAGTTTATATTTTGAAGAATGATAAGAATGAAAGGGCAGAGTGAGGTGGGAGTACATTTGAAGCTTCAGTTCCTTGGTGGTGCATCTATTTGAGTTGAGATAAGAAATTAGGGTTGGATATGTAGACTGGGAGTCATCTGCATAGAGATAATTTAGTCTATAGGAGTTTCTTAGAGTTGGAAGATGACCCAGGAGAGAGACCTGAGGAACAACTGTGCTTAGAGAGCAGGAGATGGGTAAAGAACCTGCAAAGGAGACTGAAAAGGAGTAATGATATAGGAAGAACCAGGACAGAATAATGTTAATGAAGCCAAGGTAGGAAGAACCAGGGCACCATAGTGTTAATAGAGCTAAAGGAGAAGGACTGTGAAGACAGAGGAAACGATCCACAGTTTAAAAATTTGCAAAGAGGTAGGTCAGGGAGGATGCAGAATGAGAAAAAACTGTTAAACTTAGCAATTAAGAGATTGGAAGGCTCAGACAGAGGGCTTTCAGTAGAATGAAGTTAGAAGCCAGAATGCAATAAATCGAGAAGTGAGTAAATAACCAGAAAGTGAATATAGTCAATGGAGATGATTCTGGGAGCCTAGCAATCATTCACCAAGCATGTAAGCACTTAGTATGTGCTAGGTACCTGGTTAGGAAGACAAATATGAAACATTCCCTGTGACTATGTCTACAGAATAAACACAAAATATATATGAGGTGGCTTATGGAGAGAGGGCAATGGCAGTTGGAAAGTTAGGAAAGGCTTTGTGTAGAAGGTGGCTGCTTGAGCTGAATCTGGAGAGAAGAATCCTTAAGAGGTGGATGTGAGGAAGAGTCCATTCCAGGATTGATGAGCACAGCCTTCATGAAGACCTGGAGACAAGAGACATGATGTCCTGTGTGAAGAACAGCCAAGAAGGCTTGTTTGACTGGACTGTTGTGGAGTGTGGAAAGGGGAGTAAGATAGCTAGAATGAGAAGGGAAGGGTAGGTTCCATCAGAGGAAGGGTTTTAAAAAAAACAAATAGGTTGAACAAGTGCCTGCTGTGTGACAGACATTATTTCAAACAGAAAAGGTCACATTTTATCCTAGAGGCCATAGGGAGCCACTGGAGTCAGACTTGCTCTTAAAGAAAATCAATTTAAGGGCAGCTAGGTGGCGTAGTGAATAGAGCACCCACCCTGGAGTCAGGAGGACCTGAGTTCAAATTCGACCTTAGACACTTAACACTTAACTAGCCCTGTGACCTTGGGCAAGTCACTTAACCCCAGTTGCCCTGCCTTCCCTCCTCCAAAAAGTTAAAAAAAAGAAAAAAAATCAGTTTGGTAACTATGGGGAGGATGGATTGGAGTGGCAAGAGACTTGAGGCAGTGAAAGAGAGGAGAGAAGATATTAATTTGAAGGTTTGATGGAGTCAAAGGCTTTTTTTTAAAAAAAGGTTTTTCTGAAATCTGATGTCCATAAAGTTCTCTGTTTTATGCCTTGTTATTGATAATGATGGGATCATTGAAGTTGTTTATGTGGTATCATTTGAGGAATTTTGTATGACTTGACATATCCACAAGAGATACTTTGGTAGAGGAGATATGTTAAAGTGGCATTTACAGTCACCAAACACTTATTAATAGAGGAATCTTATATTTTCTGTACTTTTCAGTCGATTGAATGATATTGTAAAGATGTAATCTACTGTAGCATATCATTTATGAAAGTCTGCCTGTTTTCTTCTCATGTTAACTAAGAATGTCCTCAATGTTGTGAGTAGATAATTCTCTTAAAAGATTCTGTAGAGAGGGAAAAATAGGCGTATATGTTTGTAGTTATTGAGTTTTTAAATTAATAATAGTTATTGTTTATTTGTTTCAGTAATGTCCAACTCTGATCCCATTTGGGATTTTCTTGGCAAAGACACTGGAGTGGTTTGCTATTTCCTTCTCCAGCTCATTTTACAGATGAGAAAACTGAGACAAATGGGGTTAAGTGACTTGCCCAGGGTCACAAAGCTAGTAAGTGTCTGAGGCCATATTTGAACTCACAAAGATGAATCTTCCTGATTTTAGACTGGAACTCAATCCACTGTACCCTCTAGCTACCTGTGAGGGTTCTCCACCCCCTCTCCTTCCCTCCCCAATAATTAGGTCTGACTTTTCCCATGGATTTTGTAGTCTCTTTTGTTTTAGATATCTTGAACAAATCCTTCTACCCACTTCAAGCTTTTACCTCCAGGATGCGCTTCCTTTGTGTATACTTGGTTTAGGCAAATTTCTCTTTTCATCTTTGTTTACTTTAATGCTGTTTCTTTTTTTTTGTTGTTTACATCATTAATTTCTAGGAGATTTTGAGTTACAAATTTTCTCCCCATCTTTCCCCCACCCACCACTCCAAAACAGGCATCCCACTGTATACCCCCTCCCCCAATCTGTTCTCTCCTATGTCCTCCCCCATTGCCCCTTTGACTTTCTGGTAGGGCAAGATGGATCTCTCTACCCCAGTGCCTGTATATCTTAATTCCCAGTTGCATGTAGTTAATAATAATAATAATAATAATAATATATATGTACATATATATTTTTAACATTTGATTATAGAACTTTAAGTTCTAGATTCTTTCCCTTCCCCTCTCGTCACCCACCCCCACTGGAAAGACAAGCAATTCAATACAGGCTGTACATGTGTAATTATGCAGAACATCTCCACAATGGACATATTGTGAGAGACTGATTATATGTCCCTCCTTCCTATCCCGCCCCACCTTGTTCTGTTCTCTACCCTGTCCTTGTCCCTTTACAGAATTGTGTGCTTCTAACAACCTACCCCTTTAATGCTGTTTCTACTTCATTGTCATTTACTTCACCAGAAACTTTAATTTTGGAGTAACATTATGGTGATTCTCTGCTTTGATGGAGAAAAGAGTGTCATAAATCTTTATAGGTCTTTCCTATTTTTCATCCTGTGTCTTCCTTTTTAGTCCTTTCCTTCAGTATCATTTGGTTGATCTGGTTTATTTGCAATTCTCACTTGATTTCTATAAACTTATTTTTCAGTGTTTTTTGAGACAGTACTGCTTTTGTAGTCTTTTCCTTCTTTTTCTCCATAACATCACACTTTTTAAAAATCTTATCTTTTGTTTTTATATCATCTTCATTTCTCCATAAAATTTTTAAGTGAGTTTGTGGTCTAAACCAGTGTTGCTGTTGGCTGTCATATTTCTTTACTTGGCAAGGAGATCAAGTTTGCTGGCAAATAATTTATCTCTGTTAATTACTTGGGAAGTGATGATAGTCAGTGTTGGTATCTGTTCTCGTTAGCCTGTATTCAGTAGGTCAGACTGTATTTACTTATAGTGCTAATGCTTTTCTTTGTCATAAAGCATACTCAGGACAGTGTTCAAATTATCTGTCATATATAGATAATAAAGTGCTCCAAATGGATCCAGTACAATGTTACCTCAAAATAGAATCCTCAAGTGTAGGAACGCTCCAAAACCTTTTAAATATAACTTACAATCACTCAAAGGTATTCACAAACAAGTGAATTACAAGTACCTCTTGCTTAGATTCTCTTTTTTAATTTAATGGACAACTCATAGAGCTGACCCATCAGGAAATATATCTTTGGTAAATGCTGTAGATGAAACTGGGCCTAAAAGTAATAGGTGGCAAAGTATGTGGTAGGGGAAATTCTTCAGTTCTTTTGAACCCAGACTTCTCTCTGAAGCAAAGATCCAACTTTTTATTGTCAATATTTTTCCAGTGATGCTGTATGGCTAGAAGTCATAAAAGATGACAGTCTTCCAGAGAATTACATTTGTGTGTCTCCTGACAGTCAGTGGAAAACTTCATGTTACATGTCAGTAGCCTGCAACATATTACTGACAGTTAAGAGAAGCAGGAAAAAAGTATGTCCTCACAGATGTTCAGCCAGGAAAGAAATTGGGCTTATTATACAGTGAGAGCCAGGGATATCAGATGGAAAACTCATGTGCTCCATTGACATCCATGAAGTGACACGAGACTGAGAAGAAGATCCATAACACATTCATTGAAGACCTGGCCAAGGTCTCACAGGATGAGAAATTGTATAAGGGTTGTGATCTTGAGATAGCCACATTGATGAGGTCACACATCTATAGATGTAAGCTTTTCGAGTTAGCAATAAAAAAACCTCAGAGAGAGATGCCATTCTGAAATGGTAACAGATTTCCAAAGTTATTTGACAGTGGAAAGCATATCTTTAAGATTATAATTTGTAACGGTTGATGATGTGCTTTGGTAGGGGGAGTTCCCTTATGCCATTGAAATCACTAGCCTGAACCAAAAAATAAAAACTGTTGTCTTTAACCTCTTCTGCCTGTTGGCCTCTCCCATGTTTTGTTTTGTTTTTCACTTTTAGTCTTTAAAGTAGCATTTACATAAGAACCGTATAGAGAAGTGACAGACTCCTCTATTTGACATTTAAAGATCTTTGATAAAGGTTCTAACCTACTTTTACAACCTTGAGTCTTCCTCATGCACTTTCCTGTCCAGTCAAACTAGCCATCTTATTTTCCCCTACCCACAACATTCCATCTCTTGTTTCTGTGCCTTTGTCCAGGCTGGCTCCTTGCACCTGAAATGTGTTCTCTCTTCTCTCCTCCACCTTTTAGAATCATCAGCTCACAGCTCGTGGAGAAGATTGTTTCCTGATTTCTCTCCCTTTTCCTTCTCCCAGCTGCTAGTTCTTCCCTAAAAAGTAACTTTGTATTTAAATGTGTATGTTATCTCCCATAATATAATGGAAACTCCTATAAGATAGGGATTGTATTTTTTTTCTTTTATCTTTTTTATTTCATATCAGCTAGCAAAGGGTCTGATTCACAGTGGATACTCAATAAATTCTTATTGATTGATTAATGTGCAACAGAAGTGGTCATAGGAATTAATTGTCAGGTCAAAGATGTTAGAGAGGGGCGGCTAGGTGCCACAGTGAATAGAGCACTGGCCCTGGAGTCAGGAGGACCTGAGTTCAGATGCTGCCTCAGACACTTAACACAAAAAACTAGTCTTGTGACCTTGGGCAAATCACTTAACCCCAACTGCCCTACATTTCCCCCTTCAAAAAAAAAAGCAAAGATGTTGGAGAATCATTGATCAATCTAGTGCTAATAATTGTACAGCAGTGCTCAATAAATGTTAATAATGGACAGAAACAATTTTCCCTAGTAAAACAAATTTTATAGGATGCTGGCTGGTCAGTTATTTCTTGCTAATAAATGAAAATATCTTTTTATATGTTTTATTTGTGATATATACACATACACACATAACCATACATGCACACACCATATATACATATATGTATGTATGTATATAAAATATGAATTTTGCTATTAGGGCCTGAAGGAAAACTTTAAAGTATCCTATGCCCTAATTTTGGGCCAGACTTTATTGTTTTGGATGAACATGTATTCAATTAAAAAGGAAAACTGAAGTTTTATGCTTTTGAATAGGCTTGATAAAGCATTTGCTGCATGCTTTTTTTACATGTGATGATTTATTTTGTACCTTCTCTTTGGAGTTATTAGAAACCTTGCATGCTGAAGTTGACGTGACTGGATAGGAGAAGAGCCTGGTTGTGTTTTACTTGGGAGTTGTGAATGTTGACTTCTTCTGTGTGTTGTAGACCAGTAGATTAATGGTGATACTTGATGTGAGAATATCCATGCTTTATCATGCTATGATTAATGTCTGTGTGTCTTCCTATTAACCCTTCATAGAAGATTGGTGCTGGAAGCATTCTGTGGTTCTCAGCACTCTGGATATTGGTGCAGCATTTGGGTTGCCCATATGTTATCCCTTGCTCTTGCTACGTGTCCACCTATGTTTCTTATCATATATTTCCAGGATGATTCTCTTATGCCACTTGTTTAAGCAACCATTAGATATATTTTGCAGCCTTTTTTGTACACAGTGTATCTGTCTACTTATTGCTTCTAGGGGTATCTGTAATTTTGATTCTTAGGAGATATTTAGTTTTTCTTATTTAAAATTTTTAGCCTAAACATGTGATTTCATCAATTTAGGGAACTTCCTTTACCATTGCAGATTAATATCTACGCTATCTCTGTAACTTAAAGCCTTAGAGAATTTTCTGGGTCCCTTAGAGGTTTAGTCCAGGGTAACACAGTCAGCATGTGGAAGAGGCCTGACTTGAATTTGGGTCTTTGATTCCAGAGCTAGCTAATTGTCTATCCATTATTCCACACTTTTTGAGTTATTATCCACTGAAAAACTCTAGTGAATAAATTTTATCTTCACAACTTCTTAAAGCCCACAATGGGCAAGGTTAGGTAGAAAGGTCTTTCAATTTGTTTCTGAAGGAAAATGAGAATTCACAATATTTGAGCCAGAGGAGACTAGGAATCTTTCATTTTGTTGAGGAGTCAGAGGCCCAGAAAGCCAAAATGTCTTTCTCAGTTGTTGTGGTAGAATTTTGCAGAAGGACTTAAATTGTTTTCTCTAGTCAGATATGTTGAGACAAATTGAAAACTCAGAGTCATCTTTAGAAGTTACTGAATAATTACTGAATAATGTAACTGATGAATTCCATCAATATACCATTGTGTATCTGGTATAATTGAAGATCTTCTGTTAGTTTAATATTTTCCTGTATTTAACTTTAAGTCAGTTTGTAGTGGGAGAGAGAGGTGCGTCTTCTGGGACTTCTCTATACCAATGAAACCTCAGGCCCATGCCCTCTCCCTGTCCTATTGAGAATAGAGTTTTGGAGTTTTTTTTTTTGTTTGTTTTTTTCTGAATTATATCCTAAAGGAGCTATATTTAGGTGTTATGTAAATTTTAAGTTCAGCTTTCCTGTGTATAACATTATTTCCTTAAGACAAGAAATGTCTCTTGATGCTTGCTACTGGTCCAAGACACTCTTTGACTCTTGAGAGTTCTTGCAACTACCTTGTTTTTTTTGTTTGTTTTTATGTTTCTTTATATATGATATAAAAGTATTGCTTAATTAGTATTCTACCACCCTGTCATACTGTTCATTTTGCTTTTCTTTAATCAATTTTTTTCTTTTAAAGCTTCCTCTTATCTGGACGTTAGATTTTTTTCAATAACTGGAGTTGATTTTTGAGGAAGTCACATGGTCATCAGTGAAAAAAGGGGGAGATAGCATGTTATAGAAAGAGCCCTGGGCTATGCTTCTGAGCCTCAGGTTTGAATTCCAGTTCAGTCACTTATCAGTGTGTGATCCTAGGCAAGTCGTTTCTCTTTTGTGGATCTGTTTCTTTTTAACAAGTTTCTGGGAATATATAGGAAGTTTTAGCTACCTTAATTCAGGATGGATAACCTTCAAAACCTTGTACCTTAAGAGACTAAATATTGTTGAATAGAGTTATTCATAAAAAGGAAGAAAGGGAAGTGAGAAGAATCACAGTGAGACAAATCTGTTGAAAGAAGCTTGTGTGATTAGATTTTTGTCTCAGATAGATGCAGACTATAGAAATAGAAAAATATTCCTTTACTGCTGTCATTTTTTTTCTTTCCTTAGAAACCAAAGGCTTGTTTGTCAGGATACTTTATTGTACTTTTAAAATCAGGCATTATTGCGGGAGGGAGGGAAGTTTGTTTATGTTTTGTATTCGAACTGCTCTCTGTAATTAAATAGTTTAATTAACTATATAAGGTTTTACACTTGTTGACAAAGATGTTTTGTATTTTATCTCTTTCTTATTATGCAAATACTATCCCTGAGGCTATGCCTAATATGTACGTTTTGCCACCATGATGAGGGCAGCGAGGTAGGACAGTGGATAAAACCTCAGGCCTGGAGTCAGAAGACCTGAGTTCAAATTTGGCCTCAGAAGCTTCCTAGCTGTGTGACCCTGAGCAAGTCACTTTACCCTATTTGACTTAGTTTCCTCATCTGTCAATGAGCCAGAGAAGGAAATGGCAAGTCATGCCAGTATCTTTGCTAAGAAAACCCCAAATGGGGTCACAAAGAGTCAGACAGGATTGAAGTGATTGAATAATAGTCACCATGATAGTGTCTCATTTCATGTATTAACATGTAATTAACATTAATCGTGTAATACATTTCATGTATTAACAAAATAGTTTTATATTGTATGTTAATGCACAATATGCATCACTCACTCAGTACACATTTATTCAATACCTGCAATATGCCAGGCACTGTGCTAGGCATTAAGGGCACAAAGAACAAATGCAGTAGTGTTGCTTTGAGGAGATGACATGTTATACATATGTATGTGCAGCATTCAAGGTGACTGGGGGAGGGAGAATGTTAGTATTTGAGTTGATCAGGAAAGGCTTTCTATAGAAGGTGAGCTGGAAAGGAAATGAGATTCTGTGTATGAAGGAGAGCTGAGGAGGAAGTACATTCCAGATAGAGGGGGATTGCCAGTGCAAAGACAAACAGCTGGAGATAAAGGGCTGTGCGTAAGGAACAGCCGGAAGGCCGGTGTGGTGCTGTACGGTAAAATAAGGAGAGTAATGTATAACATAGTTCTATATAAAGAAAACTAAGATGATTTAAATGATTGGATTTGCTTTTCTTTAACCATTCCTTCCATTCCCCTTATTTTTTTCTTACAAAATCCTTCCCCCCCCCTTTTTTTTTTGCTTTTGGAGGACAGGGCAATTGGGATGAAGTGACTTGCCCAAGGTCATATGGCAAATTTTTTTGTGTTAAGTGTCTGAGGCTAGATTTGAACTCGGGTCCTCCTGACTTCAGGGCCAGTGCTCTATTCACTGCACCACCTAGCCACTCTCAAAAAAACCTTTTGAAAGTTGATTTTGGTGTGGAAGAAGAAATAACTTTTGGTAAATATATCTAATTAAATATTTTGTATCCATAATTTGTAATTGAAGCTGTTTCCTAGTGGAAATGTGGTCTAAAGATATACACAGAATTTTTGAAGAAGGAAATATGAAGTGGTAATGACTTGAAAAAGCTGTTCAGTTCTCTGAAAAGAAACACAAAATAATTTTAAGTTGTTACCTTTCATCATGAAATTTGCAAAAATTACTTAAAATGATCAAATTTAGATGTTTTGAGGTCAGGGCTGAGTGGACATGTATGTTATCATCATTTCAATGTGTATTTAGAGGTGGGACCTTAGAAACTATAAAACCCTCAATCCCTTGCCTTCATTTTACATATTAGAAAACTGAGACTTCAGGGCCTGCAATCCTAGTCGCTAAGTGTTCTTATCACTATTGTCAAACAGGCTTGATATTTTATTTCTTTTTTGTTATGGAAATTATGTTGCCAGGGGTTACATAGCTAGTATTCTTAACTTTATCTTTAATTTTTTTCACTCTAAGCAATTAGGTGGTGAAGTGGATAGAGTGCAGAACCTGGAGTCAGGAAGGACAGGCTCAAATTTGGCCTCAGATACTTTCTAGCTGTGTGATCTTAGACAAAACACTTAAAATAGGCATAATGATAGCACCTATCTCCCAGGATTGTTGTGAAAATCAGAATACTTGCAAAGTGTTTAGCGCAGTGCTTGGCACATAGTAAGTAGGTGCTATATAAGTACTAGCTATTATTATTGATTGTACTACTTTTGATAAGACTGCTGGTCATAAGATCGTAGATGCAGGAGTTACAAGGGACCTCAAAGGTCGTCTAGTCCAGCTCTCTCTCGTCCTAAAGATGAGGAAATTGAGACCTTGAGAGGTGAATTGACTTATCCAAGGATGCAGAGGTAGTTGAAGCAGTCTTTGAACCCATGTTCTGACTCCAAGTCTTCCCACTGTGCCACACTGCCTTTTTTTTTTAATAATAAATTTATTTTATTAAATTTTTTTTGAGTTACATATTTTCTCCCCGTCTTTCCCCCGCCCACCACCCTAAAACAGCCATCCCAGTGTTTGCCCCCTCCCCCAGTCTGTTCTCTCCTGTGTCACTTTTTGGTAGGGCAGGATGGATCTCC
>CM053582.1:505764712-505788737 GCA_028627135.1 Pseudochirops cupreus
ACTGTGGTTGGGAGATCCATCCTGCCCTACCGAAAAGTCAGAGGGATGAGGGGGGAAGACATAGGAGAGAATAGACTGGGGGAGGAGGGATACACTGGGATGGCTGTTTTGGGGCGGTGGGTAGGGGAAAGATGGGGAGAAAATATGTAACTCAAAATCTTGTGGAAATGAATGATGCAAACTAAAATAAAATTTAAAACAAAAACAAAAAAACAAAAAAAAAAGAAATACAAGAGATATGAAAATCAAAGATGAATAATTTTTCAAAGAAGGTAGGAGCACGTATGTGTACACATCTAAGGGCGATCAAGTTGCCAGGCCAAGTCATTGCAAACTGGTTTTAGGCAAAAGAAAAAACTGATTTAATAATAGTTAGCATTTATATAGTGCTAACTGCATTCCAGGTACTACGCTAAGTGCCTTAATTTCTCTACCATCATCAGGATTCTGTTGCTTTCACACGTCTTCCCTCTGCCCCCTCTCCTCTCTGGGCTCCCAGGCGTCCCAGGAGGCAGGTATTTTTCATTCTGTATCATGAGTCAGTGTCTCTGTGGTTAGCATAAGCCTTGAACTCCAGGACTTCAATGACTTACCCAGTCCTAAGAGAAGCTGAGATAGTTGGATGGATGGATGGATGGATGGGTAGATGGATGGATAACATAAAAAAAAAAGAGAAAATGCAGTCTCCTCAGTTTGGCTTTTAAAGCCCTTCACCATCAGGTTTCAATCTATTTTTTCTAGGCCAGTTGCTTATTATTCCTCTTATTCTACCCAAACTAGCCTATTTGTTGTTCCTTGAGTTTTGCATTTTATCTCATGGTTTCCGGCCTTTGCACTAGTTTTCCTTTGGCCTGGAATGCAGTTAGTTCATCATCACATCTACCTCTTAGATATACAGATTTATGGAACTTTCTCTTTACTTTCACAGGCCTTTGGGGGAGGGGAGGAAACAAGTATTTGTGAAGCACCCAAATATCTCACTTGTGTTTGTCTTGAACTGTGTTGAAGAGAACCGTAAAGTAACCATGTGTTGGTCTACAGGTAAAATATTCGTTAATGAGTGTTTACTGGCCTCTTACTGCAGCAGTATATTGTGACCATATTTACAATTATTTCCTAGATCCCTTTCCTAGGTCAGAACTACTAGGTTTGAGCGTGTCATCTTAAAAGTAAAATTTGTCTTTGTTTTTCAGAAATGCATTCTTATATATCTTCTCACACTGAAACATATCTACCACTTTTCTGCCCACTCATAATGCCTTATGCTATCTGTGACTTTTTCTACTTAGATGTGTTTACATTATCCATGTAACATGATCTTATCAAAAGAATTTAGAATTTTTGCTAAGACAATAATACTACAAAATAGGGTCTAACTTGTGACTAGTTGGCATTTATATTGGGAAAGGACTAAATACTAGAGCTTCTGAATCAGAGTCGATGTTTAACTTTAATGCCTGTTGGAGAACTAGTTATTATGTTAGTACATAACTGGCATATTTAAAGTTTAAAATGAGTTTAGAGTCTTTTATTTACAAAGTGGCTTCTTAATTTTGGGCACATTTTCTTTAAATCTATTTTATTAAATTGTCAGAATGTATTTCATTAAATTGTCAAAGCATAGTTAAGAACTTTGATGGGTTAATAATTACTATCTTTCTTTTCCTTAGTGTTTTTTTTTTGCCAGTGTTAATTCCCATTCATATCAATTCTTTTTGTTCTAAGCAGGAAATGAGACTTGAGTCTAACTAGTTACACCCCAGCTTTTTTTTTTTAACTTTTAAGAGGAAACTGTTGGATTTGCCTATGCATAACTTATTACAAGATCAGTTTAGAGCTTTTTCTTCCTTTTTTTGGTGTTATGGGTGTGTCTCTTTCACAGCAAGGATATTGGAATGAATGACTCATACTTTATGTAGGCACTGTTGTACTTAGTGGTAACTTATTTTCTGTATACCAAAAAGACAAGAGTGCTTTTCATTGTAGAAATAAAATACTACTTAATTTGTCTGAAATAAGGATGGCAGTGTTTACCTTATTATTTTGCTGGTAAACAGTTATAGAAAAACCTAATAGAAAGGACCTTATAGGTTTTCAGTGACTCAGCTGCCTCCACTGTCTATGTAGATGGGAGAATGGATTTTTGTTGGAGGAGCTGCCTTCTCCATTGTCTGTGAAAGTGAACTCACAGACCTGATGAGTTACTTTGCCTTTTCGCTTTTTCCTATGTAGAGGACAGATCATTAATGGCTTGTGGTCCTTACGTATGTGTGTAAATGATCTTCCTCTTGACAGAGCCCAGTAATGGAATACTTTGATCAGGAACAAATGAGAGTTACATGTACTTGCCTAAAGCTTTCTGAGGACCTGTTAAGACTGTTGACCTGATACCTTGCAGAAGTAAGCCCTCCCTCTCTTAAATTCAATTCATGTGCACATCATGGTATAACCTCCCTGGTTTTGGTTTTGGTTGTCTTTGAGAACAAAGGACATACTACAATCTCTGTAAGTAGCTACTCAAGATGTCTTGGGGTTTCCAGGCTAGATTTTTTTCTTAAGGACCATGCCTTAAACCCAAATCACCCTGGCTTTCATTGATTGATCAAAAATAGGTCCCAAGGCAAACTCCTCTTGGTCATTTTTTGGGCCTCGATTGGCCCAGAATGAATGTAAATAGCATTTTTTTCTGTTTTGGCCAAAAACTCTGAGGGTCTTCTCCTTCCAGATTGATTTTTTTTTTCTAGGTAAAGAGGCCATTGTCTGCTTCATTTCCTATCTGGCCCTAATGACTTAGACTTAGACTTGTTAAAGACCTTAGCTTAAAAAGGCCAAGGTCACCTGCTATATCCATATATGACTCTCAACTCATCCTGATTTATGTCTCACCACTACACCCATATGGCTCTGGAGGAGAAAGTAAGGCTGGTGACTTTAACAGCCCTCCCTCACTTAAATCCAGTTCACTTGTAAGTCATGGCATCACTTCCCTCATGTCATGATCGACCAACAGCAAGGAGACATGTGCTTGCCCACTCAATTCAAGCGATGAGTTCATGGACAGTGTTCTTGAACAGTACTTCCTGGAGAAAGAAGAGACTTACTTACTTGGCCACCATAAGTGGAATTTAGTGAAGGGAACCTGTGACTTTAGAAACCAAGACTTGGACCTCAGTTTCCTCCTTGCTATTACAGATTTACAGATAATGGGTTTGTAGGAAGAAGAGTTGCTTGTTCAGCAGCGTCAAAATGAGATTACCTTCTTAGGGGAGTTTAGGGCTATTTTAAATGCCATTGAAGTTCTATTTTAGGCTATTAAAAGTACTTTCTGTATTTGCTGTATCTGCTTATGAACTCCTCCAAGTGCCATAAATGTTTCCTCTATCAGTTTATGGATTCCATTGTGTCTTCTGCATTTTTTGTGTATATTACCTTGAGTACTTGCTTGGGAGCTAGAGATTTTCTACCTACATTGGGGAAATTTAAACACAAGCTATAAGTAAGCTACATTTGAAGATTAACTCCTCCCTCCCCCTCCACATATTAAAAGTAGGGGATGACAGCTAACCAAAAAATGAAAATTACTTTTGAGGTTGGACTGGTTTTGTTTGAGCACAGGTGATTTTTTTTTTTCAGGGGGAAGGAAAAGAGACAGAGAGAGCACGCTTGTGCTATCAGATAAATACAGATTAGTACATTAACACAGAGAGGTAAAATGATTAGCCCAAAGTCACACAGATAATAAATAAGTGGTGGAGCTAGGGATATAATTCTAGGCCCTCTGGCTTCAAATACACTGTTCTTTCCACTGTGCTATGCTGGTTGTGGTTATTGCTGCCTCTCTAAAACCAACATTTTCCAAGTGGTAATGATAAAGACAGAGAGAAAGAGAGAGAGAGAGAGAGAGAGAGAGAGAGAGAGACTCACAAAGATAAAAGAAAGAGAGAAGGAGGAAGTAGAAAAGAGGAAAGAAAGAAAAGAGTGGGAGGAAAAGAGGAAAAGGAGGGACTTAAGTGTTCTCAAAACCCTTTGTGCCCCAGGGATCTTAAAGAGCCCCCTTTGTCTTGATTGCTTCAAAGCAATAGTAGACTTATTTTTTTCTTTTGGATAGGACTGATGATTTGTTGGTATAGGGATTTCCCAGTAAGCTCCTTCCTGAAAAGGACATTTGTTCCACAATTTAGCCTGGTTTGCCTGCAAGGGCTGAGAGGTGCCCATGGTTGCTCAGCAAAAAGCTGTCAGAGGGGGATTTAAATCTAGGCTTCTGAACCCTACCTCTCACATTTCAGGTAATGGGTCTAAAGATTATCAGAGTGAGTATAAAAATATGCTGTTCTCATAATGTAAACTATATGCATAACTATTATCACAGTTATATTTGGAAAACTTTATAGTTTCATAAACTGTAAAAGTATTTTTCTTGTTGTTGATACATATATTATTCAGTTGTGTTTCAGTCCTGTTCAACTCTTTGTGACCCCCGTTTGGGGTTTTCTTGGCAAAGATACTGGAGTGGCTTGCCATTTCCTTCTCTAGCTCATTTTACAGATGAGGAAACTGAGGCAAACAGGGTTAGGTGATTTGCTCCGGTTCATACAACTAGTGTGAGGTCAGATTTGAACTCAGGAATACTATCTTCCTAAGAGTGCAGGCCTGGCCCCCCACTGTGTCACTTAACTGCCACTACTGATACATATAGTAAAGGTCTTATAGATGAAAGCTTTCCAGCAGATCCAGATAGAATTTCAGGATATCATATATGCTATTTCCCTTTTAATATTATTTTTATTTTTCAACAGTAGGGATCATTGAACTTCATTCTCTGTAATCCTTGATAAGAAGTCCTCTTCTGTATCTCTTTTTGCTCTTTGCAAAGTTGGAACAACATAGATAATACACTATTTTTTCTCTTTTTTTATTCTTTGTTATAAAGGATGATTATCTTGGATGATGGGGATGGCATACATTGGGAAATATAAATGATGTAAAAACAAAAGATGACAATAAAATTATTTTTAAAATACCTTCTGCCCTTCCTTACCTATTTCTGCATTTTTTTTTCCTAATATGTATTGAAGCTGTGCTCCTAATTGCTTGTTGTGGTTAGTTGAAGAGCCTCCAAAAGAGCTACACAATTGTATGTGTGTATGTGTGTGTGTGTATATCTATATGTGTATATGGTGTTGTGTGTAGGTATATGTGTATGTGTGCATACATAAGGAGTTGATTCCATAGATTCCTGGGATAACATACTCTTTAATGTCCAATATTATGTTCTTTTGAGCTTATACAGTCTGCTTGTTCATGTGTCAATATACATGGGGGTGCTTATTCTACCTCTTATAAACCTGCATTTATCAGACTTGTATATGTTCTCAGTAGATTACTTAACATTTTTAGGTACCCGGAAGGTATCAGATTTGTGTGTCTGCCCAGGATTTATGTGATGAACCAAAGGAGGGGGCTGGCACTGACTAGTTGCAGAAGCAGCTCATTTGATTTTCTGACAGCTAGTGAAAATTTTTTTCTTGTATTGAACCTGTCTTCATATGATATTTCACCATCTTGATTACCTCTCTGTGATGCCTTCCCGTTAAGCATAATAGCAGCTGACATTTCTATAGTGCTTTAAGCTTTGCAAAGTACTTGAATATATTATGTTATCTGTTGTCAACACCAGCCTTTTGAGGTAACCAGATGTCCTGAAAAATTTAATTCTCAATCTGAATACCATAATCCAGTTGTGGTTTGACCAGGGCCACACATAGCAGAGACCTTATTGTAGAGGAGAGGATATGATGTAAATGATCTACTTCAGGACAATCCTGGTGGCTGTATTGATTAAAAATTTGATTTGTGGGTATTTTTTTGTCCTTTGGATAATTGGGTTGAATATAAAACTTAAGTATAACTTTCCTGCTTTTGGAATTTAATCTCTCTATTGTTTGATTTGTTTTGTCTTTTTAAAAGCTTTGGAAATAAATATTAATATCACATATTTAATTGTTAAAGCTTCTTTTGATAGGTATTTGGTTGATTGCTCCTTCAGAGATAGATGTCATGTCCTTTTGTATAGAGACTAATCAACAATGGGAACTGAATAAATATTGATTAGAGTGATTTAATTTTACATAACTTCAGATTATACTCAAGGTTTGGAAAAATTGCATGTCTAAAAAAATACTGACTAAAAAGGTGTTTAAGATTAGGAACTAGTTTAATGTAGTGGCCTATAAATGATTTAGCACTCATCTTCTAATAACCTAGGGGGCATTTAATTTCTTTCTTAACTCATTTAGAATAAACTATTTATTTAGGATCAGTTTTTCTGACCATCCCTTACATTCTATATCATGTTCCTTCTTGAATTCTTTGATGGATATGTAATCTCAATGTGAATACTCTCTCCAAAATACAGATTGCAACCTATCCATACATCTTGTGAGACTTCTGTCCAAGTCCTCCCCTAAGTCCTTTGTAGAGGTGGGGCATTCCCTGAAGTGTGCTTGAAGCCTTCCTTTTATCATTATATATACACCTAGTTGGAAAGGAGAAACCTTGAAAGGAAGGAATATTCAAACAGAGATTGAATGGTTTAAGGAAAATCATTCTTCAAGGATTGGCCAAAAGTTAAATAACTATTCTTCTGTTTAATGAAGCAAACTTTTTGTTCAAGATTTACTTGATCTTGTGTTGGAGGGATGACTGAGGTCAGGGGTCAGTTTGGATATCTTTCGAACAGAAAAGCATTTTTGGATTTAGAATAATTATAAATTAATAAACAATTATTTCTTGTAAGTTTGTGCCTAAATGCAAATCTCCCACCAAAAAAAAAAATTGTTATATGGATATAAATGAAACGTTTGAGCTGTCCACTTTTCATCTTTTATTCAAACATCTCATAGTGTTTGTTGGTGAGAATCCAACGAAGTATATATATTAAGTGCTTTGCAGACTTTAAAATACCATATAAACATTATCAGTCTTATTACATGACTGACTCACTTATTTTTCTAATCATATTTTGTTGAATATATTTTATATCATTTCTGATGGACAAGTCATTGTTTACATCATGTGAAAAATATTTATTCCAATCATAAAAATACACTTTGTTCTTTGTAATCCCTGTACAGTTTTTAAGTCTTGAGCGATTGTGGTATTCTTCAATTTGTTGCCACCTAGGAATCAGTCTTTTCACTTCTAGTCCATCCTCTCTCTAAAGTGTCTTAACTACAGCACACCTGCCAGAGGAACATTCTTAAAGCACAGGTCTGACCATTTTACTCAGAATGCTCCAGTGGCTCCTATTGGCTTCTATGGTGAAAGACGAACTCTTGATTCTAGTCTGTCTTTTCCCAACTTATTCACATTCCTCCTGTTTGTCTTCTAGCCAAACTGGCTTACTTGCAGGCCTTCATACATGATATACCATCTCTGTGCCTTTGCTTGGGCTTCTTCCTGTACTGGAATGTGTTTCCTTCTCACCTCTGCCTCTCAGTGTTGCTAGCTTTCTTCAGGAATGAACTTAAGCTTTTCCCATATTCCACCCCAACCCTATTAATTTATATTTGCTTGGTCGGTGTTTTGTATCTTCTCAGGTGTTATGTCATTCAGTTAAAAGCCTACTACATGCCAGGCATTCTGCTCTGCACTGGGGATGCAAAGAAAGGTGAAAAAGAGTCCCTATTCTTGAGGGACTTGAGGGACTTGAAGTCTGGTGGGGTAGACAACATGCAAATATAACTAGGTACAAACAAACCATACACACATATGGGATAAACTGGAAATAATCCACAGAGGGAAGGCACTACAGAATTAAGAGACAATGGGAAAAGCATTTTTAGAAGCTGTTATTTTAGTTGGGACTTGCAGGGTGCCAGGGCATTTGGAAGGCAGAGCATCCCAAGTATACTTTTACTCTGATAGCATGAAAGCTAGCTGAAGCTAGAGACTTTTCATGAGCCCCTCCTTAGAGTACTTGGCACAGAGCAGTGTCGATAAATGTTAATTGGTTTTTCCTCCTTGTGTTCTTTGTACCTTTCAGTCATTGTGTGACTGCTGTGTGTAGTCTAAGAAATATTTTGTGGAAGTCTCAAGGAAGTGAAGCCTCACTCCTATTTAATCAAAGACAACTTTCATGCATATGCAGATATTCACAGGGACTTTTTTGAGATAGATTAACAGTTATTTATGGTTTTGCCAGAAATTCTACCTCTTCCCTTTTCACAACTCCCCACATTGAGAAAAACAAGAAAAATAAAACCCCTGTTACAAACATATAGTTAAGTAAAGAAGTTCTCACATTGTCCTTATTTTTTAAAAAAAGCCTCACTCTCTACTCTTGAATCTGTCATCTTTCTAACAGGAGGTGAGCAAGTATGTTTCATCTTGAGTCCTCTGGACTTGTGGTTGGACATCGTGTTCATCAGATTTCCCGAGTCTTTCAAATTGTTTTGCCTTTGCAATATTGTTGTTATTATATAAATTGTTCTCCTGATTCTCCTCATCTCATTTTGTAATATTAATGGTCTTTCATAAATAAGCCTTTTTCGGAAGAACTTTTTTAGCAGTTTATACTAGGGTAGTAACAATGTAAAAAAAATTTGAAAGACTTCAAAATTATGAAGAATGCAATAACCAACCACAGTTCCAGAACTGAGTAATCGTAAAGCATCAGCTACCCCACCTCCTGAGAGAAATAAGAAATTAGCAATAATTAATATCTTAGCGTTTGGGCCATGATAAGCAAGTGAATGGATCCACTTAAAGAACTGGCTATCAGTACATATATTTTAGGTGAATACTGCAGATAGAAAGTGAGTAGGACCCAAAAGTGACTGAGAGAAGAGCGGAATGGCCAACATTCAGGGAGTTACGTGGTACTTTCAACCCTACCAGGCTGCTTCCTGAAACAAAAATCTTTTTTTTTTTTTAAAATAATGGTCTTCAGGGTCATGTTTCACTTTCTCACATTATTGCTATGAAAAATTTGTAATGATTTCTGGAGATCTCAGCTGCTGGAAAACGTAGCACAGCGAATGGCCGTGACACATTCTATATAGAGTGAATAATTTGTTTTCCATGATAGAATTTTATTTTAATAGTAATTCCAGACGTTTGCATTTCTCATAACACGGTTGCTTTTGTTTAGTGAGCTTTCTTTATAATTTAGTAGTTGGCAGTAGAATTTTCTCTGTAGTCTTCTATTTACTGCTTTATTTTTGCTAGGTGGAATGAAGGGCTAAAAACTCAAAAACATGAAAGAAGCACGTTGAAATTTGGCTCACATTTTTTTGCTTACATTTAACATTTTTTGTTTACATTTAACATGTGAGCATTTATCAGGAGCATACCATGTACAAGGTACTCTTCAATGGCCTGAATTGTTTGCACCCTAAATTAGTGGATACACTTATTCAGATTTGACTTGTGAACGTTACCATTGTGTTAAAATGACTGTTCTTTATCCCAGACCAAAAATGGTTACTGTGTTACAAGCATGCTCTCCCTTTTGTATTACTTTGTAGCACTGTGTGCATACTTTGTATTTATTTAATTTGCCTGTTTTATTATTCCGGCAGATTTAAGTAAGCCTCTTGAGAGGGACAGTTTTCATTTCACTTTTCATTTATGTGTTATCACCTTGGTGTTATATAATGTTTAGCTTAATGCTAATAATGCTTAATAAGTGTCTGAGTTGAATGGAATCAAACTATTAGAATTCAGGCATGTAAATTATTATTTATATTAAATATAATCCTTCCATGCAGAGTTAGTTGAAATTCCTGAAACAACAGACCTTCCAAATATTTCTCCCTTTTGGCAATAATTAAAATGAATTAAAATAATTCTTAATTCATTGCTACTCCAATAGGTCGAAGGATGGATGGGAGAGTTCACTGATATAGGATTACCTCTGACAACGTAGATCATAAACCACATAAGTGTTCTGGGCCAGGCTTGATTTAGTCTGCTTTAGTTGTTTTTATTTGGGATTGGAATGAAATGAGACATTGATTTACCATCTAACATGTAACAAAAGGGAGTTTGCTTAATGGCATGGAAAGAAAATCTCTTATGATTTTATTCTAGACTTACTAAATACCAAATAAAATAAACATTTCCACATACAAAATGATTAGAAAAAGAGAACATTGCCCATGAAATGACAAATCTCTCTTATGTAGAGCTTGTTTTTCCCTTTAAGTAGTCCTGCTTGTCTGTTGTGCTTTGAAAAAATTCTTCAGTGACCTCCTTTTCTCTCTTTCTTTGTTTTTCCTTTTTTGGTAATCCTATAGCTACTTCATCCCTGTCCCAATCTAAAAAAGAAAGAAAAGCCCTTATCAAATATGCATAATCAAGCAAAATTAATTTCCACATTGTTAAAAAAAAAAAGTCCTATTTTGCACCATGAGTCTATCACCTCTCTCAGGAGGTGGGGTAGCAATCAGTTCTGGAATTGTGGTTGGTTATTCTATTCTCCATAATTTTGAAGTATTTCAGATTTTTTTTGCATTGTTATTGCTCTAGTATAAATTGTTTTAGTTTTGCTCACTTCACTCTAGTTTCTCTGAAACCATCCCTTTCAGTTTTCATTTTTTACAGCACAATTATATTCCACTGCATTTATATATGAATTGTTTAGCTATTCCCCAATTAATGGGCATTCCCTTAGTTCTTTTCTATAGTGAAACAGCTGCTACAAATATATTTGTACATATGGATACTTTTCTCTCTTTAATTTTTTTTGGTTATCACAGGGTAAAAGGTATATACAGTTTAGTAACTTTTGAAACACAATTTTAAATTGCTTTCCAGAATAGCCGGACTAGTTCACAGTTCCACCAACAGTATATCCATCTGTCTTTTTTCTTACCTGCTCTTAAAACAGTTGCCATTTTTGGAGGCCATCTTTGTCAATTGGATAAGTAGGGGCAGGACCTGTCACTTTAATTTAGATTTCCCAATCATTAGTGATTTGGAGCATTTTTTTTTAAAAATGAGGCTCATGACAGTTTTCCTTTCTTCTGAGAACTGCCTGTTCATATATACTTTGATCATTTGTCTCTTGGGGAAATGGCTCTTGTTCTTATATAGTTGAATCAGTACCCTTATTTTGCTTGACTTTGTGAAAATACTTTTCAATTTTATGTAATTAAAACTCTCCATTTTATCTTCTATGATTCTTTCTATCCCTTGTTTCGTCATTAATTCTTTCTCTCTCCATAGATGCAGAAGGTAATTTCTTTTATTTTCCCCTCATTTATGATGTGACCTTTTATGTGTTAAGTCATGTTTCCATTTGGAGTTTCTTTTGGTATATCATGTGAAGTGTTGACCTAAGTTAGTAGTTTACTAGTTTTCCAGTAGCTTTTATCAAATAGTGAGTTCTTGCCACAATTGTGGTAACTCCTTGCCTCAGGGGCTTGGATTTTATCGAACACTATTTTACTGTGTTCATTTCTTCCATGTTTTGTACCTAATATTTTCCACTCATGAACCTCTCTGTTTTTAAGTGGTATCAAATAATTTTTATGATTATTGCTTTGCAGCATAATTTTGAGGTCTGTGATTGTGGGGTCTCTTTTTTTATTTTTCCCCATTATTTTCATGTTCCCAGGTCATATTTACATTTCTTTTGTTGTTTAAGGTCTCTTTAGTTTAATGGTATCAGCACTACTTCTTGATAAGGAATTGTGAGTTTTACCAGTTTTTGTTGAGTTTTGCAAGTATATATGAATTTCACCTTTTTGTTGCCAGATTTAATTGAATATTTTAATTAATGGAAGGCTTTGTCTAGACCATCGGTTCTCAACCTATGGGTCACAACCTCTTTGGGGGTCCAACGACCCTTTCACAGGGGTTGCCTAAGACCATCGGAAAACACATATTTCCGAGACACTGCTCCTCTGTTCGTCTCTAGGCGGGTCTGCCCACATGCAGATACTCCCACATATGAGTATTAAAGATTCGAGGCATTAGGAAGTTTGAGAACCACCGGTCTAGACAAATGGTGTTAAGCTAACAAATTTCTTATAATAAAACTATAAACAATTCCTTAATTTGATAATTATTAATATATTTTACTTGTAATGACTCTATTTTTAGTATTAGTACTGATATGTAGTTAGGTTAGGGTTGCTCTGGAGACCCCAAAATACCACACGCGGGGTCCTGCTAAATGAATTTGACTCAAATCTTCTCTCAGCCAAAGAAAAGCAAAGTTTATTAGAAGTTTGTTTGTATCGGACACAGTAAGTCTGTGCTAGAAAGTTCTGTGGTGCTTTCACACACATGGGGGCAAGACGGGATGTTATATACAGAAAGATTGTGAGAAGAATCTAGGGGTGATCTGGAGGATGAGTTTGGGGAGGGTCTTTAGGAGGAGTCAATGAGGTCTGACTCCAGTAATGAGTTCTGGGAGGGTCCTCCGGAGGAGTTAATGCGGTCAATGAGTGATTAAGGGTGGGAAATTACTGGAGGCTACCTGGAACCAACAGACAATGGTGGGCTAGGCCAGTTCAGGGGTGGATTGATATTTTGAGGCTCAAGGGTGAAAAGTAGGTGGACTATTGAGGGCTAGGCGAGTAACAGAGGTTTGGGTCCAGCCACAATTAAAGGCTTATGGCCTCAGGCAAATGCCTTAGTGGGAAGATTCAAGGAGAGCTCTAGGTGGCTCCCTGAGCCTGTACTTCAAAGATTCAAGAACAGCTCAAGGTGGTTGCCAGAGCCTGTACCTCATCAGTACAAGTTCCTTTCAGGAGTATTGTAAGACTATGTAACCCTCAAACTCCTATCACCAAATTGCCTTTTAAACATCTCAAACTAGATGTCCCATAGGAATTTCTAACTTATTTTGTTCAAAACACAACTCATTATCTTGTCCCTCAAAGCCTCCCCTCTTCTGAAATGAACTTCCCTAATACTGTGGTATCATGACCTTAGTATCATCCTCTAATTCTCACTTTCTTTCACCTCATAGATCCAGTTAGTTGCTAAATCTTGCCTTTATAACATATGTCACAGAGATCTCTTTCTATCCACTGAAATAGTGACACCCTGGTCTAAGCCCTTATTACCTCATGCCCAGACTCTTGGAATAGCCTTCTCGGTGATGGACACCCCACCACCCCCCCGACTTTCTCTCTACAGTTAGCTGACACTCAGCTGTCAAAAGTAATTTTTCTAAAATTCAGCTTTAATCCTGTGTGTATTTACTTAGTAAATTTTAGTAAAAATTTACTTAGTAAACTTTAGTTACTTCCTATTACCACTGCGATCAAAATAATGACTTCTGTTCGGCTTTTAAAACGAAGAGAGTAATTATTTTGTTATAAGGGAAATTTGTCATTTTGTATTCGAAATAATTGGGCCAATAGACATCTGTCTGTCTGTGTCTTTCTATCTGTCTGTCTATCTGTCTGTCTATCTGTCTATCTATCTATCTATCTATCTGTCTGTCTATCTAAACATGAGGCTTTGAGATTATGCTATCTCTTGCTTATGCTATCTCTTGTGAGCAGGGTTAACTAGGATACATGAATACTTATTGTGTATGTCAACCTGGGGAAATTGGTCTAAGAAAGACAAATGGGATTTAGGTTATATCCATGTTTTTATTTCTCTCAAAGTGGGAGGCATACATTGCATGTGAGCTGCAGTCTAGAACTGGGCTCCCTAAGGGAGCCAGTCTGGAACTGGGTTCATTTTGGGGTTAGGGTACATAGTTTATATATCCTTCAAACAGGTGCTGGTATCTTGTCATCCATCATTTACCCCTAGACTTAGCAAATGCCTCTCTTATTAGCAACTCCTAGCCTTGGCTGGCTATCTAGACAGAAGAATCTGTCTCCACCCAAATATGAGCATAACACAATGGGGCTTCCACACCTTAGATTTAAATACTTGTGAGCTTGGATTGGGGTTTATTAAGGAGAGATAAGGCAATCTCATCAGAAATATCCTTCTTAAGAAAAACTGAACTTAAAGTCCGGACTTTGACAGAAGAGGGCTGGAGGAAGTTCTGAATCCTCAAAGTATTGGTTATTAATGATCATTTTTCTCATGTACCATAAGATTTGATAATTTTTTTCCAGAATAATAACTATACACAAGATATCTATTGGCTTTGTTGATTTAACTGATTTCAAGAGTTTCTGGTTTGAAATGGATCTCTCTGAAAACACAGTATACGTCTAAGTCCTGAGTTGTATTTTGGATTTACATATGTAAGCAGTGAGCTACTAATAGGGGTCCTTGGCTGTCCCCTGTGCATGGTGGGAATCCTCTCCTACTTCATATATACCTTCTGGCTTCCTTGACTTCTGGGTCTCAGCTAAAATTCTGCCTTCTATAAGGATCCTTTCCCAACCCCCCTAATGCTGGTAACTTCCCTATGAGATTATCACTAATTTATCTTGTAGAAATCTTGTTTGTATGTTGTTATTTGCATATTTTCTCCTCCATTAGAGTAGGAGATACTTAAAAGAAGAGACTATTTTTGCCTTTCTTTGTACAGTATTTCCAGTGTTTAGCACAGTGCCTGGCACACAGTGGCACTTAAATACTTGACATATAGCACCTTTCACCTGGAAAACTCCTGTAGTGAGGTTATTTACTCACATTCCAATAAATATATAGAGGTTGTAGACTTCACATAATTAGGAAGGTTAAACTACAGTGTTTAAAATCTTATTAGCTCAATTAGTTGTTAAATTCATATCTTTTAAACATTTTAAGTAGAATTTCAGAAAAAAAGGTTTTTTTATCAATATGACTTACCTTCTAAAAATATGCCAGTATCACTGCTTATTTCTACTTATAACTGATAAATAGCATACATGGTTTTATAATTTTGCCAAATTTTTACCTTCTTGGCTTCTTCAAAGTAGGTATGCCAAAGTGTAGTTCATTTAATAGTATCACCATGGCAGTAGCCTACCATTTTTTCACTTTGGAGAAAAGATTAAGATCTGAAAGGGACTTTAGGGGTCATTTAGTTTAATCTTACCTACAGAATTATGTATATATACATAATATAATTATATAATTATACATAATGTATTATATGCATATTACATAATTATATTATAGAATAGTGGATATTAGTCCAGAGAAGCTGTGACTTAACATCATACAACATAGTTGGAATTTCAGCCTAGGTTTTATGACTCCAAAACCTTTTCAGCTTTACCCTTGTCCTCTAGGGTTTAGGATTTTCCCTGAATGGTGACCTATCTAGTATGATCTTTTGTAGTCCTTTCATCTGATCCCTGTCTCATCCACCCCCTTTCTCCTGATGATAATGGGTGATAATAATGACCCAGCTTTTTTAGGTGACAGGAATTCAGCAATTCTAGAAGACAGTCTATTGAGTCTTCCATACCAGAGGAAGGAACATGTACCCACTCTTGAAAAACTGCAAATCCTTCAAATATTCAAGATCGTAATGCTGTCTATTCATCCAGAAACGTGGGGAGAAAATGCTGTTAATTTGGATCGTGTTTCGTACTCATAGTCACTTTTGTTAGCCATTTTATTGTTTATAAAATATGCTGCTTTTTAGGTACTTTGCTATATTTTCTCATGTTAGTGGATTTTAAAATAAATACTTTTCAACTTTTATTTTAGCCACTGACCTTCTTCTGGCCTGGAATCCCATTTGTTTGGGACTAGTGGAAGGTGTTATTGGGAAGGTTCAACTCCATTCAGGTAAGTTTAAGTTTCTAAAGTTCATACAAATCCTCCCCCCAACCTATAAATTGTATCTTAATTTGTTAATTATTAAATACTTAGCTTACTGATTATTAAAAATTAACAGTATCTGCTGTATTTTTCTCGTCAGAGATGAGGCTATTATAGATCTTTGCCAGATCACAAAGATTTTCTTATGACTTTGATTCATTTTCTTCTCTTTTTTTCCTTGGTCTAATAGTATATATGCATGACAAAATAAAAGGTAGTGAAAAAGGAGCTTTGGTGATCTATCTTAAGTCATTTGTTTATTAAAACTTAAATCTTGATGCTGGATGATTCTGAGTTTTGATATTAGTGTATATGCTTAAAAAAACTGTTGTCTCATAATTATGATCTAAACCTAATGATTGTTACAGGTATAACCTATGAGATATAGTCCTATGATCATTCTAGAAACAATTTAATATGTACTTGTAAACACTATGTTCTTGGTACCTTTCACATGACCACAACCCTAATTCAGGTCCCTATTCTCTCCTAGATTATTTTTGTAGCCTCCTAAATGACGTCACCCATTTTAATGTATCCTTCACTAAATTGCCCAAACAGTTTTCTGAATGCATTGGTCTGACCATGTATGTCACTTCATTTCCATATTAAAAAACTTGAGTAGTTCCAAGTTGCCCATAAGATAAACTGCATAATTCTTAAGCCTGGTTTGTATGCCATTGCCCAAATTGATTTCATCTTCCTTTTCCAGCATGATTTTATAGTAGTGCTTTCTGTAGATGAAACTTGAATATTTTTTTTCATTTTTTTGGGTGCAGACTGTCAGTATAAAGAACTTCTTTTGTATAAATTCCCTTCTTTCTTGCAGATAAGCAATTTATACTTAATTTGTAATATATGAGTTGCCTAGGATAATTGAGAGATTAAGTGACTTATCACATTGCAAGATAGTATATTTCAGAGTTCTTACTCTTGATTTTTAACATAGAACAATCATATGTACGGCGTAGCTAGCAGTGAATTGCTTAGTTTTGTTCTATCCATGGGACCTGGTTACACAATTATATCCTAAGTGGCTACCAGGACCCTCTTTTTTTTTTTAAAGACTAAAACATTATAAAATCCTGAATTTGAACAATTTGAGATTCATCCCTATTCTGTTTTCATTTGTGTCCAACCCTTTGTGACACCATTTGGGGTAAAGGTATTGGAGTGGTTTGTCATTTCCTTTTCTAGCTCATTTTACACATGAGGAAACTGAGGCAAACAGGGTTAAGTGACTTGCTCAGGGTTACACAGCTAGTAAGTATCTGAGGCCGGATTTGAATTTAAGGAGATGGATCTTCCTGACTCTGGGCCTAGTACTCTATCCATTGCACCATTTAGCTAGCTACTATGTAAATAAAATCCAGGCAATATTTATTAAGCACTCTTATGTACAAGGCCTTGTACAGTGTAGAGTACTTCAGGGAACACATTTCCTGTCTTTATGGAGTGTGCAGTCCAGTAGAGCAAAAGTATGAGCTTTTATTTCACTGATAACTTAATAGAATAGAGGGGATTATGATCTAAGGCTTTTCCTGCACTTTACATATCAAGCATATGATTTAGAACAGTGGTTCTCAACCTTCCTAATGCTGGACCCTTTAATACTCGTATGTGGGCATATCTGCATGTGGGTGGACCCACCTGGAGATGGATAGAGGAGCGGTATCTCTGTTCCTAAGACCATCAGAAATATGTGTTTTCCAATGGTCTTAGGTGACCCCATTCGACCCCCAAAGGGGTTGCAACCCACAGGTTGAGAAGCGCTGATTTAGAAGATAGAGTGATTCTCTTTACTAATATGACTAGGATAATAACTCTTTCTGTGGAGCATGTCTTGGTATTTAGAATTAGAAGGGATCTTAGAAAACATCTACTCACACTTCCTCATTTTTTGAGTACCTTAGAGGTCAAGGGACTTGTCCAAAGTTGCACATTAAACAGAACCTGGATATTATTATCCTACGCCTTATGACTTCAAATCCATAGTACTTTGCTATATGCCATAAACTATGACTTATTTGATATTTTAGATAAATGAAAACCCAATTTAATTATTTTTTAATTAAAAATTATTTTGAAATAATTTTATTAATTGGATTATAACCTCTAAATTTACCATAAAAGTATAATGTTTTTACCTAACTATAACTGTAAAACTAAAGGGGGCAGATATTTTTGTAATCCAAATGTTTTAATACATTTAATGATAGCATATAAAATTTTAAGTTTAATAGTTGTTTAAGTAGTACTGTGCTGTTTATCTAGTTTGCTTAGATTATATTTTAGCTGATTTAAAATGCTGATGGTTTGGGTCATGAGGACTTGAGTTCAAATCCAGCCTCAGGCATTTAACATATACTAGCCATGTGACCTTGGGCAAGTCAACCCCAATTGCCCTGCCTTCCCTCCTCCAAAAAAAAAAAAAAGCAAAAAAATGCTGATGGTTTGACATGTATGATCTCTGAGCTAGAATATAATTTTAATGTTTTTCCTTTACTTTTATAAAAGTTGTGACTGAACTCAAAGAAAAAATAATTAATATGAAATTTGACCAGTATAGATGGGCATTTGAGATATTCAGAAAGTTAGCTTCTCAATCTTTCCACTTTAAAAATGTCAACTACAATAATTAATTAAGGACTATATGCTGGGCACCATTCCAGGTACTAGATGTAAAGACAGTCCTTTCCATCAAGTAAATTACATTATAATAGAAAAGACAACCATATAGGCATGAATGTATACAAAAGAATGAGTTAGTTTGGGGAAGGAATACACTGCAGATGGGGAAATCAGGAAAGGCTTTGCATAGAAGGTAATAGTTGAGCCCAATCTTGAGGAAAACCAGAGATTCCAAGAGGCAGAGGTAAGTAGGGAGGGACAACTTGAGTCAAGGCATGGAGTTGGAAGGTCTCATACGTGGCTAAGGGTGAGCTGGCCACTACGGGTAGAGTGCAGAGTGTGTTGGAGGTAGTCACGTGACAAGATATGAAAGGTGAAGAAGGGTCTAGATTGGGTAGAGATGTAAATGCCAAATAAAGTGGTTTATTTTTGATTTTAGAGGTAATAAGGAGTCACTGGAGTTTATTGATTTGGGGAATTAGGAATGAAGGTAATGTGATCTCTTAGGAAATTTTGTGTATTAGGAAAACAACTTTGGTGACTGTGTGGAGGTTGGATTGGAGAGATGCAGTAGCAAGAAGCAGGGGGAGCAGGTTGGAAAAGTGTTATTGTAGTCCCAGTAAGGAAGGAGTAGGACCTGAACTGGTCTTGTGGTTGTGGCTGTGACTGTGGCTGTGGTTGTGCATTAGGAGGGCATTAGGCAGATGTTGTGGAGGTATACAATCCCCTGGGTCTCTATATAGCTGGTATCTTCTCCACTCACAAAGCTACCACCCTACTAGAACTACCCTCTCTTCTATTTTGTGCAGATACTACTGTACTGTGATTCAATTCAGCAAGCATTTTTTTTGTCTGTGCTTTTAGTATTTTATTTTTTTGTACGTAATAAGTCCTTCTTTGATTTTGCTAGTAGGTCTGATAAATTTAAGAAGGAAAGAAAGAGGGGAGAAAAATAGATAAATGTGACAGGAAATAGATGAAGGAAGAATATAGCTATGTGGAAATCAAGATTTTCCCCATTCCTTCCCAACTGGCTGTTGCATCCAGGTGAAACTACAGAATAAAAATAAAATCATTCTAGATATATATAGTAGATCTGGAAATATCTTTTAGAAATCACTGATTTCATTCTTTGATTCTCATTTAATAGATTCAGTCTAGGCTCCGATAAGTGAAGCTATTGGCTCAAGATCACACTATTAATTAATGATGGGACTAGAATCCAGGTTTTGTGAAACATTAATTAAAAACATACATGTACCCCCACACAGCACAAGCCATTACCTCCTAGTTTTTTCTTTGGGTCTTTTTTAGCAGGTATAAATCATTAAAATTATAAGCAAGATTTTATGGATTTGAAAAAAATAAAATATTGCTTTCTAAAATGCTATTTAAAACAAATTGTTTAAATTTCATAGAATTACCATAAAAAGAACAAGAAATAAAGTTTTCTAAAGAACTATATTGAAAATGTAATCTGAATGTTCTTTTTTTTTAACTTGAATATTTTTGATAGACCTGTGACCATCTATTTCATTATGGTGCTCCATTAAAAGATTACCATTGAAGGAAGAGAAACAGTTAAAAAAAAAAAAAGGAAGTTACATGATAATTTTATTATGTATTTAAAAGGAATAACAAATTATATGTAACAGATTTGCAGTTTCATGTATGATTTTTCCCATTTTTTCTTTTTTTATACTATATTATGGAAATATTGGTTTTATTATATTCAGAACAAAATAAATAAAATTTTGAAAAAAGATTACTATTGATAGAAATGCCTTTGGTCAAAAGTAGCTACATTTTGTGCATGTAAAGTTAAAGGATGGAGAGAGAAGGTTACTGTGCTTAGGAGGAGAAGGAATAAGGGAAGGGTATAGGCATTTATTTGGTGCCTACGATGTGCCAGCTGTTGTGCTAAGTGCTTTTGAACAAATGTTAACTCGTTTGAGCCTCACAAGGACCCTTGGAGAATGACGCTATTATTATCCTCATCTTACTGTTGAGGAAAGAGAAGCAGAGAGAAGTTGAGTAACTTGCCAAGGGTCGCACTGCTGATTGGTGTTTGAGTTTTGATTTGAACTTAGATCTTCTTGACTCTGCTGTGCTGCCATGCTACCTCTGTGAGATGGAACTGAGATGAAACATAGAAAGGACACGTGAGAGACAATGGCTTACTAGGGTTGTAGTTGACATAATGTAGTCCTGAAGTTATAGGAATAGCAGAGTATCAACCATTTCAAGAAGTCGTAGTCAACTACAGTGATCCATGATAGCAAGGACCTTCTCTTACATACATTTAAAAAATCTCCCAAAGGGTTTCCTACACAATAGGTGCTCCATAAATGCTTATTGAGTGTTGTATGGAAAAAATTAAGCAATTGTGTCTCCTCGTTTTCTGAAAAATCTAATTATTTATTTATAGTGCTGAATAATCATGAACAAAAGTCATTTAATTAAATCTTGTGCTTTTAAAATAATTGTTACTATCTTATTTTTTCTTAGCTTGTGATGTGAATTATGTCTTCATTATTAAATTGGCAAAATGACCTTGCACAGAGATTTAGATGACTAAATAAAGTCCTACATTTGAATTCATGTTTATTTTTCTTTCTGTGACGCTAGTCATAGGAGACATTTTTCTTCTTGATTCTACCTTAGTAAGAAATGTTTTCAGTATCCTGTGCAATTAACACTGTACTCTTGTAAAACACTATCTAAAAATGTTTAAAATCCCAACACGTTATTTAAGAACAATATGAAACAACAAATTAAAGCAATGATAATCATTTGGATTTCAGGCTTTGCTACAGATAAGTCCAAAAATGCTGCTGGCCTTTGCAAGATGAATCTAATCGTTTGCTTAGCCAGATAATATTATAAGCCCCTCAGTGTGTATATTCCCACCAACAGTACATATCATAGTCCATCTGTACCTGTCCAGGCTGTGAAAGTTTAGCATTTCCTTCTATCAGTTTGTTGTAACAGGACCAAACAATGTATTTGGGGCTTTCCTCTTCTTCTCTTGGCCTTGTGAGGGTAGAGCATGTTGGCTATTCAGTGCTTAGCCCTGGCTTTAGCCACATGACCATCACATCTTTTTTGTTCATATCTGTGTGTGTGTGTGTGTGTGTGTGTGTATTTATGATCCCTTCTTGTTCTTTTTCAAATGAGATCAAATGATAAATGAGATAGTATTTGGAAAGTGCTTAGCATAATTGCCTGGCACATAGGAAATGCTTGACAGATGTTTAATGGCTGACTGTTAGGTGTGGCAACTCGCTCCCCTCCACCTTGTCTCTCTCCATTGCCTTCTGAATGGTGCTCAACTTTAATTCTTCAGAGATTTTAGTATCACTTGACTCATAGCTATATCACGATGATAAGACGTGTTTGCATTCCATATTATAAAGCATTTAAAATGTGAAGGTCTTTTGCTGTTCACTTATTAATAATTTACCGGGTGTATTTAAATTTTTTTTTCATGTTAAAACTGAAAATGGCTTTCTGTAGGAGCTTTGTAGGAAAGGCATTATTTGAGCAATTACTTTAATGCTTGTATATGTTTCAATTGGGGGTTATTTATTATTGGTATTTCCATATGTTAATGACTCCTTGATACTTAAAAACCTGTGGTTTATAGAACTTGTCGCATGGGTGAAAAAAAATCACAAAAATTGTATTCAGAAAGTAAAGTTGCCTATCCCTTTAAAGTATAATTCTTTTCAGGCAAGAACTAATTTACATGTTTTGTTTGCTCAGCATTTATTAAATTGTACTGGAGGAGAAACGAAGAGAACTCAAAATTCCCACCCTCAAGGAACTAACAGTGTAGTAGAAGTGATAAGATGGGTTCATAAATCCAAGTATGTGTCACAATCTCTGTCATGTGTAGTTACAGTGCTTTCCCATAGACAGAAAGAGTGGCCAGGTTCCCAGACTTACCAGAAAAGCTCACTCAACCATTGAAGGGGCTGAAGTACTGTCCTGAGTTCTGAGTATGGAGAGGAGGAGGCCAGCCTTTCGCAGGGAAAGAGGAGGGAGAGTTCTTCTCTTCTGGGCCCAGAACCAGTTCTAGGGAAGGACAGCTGAATGGGTTCTTTGTTAAATGGGATAACCTTTACTCGCTTTCTTTTCATACTTTTTCTCAATAAATTGTTTTCACCCCATCCTACTTATTGTATATATCCTAATAATTAAGAAAACAACCTTGTTTTATTTAGAGATGTGATAAACATACTGTCAGGATCAGCAGCCTCATCTGTTTAGAACACAAGTCTTGAAAGATTCTTAAAAAAAAGTTCTTAATCAGTAAACTTTAATTAAGTGCCTACTGTGCTGGGGATATAAAAAGAGGCAAAAGATAGTCCTTGCCCTCAAGAAGCTTACAATCTAATAAGGGAGACAACATGCAAACACATATGTACAGAGCAAGCTATATACAAGGGAAACAGGAAATAAGAGAAGAAGACACTGAATTAAGAGAGGGTTGGGAAGTCTTCCATAGAAGGTGGGATTTTAGTTGAGACTTAAAGGAAACCTTAAGGTACAAAATTAGCTGTAACTCCATAGTTCACAGTGTACTGACATAGAATTACATAAAAAGTTAAAGTGTACAACAGAGAGGGAGACTCCTAAGAGTTGGCTATAAGATATGAAAAAGGAAGGAATGAACATCAGAGATAACATTTGGGTCTCTTAGTATAGGGACACACAAACAGTGTATATCCCTTATGACCCCTCAGGGTTCAACTTTTACAAAACTAAAATAATTTATGATGACAATAACCATAATGATGACTCCTAATCATTAAGGAAAGGTCAAATAAAGTTTTAGCATTTAAAAGACTAAGATGAATTTATCTGGAAAATTCACATACAATATTTGGAAAACCTTGTTCTTCCTCATTGATACTGGATGAAGGAGAAATTATTGTTAAGTTTTTCCAACGAACCTAACCTTTTTTCTTCATTGTTTCCATCAAACTTTTATTGATTATTTCGTTTAAAGCTAATTTTTCTTTGTAGATTGGTTTGTTTTTGCCAGTTTTGTACCTTTACCTCATTTAGGGGCTCTTAAGCTAACAAATCAGGTCTCCTTTAAACATTGTTTTGTACTTTAGCGAAATCCCTTTTAAGTCTTGTAAAGTGAGCTTTAGGAGTGAGATGTTCTACCATAAATCATTTTCAGCTTTCCACATCCCTCATTCTTGGGGGATTCCAAGAGGGCAATAAAAGAAACAATCAACCACTTTTATGAATTGAGTGCCTGCTACGTGCAAGGTTTCGGAGAAACTAATATTAATAATTTCCGATTAACTAAAATGTTCCCAGACAAGGAATGCTTTGAGGAGTATACTACAGTAGGTTTTTAACAACTAATATCGACGTGATTAAAAAGGGGAGTACTTTTATGTATTCTTATTAACACAATTATCAGAAATTCCAGAAGTGTCCTTTAATTAAAAAGAAATCATATTTATTGCATTCTAGGCTTTTATATTTGATTTTAGAATGTGACTTTAGATCCTTAGTGGAAATTTAAATTGAAATACCCCTTTGGAAGCAAATATGGTTAATAAAATTTATCTTTCTAGTCTTTGGACATGCCTGAGAACACATGGTACAGTATTTGTTTTTTTTTTTT
>CM053582.1:505789237-505813389 GCA_028627135.1 Pseudochirops cupreus
AAAGTGAGCCCCAAAGCAAAACCTCACATCAGGGTGTATATATAGCCTTCTCCTGGCTCGGAGAATGTCACAGCCCTCTTGACCCACTGCCCAATCACAAAGCTACAAGGCACGGGCATTCCCGAAAAACAAGCCTCCCGCCATAGGCTCCACGGGACTACATTCAGCCTATTAGGGGGCAGAGTATAATCACTTAAGCAAAGGGCCTAGGGGCAGGGAAGATCTTCAGATTCCTATAACAGGATGCCAAACTAATCTTGCATTTATGCATAGATCTGTTCATATCACTTATGCTCAAAACCCTTCAGTGGCGTCCTGTTTCCTACCAAGGAAAACTTTATTTTGTCTGATGTTTAAGGTCATTCATGTCATGGTAACACCTTACCTAGCTAGACTTAGTTCATCTTATCCCCTCTTACATATTGCATTACATCAAAACTGGATTATTCTGTCAACTTAATGTTTCCTGTACTTTCTCCCTCTTACCTTTATTCTCATAGTTTTTTATGATTGTCATTCTACACTATTAACCTAATTCAAATTGTTATTACCTCTTATATAGACTATTCTAATAATCTTCTAACTTTTCTCCCTGCCTTCAGTCTCTTCATTTTTTCAATGCATCTTTCTCATAGTTGCTGAAATAATCTGAATATAGAGGTCTATCTATGCCCTCCTCTTCTCAAAATATCAAGTGGTTCCCTATTTCTTATAGAATAAAATTAAAATAACTTAGCTTCTCATAAATAAAGGCTTCTACAATCCAGTTGCATACTGACTTTCTAGACTAAATTTACTTTATTCTTAGTTGTTGTTTTTGTTGCCCTCTCTTGCTTTTATGAGATCAAACAAGGTCGCCTCTGCATTTGGAACATATTCTTTCCAGTTGCCTAATGGACATTTCAAACTGAATGTTCCATAGGTATCTCAAACTCAATTTGTCCAAAAGACAGAAACTCATTAACTTTCCCCTGCTAAATCCTTCCCCTCTTTTGAATTTCTTTATTTTTGTTGAGGGCACTGCCAACCCTTAGGTTTATAGCTCCAGAGTTATCCTTGATGACTCTCCTTCACTCATTTAATTCCGGTGAGTTGCCAAAGCTTGTCTTCTCATTCATCTCTTGTATCCATTCCTTTCTTTCTATTCATATAGCTACCCTGGTTCAAACCCTCATCAGATTTTCACTTTAATAGCATTTCGAGGTAATGGCGTCTTAATTGGTCTGTAGCTCTTCCAGTATGTCTTCCACAGCTATTAAAATAACATTTCAAAAGCACAGTTTTGACCGGTAAGTTACAGTGGGACTCAGTTGTCGGTATAACAAAATACAAATTCCTCTGTTTGGCATATAAAGTTCATCATAATCTGACTCCAGCTTGCCTACCTATGCTTATTATATATTCTCTCATCTAGCCAAATGGGCTTGCCTACAGTTCTTCACATACAACACTCTTTGTCCCCTC
This sequence comes from Pseudochirops cupreus, assembly GCA_028627135.1. Classification (NCBI taxonomy): domain Eukaryota; kingdom Metazoa; phylum Chordata; class Mammalia; order Diprotodontia; family Pseudocheiridae; genus Pseudochirops; species Pseudochirops cupreus. The sequence continues at coordinate 505,790,702 of CM053582.1, forward strand.
TGTATGCTGTTATAAAAGCTGTCCTCCTCTCCTGGAGTGCATTCTCTGCACCTCTCCGATTCTTAGACTCTTTTTCTCTCTTCAGACCTCAGCTAAAGTACTTTGTTATTAGATTATCAGAGAAACCTTTACCAGTCTTCCTAGCTACTAGTGTTCTCCTAAAATTTTATTTACCCCATATATGTGTGTGTATGTGTGTGTGTGTGTGTGTGTGTTTTCTCTTGTAGAATGTCAGCTCCTTGAGGGCAGGAACTGTTTCATGGTTGTCTTAGTATCTTCAATACCTGGCGCTTACTGGATACTTAATAACTGCTTGTTTATTGATAGATTCATTGAAAATCATCTTTTCTTCAAAAAGGAGCTGGAAGTTCTATAAAACCTTCCCTGATTCTCCCTTCTCCCATAAATGGAAAGTGTTTTGAGTCTTCCTCCTCAAACTTCTGAGCATTATGTCTGGACCTGTCCTTTACCTTTATCACCTTTTACCTCTTATCATACTTATTTTTGTTGTTCTGTCGTTTCAGTTGTGTCCAGCTCTCCATGAGCCCATTTGGGGTTTTCTTGGCAAAGATACTGGAGTGGTTTGCCATTTCCTTCTCCAGCTCATTTTACAGATGAGGGAAATGAGGCAAACAGGGTTAAGTGATGGGCCCAGGGTGACCCAGGTGGTAGGTTTCTGAGGCCAAATTTAAACTTAGCAAGATGAGTCTTCCTGACTTCAGGCCTGGTCCTCTATCCACTGCACCACTTAGTTGACCCTTATTATACTTATGTACAGATAGGTTAATCCCTCTTTTAGACTGCAAGGTCCTTGAGGGTAAAGAGTATTGCTTTTTAACTTTTTATTCCCATTGCCTAGTATGGTAGGTTCTCAGTAATAATAAATGAAATAAATTCTTCTTGTAGACAGCCTTTTACTAAGTGTGTATGTATAACACAGTGTTAGGCACTGATGAAGACACAAGGATAATGAAAACATAGTTCTTTTCCTTCAAGGAATTTACAGTCCAGTAGAGGAGATATTATACACATAATATAATTAATTAAGGGAACATACATGCTTAAGAACTGTGAAGAGTTCTGAAGAGGCAAATTTCATTTATAACAGAATGATAAAGAAAAGCTTTATGGAGGAGTTGGCAGTTGTTCTGAATCTTGAAGGATAGGTAGCAGAGTTTAGGTGAAGGGATGTTTCCATACTCGGGGAACAATGTGAATAAAGACACAGAGTGAGGAAAGCAGGAGGAACTTTGGAACTGTGAATAGTTCAGTTTTATTGGAGCAAAGATCATGTGAAGGAGAGTAATAGAAGCTAAGGATACAAATATGTGTTGGCACCAGTTGGCACCAAACTATATGGAAGGATTTGAATTCCAGGTTCAAAAAACATCTCTTTTATTTGATAGGCAATAGAGGGTGATTGGAGAATTTTGAACAGAGAAGTGTTATTTGTACCTAAATAAATTTAATCTTGCAACTGTATAAAAAAAGGAAGATTGGAGATGCTTTTGCTGGGGTAGTGAGCTAAAATCCATCTAATTCAAGCAAAAGGTCACAGGAACTTAATTCAGAGAAGGGGCAGCATGACTGATAATGAAGAGATGGATATAAATAACAAGTAGAATTCAGCAATTGCCAACTGGTTGGAATATAGCAGGTTAGAGAGAAGAGTGGAAAACGATAGATTCAGAGGAGATCCTATAGGTCATCTAGTCCACCCTATCCAGAAAAGAATCCTTTTTTTGACATACCTGACACACAGCCTTTACTAGAAAATCTTCAGTGAAAAGCAGCTTCTGATCTCCTAAAGCCTTTTCTCCTTTTGAGTAGCTCTTATTGTTAAAAAAGTTTACCATCTGAAGTCAGGCAAGAATGAGCTTAATCCCAGTTCTACCAGACAACCTTGCAGTTACTTGAAGAGAACTATCATGGCTCTAGTGGGTCTTTCTTTCTCTTAGGCTTCTGGGTTCCTTCAAGTCACCCTACTTAGAGCTTGACTTTGATGCCCCTCACTGTTCTGATCCTCCTCCTCCTCTGGATGTTTTCCTGCTTTTCAATGACTTTTTAAAGCTTGGACTCCCAGAATTGAGTATAATCATGCAGGTCTGATCTGACTAGGCCAGACTACAATAGGACTTCCCCTTTGGGCATCACACTTGTCAGTGCAGTTTAAAATTGCTTTATCTTTTGGCTGCTACATCATATGGTTAAATCATTGAACTTATAGCCCATTAAAACTTACAGATCTGTGCATGGAAGAGCCACATCATGGACCAAGTGCTAGATTTGGGTTCTGGGAAACCTGTGTTCACATCCTGCCTTCCCTACTTCTTAATTATGTAATCTAGAGCAAGTCATGTAATTCCTCTGAAACTCAGTTTCCTCATCTATAAAATGGGGGAGATAATATCTACCTTGCAAGTGTGTCATGAGAGTAGGAAACATCTTCTTTTGAAGTTGAAAATAGTCAACAGTCATTTATTAAGCATCTACTACGTGCCAGGCATTTTTCTCAGTACTGGAGATACAAAGAAAGGTATGACAGGGTGTGCCCTCAAGGACCTCACAATCTAATGGGGGAACACAGCACATAAGAAAAGTTGCAAAGCCAGAAATATGGAGGTAATACTCAGTTTAGGGATGATAACAGCTGGAGTAGGAAATTACCTTCCTTAAATGGTAGAGAAATAGGGAGAAGCTATCCAACGTCCAGCCTCCACTCTCTCCAATCAGAGACAGGGATGCTGTGGAGATGCGAGTTTCAGGAGTTGATTTTATCTTGTAGAATGATGAGTTCCTGGAGATCATGAAGTCCAGGAGGGTCAGCCAGATGGGAAATGATGAAAATCTTTCTCTCTCATGTCACTTAATTAGTGAGTCCTTTCTTGTGTGTTATACAATTAAAATTCTTCCTTTACCATTGTTCTAGCTTGCCCTGCAGGTCATGCTTTTCTGAGTAATCCCTTCCTGATTTGTTTTCTTATCTTGTTGTGTAAGGACTTTGTTTTTTTTCCTTTTTCCTTTTGGGTCTGAGATTATAGAATAATTATTTTAAAAAATAAAATGATATTTTAATTATTTCTTATCAGGACCACAGTGTTAAGATTTTTAACGTCTGAAACTGTTACTCAAATTTTATTTCAGTCGTTTTAGTTGGGAAAGAAATATTTCTCTTCTGTGGCATTATTTAAATTAGCCCCTTTGCCCAAACTAGTACTTCAATTAATTTTACCTCTAAAATCATAGATTATCAATATTATAGCTTACTAGCCATTGTGATTTTTTTTTTGTCTAAACTGCATCACTTTTTAAAAAATTAGCCTTTATAGGTTCTCTTCCCCGTCTTCCTACCCCACTCTCAAATACAAAATAGTTATAGCAACAGAGCAACAGAGATTCTGTCATTCCCTTTGAATGATTTTATTGTTTAATGAGATTTCTTGGAAATATTTCTAGTGTTCAGGCCAGATTTTCCAGTTTTGTTCTGTTGGATGACTTTTAGCCATATTTTTCCCAAGACTACTCCCCAATATTGATGCATTTTAAGTATTAATAGACTATCCTGACATAACCCTTGCCTCTGGCAAAAGAGTATATTTTAGTTTTCCATTTTCTGCTCTAATAGAACTCTTACCAAGTTATTAAAGGAACATTTTTGTACCTGTTTTCAGTATTCTGTTTCAAAGTGAAGACTGTCGTTTTTGTGCGTGTCTGCTATGGTTAGTGCAGTTACATAGTATTTTCATATAATTTGTTTGCATAATTATTTCTTTTTTCTTGAAAAATGAAAATAAAAATATTTTGATAATAAGAATTTGAATCTGTAGACAGTTTAAATAAAAACAGTTTAAATAAAAAATGAGCAGTTGCCCCTTTTTGGCTTGCAAAAAATGGAATAGCAAAATTAAGTTGAAAAAAATGGAAGGTAAAGGTCTTCTTGAAAAACTTAAAAGGGTTTTGGGATTGAGGATAGTCCAACATTAAACATAACTCCTACTGTAGAAAATAGGGTGCAGTCAAAATAAAATGTTTACTTTTACTAGTGAGTCTATCCGTGATTCCATTCTGAGTCTGACACAAAGTACATTTAAAATATTTTTCACTTCAGTATCAGTCTGACAGTTGCTTGGTTTATTTGCACGATATACTTTATATAAAGACATCATTTTTTAAGACTTTTTTTTTTTACTGTTTTAAATTTGTCATTTATTTTCATTGAAGTCTAGGGAAGATTATCATCAGAAGTTTAGCTGATCTGTGCAAAACTATGAACCACTCCATCGTTGTGTAGGTGGTACACTCTGGGGTCATGGACTGGCTTACTGATTGCCAACATAATTTGTATTTAGAACTGGAAGCAACTTTAGATGCCAATCCAGGCTGACTCAGGCCTTTTACAGATGAGTAAACTGAGGGCAAGAAAGAGTGAGTGATGTGCTCAAAGTCAAACAGGTAAAATAAGTAGCAAGGCTGCAATTGAGACTCAGGTTCTTTAACTCCCAGATTCCATCATGCTGTTTATATGGCATTGTGGGTTTTTTGTTTGTTGTATTTCCAGCACTTTATACATGGTAGACTCAATAAATATTAATGAATGGGTGAAAAAGTATTTACTACGCACTTACTCTGTACCGAACACTGTGCTAAATGCTTATTCCAGCAGACAGAGAAAACAACAATCTCTGCTCTCGAGGAACTTGTACTTGAATGGAAGGAAACAGTGTATATAAGAGAGTTCAGTTGCGTGGTGAGGCTGAGGAGTCTGAAAAATGCTGCTGTCCTAAAGGGGGGATGGTAAGCCCCAGGGATGTGTAGGTTACATCAGCAGGGCAGATCAGATGGCAGTGCCTCAAAGGCTGGCAGCCATAGCAGTGGGGCAGATGGTAAGGCCCAGAAGGCCTTGAATACACAATGTAGAACAGATGGTCCAGCTATGTGGTCTTCCATCTTATTGGAAGACTTCTAGCTGGTGGCTCCAAGTTCATCCAAGCAATGTAAACAAGCATGTTGCTTTGCTTCCCTTTGCCCCCCTGAGGTATGGTCGTTGGTGGTTTGAGGAGTGGGAGAAAAGGAGATGAGAGTTGCCATGCTTGTGAACCAAGTTCTTTTTTATCTTCTTTTATCTTTTTCTGTCTTTTTTTTTGAGGAATATTATACATGAGAAGTGTGATAAAGTTCTTCAGTTTTCAAGGATAATAGTACTTTATAAATACCAGGTGGTGGTATTTTTCTTTTTCAGATCTCCCGTGGTGGCTTATCTTAATTCGTCAGAAAGCCTTGATAGGCAAACTTCCTGGAGACCATGAGGTCTGCAAAATTACCAAAATTGCTGTGTTATCACTTTCTGAAATGGAACCTCAAGATCTTGAGCTTGAGGTAAGATCAAACCTTGAAGGGGATGAGGGGTTGGATTTTTAGCTTGATTATAATTAGCTAAATGCAATAACAAAAAATTAGTTTTGGTTGCAACTGACAAAAATCACACTCTAAACTGAAAGGGAAAAAAATTTAGTTTTTCTTACCTCTCTATAGGCTCCTTACTCAGAAGAGCAGCATAGCAATCCATAGGGGGGAAATCCTAAAAAATGATAATTGTGTAGTTTATAACATGCAACTGAATTGTCAGTCCATTTATTTATTTTCTTAGTACTTGTACTAAGAGACTGTTGTTTCTCTGCAGTAAGCTTGGCCTAGAATTGAATATGAGCAAGAGAGCTGTCTAGATTTTGTTTGGGAAATTGTTTAGCACTTTACCAAACTGTTCCCTGTGACACAGTAGTCTCTCTTGCAATACTATATAGTTGTGAATACTTAACACAACAATTTTTGAAGAATCTTAATTGAAGATTCCCCAGAAGATAGTGGAGAGGTGTGTGATGGTTCTAAGTAGGCTGTAATATGTTTCCAGTGATGAATTGTATTAAAAAACTTATATAAGGGCTCTCATCTAGGAATTATAACTGTAAGATAACAACTGGAAAACTTCATCCTCTAATATTTTGGGGTAGATACAAGGCATGAATGGATTGTGATTTTCATTGATAGAGGAAAGGAGTAGTTTCTAAGGTGTGAGTTGGAAACAGGGCTAACTTTATAAAAGAAGTTAAGAAACAAACTAAGGCTGATAAAGTTTACATGTTTCAGGCTCAGGTCAAGGTCTTCAGTGTCTTATTAATAAACCAACTTTAGGGGCAGCTAGGTGGCGCAGTGTATAGAGCACCAGGCCTGGAGTCAGGAGTATCTGAGTTCAGATCTGGCCTTAGACACTTCACACACACACACACACACACACACACACACACACACACACACACACACACACACACACACACACACCCCTAGCCATGTGACCTTGGGCAAGTCGCTTAACTCCAATTTGCCCTACTTTCCTCCAAAAACCAAAAAAATAAAATAAAATAAACCAACTTTAAATGGGAGCAACCTAAGAAGGCTTAGGTTTCTATTGTTAACAACAGGAATAGAAACAAAACACTCATTTCTTATTCTTCTATGTTACCAGAATTTGGTGCTACTGATTATAAAGCAAATAACTTAAATAATCATAAGACAGGGCTGTTCGGTCCAATGTTCTCCTGACACAGCTTGAATTTTTTTATTTTTAGTTGAAAGATCTCTGGATCTCTGGAAAGAAACACCAGGATTTGGGATTCTGACATGATAATATGGCTTGACCTTGAATATGCTGGGGTTGGGACCTAACCTTGTCATTGTCATCCACCAGAATCCCCTACTGGTAGATAATAACTTCTGAATAAAATTTCAAAGCTCTAATAAGTCATTCTTCAGGCCTGTTAATGCTGACATCCCTCATTCTGTTTTTCCTGGGAGAAGGGAGTGTACTTTGTTGTTATAGTCAATGTTTCCTCTGAAGTATATGGGAGTTCCTAGGTGGGATGAAATGGGATTGGGGCAAAGAGTGTGTTGAACTGCTCCCTCTCCACTCCCTAATGAGTGACCGTGACTTTTTCAGTATCCCACCATTTGTGGGCTTCAGAAGTAGCTCTTTATTAGGAAAAGCTTGTTAGCTTCTACTTTTACCTTTTTAATCAGGTTCTTTGACAACTTAATAGCCACAAACCTGAAACTTTTTTGAGCCTCCCATCTGACCATTATTCAAAGCACAAGACAAGACAAAAAATTTGTTGTAAGAAATTTTTTTTAATTTCAAAAACAAATACTGTAAAAGATTTGGATATTCCTTTTGTTTTTTTACTTAAGGAGGAAGGTACTTCATTGTCACCTTCCGGTTAGTTAAGTGGAAAAGATATTGTTTTCAAGTACAGATTAGAAAGTATTTTTTTTCCAAGCCAGTCTGTTCAGTTTCCTTTACAGTATACAGTGTTATCAGGCTTCTGAAGATTATGCTATTTGTTAATGGAGTTTAAGAAGCTACCACAGATAACTCTTAATTATCCATAGTAATAAAGGACAGAGTTAACACAGATCAAGTAAATATCTCCAATTCCCATTTTAATAAGTAACTTTATACCCTTTCTAACCATATCACTTTAAAAGACATTTTAATGATTTAAAAATAGATTTTAGTTTCAGCCTTGTGGCTTCCCTCCCCTCCCATGACTATTTTTTGTAGTTGTGCTTAAGAAAAGAAGCTAATGGATTATACAGTGAACTCCCAAATAATCGAGAATCAAGTTGTTTTCCAATATCAGGATTTAAGTCTTTATCATCTTATTCCAGATTTCCATGTAGACATTATTGAAAGCATGTGTACTATAAAGGAAATAATTTAAATAATTCTCACACAGGGCTATTTGGTCCAGTGTTCTTTCTCATAACACAGTCTGAAGGGTCCCTTAGAAATGTTCCAGAGATATCTGACTTTGGTATTCTTGAGCCTATGTTCTTTGTAATGAGTCCAATAATTATGATGACCTGAGTGTTTTTCAGGAAAGAATTATGGCAATCCAATTTTTGTTTTCTCCAGACCTGTGATTTCATTAGTTTAGGAAATCCCTGATAAGGAAATTCTCTTTGCCAATGTAGACTGGCACCATGGTGAGGGTAGATCAGTGGCAGGGTCAGAACACAGGTGGTCCTTACTCCTGGGCAGGCCTTCTGTTAGTTGTGACAAGTTGCAGCTAGACATTTAATTTAAAATTCACTAAACTGCAATATTACAAACTGATTAGTTTGATTCCCTTTTCCCCTCTACTACTCTTGTTTTTATTCTCTTTATTATTTTTTTGATGCTTATACATTTATATTTCCCCCCACCCTTATCTCTAAGAAAACCTTAATGATGAAAGTTGCTCTACTACAACTTTGGTGTTCTTTTTTTCTTTATGTCAGTCAGCTAGCATTTATTAAGTGCCTGCTGTGTGTCAGGCACTGTGCTAAAAGCTGGGGAGACAAGGAAAGGCAAAAACACAGTGTTCTGAAGGAGTTCACAATCCGATGGGGAGACAGCATGCAAACGACACAGATAGTATATTTGAGATACTCTGGGATCATCTCCTAGGGGAAGGCACAAAGATTAAGGAGAGCTAGGAGAGGCTTCTTATAGAAGGTGGGACTTGAGCTTAGACCTGAAGAAAACCAGGGAAGCTGGGAAGTGGAAGTGAGGAGAGAGAGTGCTGTAGGCATGGGGGACATGATGCCAGCAAGGATTCTTGGAGTGTTTCGTGTGAGGAGCAGTGAGGAGGCCAGTGCCATTGATGGTAGAATATATGGAGGGGAGTAAAATGTACAAAGACTGGAAAGGCAGGAATGGGCCAGATTTTGAAGGGTTTTAAAAGCTGAACAGAAGGCTTAATATTTGATACTGAAGGCAATAGGGGAGCCACTGGAGTTTTTTGACTGAGGAGGTGATATGGTCAGACCTGTGCTTTAGGAAGATCACTTTGACAGTTGAAAAGAGGCTGGACTGGAGTGTGGGGAGACTTGAGGCAGACAGACCCAGCAGCGCCAAGGCATGACTATTACACCCACGTCGTCTTTTCTTCTGTATCTAGGAGGCCTCACCAATTCTTTGGTTTGCTTCCCATCTTCATCTGTCTTCAAACCTATTCTTATCCCCAGAGTTAAAGCAGTAGCAAGTCTATTTTCATATTTTGGCTCTTGTGAAAATATTTAGTTTTATTATTCAGTTACCTACCCTTTGCCCACTATTTTGAGCTGTTAGACTTTGTGTTTACATCTTTTTTTTTCCCTTGCAGTTTTTATTCTAAGTTGAAATAAAGAATCTGTACTGACAGTAGAAATGGGAACACTGATGTTCTCCCTGTTTAGAACAGATCTTTAAAGTTTCATAGGCTTATATTCCACTTCTGCATATCCTGTTTGCCGTATCTCATTACTTTAATCGATAGCTAGCATCATTTTCCTTATTTGGTTTTCCATCAGACATACATTTAAAAATTCTAGTTTTACATAGATGAAGATACACTTTATCAGTAAAACTTTTTTTTTTAACAAGGAAAATTATTGGTTCTTAATCTTGGTTATAGAACTGTAGGTTTAAGGCTAATAGTACATAATTTTCTTTGGTCTCCTTTTCTTTTCGAGAGATGCATGTATTAAAGCTATAATAAGAAGCTAAGCATGTTCTATACAAAATTGGCCCAATTTCTGGAAAAGGGAATTTGATCCTACACAAATGTCATAGGTTACTACTATGTACTGTGCTAAGGACTTTACAAATATTATCCCATTTTATCCTCAGAACAACCCATGTTTTGAGGGAGGTGCCCCTTTTCACAGTTTTATTTATGATTCTTTCAAGTAGAGCTTTGGAAAATCAGGCTTTGATAAAGCCCAGTGGGATTCAAATGGAGCTACCTGGCCATGCCTTAAACCAAAATCACTCTGGCTCTCACTGATTGGCTAATAATAGTTGGCCCAAGCCTGATCTGGTCATTGTTTGGGTTTTGATGGTTCAGAGTGAGTGTAAATTGCAATCTTTTCTGTTTTGACCAGAAACCCTAAGGGTCTTCACCTCCTAATTTGATTTTTTTTTTTGAGTAGACTAACTAGGTCATCTTTTTCCTCATTTCTTACCTACCCTTAATCACTGAATGGGCGTTACTTCAGTCAAACAGAGACCTTGGAAAGGCCTTAACTTAAAAAGGCCGAGGTCTCCTGCTGCATCCTGGGCTGTCTCCAGTCTTCCTGATTTATATCTGGCCACTGGACCCAGGTGGCTCTGGAGGAGAAAGTGAGGCTGATGACTTTGCACAGCCCTCCCTCACTTAAATCCAGTTTACTTGCAATTCATGGCATCATCTCCCTGATATTATGGTCCCCTTCAAGAATGGAGGCCAAACAGCGAGTGCCAGGCATTGTGCTATGCTCTTTTTACAAATACTACCTCATTTGGTCTGTACAGTCTTGTGACATAGGTTGTTATCCCCCTTTTACAGAAGAGGGAACTGAAGCAGACAAAGATTAAGTGACTTGCCCAGGGTTACAAAGCTAATAAGTATCTGAGGGTGGATTTGAACTCAAGTATTCCTGATTTCAGGGATAGTGCTGTATCCACTGTACCACCTAGCTGTCATGTAATCAAGATCATCTTTTTTATCTTTTGTAATTACCTCTATCTTTTATATGATAAAGAATATATCTCCTTCCTATACTTATGAAATGTGTATCATGTGCTTGTCTTCTAGCATCACTCTTTTTTAAACTGACCTGGCATTCCTAAACAAAAACAGGTAAAAGACTAGCGTATGTGTCTAGAGATAGTCACTTGGGCTAGTTTTGTTTGATAAGGTATTAGAAAGGCTAGCAACTGCAGTAAGTCAGGAAAAAGATAATAGCAAGGTTAACATTTAATATAAAGGATTATTATGTTATTATGTATAGATGATATCAAAAAGCATTTTTTAAAGAACTGTTTATGTGCATGGCAGACTGGAGGATACGGAGACAAAAATGAAACAGCTCTTGCTCTCAAGAAGCTTACGTTCTGTTAACCCTCAAAATCCAGTTGGTTCAGTAACAAAAATGAAACAAATGAGTTTGGTGATCAGTCAGTCAGTAAGTTTTTGTTAAGCACTTACAGTGTACTGGATAATATGTTAGATGCTGGGGATACAAGCCCCCAAAATGAATTCATCCCTACTCAGAATGAGCTTATTATCTTAGAACAACAATAAGTACACATAAAAGTATATGCAGGATAAATAGAAATACGAATACATACATATATGCACACATGTATATTGTGCACACATGTACATATATGTATACATATACACATAGGTGCAAATCAGATATTTTGCAATAACCAAGTTGAAATGGAATGAGAGCTGTGTGAATAAAGAGAAGGGATTATATCTGAGAGATATTGTAAAGGTAGAAATTATATTTGGCATCTGATAGGCTATGCGGAATAAGGAAGCTCATATTTTATAGAGGATGAAAAAATAGTTTTTAAACATACGAAACTCCATTTATAACGATTAAGCTGTTAAATATCTGGGAATTCATTTACTTAGACACTTATGTGATTTGTAAAAAATAGATAAAACTGCTAGAATTAAATAAAAACGATAATTTGAGTGACACTCAGTGGCTGTAGTGTTTACTAATGCAGAGAATACCTATGTTAATGACTTTATGAATCTAGGGAAATTGAAAAATATTCATTAGTGGAATTAGTTTGTTCATTTTTTTTAGTTTTGTAATTGCCATATTTCAAAATATGTGTCCCATTTGACTTATAAAAGGTAGTGTTTCATCTTTGTGTTTATGAAAAATTTATATAACGTAGGAGTTACTTGTTTTTTGAAGATCTGAAAACATCAACCTGTGAATCTTACTGAATTATGTATTTGTATATGTACATAAGCACTTATATAAATACATACATGCAGGCATAGGTATTAAACCTTTGGGGTTGGACCACTTTTTCCTTAAATTGGCATATGGTCTCTATATGACACCGAATGCTTTGAATTAGCCTTTAAGCAAAATGCAATATTCATCTCTCTTACTTTACCTTAACTTTTGGTTTAAACATTCATCATAAACAATGAATTTTATTTTTAATCATTTAGCTCTGTAAGAAGCACCATTTTGGAATTAACAAGCCAGAGAAGATTACACAATCTCCTGATGACTCAAAGTTTCTACTTAAGACCTTTACTCATATTAAATCAAATGTATCTGTTCCCAATAAAAAGAAGGTAAGGAGTTGCCTTAATTTGTTTAGAATTTGAAAGTAGTTTTGATTTGATTCATTTTATAAGGCAGTTTAATCTAGTAATGAAATTGTGTTCAAAAATAGATTTTCTCTATTTAAAAATTTTTTTTATAATTCTTTAAGTAGAATAGGGACTGAATCTGTAGTTTTATCGATATAGGGAACTTCCACATGAGGAAAATTTCCCTCTTGTCATGCAGATTTGACATTTTTCTGCAGCCTATAAAGATTTAGAGAATGGTCTAGAGCGCTGAGAGGTTACGTGATCCCCTGCAAGTATGTATCAGAGGCAGTACTTGGGTCTTTCTGGTTTCAAGGCCACCTCTCATCTCCTATGCCAGGATCCCTCTTTGTTTGTTGTTTTTTAAACTATTAATGCTGGATTTAAATTCTACTTCCTTTTACTTTATAGGTGAAGGAGAGCAAAGAGAAGGAGAAGTTAGAAAGGAGATTACTAGAAGAGTTGTTAAAAATGTTCATGGATTCAGAATCCTTTTATTATAGTTTAACTTATGACTTGACCAACTCAGTGCAAAGACAGAGTGTTTGTGAGAACAAAAACTTACCGCTCTGGCAAAATGTAAGTACCCACTCCTGATTATAACAACAGCAATAATAGTAATAATTGATATTGTATAGTGCATGAAAGTTTACAAAACTTTTCTATACGGTATCTCAGTAGATCCTAATAAGTACATTGTGAGCTATGTACCACAAGTAACAGTATCCTCTTCTACATACATCACATAGCTAGTCATGAACAGAGTTGGAATTTGGAATCAGACTTTCCTGATTCCACATCTAGAGTTCTTTCCATTACGTATCCAAGGATGTATTTTAAAATTCAGCTATTTTGATTATATGTATATCATATCATATTTTGGTTATGTTAAAATTATATCAGCTTTGTGAGACTATCTTATCTTTGTACTAAAAACTGAAGATAAGTGATCCCTGAACTTTTTTTTTTCTTTGTGCTTTTTCCAGGTTGATGAGAGATTTTTTTGGAATAGACACATGATAAAAGATCTAATCGAGATTGGTGTGAGTAATTATCTCCTAAAAAAGACTCTGTTATTCCCAGAACTAATGTGGAAATACTTTTTTTTTTTGAGGGGAGTGGAGTCCTCTTTATTGGGCTGCCATTATACCTCTAGGATACTCTCAAAATGTTTGATTATGAAGTAGCAAGAAAGACTTTGCTGTGACATACCTCTAAGAGTCCTCATGGCATGGAGCCAGAGGAGCCAGTGTAATATGAATATTTGATAGCTGTGTAGGATGAGGGATCATACAGTTGTTGGAAAAGATATTTATTGTTTATGTAAAGTAGAAATGCTGAGCTTGGTTTTTCTTTTGTAAGGGAAAGCATGTAGCTGGATCACATGCTCTTTTAAAAAGGTCTCTTCTAGATCAGTGCTTCTATTCTTTTCCTCATGTTCTGTCTAATGCCTGAAAAAGAATGCCTTGGAATTGTAGAACAATGGTGAACTTCCAGGAAAGCAAAATAGCTTCTTACTCTTGTACAGATTTAGTTTTTGTTTGTTTAGATCATTGTTATGAAATCAAACTCCATGTGAGAAGAGTAAGTGATATAAAGTAATAAATAGCATAAAATGAAAAATAGTTGATTTTCTGGAATAATCATAAATCCTGGATCATCCTTTCTTGATATGTTTCTCAGATTTCATGCAAATTTTCTCATACCTAGTTAAGTTGATCAAAAACCTAAACCACTACTTCAGCAAAATCCAGTAAATTCCAGAGCGTTTCCTTTGGACATATATGATATATCTGTCCATATACAGCCAATTTTCCTATCCCTATAACACAGTGGTTCTCAACCTTCCTAATTCCGGGACCCTTTAATACTCCTATGTGAGTGTATCTGCATGTGGGTGGACCCGCCTGGAGACGGATAGAGAAGCAGTGTCTCCATTCCTAAGACTATCGGAAATATGTGTTTTCCAATGGTCTTAGGGGACCCCTGTGACCTCTGTGACCCCTGTGAAAGAGTCGTTCGACCCCCAAAGGGGTCGCGAAACACAGGTTGAAAACCGCTGCTTTAACATCTATAGTGATAATAATAATAATAGTTATTATAGCACCTTAATGTTTGCAGAACCAGTTATATATATTATCTCATTTCATTCTTATAACAACCCTGAGAATTAAATGCTATTATCATGCCCTTTTACTCTGAGAAAACAGTCTGAAAGTGGGTCACACAACTAGTGTCTTGGGGCACAGTATGAGCCCAGGTCTTTTTGACTCCTGTTCCAGTACTCTCTCTACTATGCCATGTTGCTTTACCAGTGTTTTATGGTAATTCCAGATCAAGATCATTAATATCTATTCTTACTAAAGGAAGTTTATAGTCCATATATCATGTTCATTAAGGGAAAAATTAGATAAACACATTCCAGTTTTAGCAGTAAGAGTGATGGAGTAGGATGACCAGATTGGCAATTTTAGTTCTCTTAAATATAAAAGTCATTTAACCAAAAACATATTATTATTCCTCCATTTTGGTTGAGATGTTAAAGTATTTAAGCAATGGAGGCAAGCTTGCTTTATTTTAATGAAATGTGATATCTTAATGAATGATGTCTCATTTGAGTCTAAAAAGAATGATATGAAATTAACGTAAAATATTTTAGGAATGAAAAATATGGTTGGTTTCAGAAGTAATTATTGAATGTTATGATCAAGTCAATATTGATCTCTTGCTATATGTGTCCTAAGCTTTCTGGTCTTTTTTTTTTGAGGTATTCTCATCTCAGATTTGTGCCATTCTGACTAGCAGTGTGTTTTAAGTTTTTTAATGTTTTCTTTTTTTTTTAAAATCAAATTCTCCCTCCCTCCTCCGCCTAATTTTTCAAGCATATGCATTTTTCTTTCTTTCTACTTTTCCATTCTTTTTAGACCTTATTCCCCCCACGTACTTTGATCCAGTGGTACTGGCCTCCCGTCTCCTTGCTCTTCCTTACACATGACACTCCATCTCCTGACTCTGAGTGTTTCCACTGGCTGTCCCCCAGGCCTGGAATTCTTTTCTTCTCCCCCTCTGTCTCCTCACTTCCCTGGTTTCCTTCGAGTCTCAGCTAAAGTTCCACCTTCTGCAAGTCCTTTTCCCTTCTTAAATTTAATGCCTCCTCTGATATCTCCAGTTTATCCTGTATAGAACTTGTTTATACATAGAGTTGTTTTTAGGTTGTCTGCTCTGCTCCTTGAGAGCAGGGACTGTTTTTGCCTTTCTTTGTATCCCCAGGGCTTAGCCCAGTGCTTGTCCTGTAAATGCTTCTTGAGTGACCACTTTCTGCCTCCCTGGGGAGAAAAACGGAAAAAAAAAAACCAAACAAACCTATGTAACAAGTATGTATAGTCAAACAAAACAAATTCCCATATTGCCTGTATATAAAAATGTGTCTCGTTTTACATTTTTGTGCACTCCTCTGTCAGGAAGTAGTGGGTAGCATTCTTATCAATCCTAGGATCATGTTTCGTCATTATGTTTGTTGTTGATCAGAGTTCTTAAGTATTTCAAAATTGTTCATTTTTACAATGTTGTTATAAATTGTTCTTCTGGTTCTGTTTACTTCATTCTTTGACAATTAATTCATCATGGTCTTCGCAGGTTTCTCTGAAATCTTCCCCATCATTTCTTACAGCACGATTGTATTCTACTACATGTATAATTTATTCAGCTATTTCCCAGTTGATGTGCATCCCCTTAGTTTCTAGTTCTTGACCACCACAAAAAAGTAGCTGTAAGTATTTTTGTATACATAGAACATTTTGCTCTTCCTTTAATTCCCTTGGGGGTCTGCTGGCTAGTGGTATAGTTAGGTCAAAGGGTAGGCCCAGTTCTAGAATGACTCCATTTATTACCAGGTTCTGTCAGTATATCTATTTAATTTATCTTTTACAAGATATGAATTATACCAGTCACCTCTTTTTTGAAATTTTAAATTGATTTGTGCATTTACTTTTAGTTTACAAGATTCAGTTCCACAGTCTCTTGAGTTTCAAATTTTCTCCCCCTGCCATGGTAGCTTGCAGTCAAATATAGGATCTGTAAATACTTTCACATTGGACATTAGTCTGGTTGTAAAGAAGGGTTGTAACCAATGGAGTGAACAATGGGAAAGAAGAAACAAAACCAAACATGTAAAAGAACGAGAGCATGTAGATGGCTTCAGTCTCCA
Organism: Pseudochirops cupreus; assembly: GCA_028627135.1. Lineage (NCBI taxonomy): Eukaryota > Metazoa > Chordata > Mammalia > Diprotodontia > Pseudocheiridae > Pseudochirops > Pseudochirops cupreus. Next base: position 505,807,097 of record CM053582.1, read on the forward strand.
TTTAAACTCTGTTCTTTCTAGATCTTTCTCTGAATGTAGACATCTCGTTCCATCCTAAGACTTTTAGAGATATCTTATAATTGTGTGTTGCTGAGAAGAGTCCAATTTATCAAAGCTGGTCATCACACATATGATGTGTCTGTGATTGTGTACTAATTTCTCTTGGTTCTGCTCTTCTCACTTAGCATCAGTTTGTATAGGCCTCTCCAGGTAAATATGAAGTCCATCTCCTCCCCATTTCTTATAACACAATAGTATTCCATTACACTCATATACCACAACTTGTTTAGCCTTTCCCCAATTGATGGGCATCCCCTTAATTTCCAGTTTTTTGCCACCACAAAGAGAGCTACAATAAATATTTTTGTACATATGGGTCTTCCTCCCACTTCTATGATCTCTTTGGGATACAGCCCTAGAAGTGGTATTACTGGGTCAAAAACTCAAGCCTTTTCAAAACTAATAATGAATATATTGAATTTGTATGTTTTATTTCAGCAACTGTGAAACTAACATTTTTGCGGAGTTGGCTCAAAATTTCACTGAAACTTTAGGAAATGTTAGAATTTTAAAATCTTTAAGTTATTTGTTTTCTACACAATAATCAGCTGTTAAGAAGAATAGAAAGTGCTATCTTTAACTGGAGCATTGTCATAATCTACATGAAAAACAGAAGAAAAAACTCACAATTGAGTCATTTAACCTCTCAGTGACCTAGACAACTCTAAGACTAAGTTGTCGAACACTTACTGATCTGATCAAGGGAGTTTCCCTACCAGGGGGAAATTTAAAAAAAAATTAAATATGTCCAACTCTTTCTCCTTTCTCCCTTCCTAAACAAAAAAAACCTCATGATTGAGAAGTGGAATTTTTCTTAATACTTCTGCAGCGTTTGACACTCTTGATTATTCCCCCCTTTTTTTGATACTCTGTTCTTTCTAGCCTCTGTGAAGCTGACAGCTCCTGGTTCTCTTCTAATTGGACGACTGTTTCTTTTCATTTCACCTTGTGGGGTCATCGTACATATCCTACTTCCTGACCCATAGGTGTCTTGGGTTGTCTTTTCACACTTAACTCTCTTGGTTTCAGTAATCTCTGTTTCAGATGACTCCCAAATTTATACGTCCAAACCTTATCTTTCTTCACAGCTCTAGTTCTGCGTTGCCATCTGCGTGTCTGACAATTCTGCTGGGATATCTCATCAGCATCTCAAATGCAATACGGATCACACGGCTATGTGGAGGGGTTGGCTGATCCCCTTGATTCTTCCCCCTCTCCAATCTCCCATAGCCAGTCAGTCCTCAGGTTTGCTATCTGTCCCTGTCGCATCTCGTGTCTTTTTTCTCTACCCAGCTAGAGACTTATTTGTTCTTTCCTTTTTGTTCTTTTTTTTTCCTTTTGCCCAGTCTTCCTCAAATATGAGTCTGATCATGGTATTCTCTTACTCAGAAATCTTCTGTGACTCTGTATTGCCTGTAAAATACTGACTCCTTGTATTGGTAATGGAATTTGGAGATGCCCCTGTATTGGCTTGGTTTTCGGGTTGAGTGTTAAAACCCAGAGCTTGTGAATCCCACTTGTGGGATGGACTTGTTGACGTGAAGAGAGAGGGCTGAACTGGGAGGAGCCATGAATTGGGAGAGAGGCCCAAGCCTAGAGAAGGCCAGAAGGACTTTGGGAGAGCAGTATCCAGTGTCGTAGAGCCTGAGTTGCTGAAAGACTGCTAAGAGCCCGTTGGAACTGCCCAGGACTTTTGAGAGCTGCCACCCAGAACTGTCAAGGACTGAGGAGGCATGGCTGTGATGCCAGTATTTTGTCTGTCTGTTTTGATGTTGTTTTGCCAGATTCACCTGCTGGTGAAGGACAGTGCTGCTGTTGTAGAGGTCCTGGAACCTGGCTGTTGGTTCAGAAGTCCTGAAGGACGATTTTCTTGTGGTACCTGCACAGAAATCCTGGAAGAGGGCCTTGCTGATGTTTTCAGGGGTTCTGGGATTGTTCTGCAAGCAGAGAGTGACTTGATGAGTACACTCGCTATTGTCTCCCCAGGAACTGAGATTGCTGAGGGCTTGCCTTGAGTGAAGATGAAAGAAGGCCCTTTCCTTTGGTATTCAATGCCAAGCTTAACCTTGTAATTCAAGGGTGGATGGCCTTTTGTGCTCTCCTGCCCCTTTTGAGATTCAGGGGTAGGAAGCCTTTGAGTGATTGACCAAATGAATGTACTTTGTTTATGGTTGGAGACTAATCTCCATTTGAGAAGAGACTTTTGACTGGCTAAATGAATGTACTGTCTAGGGGTGGAGTAGTACCTGGATTGAATTGAGAATTTGCTAAAGGAACAAGTTACACTGTATTTTGACTTTTTTCTGTTCTGTGAATGTTTGCTGAATAAATGGGGTTTACTATGCTGGTAATCCGAACCTTGGAAGTTGCCTTTGCTTGGCATTACACTCCTCAGCTTACAGTTTAATAACTTGCACAATATGGTCCTAGCCACCCTTTCTAGGGTGACATATTTCCTGTTCATTTCCATTCTTTCCGGGTGGGGTCATCGTACATATCCTACTTCCGGGTTCTTATCAACCTGGCCTCCTTGATGTCTTCTGAATTGGATATTTCCTCTCTTGCTATTTTGTCTTTGTTTAAAATGCACTTCTTCCTTACTGCTACCTCTCAGAGCCATTAACTTCCATTAAGGCTTAGCTCATGTGCTTCTGTAGAAAGCTTTTCTTGAGTCTCTTCATTGGTAGTAATTTCTTTCTCAGGTCATCTTGTTTTTACTTTCTGGTAACATATTTTTCATTCTCCTGGTAGAATACGAGCTCCTTGATTATTTTCTGTATTTGTTCTGGTATAATCAATACCTAGCATATGTAGAAGGTACTGAATAGATGTATATTGAATTAAAATGGAAAGTGTCTGCTGAATAACTCTGCTAGAATGAAATAAAACAATTACAGTTGGATTTGGTGTTGATTTCAATACAGCTTGCTTTGTGTGGGATAGAAATAGAAGAATATTCCTATTTTTTACAGACATCTGAAGTGGATTTTTGGATTATCCCAGTCATTCAAGGTTTTGTGCAGATTGAAGAACTTGTGGTCAACTATAATGAATCATCTGATGATGAGAAAAGCAGCCCAGAGACTCCTCCTCAAGAGTCTTCTTGTGTAGACGATATTTATCCCCGATTTCTTGTGGCTCTCATTTCACGCCGAAGCAGGCATAGAGCTGGTAAGCACAGAAGCTCCTGAATTACTGAACTATCAGGGTGACCATAAAAAGTCAAAAGAGCAGAGGACAAGAGTAGGACTGGTGCCTGGAATATCTTCAGTGTGTCGGCCCCTGATACATCTAGGCTGGAAATGATTATCCCTTTGCTGACCTTTCCTACAATAGAGAAGTGGTCTAATCTGAGGGGATGCTTACACATGCTTAGAGTTCCATGTATTTGACTGAAACTAAGGAATAAGTAAGGTTTGGTGAGAGGGGAATATTAGAAGGAGGAAAAAGGAAGGTATATTTTTAATGAAAATTTTAAAATAGTAAGTTAAAAGATGTGACTAATGGCTTTATCATTAGCAGATAGGCAAGTAAGTAAACTGCAGGAAAGTAAATTGGCGTGTACTTGCAAAACAAATATTAGTGCTTCTGGGCAACCAGTTATGTTTTGGGCATAAAACCTCAGTAAGTGTTTGCCTGCCTAAGTGCTAACTGTGTGTAAAGTGCTGTGCCAGATGCTTGGGATATAAAGCTCGAAGAGTCGTCCTTACATCCTTATATGCACATAGATAGAGGTATACAAGTAGAATGTGATAGGTGCAAAGGAATGAAATAAGAAATTTAAGGAGGAACCTAATATTAAAAAACAAAAACAGGAGAAAACTGAATTTGCATTTCACATATACTTTTGGGTAATCTGATTGTACTTCTAGAGGAGGAGCCCTATGGGGATGTCCAAAGTGTCATTGAAACTCTAGTGAGAGGGAGAAGGTGGGTTAGAGTGGGAGTTCTTAACTTGATGCTTATGGGTCTGTGGTCATTTTCAGGTTTCCTCAGAATACAGTGGGGATCTGTGACACAAAAAAGGCCAGAACCCCTGGGTTAGAGGAATGCTTGAATGGAGCTAAATAACATTCCTGTAATAATTGTTTAAAATATTAATTTTTTCTTTTTTTTTTGTCTCTCACAGGGATGCGATACAAACGAAGAGGAGTTGATAAAAATGGAAATGTTGCAAATTATGTAGAGACTGAGCAGTTAATTCATGTTCATAATCACACACTGTCATTTATTCAGACACGAGGCTCAGTTCCTGTTTTTTGGAGCCAGGTTGGGTATCGGTACAATCCACGACCACGGCTAGACAAAAGTAAGTGGGCCAATTATCTATGTGATCTGTCAACAGTACTATTATAAAGTGTATTTTTAAAAAGTGGAGACTTTTGTATTTGATCTTTCAAATGATTGAATTAAGCAAGAAAGTCATTATGTCACATTGTGTAGGTAGGCAATATATGGTGTGTTCTATATAAAAAGATAATTACAGATTTGAATGTGTTAAGCTTTTAACTTAAATTCTTAAGTAATAATTAGTTGGACCATGTACAAGATGAAGACAGAGCTTTTTGTGGTGACCTTAAATTGCTTTTTAACTCAAAGGATGGATTAATTGTATACTTGAGTGTATAAAAGATAAATATAAACAGTATTTATATCATGAAATATTTTTAAATAGTAACACCCACCAACATAGGCTATATTTAATAAAGTTTAACAAAGATAGATTTTTAATTTTGAACATCAGAAGATAGTTGTTATGTTTTAACTTCATAATAAAATTGCTAGTGCGCACGCACATGAACATGCAGACACAGACAGACACAGAACTTTACATTTTTTCCCTATTAACTTTTCAGCACTTCAGGGGATCTGAGATATGGTACTCCTTCCACTGGTACAGATGACCAGCTGTCTATGGTTTCTAATTTGGTACAACTTTTGTCCATTTCGTCCCATAAGTCTCCATGGAAGTCTACCCAACGTGTCAGAGACTTTCCTTGAGGTGTTTTAATATTCCGAGGATACCAGCAAAATGCTAGTGCCATTTTCTTTTTTCTTACTTCTTAACTGACCCATTCCTTTTTCCAGACACATATTTCTTTTTTTTTTGAATGACTTGTTTATTTACTTTTACTTTATAAGATTCAGCTCCACAATCACTTGAGTTTCAGATTTTCTCCCCTCCCTTCCTGCCTCTCCCCATGGTGGCGTGCAATCATGTATAGGATCTGCAAATACTTTCACATTGTACAATAGTTTGGTTATATAGAAGGGTTGTAACCTGTGAGTGATCACTGGGGGAAAAAAAGCAAAACCAAACATGAAAAAGAACGATAGCATGTTATGCTTCAGTCTCTGTTTAAACTATAGTCTTTCTATATCTTTCTCTGAGTTTAGATTTCTCCTTCCATCCTGAGAATTGTAGAGTTGTCTTTTAGCTGTGCGTTGTTGAGGATAGTCCAGTTTCTCAAGGTTGGTCATCATATGTATGATGTGTCTGTGATTGTGTACAAATTTTGCCTTGGTTCTGCTCTTCTCACTTAGCATCAATTTGTATAAGCGTCTCCAGGTAATTATGAAGTCCATCTCCTTCCCATTTCTTATAGCACAATAGTATTCCATTACATTCATACACCATAGCTTGTTCAAGCCATTCCCCAATTGATGGGCATCCCCTATATTTCTAGTTTTTTGCAACCACAAAGAGAGCTGCAGTAAATATTTTTGTACATATGGGTCCTTTTCCCACTTCTGTGATCTCTTTGGCATATAATTCCAACAGTGGTATTGCTGGGTCAAAGGGTATGCAATTATTTATAGCCCTTTGGGCATAGTTCCAGATTGCTCTCCAGAATGGTTGTATCAATTCACAACTCCACCAACAATGCATTAGTGTTCCAATTTTTCCACGTCGTCTCCAACATTTGTCATTTTCCTGTTTTGTCATCTTAGCCAATCTGGCTGGTGAGATGCAGACGCACATTTCTTGTAGCACATGCTCAACACAGTTATATGCAGAGCTTCTCATTAGTAATACTGCCCCGGCCTGCGGGGCACAACGTGGACCCTAGAAGAGAAAGAGGGACGGGGGACAAGAAACACGAAGAATGGAGACAAGACAGGCTTTCTGATCAAGTCTCATTTATTGTATGCAAGGGCATGAGTATATAAGGAAGTAGAGGATTTCCACAGGTAGATAGGCCGCAGGGTGTTCCAGTGAGATAAAACATTCC
>CM053582.1:505813889-505839705 GCA_028627135.1 Pseudochirops cupreus
AATGACTTTATGAGAAATCAAGATACTATTAAACAGGTCCAAACAAATGAAAAAATAGAAGGCAATGTGAAATATCTCCTTGAAAAAACCACTGACCTGGAAAATAGATCTAGGAGAGACAATTTAAAAATTATTGGACTACCGGAAAGCCATGATCAAAAAAAAAAACCCAAAACTTAGAAAGCACAACACCCACCTCTCAAGTTCTTATTTCCATTCTCCTCAACTCTCCTATTCCCAAATCTCAACCAGATGCTAACCACCCCTTCCACTATGCCTTTGGAAGGCCTGTTCCATAGGCAGCACACTTGGGCCTTCATCTTAAATCTTTTCCTCTCCCACTTTTCCCATCTTCTAGCACTCACCAACACCTTATTCCACCTGATGACAGTCTCCCTCGCCACCCTTTCTAATACTGTTTGTACTTGCTCTTATTCTCCTTGACTCACTGTAAAGGGAGGGGAGTTGGAATACTCCCTTCCTCCCCATTGTCTCTTGCAGGTTCTCCTCCATCTCTTAGTAATCTCTCCTCCTTTGAGGTCCATACATTCCACATATTCTACCCAGCCAAAATCCTGATAGTTATTGTCTATGAACCTCCAAGACTTTCTTTCTTCCTTTCTCAATAAGCTCAGTGCCTGGCACACAGTCTTTCTCTTCTCAATTCATCTTATATTAGGGGACTTCTATATACATATTGACATTCTGAAGCATTAACCATTAAGTTCCTCAGCTTACTCACTTCCAAAGGTTCTACTCCTCTACCCTTATCTGACTATATTCTACAGGCTTTTCTGCCTCTCCCTCTGCCTTCCCAAAGCAGACACCACTCTTTATCTGTATTGTGACCTCCAATCCCTTAACTACTTAGTTCTCTCCTAGGCTGTCACCTCTGCACTAGACACTCTTTTCCTTTTTTCCCCATCTTGATCCCTTGATGAACGAGTTAAAATCTATACTATCCCCTTCTCTTGAGTCCCTGGCCCTCTAGTCATATTACCTATTACACCCTGCCAAACCTTACCCTCTACCATCCACTACCTTACTCCTGTACACATACTGCTGAACAAAGGTGGAAAAAGTCACATAACCATTATGACTGGATATGCTATCAACCTCAGTGGGGCTCTCACTACTGCCAGGTAGTCCTTCTACACCTCCCTTATTAGCTCAATGTCCCACTTTCCACAGTGAATCTTTCAGACCTTTTCATCTGTCTTCAAACCTCCCTTGGCTCCCCTCCCCTCTCAGCTGAGAACCTTTCCTCATTTTTTGGGGGGGGGGGGAGTGCTTTCCTCATATTTTATAGAAAAGTTTGAGGCCCGCTTCATCTTAAATCACTTAGATGCCTTCTCTCACTTATCTCCTCTTTGCTCTTGTCTCATGTGAAGAAATGGCCCTTCTTATCAAGGCAGACCTCTCTGCATGTACAATTCCATCACTTCTCCACTTCCTCATTTGTATTCTCAAGTCTCTTCAGTCCCTCCAAATCTGCTGCCCTCTTCTCTGCCACCTACAAACACATACATGTCTCCTCCCATCCTTAAAAAATCCTCATTTAATTCTCCTTTCTCCACTATGTTCCTAGATCTCTTCTGCCCTTTGTGACTAAATTCCAAGTAAAGGCTGTCTACAATAGGTTCCTCCACCTCCTTTCATCTCATTCTCTTCTTAATCCTCTACAATCAAGTTTCTGACCTCATCATTCCACTGAAACTGCCCTCTCCAAAGTTACCAATGATCCCCTGATAATCAGAACCAGTGACCTTTTCTCAGTCATCATTCTTTTAGATCTCTCTGCAACCTTTGACACTGTTGACCACCCTCTTCTCCTCAGTACCCTTTTCTCTAGGTTTTTGAGTCCCCATTCTTCCTGGTTTTCCTACCTATCTGAACATACTCTTCAGCTTCCTTTGGTGAGTCCTCATCCAGGTCATACCCACTAATCATAGGTATCACTCTGGGCTCTGTCTTAGGCCCTCTTTTATTCCTATACTTTTTCACTTAGTGATCTCATCAGCTTCTATGGATTTATTGATCATCTCCATGCTGATGGGTCTCAAATCTACTTTTCCAGCCGTAACCTCTCAATTGATCTCCTGTCTCATATCTCCAGATACCTTCCTGATCTCTCAAACTGGGTCTCCAGTAGGCATTTTAAACTCAGTATGTTATTAAACACATTACCTTTACTCCCTAAACTTATTCCATCTTCTAAACTTCTCTGTTACAATGAAGAGGATCACCACACTTTTAATCCCCCAGGCTCACCATCTAGGTGTTATCCTCTACTCCTCCATATCTTTCACCCCTTATATCCAATCTGTTGCCAGCATCTCTCATACAGCCTCTTTTCTAACACTGCCATCACTTCATGCTTGGACTATTGCAGTAGCCTTCTGGTGGGTGGGCCTGCCTCTAGTCTCCACTCCAATCTGTTATTCATTCAGCTACTAAGGTGACTTTTTGAAAACACAGGTCTAACCATATCACTCTCCTCCTAAATAAATGTAACTTTTTATCACGTCCAGGATCAAATACAAAATCCCCTGTTTTCAAAACCCTTTGTAACCTAGTACACTCTCTAACTTTCTAGTCTTCTTACACCTTTGACTTCCCCACATATTTTTCTATCTAATAACCCTGACTTCCTTGCTGTTCCACAAGTAAGGTATTGGTGTCTCAGCTTTCAGCATTTTCTCTGGCTATCCCCAGTGCTTGGAATGTTCTCCTTCATTGCTATAGCTTGTTTTCCCTGGATTTCTTTCAGGTCCCACCAAAAATCCCACTTCTATGGAAAGCCTTTTCCAACTACCCTTCATGCCGATGCCTTCCCTCTGTTAATTAGTTCTGTTTATCTCACACACAGTTTGTTTGTATAGATTTGTTTGCTTGTTGTCTCCCTCATTAGATTGTGAGTTCATGAAGGCTAGGGCTCATCTTTTGCTTCTGTTCGTATATCCAATGCTTAGCAGGGTCTGTTACATAGTAGGTGTTTGATAAATGCTTCTTGACTATTGTTAGTATTGGGTTTCCTTCTAGCTCTAGATTCTATGACCATTGACTTCTTACTCTGTAGGTCCCTCAGTGCCTATGTCCTTCCCCCTGGGAACCTCCTTCTACTCCTGTAGCCCCTTTTCCCGCTGATGCCTCCATTTTTGGGAAAGGGGCCGGGCTGGCCATCCTTCATTCCTTTCTCAGCTCTGCTTCTGACTCTGAACTTGGCCACCATGTCCCTGTGTGGAGTACCTTCCACTTCCCTCTTATGTGTTGTCTTTACCTTGTAGAGTATAAACTCCTTGAAGTCAAGACTGTCTTTTTGCTTGAATTTGTATGCCTCACTCCTTGCACAATGACATAAGTGTTAAAGAAATGTGTGTTGACTGATAGCCCAAGGTAGATGGTTAAAGGTGGAAACAGATGTGTTTTTACATATTCATAACATACAAAATGCTCTCAATGCCTTTTTGTTTTAGACATATATGGTAAAAAAAATATTTTGTGTTTTTTTATTTGTAGATGAAAAGGAAACAGTTGCATATTTCTCAGCACATTTTGAAGAGCAATTGAAAATTTACAAAAAACAGGTTGGCCTTGAAATCTAGTTATCACATATTTAAAACATATTTTAAAATGTTTTACTTTACAGGTTTCTGTCAGTGTATATTTGTAATATTTTTAGGAAAAATATCCATTATTCAGACAAGCAGCTTCTAAACTGAGGGATGTCTGTATATTTTGTGTGTGTGTTTTATATATACATAAACACTAAAAACACATTGAAGCTGAAACCTCATTCTTAATATATTTTTAAGATTATTTACAGATCCAACAACCAAACTTTTTGAACATTGTAAGCAATCTAGTAACAAATTTTTATAAATCTGAATTTTTACAATTGCATAGAAAAAAAGTTGTTAGTAGCATGAATTAATTTCATAATTTATAACTGGGAAAACCATTCTTGCAATATGTTCCATGAAAAAAACCAAGTATGATTCAGCAAGGATGACCTCAAGTTTCAAAGATTTAGTGAAATCTTACTTTTGCTTTGTCTTCTCTTCCCCTTTCCTTTCTTTAACAGGTTATCATTAATTTGGTAGATCAAGCAGGAAGAGAAAAGATTATTGGAGATGCTTACCTCAAGCAGGTGTTGCTTTTCAACAACTCAAATCTCACTTATGTTTCGTTTGACTTTCATGAACATTGGTAAGGTGGCTTCCTCGAAATATTCTTTGAGCCACTGGAATGTAAGTGGTTATGTAATAAAAGCTAGTTTCACTTAACTTGTAGTTATCTTATTTGTGAAATAAATGGTTGGATTAAGTAATTTCCAAGTTCCTTTCTAGTTCTAACATTCATATAATCTGAGGTACTTCCATTTAATGGGAAATCATATTTCTTCCTATCATAAGGTAGGTAAATTTTTTTTAGATTTCCATGTAAACATAGTTTTGATTAATTTTTTGGATTATACATCCTTTTACTTTAGATTTTCTTTTTGGCCTAAAATGGCTTGGGGGGGGGGGGGAAGAGAGAAAGAGAGAGAGAGAGAGAGAGAGAGAGAGAGAGAGAGAGAGAGAGAGAGAAAGAGTGTGTGTGTGTGTGTGTGTGTGTGTGTGTGTGTGTGTGTGAACATGAACTTTCCCTTAGCCACTTAGATTCTGGAGTTTTTGCTTTCTATCCTCTCCTGTGCACTTTTGGGAAAAGTTCCTTTTAATTCCTTTCTGTACAATCACCTTGGGCTCCCTCTTCTTAACACTTCAAACCCAGAAGAAGACTTACTTCCATTTGCTTTGAAAAAACTGTAAAACAGGATACTCAGTAGTTCTAAATTCAACCTCAGTTTTGTACTTATATATATATATATATATATATATATATATATATATGTATATATATATGGCATTCCTATTCCATAGCTCTGGCTAAAATAATTTATGTAGTTAATGGAGTGGTTTTGGGCCAGTCAGAATAGGATAAATTACCCAGTTTATATGTTTTAGTGTTATACTTCATGGGCCTTTAGAGTCTGTACTTCGTTGAACCATACAAATTGACTTCAAATGTTTATTTAATTTATTTCTGTTACATGTGTATTATACTTCACATATTTCATATCATTTTTTTATGTTTAAAAAAAACCTTCCTATTTAAATTCCCAATTTCTCAATGTGTTTTAGCCGAGGAATGAAATTTGAGAATGTTCAGACCCTAACGGATGCCATTCATGACATTATTCTGGATATGAAGTGGTGTTGGTAGGTAATATTTAACAAAACTAACATTAAACAAAAATTTCTAATGCTTATGCCTTTTCCTGCCAATACAAACCAAGTGCAACTTATTGGGAATTTATTCAGTTTCCCAAGTCTCATCTTTTTCTTCTCTGTTCCTAGAAATTTAGTTACTTTGCTTCTGGAGAAGTTAGGTGAACGAGAAAAGGGCTCAGTGCTTCTTAATGTATGTTTTCTTCCTTCTGTCAAGTGGAGAGTTCAAAATCAAAGACACCAAATTTAAATTTTAATGAAAAGGATGATTGTCAATGATATTTGTTGACTACTTACAGGTTACATTATGAGAAATACATAGTCCCGTGATTTGTAGATAGTAGGTACTCAATAAGTAGTAGTTGGATAAGTGAATATTGACAGAACATCAAGAGAAAATTGACTTATGTTATAGGACAGTGGTTCTCAACCTTCCTAATGCTGCGACCCTTTAATATGTGAGCGTATCTGCATGTGGGCAGACTCACCTGGAGACAGCTGGAGGAATGGTGTCTTAGTTCCTAAGACCATCGGAAATATGTGTTTTCCAATGGTCTTAGGTGACCCCTGTGACCCCTGTGAAAGGGTCATTCGACCCCCAGAGGGGTCGTGACCCACAGGTTGAGAACCACTGTTATAGGAGCTTTAGATTGGACGTCCTTAAGATATGTTAATTGCAGGACAGAAATTAAGAAAAGAAGGCTATTTAATTTTTTAAACATCTTCAGGGAAGGAGTAAATTAGGTTGCTGTGGTCTCCAGATGGTGTAGATGATCTTATACTTGAAGAGAAATGCCATAACTACTGAATTCCTCTCCAAAATTATAATCATAGCTTGAAGGAAGTAGAGAAAAACCTAGTAAGTAGTCAAATTTCTTTAGTCAGTTATGTCAGGTCTTGATATAATTCATTGTATGCTGAGCTTAGGTATACTTTTAAATTAGCTGCTTAGACTAAGTCAGTGGAAGTGTGCATCTTTGAACTAATATTTTAGCTATTAATCAATCAAAAGTTAGGTTAGCCTAAAGTTCAGTCAGCTTGATCAATAAGAACAAAATTTATTTAATTTCCAGAAACAAAATTAATATGCAGAGTGATGATTTTGCAGAAAATTACACTAAGTATTACTAAAACGGCCATCTCTGATTTTTTTGAAGGGTTGATCAAGCAGGGGTAATATGTAAACAGGAAGGGATCTTTCGAGTTAACTGCATGGACTGTTTGGATCGTACAAATGTAGTACAAGCAGCTATTGCAAGAGTGGTCATGGAACAGCAGGTAAGTTTAAATTCTGTATTAATTTTTTCCTAATTAATTGAGTTGCATTATAAAAAGCACTAGTCTTGAAGTCAGAAGACTGGTTTAAATGCTGGCTTGGTTACCAATGTCTGGATAGGAATTTAAACCTTTTGACTTTCACTTTTCTTAACTTATAAGGGCAAGGGGCTTTGAACTAGATGAGTCCAAAGATTCCTTCCAAATTCTATGAATAATTAATGATTCTTAGGTATAAAGAAAAAATTGTTAAAGCTCTACAACGGAGGAGCATCCTCATAGTGAAGAAAAGTGACGTTTTTACAAGTATTAATTTCAAAGATGCAAATCTTGACATTTTGAAACTTGCCTACTGTTTATAAGTGTCGTGTAGTTCATTTGCTTTCCATTTCACATTGATATTCTGTTGCTTCTGCTGTTTAAATTTGTTGAAATATGTGGATCTTCATGCCAAAAATTATATGAAGCTATTGCAAGTATTTTGTTTATACATCTTTGACATGCCAAGTGTTGCTTTTCCTGCAATATTAAATAGATGGTGCTATTTCTTATCTTTCAAAGTACTTAATATTTAATGTACTTTGTGTTTTTTATATTCTAACCTGTGGGTGCTTTGCAATAATCAGTTACTCTATTTTTAAACTTTAGCTAAAGAAATTAGGTGTGATGCCCCCTGAACAACCGTTGCCAATGAAGTGCAATCGAATCTACCAGATAATGTGGGCAAATAATGGTGATTCCATAAGCAGACAGTATGCTGGAACAGCAGCTTTGAAGGTATTTTTTTTTTTAAGTAGCATACATTTGGCCATCACTTATCCAGCAGTTGTTAGGATTTGGTGTAGAAGTAACTTTTGAAAATATCAACCGTGTTAAGTTGCATGAGTTTTTATCTATGTGATGGGGTCTTTGGTAACCCCCAGACACTCAGTGACAGACTTATAGGACTGTACCTCATGGATTTTTACACAAATTGTGAGAACTTGGGTATTCTTGTTTGCATCACGTAAGACTCATGTTATTATTCATACACACCTAGAGCTTTATGGGTTTAACAGACATCAAACATTTTATCTTTTTCATGAAGTGACATGTGAAGAAAATTGTAATAATTGAAGGAAGTAAAATTTTAAAGTCTTTTTACATTTTCTTGTTTTAAAGCATATGGAAAGATGTTAACTGTGGAGACCTAAGTTCTGTGTCTGCTTCTCACCTTCGTTGGTGAGCTAACTAAATAGCAACATGTCAGTCCTAAGTTGATGGACCTAGAACAGGTTCATAGGATCATTCGGATTTAAAAATGGAAGGGCCTTTAGAGATCATGTAATTCAGGCCTTTCATTTGACAAATAAGTAACTGCAGGTTAAGTGATTTGTTCAGCAAAAGTTCCACATAAAATTTTTAGCAAAACCGAAATATGTGTTTCTAGACTTCTCCATCCAGGGCTCTTTTAATTACATTGTGTCATAGACATACAGGTAATGCATCATAGTGGCTAGAGAGTTGAATTTAGAGTTGGAAAGACCTGCATTCAAATCCTGGCTCTGATACTTCCCTGCACAAGTCCCTGAAACTGTCTATGCATCAGGTAACTCCATAGGATTTAGCTGCTAAGGCATAGTTCTTCAGTTGATGAAATCACTGTTCTTTGCATCTATGATAACTCTCATTACCAGACTTTTATTTCATGAATTTCACTATCCTCAGCTCCAAATGCCTTTTAGTTACCCTTGTGTTCCATGTCCTTCCACTTCTTTTCAATATTAGACTTTGATCACTCCTGTGTTCTTGAAATTTCTACCATCGTTTCCCATGACACTATGCCATCTTGATTATTTTCCTTCTTTCTGACTCTTCTTTTCCTTTGCTTGTTTTTTGCACTTATTAAAAGTGAGCATCTCCAAGGTTCCACCTGACCCTTCTTCTCTCTGATTTTCCCTTACTTTCATGATCCCATTTTCTCTCAACATTTTAATTAATCATCTTTATGAAGGTTGCTTACAGATCTCTACCTCCATTCTCAAGCTCTCTCCTGAACAGCAGTCCTGCATTTCAGAATGACTGCTAGACATTTCCATCTACATACTTCAACATCTAAAAAAAATGGAGCTTATATATATTTCAACCAACTTCTCCTAACATCCTCATTTCTATTAGAGGTCTCATAATTTTCCAACATCACATTTATGTTCCAAGCCTCAGAATAATCCTTATCTCATTTCTTACTCCCAACCCCCATATAATTAGTCACCAGGTTCAAAGAAAATCTTTTTATCCAGCTCTTCTTTCAGTTTCCTCTGCCATCAACTTAATTCTCTACTAATATCTCTTATTTGGTGTGTAGCCTTTTGATTGATATCCCTATTTTCATTCTCTTTCCTGCAATGCCATTGCCTAATGTCTTTTTGAAGGTTTACTTATTCTGTTCTTCCTTTCCTTTCTTCCTTTTCCCTTTCATAAGCCTTAAGTGTCTTCCTATTGTTTACTCATTAAAGGCCAACCTAATTACTCTGGCACCATCAGCTGATTTCAGTCTACCTTTCTGCACGTGTTCCTTTTTCCTCAGCCAAACAGGACCACCTACCATTTCTTAAACATATTTTGTGCTTTCTTACCTTCATGTCTTTGCTAATATCATTCCCCGTGTTTGGAATATTCTCCTCATCTCTACCTGTTGAAATCCCACCCATTCTTTAAACCGCAGCTCATATTTACCACCTTCTTTGATTTTCCTAGTCAAATATTCTCTTCCTTCTCTGAATCTCCAAATTCCTTTTTGGGTTTCTTTTTAACTTTGAGCATTTCATTTTTAACTTCTTTTCCTAAGCACCTTTCTCACTAATGTTTTAATGAATAAATTAATGCATTTTTATTCAAATCATGCCTTCCATTTATTCCAAGTAAAATTAGTATTTGGAAAGAATTTTTATGAAGCTATACTTTGATACTTTAGTGGCTGTGTTCTTATTAATGTGGTTACTCTCTTCACCTACACAGATTACATCTCAGTTTTTCTCTTTGTAAGAAAACTTTATGCTTTTTTCTTCCCATACGTCTTTTAGAGAGGGTCTTATTAGTGTACTAAAGACCTTATATGAGGTTTTTGAATATTTGAGGTTCTCCATTCATTACTACTTGCTTTCTTCATGGTAGTGGTCTATTTTTGATCATACACTTTTTTGATCATTTTTATGCCATATCTTAAATGCATTCACAGTTGGTAATGTGTTGGAATTTCTTTACACCTACAACTTGCCTCTTCCATCGTATCTGATCTTTTCTTTTCTTTCTTTTTTTTTTTTTGGAGGGCAATTGGGGTTAAGTGACTCGCCCAGAGTCACATGGCTAGTAAATGTGTCAAGTGTCTGAGGCTGGATTTGAATTCAGGTCCTCCTGACTCCAGGGCTGGTGCTCTATTCACTGCACCACCTAACCGCCCCTGTGTCTGATCTTTTCATTAAGAATGCTTGAAAGGCCTCTATTTCATTAAAGATACATTTATTTCCTGAGTATAGTCAGATTTGCTAGGTAAGTTATTCTTGGTGGTTATCCTAGATTCTTTGCCTTCTAGAAAATAATTCCTAACTCTGTCCTTCTTTATCATGGTGGCTGTTAAATCTTGTGTGGTCCTGACCTAGACTTTTCAGTACTTGAATTCTTTCTTTCTGGCTGACTGCAGTATTTTTTTTTGACCTTGGAACTATGGATTTTGTCTGTAATATGCCTGGGAGTTTTTATTTTGGTGTTTCTTTAGGGAGGTGGGGACTGGATTCTTTCTGTTTTTACTTTATCTTCAGGTTCTGAGGTTGAGGTTTTTTTGTTTTGTTTTTTTTATTTCTTGAAATAGCGTGTCTGGGCCCTTTTGTTGTTCACGGTTTTTTTTTTCAAATAGTCCAGTGATTCTTAAATTATCTTTCCTCAGTCTTTTTATCTCATGGGGTCATTAGTTTCCATTTTGCCAATTGTAATTTTCAGTAAAATTTTGTACCTTTTTTTTCCAAGCTGTTAATTCTCTTTTCATATTTCATATTTCAGTTCTTCCCCAACTCCTGCTTCTTTTCCTAATTTTTCTTCTACTACTCTCATTTGGTTTTTTAAATAATTTTTAAACTCTGCTAGGAAGTTTTAGAATTTTTTCTAAGCTGCACTTTTTCTTTAAGGCATTGTTTGTAGATGTTTTCACATCTTCTTCCCTATCACCATAATAGCACTTTGTGGTTGGGTTCTTTTTTTATTTGCTTATTCTTCCTGCCCAACTCTTGACTTTGGATTTTATTTTTGTGCTGGGTTCTACATTTCTGAGGGTGATGTTTGGCCTGAGCTTCTCTCCTCTTAAATCTTTCTGTCCAGGGCCCTGCAAACTTTTGGTGCTCCCAAAGAATCCTAGAGGTGAGGTCTTTTCACTGGTCTTATCTCTGCAAGTTCCTGACCCAGGTTTTGGTCTGTTGGCTTGTTCTTTTTTGGTAGTTTCAGTGAACTACTGGCAGAGTTAGCTACTAATAGCTTACTTATAGGTTCTGTAGATTCAGAACAATTGAACTGCTGACTCCCCTTTGACCTAAGACTCTTATTCTGGCTATTTCAGTGCAGGTTTCTACACTGAGCTTGAGGCTAGAACTGAGTCCCTGCTCTGCCCTTAGGAAGTCTTGCTTCTAGAATTTTCTCTTTCTGATCCTCTAGGATCCGTCTTTCAGTCCCTAATGCTAGAATGCTCCGTACCACATGCTCCTGTGGGGGCCAGATCCCAGCTCTAGTGTCTGCAAACATGTCTGTCTCCCTAAGCCACCCTGGGTTGGAAGAAAATATTCACATGACTTTTTCCTGGGGTTCCCCATCAGAATTCCTTTTGTTGTGTTTTCTAGGTCTTTATGGAGGAGGTTTTAGTGGGAATCTAGGCTTTGCTGTTTTCTCTCCCTCTAGTGTCTTGACTCTGCCCCTCTATCAGTGACACATTAAAACTGTTAGTATGTCAGAACTTCATTCTTTGCATGATCTTAAGGCTAGTCACTGAGCAGTAGCTGATAAATTTTTTTAGAAAGTTTGAAAGCTTAGTAGGATGATGTATAATAACACAAGGTTTTAGTTATACTGAATTTTAATAAGAAATATACCAATACTTAAACATTTAAAATAACCTTTCAGATGTTTTATTTTATCAGTTTTTAGCATTTTTACTGCTGAAATTATTAAATCTTAAGAACTTAACTAAGTTTGGGGACACTCTGTATATGCTTATGAACCCTGTGAGTTGCCCTTGCATCTGAGTGCCATAATTGGAGCAATACGCATGGCTCATCTACTTGGTTTTTTGTTTGTGGATTAAGATGACCCTTTTTGAACGTCTATGGATTTTATTTTGACTTCACAAGTAGGGTTGATACCATATTGCTTGACTTCTCAAGGGATGGGGGAGAGGCAATTTTTACATGTGATAAGGAAATATTTAACTGTAGATAAAAATATTTCCAAAAAGAAACTATTGGGTGTATGGAATATAGCAGAAATGCTTAACTTAATAATGAATAGAAAATCCCAGTGCAAATTAAGACTTAATCATATAAACTAGTGGAAATTCTTAGTATACAAATACATATTAAAAAATCTCTTGATATAACGAATATAGAATTTTTAACAAGAATTCTACAGAGAAGATGCCAGCAGATTAATAATTGATTCTTATCTAGAAAACTACAAGATAGGACCTGTGGTCTAACGGATGGAAAAGTGAAGGAATATTTTTTTGGTCCATCAGGAAAATAAGAGAAAAAGGAAAGAGTGCTTTTCCCCTGGCATATAAATGTTGGAAGGGAGGCAGGCCAGAAAGAACAGAACCTCAAAGCCTCAAACCTGTGCTTTCCTGTTCAACCAAAGGGATTAGAGGGCAAAGCCAAGAGAGACCACAGTAGGCTGGGTCTTAAAGTCCCTATTATTGTATCAGACCACATGTTTCTCTTTCAAAATGAGCAATAGCTCTTATTTTCTGTTGTCTGAGGTCTACTGTGTCTGAAAGTCAAATTTAAGGGTGGTCCTACTCCATTAGTAAACAAAAAGCTGCCTCTTCATTTCAGTCCACGTGATTTATTGAATATCAGCAGTCCCTGACATGTGGGGTCCATTCTTTCCTGAAAGGGGATGCCTTATCTTAACAGGAACAGAAGGGAAGGGAGAGGCAAGTTATTCCACCCTTCTGTCCATCCCAAATACTTACAAGGTAACTTGTAACAGCTGTAACTTAGAGTTGCCAGGGATGGCTGAGCAGGGACACTTTGTAACCAGACATTCCTAAGTTCTTAGGGGATCAAAGAGATTCAGTCAAATTCAACCCAGATTTTCCTGTAGCAGAATCTTGTCCTATTGATTATTATGTGAATAGATGGACGTCCGGAGGGACTTAGAAGTCTTTGTTGTCATATGTGAATCTTGGTGTTTGCAGTAACTTATGACAGTCTCTAGGAATTCCATAGAATGTCACATATGGCAAGAAAACTAAAAAGATGTTCTCTATTGTAGGCTACAAACAACTTAATTATTTGATCATATTAGAGTACCTAGGCCATTTTATGAAATAAAACAAACCAACCTTTAAAACCGTTTTACTAAGTATGTTTTTAGGGGCCAGGGCTTTAAAGCTTTATGACACACATAGTTTGCAAAATCCTGGGTTTTAGACCTGCATTGGTATTTTCTTAAATCTGATGTCTTGCTGCTTGTCACAATCAGCTTAACTAACTGGCTGAAATAACATTTTCTCTTAACAGGGTGATTTCACTAGGACTGGTGAAAGGAAGTTGGCAGGAGTCATGAAAGATGGAGTTAATTCTGCTAATCGCTATTACCTGAATCGCTTTAAGGATGCTTACAGACAAGCCGTTATAGGTAAGGAACTTTTCCTTTCCCTTAGTTGTCATGGCTAGTCCAGTCATTTCTTTCTTGGATGAACATTTTTGGGAGACAGTGGACTGTAGTAAGTCAGGTGGTCTGCTGCTTTCACTCTCTTCCCTTTCCAATTCATTCTCTACCTAGATACCAAATTGATATTCTGATAGCACAAGAAGCTTCAGTGGCTCCCAATCACCTCTAAGATAAAATTCAAACTACTCTCTCACTTCAACTAATTGCACGTTCCTTTCCACTGTATCTTTTTTTTTTGGGAGGGGGGAGTATGTTTTTTATTTTACCTCATTGTAGACAGAGGAATGTTCTTAGGTTTTTTTTTTTTAGAGGGGAGAAGGCAGGACAATTGGGGTTAAGTGACTTGCCCAAGGTCACAGGGCTAGTAAGTGTTAATTATCTGAGATCAGATTTGAACTCAGGTCCTCCTAACTCCAGGACCAGTGCTCTATTCACTGTGCCACCTAGCTGCCCCTCCACTGTATCTTCTATGCCAAAGCCAAACTGGCTCCTTAGAAGACTTTCCTTCTCACACTTGCCTCTGAGGATCCGTTTTTCCCTTCAAGGCTGCTTTCAAATGGTAATGCCTTCAAGAAGGCTTTCCAGATTTCCTTAATTATCTTTCTCCAGAACACTTTGGGTTTATTCTGTGTGTGTCCTGTATTTATTTTGAACATGGTTGAATGTTTTGGGAGCAGCTAGGTGGTTCAGTGGATAGAATGGTGGCTCTGGAGTCAGGAGGACCGGAGTTCAAATGTAACTTCAGACACTTATTAGCTGTGTCACTTTGGGCAAGTCACTTAACCCTATTGGCATCAGTTTCCTCATCTGTAAAATGAGCTGGAGAAGGAAATGGCAAACTACTCCAGTATCTTCGCTAAGAAAACCTCAAATGGGGTCATAGACAATCAGACATGACTGAAACAACTGAACAACAAAGAATGTTTAACTCGTTGAGGACACAGGGATTGTAGGTTTTTGTGTTTTTTTTTAACACCTAGCACAGTGCCTGACATATAGTAGGGACTTAAAAATGGTGGTTGTTTGACTAAAGGTAGGACACTTCCTTCTCTGGAAAGAATTTTTTGGTTACTTTGGGCTCCTTGCCATGGACAGTAGTAGTCAACCTTTTTCTGTAAACCAAGTTTAATTTTTTTTTCTCACAGAAATACCACCCTGCAGATTATTTTGAATGAATGTTAGCAGCTATCATAGCTCATAGCCATGTGGTGCTTTATGGTTTACAGAGCGCTTTTCTCACAACCCTTGAATGTAGGTGGTGAAAATATTATCCCCGTTAGAGTTGAATAAACTCAGGCTTAAAAGTGATTTGCTTGAGGTCACATAGCTGTTACACATTGGAAACTGGGACTTTGACTCAAGTCTTGACACCTACTCCAGGTTCTTTCTATGGCACCATGCCATGTTTTTTGTTTTTAAGATTAGCATGATTAGACTACTGTCTGCAAAAAGATTTGTGCTGTTGCTTCTCTTGTCTCTATAGATTAGTTAGTGTTCTGTTTTACGTCTAAAATGTGTTTTCCCTACATTTTTTTGGTTGTCGTTCGCTCCTTTTACTTGTGTCCAGCTCACCGTGGCCCCGTTTGGGGCTTTCCTGGCAGAGACACTGGAGGCGAACAGGTTTAAGTGACTTGCCCAGGGTCACACGGCTAGTAAGTGTTTGAGGCTTGGATTTGGGATCTGAACTCAGACCTTCCTGCCTGCCTCCAGGCCCAAGCGCTCTGTCCGTTGCACTGCCTGTCTTCATTGTTTAGTTTACTCCATGAAAGGTCAGAATCCATTGTAGTTTTTTTTTTAACTACTATGCATACCTTCAATCTCTATTCTTTGTATTTTTTTCTTCGTGATAAATTTTCAGGGGTTACAGACCTTCCTGTTGACTTTTAAAAAGATATTTAAACTAATTTTGTTTTCCATTCTCTTTCAAAATTACAAACTAAGATAATGACTTATGCTTGACATTTGTTAAACTCTCCCCACTTCCCTCACCTTCTACCTTAGATTTGATGCAAGGCATTCCTGTGACTGAAGATCTCTATTCCATATTTACAAAAGAGAAAGAACACGAGGCTTTGGATAAGGAAAATCAGAGAAGCCACCAGGAACTCATTAGCCAACTTTTACAGAGCTATATGAAATTACTGTTGCCTGATGATGAAAAGTTCCATGGGGGATGGGCCCTTATTGATTGTGATCCAAGGTCAGTTTGAATTAGTACCTGGTACCTTTTCTTAACCTTCTGTTGCTACTGTCTTAATTAATAGCTGATAGTAGTATGGACAGTGTTTCCTTAGATAACAAAAGGTTTGGACTTCTGTGCACGGTGCATGACGATTTACCAACACTTGGGCAGTATGTCATTTTAGGTAGTTCTTGAGTTGCCTATGGCCTTTAACATGATCTGTGTGTTCTGGCTGTGCCCTCCCACAGTCTTCCTTCACTCAGATAACTGTGCTGACTCTAATTGTCCTTCTCAGCGAAATTGTTGTAATATTTTGGTACTCTTTCACCGTCTATTTTTCATTATTCATAGCTCAGTTAATTCTGCTTTAGAATGTTGTGAAGGTGCTTTTTAAATTGTAATACGCTACATCAGTCTGGACTGTTGCGTGTACTCTCTACTCAGGTCCTAGACAGGGGTGGGGCCTCAAGGCCCCATGTGACCTTTGAGGTCCTCAACTTTGACTGAATCCATACTTTACAGAACAAATCCCCTTAATAAAAGTTTGGATTCAGTCAAAGACCTAGTAGTTCATTATGGTGGGGAGATGGCAGTTCTTGAGGGTTACGCTGTCAGTGCATAATTAATTCTTGAAAGTTTCATCAAGTTAGAATGGTTTTGAGTTTGGAGAGGCCAGAGCACCAAGATAACTTGGTGTTTGTATTGTCAGGGGAAGGATTAAGTGTCTAAATCATGCATCCTTGAAATAGTCTATATGTAAATATCTTGCTTTTAACTCCTTTTCTTCAGTTCTTTTCTGGTAAACTCAGGAACTTCCACCTCTGGCTACATTCACTTATGAATACCCTAATCCTCATCATGACCGAAAAAGTATCGTATTGCTAGTGACAGTGGTTTCAAGAAACAGAAAGTAGATAGGTTTTGAGATGAAATTAAGTGGTAGAGATCCAGGCCACCAACCTCTAGAAATCCTTTGAAAGCATCTCGAAACCTCCTTTGCAATCTATAAAACCCTCCATATGTTATTTGGTATCCCTTCTCCAGTGCTGGTATTTCAAGAAAAACTTAAAAACTAGGTTAAACGGTTTATTACTTAATTTTTCTTTCTTTAAAAAAAAATCACTGGTATTCTAATATTTTTTCACCATGAAGATCTTTTGTTAGCTAGCCTGAGATGCTGTTTTCATTGTAAAATGTTTTGAGTGTAAAATAATAGGAATTTTAGAATATAGCCTGTTTGTAAATTGAGGACTCCTTGTATTTGATTTGTCCAGAAGGGTTAATGCTGCCTAGTTGGTGCTGGACAAGGTTTTGAAAAACAGAAAAATAAAGAATAAAATGACATTGGACTACTTTGGGTTTTGATATAATTAAATGGCCTTGACCTATCATGTGAAATTCTATGCATACAGCATTTGTTCCAGTAGCCTTAGTAGAGCTGTGGTTTCTGCAAATAAAATCAAAAGTCTATACTTTTATTTTGGCATCACTTAATACTTGTTTTTGCAGTTATTCCTTCCCTTCATTATTTTAGTGCATTTTAAGTTTTGGACAGTGGCAAGTGGGAAGGCCAGGGCTTGTTCGAAGGTGGCTAACGTGGACTGTGAGCTTGCCCCTAGTCACTCTTGTGTAAGATGGTGGTGTCAGTGTGGGAATCCCAGTGGCTGGTGAGAGAGAGAACAAAGCTTGGCTGCCCCATCTGTGTAAAGCTGTCTTGGCCTGTGGGTGAGAAGTTGATCTGCACACTTTACGAACGTGGAAAAATATCAGCCAAAAATATCAATGTTGCACTTGCGCCATGATTTTGTGCCCTGGCCTATAGGAATATTATAGAGTTATGCTTTTTCACTTTGACAATTGACAGTCAAGGGATAATGCTGAACATTTGGAGGTTACTTTCCTATGCTGAAATTTCAATATATTATCTTAATAGGATGGAATTTTCTGTTCCCTTAATGTTAAATTAAAGTTGGCTAAAATGAAGTTAAGAGAGAGCAGCATATTAGTAAGATTAATAATGTTTCTCAGCCTCTTCTTATCTTTGCCCTACTTTATTCCAGTTTCTACAACTTGCCACATATTTCCATAACTTTCAGGTCTTACATACATGTGTGCTGTGATGTCATAGCCACAGTTTAATAGCTGTTTCCCTCTAAAATGCTAGTTTTCTGTGAGGGGAAAGAATCAGAGTCAGAGTCAACTGAATAATAATCAGAAGAGTATTAAGTCCTCAGTTATTTGTGGATAGACTGTTTATTTTATTTCTGAATTAAAAAAAATTCTACTATTTGTCATTTTATGCAAAACTGTGCTTGATGGCTTGAAATGTGGATTGTTATGAAAATAATTTTTCCCTAATCCCTGCCATATTTTTTAGCCTTATTGATGCTACTCATAAAGATGTGGATGTGCTGCTACTGCTTTCTAACTCTGCCTACTACGTGGCCTAGTAAGTTGTACATTGATTAAAAAGCTGTAATTTAAAAAATATTTGGAGGTTTCTTAAATTGAATGTCACTTTTATGTCATTCTATTATTTTTAACTGCTTAATAGTTCTGAATTATTTTATATATTCAAGCTGAATATTTTCTATTTTAATCTTTTTTCTGCTTCTTCCTCTATCCAGTTATGATGATGAAGTTGATAAAGTAAATCAGTATCAAAGACTGAGCCTGGAAAACTTGGAGAAGATAGAAATAGGTAAAATTTGAATATTTAGGTTGTTTAAATACTATCTTGTTTCTTCAAAAGGTTTAAGCAACTGATATGACTTTGTTTTAGAACCAGAAAGCTATTTTTGTGAACTTTTGGGAACTCTTCTGCTTCTCAGTAAAAGACATACTTCAGTAACAATTAAGTTTTTTTCCTTTGCATTCATTTTGAAGACTGACCTACAGTGATGGTGACAGTGACCGATTGTTTATTTGTGGGCATGGAAAACAGCTTTTTTCTTTTTCATTAAATACTGTAAATAACCCTCAAGATATTTTGGCTCTGTGAGCCAAATATATGAGACCTATTTCTTTTAAAAAATCATGATTGAGGTATGTTTCTCTAGTGAAAAGTTAAGTTTTTTCTTTCCTTTTTTAGACACAAATATATCACCATCATGTTCAAGAATTCCAATCTTGGTTCACATAATAAATAATTAAATAATAATAAATCCAGTAAACCCCTTATCTAACCAATAATAAATCCAATAAACCCCTTATCTAACCATAACATATTGGCTTTCCACCTTTGCCCCTGCCTTTCCTTAACAAACCCTATTCTTCACCCACATCATGACCTTCAGTCCCTAGACCACTCAATTCTCTCTTGGGCCATGTAGGCTTCACTCTCTCCTTTTTTCTCCTTCTTGACCCATTGGTGAACCAGTTCAGTACTACACTGTTCTCTTTGAGTATCTAGCCCCTTCATCATTTCACTGATTATGCTCTGCCAAGCCTCAACCTTGGATTGCAGTTGCTACCATCCAATGTCTTCACACCTATACATATGTAGCCGAAAGAAGGTAGAAAATATCACATAAGCATCTAATTGGTTTCATAGCAAATTTATGTTATACAACCTCAACTCAGCCCTCATTTGTCTAATTAGGCCTTCTAAATCAGCCTTGTCAGCTCTCTTATCCCATTTACCACAGAAGTTCTTCCAAACTTTTTCATCCTTCCCAAAGGATCCCATGGCTTCCCCTTCCCCCTTCAGCCAAGAACTTTACCTCGTATTTTACAGAAAAAAGTGAGGCCGTTTGGCATGAACTTCCATTTCTCCCCTCTTCTATTCTCTCCTTGGTTCTCTTCCTACCAGTCTCATTGCTCCTTCTCAGTCTCCTTTGCTGTATATATTCATCTGTATCATACCCTTTAATGGTATAAATGTCCCATAGAGTTTTATCCTGGACTGTCTTCTCCTTCTATACTGCTTTATTTGGTGATCTCATTAACTCTACCATGGATTTAATTGCCATTTTTGTGATTGATAATTCTCAAGTCTACCTGTTCTTCCTTAGCTTCTGTTGACCTCCTGTCTTGCATCTCCAAATGCTCAAAATCTCCAAATCTCAAACTGGATGTCCAGTAGACATCTTAAACTCAGTGTATCCAAAACTGAACTCATAACCTTTCTCTCTAAAAACCTTCTGCCCACCTACCATTCTTATTGCTGTAGAGGGCAATACCATCCTCCCAGTCCCTCAGGCTCATAACGTAGGACTCATCCTGGACTCCTCACTATGTTTCACCTCTGCCCCTTTGCCCTCCATATCCAATCTGTTGCCAAGGTCTACTGATTTGACCTTTGCAACATCTGAATATGCCCCCTTCTCTTCTCTGGTGCAGGCCTTCTTCATCACCTCAGTCCTGGACTCTTGCCATAGCCTACCTGCCTTAAATTTCTCCTCACTTCCATCTGTCTTCCCTTTGGTTACTAAAGGACCAATTTGTGTTCCTAAAGGGCAGACTCAACAACTAAGTCACATCCAGGCGCCTCTCCTACTCCCCACTCCATAACTCTGGTGGCTCATTATTGCCTCCAGGATCAAATTCAAATACACACTCTTCTGTTTGGCATTCGGAGTCCTTCCCTGATCTTAGCCCCCAGCTGCCTTTCCAGTCTTCTTAAATACACTCCCTTTGATCCCATGACGCCGGCCTCCTGGCTGTCCCTTCTACAAGACCCGTCGTCTCTGGGCTCCTGGGCATTTTCTCTGTCCTCCATGCCTGGAGTGCTCTTCCTCTTCATCCCCTACTCGCTTTCCTGAATACTCTTGAGTTCCAACTGCAGTCCCATCTTCCGCAGGGAGCCTTTCCCAACCCCTCTTAATTTTAGGTTTGCCTTCTGTTATTTATTCGTTGTTATTCGTCCTCTATCTAGATGGTTTGTTTCTCCTGGAGAGCAGGGAATGTCTCTGACTTCTTTTGGCACCCCCAGTCCTTACACAGTGCTTGGCACACAGTGGGTGTTTGTTGACTGAATGACTAAGATTGACAGGAAAGTAGACTCAGTGCATAGTCGAGGACAAAAACTGTTAAATGACGTTTGTACTGTCTTAAAGGTACTTATGCTGTATTTATGACATTCATTTGGGATTTCTAGGTCCTGAGCCCACTCTTTTTGGGAAACCAAAGTTTTCCTGCATGAGGTTACACTATAAACATAAAGAAACAAGTGGCTATTTTCACACACTTCGAGCAGTGGTGCGTAACCCAGAAGAGGATGGAAAAGGTAATAATAAGAGAAATTGTATCTTCATTCTGAGTGGGGATAGATGGCTTCGGCTGATGGTTTATCCTGAGGCAGGATGCAATTTTTAAAAAGGTCACAGATGATGTGGGATATGGATTATGTTGGTGTAATCTGTGTTGGACATTCTCAGTTTGACCTTGCAGTATATATAGCGCTGGAGACACATTCCCACAGCCCCTATTTAATACAGACATCAGGACATATTCTTCCTTTTGGGATGTAGCAAGTGGTGTTCTGCACATCTGTTAGCCTGTTAGCACTAAGGCTGAAGGAGGATAGAGATTTAAGCTAGTAAAGCTGCATTAGGATTTTAGGGACTCTTTCTGTAATGATCTTTCAATATTGTTGTTTTGGGACTTGAGGATGTATTTTTTTTTAGTGGGGATAAATTTTCTTCCATAAAGAGAGAATAACTCAGCTGACTGGCATCAAATTGCATTTCAGGTTAGGTTAGTTCTTTTTGAAGTGTATGTTTTAGATGCTGACAGGCTGTACATTGGGTTTCAGATACTCTTCAGTGCATTGCCGAGATGCTACAGATCACCAAGCAAGCCATGGGTTTAGATGTACCCATTATAGAGAAAAAACTTGAGAGGTGAGTTTATTCCCCACCCATTTTTTAGGATTACTAAATAAGGTGGCAGGTGTGTGTTTGCACATGCATGATCACACACACATATAGTATTTTTCAGGCTTCTAAAGAAGAAAAGAAATATTGACTCTTGCTTTTGAGCAGGGCTAGGCTAACTGGTCTGGGAGACTTTAAGAGGTATTGGGTACTTTTAGCACAAAAAAAATTCAGGGAAATTTCAAAGCAAAATAAAGTTACATATATAAAATATATGTAAACGTTATATATATATAAAAATATTAGTTAAATTAAATTGGTTAAACATTATCTTAGAACCCAAATCAACATTCTGTAAAATACCAGGGTTTTTACAGAATAAGGTTTGGGAATGCTACTTTTGCAAATTGTGGGAAAAGTATTGCCCCAAATATCATTTAAAGAATGGAATATTTTTCATCACTTTTTCTGATTAAAAAAAATTTTTTTTTTTGCTTTTTGGAGGGGGTAATAGGCAGGGCAATTGGAGTTGAGTCATTTGCCCAACATCACAGGGCTAAGTGTTAGGTGTCTGAGGCCGAATTTGAACTCGGGTCCTCCTGACTCCAGGGCCGGGTTCTCTATTCACTGTGCCATCTAGCTGCTCCTCATCACTTTTCCTGAAGACAGTAATCTATTTCAGAGGATTAGATTTAGATGATCTATTTTTAACTTGTTGGCATCAGATATAAGTACTGAAAAGTTACGTTTATACAGGTATTTTATTAATCCTAGTTGGTGCTGGTACTCTGTTGAACTCTTAAGTAATATTTTTAATAATGTAACATAAATAATCTTTGTTTTCACACTTTTATAAAACTTTGTTCTTCTTCCCTTCTCCCATAATAGTTACTACATGAAATGATTAAATATGCTGTTGGAAAAGTCCCTCTATATAGTTTGGTTATATTGATCAATATGAGGATGCTGATGAGAGTAGCTTACTTTTTCAGTGTCCATTATTTTGTTTCTTCCTCCCTGAAACCCAGTGAAAGTTTTGCAGATCAGTAATCCACATATCACATATGTATAAAGTGACTTGACCCTAGGACTTTGAAATTCTAATCTTCTATTTATTAAAATTACCCATCTTAATGAAATGGGCATTTTAGGTAGCTTTTTAGCAGTTTTTAAAATGAAATTGATTCATTCTCATAGTAGAACTTTGTACAGAAATTCTTAACTTTTTTTTTCTCTGATTTATAGGAAGAGTAGTAAACCTCATGAGGACATCATTGGGATTAGAGCTCAAAACCAAGGATCTTTGGCTCAAGGAAAGAATTTTTTGATGAGCAAATTTTCATCTCTAAATCAAAAAGTGAAACAAACCAAATCCAATGTCACTATTGGCAACCTACGCAAGCTAGGAAGCTTCACAAAACCTGAAGTGAAAGTCAACTTTTTAAAACCAAACTTAACAGTGAATCTTTGGAAATCAGATAGTAGTCTTGAAACTATGGAAAATACAGGTGTGATGGATAGTAAAGTTCAGATACAGTCTGATGAGGAGATGTCTTCAGATGACTCATTCCATTCCGATGAGTACCTTACAAATTCGAAGTGTGAAGCTGAAAGGCAACTAGCTAATTCTTTAGAAAACGTGGGGCCAGTGGACTATGTTCTTCCTAGTTGTGGTATTATTGCTTCAGCTCCAAGATTAGGCAGTCGATCTCAGTCTATAAGTGGCACTGACATTACCATTCATGTTCCTTCAGAAATGGTTGTACCATGTGGAAAAGGCCCACCATCTCCAATGAAGAAAAGTCCTTCTGCTGACAGTGTATTAATTGACTTTGCTAAGCCCATAGATGCTTATTGTCACAGGTTTGTACAAGATGCTCAAAGTAAAGTGACACAGCCATTAGAGATTGAGTCTCTTTCTCAACAGGTTGCTGAAGAAGGCTGTCAGTCTACCACTGAGGAGTGTAACACTAAAGAAACCAAATCAGAAGTAATGAAAGAGATACCTTCTCGACCATCTAAGTTGGATGTCCCTTCTGAGACAGGACCACATTTTTTGTCAGTTGAACCACCAAATTTTGCTACAGCTCAGAAGACCCCAGGTTCTGGATCTAGCATACTTGAACTTGAGGCAGGACCTAACCCAACACCTTCCCCTGCAGAAAGCAATGGTAGTAGAGCAGTCTCGCCTTTTGCAAAGATCCGAAGTTCCATGGTTCAGGTTGCTAATATTACCCAAGCTGGACTGACCCATGGGATAAACTTTGCAGTTGCTAAAGTCCAGAAGAGCCCAGCAGAACATGAGGTAGTTAATGTGGTAGAACAAAATGAGCTTAAAGACATGTTTACCCAGTGTCAGACTAGAATAATTCAGATTTAGCCAACCACAAATGGTTCTTCAATGGCTTATATATAATCCTAAAGAAAATTATTTCATATCAAAATACCATTACAACTAGTACTGCCTGAATGTGGGGATCAAAACTGCAAATTATGTATTTTTGGAGGATAGTTTTGAGACTTTCTGAGCAGGATTCAGAATTTTTAAGAGCACTGAGATGATATTCACATTAGAATATTTTGACCTCTGCAGGTAGTTTGTACACTGGCACTAACAAACAAGCTATTCATTTAAATTCCAGAATCCATAATTGGGACAGTCTCTAAAATGCTTCCACTAAAAGGCTGGATCTGGATACATTTACTTAATTGGTAATTCACAGCTAAAAATAAAATAATTTATAAGGTACGTTATGTTTATTTGGGGATTCACGTTTTTTAATCCTTGTTTTTAGTTGTGTGTTCCACTGACTAAGAGCTTGTAGTCTCATTTCTGTGTTAGTATTTCTGTAAGGTAATTGTTGAGTTGGTTAGTTACAGGAGTTTTAAAAGTGGTTGTTTTAAGACAATTTAATGTGGAAAAATGTTTGAGATGCAAAAAAAAAAGATTGCTATTGTGATTTTGTTTAAACATCCATCTCCCTTTAAAGAGCTAATTTGAGGGTACTATAGTCTGGAACGAGGTACCCTTTGACCTGATTATCCACTTGAAAAGAAATCAGAATATATTACTGCCTACGTGTTTGCATATAAAGTCTAGGAGTACTAAAAACTCAATTGTTAAAATAAATGTGAACCCACTCAGATGGAGTCACCATTCACTGCGTGGATACCCTAAAAGCCTTCTAAAGTGCTTTCAGGAATGAAGTGGAAACTGCTTTTTGTGTGCACTGCTTAGGGGTATTTATTAGGAACTTCGAAGTATGCATAGAAATGAAATTTGATTCTAAAAATCCAAATGGGGATTTTTCTGGGACATTTTCATGTGAGATACTGTAGAAAAAAAAAGGTAGCTAGCTTCAAGACCCTTAAAACTTTGGCTTCGAGCTATTACCCCCACCATGTAAAACCCATTGTGTGCCTGTTTTAGTATGTGTCCTGTGGACAGATTGCATATGGTATCTTAAACACGTCGTAATTGTAGTATAGTGGCTCAAGAGCCTTCCTTTGGTGTTGAAGTGATTATCAGCTGAACAGATTATGTCTGCTGAAACTTTGATAAGCATTTTAACTTTTGTTATTTATTCATGTTTTATTAGTAATGTGGGTGTTTTTTTGTGTGTCAATAAAATCTTGTCATTGTATATTTAAAATAAACTACTATTGTATTTTAATGCAAAAGGATGTATATGAGAAATATTTTAATAAAAAAAATTTAATTCCAAATTAGCTTCCTGTTTCAGATTTAAAAGATTTCTGGGTTTAGATTTGATTTCAGAATGACAGGTTGTGATATCAGAAAAACAAAAATGCTCTATTTCAACTTTGGTCCCATTTTTTCCTTCTCTCATTGACAATACTACTTTCAGTGTGGTATTAAGTATTTTTATAACATTCTTTAAAATTCTGAAGAATTCAGATCTCTGAAAATGGCTTTAACTCTTAATTATTCTTGTGTAACCCAATTATTTGAACCACAGTGCTTAATTTTTTTCTTACAAGGTTGCCAGATTTGTCTGTAGGCCCTTAGAGAGCATCTCTACCAGTAAATAAGCCTGACTAGTTTAAGTGTAAAAGAAATTCCTATGTGTGACTATTTAATAATGTATTCTTTTTTTTTCCATTTTTTTCTTTCTTTTTTTTTATTAAAATTTTTTTTTTCAGTTACATATTTTCTCCCCGTCTTTCCCCCGCCCACCACCCCAAAACAGCCATCCCAGTGTTTCCCCCCTCCCCCAGTCTATTCTCTCCTATGTCACTTTTTGGTAGGGCAGGATGGATCTCCCAACTGCAGTGCCTGTGTATCTCAAGTTCCAGTTGGATGTAGTCAATAATAATAATAATAATTGCGCATATATATA
>CM053582.1:505840205-505965974 GCA_028627135.1 Pseudochirops cupreus
CAAAGCCTAGGCAGGTGCAAAACCTCTGCCTTTTGCTTTTCCGCTCTGGAGGCCTTCTGGCCAGACTGCTTATCTCCCCCTTTCACAAATCCCATTCACAGCTGCCGCTAATTCACTCACCTGAAGCTCCTCAGCTCTTCCCGTCCAGCTGCCCCCGGGGCACAGCTGCGGCTTCAGGCCAGGCTGGTTTTGGTTTGCAGTGCTGATATGGTTCCTCGTAGCCGAGCTGACTTTAGTGGGAAGTATCTTTGTGTGGGTTTTGAAGTTCCAGGATTGGTTTAGAGTCCTATTTTATGGGTATTTTGGGGTGGCTATGTGAGAGTTGCGATATGTTGCTGCTTCTACGCCGCCATCTCTTCTAATAATGTATTCTTTAGTGTTAATTCTAATCATTAACACTAAATGTTATGAATGAAATGATAGCTGAAGAGCATTGTCACAGTTTTGGAAGGGAACTGACCACAGAGGTAAAAACCATGTTGTAAGACCAACTTTGATATTTGCCAAATTCCTCAAATTCAATTACTAAGATAGTAATTTGATTTTCTGCCAACCAAAATTGTATTTGTAGATGAATTCCCAAAATTAACTAGGAAGAATGCTTTTATTATCTTCTTGAAACAGGGAAAATGAAGCACCTTCCTTTCATGTAACATGGATGGACAAAAACTGACATTCGACACTTAAGATTTGCGTTTTGTGTGTGTGTGTGTGTGTGTGTGTTTGATATTGAGATTTCTTTAGACATTCAAGCTACGTTTACTGAAATATCTCATTGCCACCAATGACCTGCTTATGATGAATCCAATACCTTTTTTGTACTAATTCTCTATGACCTCTGCAACTTTGGACCCAGAATACCTCACTGCATTTCCTGTCCTTGGCCCAGCGCTTCCCATAGCTTCAATCATAGCAATGCCCACAGCAATGTCCCTAGCTTTTCCCCAGCCTCAAACAACTGCTTCCTGAACGTTCCTTTCTATCCCAGACCTGCTGCTCTCTGCTAACTTAGACCATCATCTAGACTCAAACCCTCATTCTCATCTTTATCCTTTCTTCCTTTTCATTTACACATATTAAAAGAATAAAATCCTATAAAAGAATAAATCCTATAAGGGGGTTGCAAGGAGTTGTATTCATTGTTCAGAATTACAATTTTGTAAAATATGGCAGTTGGTTTCAACCCAATGGAAATATACAGTGTGAATTAGGATGTGACCACTTTCCAGGATTATTTGTACAACCAGCTGTAATTTCCAGGGGAAAGGCACTTGGGACAGAATGGGTCATGTAGGAGATAACATGAGCTAAGGTTTAAATTAAAATAGCGGTTTAAATAAGGTGGGAATGAGAAGGGGGTAAATGCAAGTCATACAGGATGCTTGTGGAAAGGCATAGATCGTATCTGAGAAATAGCAAGCAGACCAGCCAAATTGGAATATGGAAGATATAAAGGAGAGTAATGTGTGTTAAACCTAGATATAGCTAGACTTTCAGAACCAGTGAAAGGCACAAAAGGAATTTTTATATTTTACCTTAGAAAATAATAGAGCTTGAGCTTTTTGAATGGCCTAAGTCTAATCATGGGATTAGAGGAAAGTAAAGGCAGAATTAGGAGGTTATTGTAGTAGTACTGGCAAGAAGCGATAAGCATGAATTAGCATAGCATGCAACCATGTAAGAAAGAGAGGTTAGGAATAAGAAGTGAAGAATCTCCAGAGATGGGGGATCTAGACACAGGGAGCGTGGGAAGAGTTCCAAGAACTCCTTGCTTATGAAACTCACGTTTCCAGGATTTGGCCAAAATATGTGTACCTCCATTCTCATTCTTGTCCACCATGGTTGGAATGGCTCTCCCATACATTCTTACAGTAATTCTACCATGACATTCTCTTACCACCAGCCAATCCTTCTCCCCTCCCCCATTTAAACTTCAGGTTTTTCCTGGCATAGCTAAGATATTTCCTTTACACTCAGTCTCCAAGTTTTTACCCTTTTTTGTAGGGCACTGGGTTGGCATCATCTTTGTATATCCCTAGAATCTGGCACAGTCTTTTACTTACATTTTTGTAATCTAATTCACTTTCACTGAAACCTTTCAGGGGGAAAGTGGAGTGCTACTACCTCTGGTGCAGCCCTTTTTTTTGCAGACCAGATAAGCAATTAGTGGGATGTCCTCATCTTGAAAGAGTATGTGTGTTCACTGTACCCCACACCTTTAGTCATCCTCACAGGCAATCAGGTTTCTGGCAATGAAAAGGATGTGCCACATTTATTATCTATTTAAAACTTATCTGAGAACTTTACTCATTTCTGTGGAGGTAAAACAAGCCTGTGGAGCTGGTATGTTATCAAAGTTTCCCTCTTCAAGGCAATTCTTCAAAGAGTGAAACAAAATAAATATTAAAACTAGTTTGTTATAAAAAATGTCTTATTCTTTAGGAACACACTAAGCAGTAGCATATGCAAATTAAGTTATATCAAGATTTTACTATAACTATCAAAATTAACTACCAAGGTGAATAACCAATATTCTCCAATTTAGCCCAGAATTAGGGGGGAAATAAAATAAAGGCGTCTGAGAAAATTATTTGAGGGGTTAAGTTGAATAAGAAAGTTCTTAGTACAATATGCTGTCTTAAAATAAACACCTTGGCTCTTATTCTTTTGAAACTAAAAGCAACTCCCCTCAGCCTAAGCAAACTTAAGGTCTCGTTAAAACAGAAGGCAGCGGAAAATAAAACTGGATTGTTACAACTCATTGTAGTAGTCTGCCTCTTACAATGCAAAACGTCCAAAGACGGAGTTATTCAAACCTACTTCATTTTCCCTATCCACCCTCTATTGAAACAGTGCCTGAAGGCAAAGTGGCAATTCTTTAAAAAAGTATAATCAGCAGTGTTACCAATATTAAATCTTTAATATCAAATAATTTGCACAGTTACCATTTTAATTACAAAAAAACTTCAAAAGCTTCATAAAATCAGTAAGTTTAAAAGAAGGCCTTACTGAACACCATATAAACTTCAGTTGTTTTCAGGCATGATTTGGATTTCAAGGAAAAGTCATTTGTTTTGATACAAATAATCTACAAAACGATATGGTATAAATGATATTTCAATTTTACAATAATCTTGTTGCAGGTTGCACGTTACTTTTCATAATCTGTTAAACTAAAGTAAAAGAAAGAAAATTTTTTTTAAAGTTCATTTCCGTTAACACATTTCTGTTGCTGAAGCCTGGTTTTTCGTAAAGACTCCAGCTGCTTTGCTCGCAGCCACCTCTCTCTTGACAGTGTTGTCTGACCAGCACTTAGAGACAAGAACCTGCACAAAATACAAAAAGTAATTTGAGGACAAAATGATAAATAGACTTAATGCGCTTATCCAAAGATGAGATCTGGAAAGGACCAGAGAGTCCTACAGAGCAGATGCCTCTTAATGGCTCATCAAAACATCAACTTTACCCACCATAACACAAACTATTTTAAAGAAATATTAAAAAGAGAAAATTATTCCTAATTTTCTAAAGAGGGTGATAATTACCTAGCTACAACCAGCAATCGATGGAGGTCATCAGCTGTTATGCTTTGTGGGTCATTCTTTCGCATCTCAACAAAGTCATCTTCAACTGCCTGTATTAAAATATCATGAGGAAACTAAGGCATATCAAGTAAAGTGACTTGCCCAAAGCCATGTAAATCATCTTAGATTTAAATTATTTCCTAATCTGGTATTTTTGACTTCTTATAACACTATTTCCATTTCCCCACTTCATCCCCCCAATTCTGTATCTCTAACATTGCTACCTTACACATAGGCACTTAATTAAAAAACAAAACAAAATCCAAACCAAAAAAATGCCAACTAAAAGAACACTCTTTGCCACAAACATACCTTGGTTACCTCATCAGATATGCTATAATCCAACAATCGCAAAAGAGTCAGATAAATGCGGAATTTATTCAAGACAGAAGGAAGTACTGCTGTGAGAAGACTGCTCATATATTCTTCCATATTTGGTGGTATTATTTGTGGTTGTAAGTGGACTTGGCAATCTGACTATTAAGAAAAGCAAAATACAATTATTTTCAAGTTTCTAAACAAATTGTCAAAAGGATCTGAATGTTTCTGGTTGTCTTGTTAAAGGCAAATGTATTGTTATTAAATAAATTGATAAATTTTCAATAATGAATACAGTTGAATCATAATCCAGGAAAAGTTACTAAAATCAGACTAAGATAGAAATTTAGTGGGAAAAAGGTGGTTGCATTTTTAAAAATTCTCAAATAGGTTTTGCATTGAAGGGGTTCCAAAATTCTGAGCTAAAATAAGTAAAAGTCATGAGAATATTACTGCTTAAAGAAATGTTCCCTTGAAGTCAGTATATGGCAGCTTGGGATTACTGAAAATGCTTTGCAATTTCCCAAATGCAAACTATCCTAATTTCATCTGTAATGTCTGACCAAGATAACATTTACAATTGAATTAACCAACTACGGGAGAAAATCTGGAAGATCCCATTCTTCATGCCCATATTTTTTTTCTACGTGGACTGCTAGTCTAACACCTAGTGGTCATGCCTCCTGTTGAGAAGACGAAATGCTCAATAGGACCAGCACACACAGGGACACCTGCAAAACCTGACTATGTGGTGCCTCCTGATCCTTGTCGATTTCTCAGGAGATGATCCTCTGAGACTAGCAAATCACCTAGAAGAGCACACATTCACTGTGTGCCCTGCTGTCATTGATAATGACTCAGCATTAAGTTATCTCTGCACTTTCACCTACCAAGGAATTTTATGTAATCTTAACATATGCACAGGAGGAAATTTTGTAGGGGGGAATATTTGCCCCCCTTCCAAAAGGGCTGTTTTCCTGAGTCAGACGTCTTTTATGGGGAGCCATCATAAAAGACACGTGGCACCATCCTTTCCAGTCACCTTACTAACTCAAAATCGGTCAGTTCTTTCCTTGCTTACACGAAAGACAACCCTTGATATGTAGATACATAAACCATTTTCTCAAGAATCTTACAAAGACAGAAGAGTAGCCATTTTAGCTCAGCAGTTACCATTACAACTTCTCTTTTTGGTTATAACACTGCCTGTAACACATTCCATTCTTTGGAATGAGAGCTAACATTTGATATAGCGCTTTAATGTTGGCAATGTTGTCTTTCAGACGAGGAAACTCCGTCCACGAGTGTTACTAAAATTGTCTTGTTTCTGTTAAACACAAGAAGACCGGTACAAAATGTTACTTCTTGCCTGTCTTGATAGCCGTCTCCAAAGGGGATCACACTGTCCATCACACAAACGCAGCCTAAGAAACCATTATTCGCGCCTGTCTAATTTCTTGCACGCTCCACTCTGACACTTTCTTCATCGATCACATACAAAATAATCTTTGCTTCCCTGAGGTTTTTTCCTTCTCTGCCTCTCTCCTGTTCCCTTGATGTATGCAGTCAGGAAAGGAGGAAGAAAGAGAAACCTTTCCCGTTCTTATCCTATTGACACACAGGGAACTGCCATTTCGAGGTCTCAACAGCACTGCAAGTTCCCATCTTTGCCTAGGCCATCCGTCTATGGATTATAGGTCACGTTGCTGCCAATTACACGGACACCTACAGGTTTCCAGGCCATATAGCTATCCAACACAGATCTTCTCTCCCTGAACACTATTTAGTGTAGACAGTAGAAAGGCTATTAGAAGTGGAGTCAAAGACTCTGGGTTTGACTCTTAGCTGAGTTTCTGTTTTCTCATCAATAAAATGAGGGAAGTTGGTTTCACTGTTTTCTAAGGTGAGTCAAAACTTGGCAGTTCCGCTGCCATCAATAAGAACAGATGAATGGAACATCCATTCCATTTCATGTGTGTTTGTTGTCTTCTCAGTTTCATGTGTAAGTTTTTTCAGGATGATCTAGCTTCATTACGTTTCTCAAGTTCTATGTAAACATTCCCCTCCACTACTTGTTTCTTTGTTTTTTAAGACTTTTGTGCTTTGCTCATTATCTTCCACATATCCCTTTTCATAACTCTTTTACAGGTAAGCTTGTATTTTAAACTGGTACTGCCACTGGCTATCGTGTCTCTTTGTTCCTTAGAAGATGAAGCGTGTGCTTCCTGGCCTAGAAAGCACAAAGAGCCCTGCTATATAGTAATAAGTGCAACAGAAGCACTGGAAATTCACAGGACAAGTTAGTTAAATGTCACTGTTAGTTCTGCCCTTGAATTAAAGTTTTATTTGCTTTTTTTAGAATTTAGGAGAAAGATTTCTGGGAATACTTGGAATGGTTTAGGTCCCTTAAGCCTCATGTCTCTGAAGCTCTTTTCCCTGAACAAAAGGATCCACAATTATTCTAGTGATCTCAGAACTCTATCAAAGTAAAATAGTTGGTATACCTAAACACAACTCTTGATGGCTACTTGTTTTTGCCCTAAAAATCTCAAGGGTCTGAACTAATAACATTTCCTAATTCAAAACTTCCTTAGGTTATTCAAAGATTTGACTTAGTACTAGCTGAAAAAAAGGCTACACATGAAAGGCTACATTAAAGTTGATACTTTCACGACAGCTCTAATAATACTTCATGTTTTATTGGAAGACCAATAAAATATAATTATCAGGTCTAGATATTTAAAAGTGACTTCACTAGCTGAGCCATAATACAGGAGGCAAAACCCTGACTACAAGTCCTAAAGGTAGCAATTAACATAAAGGTGTTAGTTAGACAACAACAATTGAGGAAAACAATCATATAAAACAGGAGAGGGGCTGACAACAGCTTTTAAGAACACCTATAATTCTGGCTCTGGTTGAAAATTGTTCTCTTTTTCTTATGATTGGTAATAATATTACACAACTGGACAATTTTAAACTTGTTATAAAACCTCTTCTGAACAATATATGTGAAAGTCATTATGAAGTGATGCAAAAACATTAACTGTATATTTACAATGATTTCTACTGCCTGAATAAACAGCAAATAACTATATGAGGTGCATTTGGGAAAGAAAATAAGTGTCAAGAAACAGAAGAAAATGTATACTTTATTCACACAGCTATCAGTATAATTTCCCTCCATTCAAAATTCCTCAACATACCGGGAGGAGTGATCTGCCCTCTGAAGTAATAAGTACATTAATGTTGCAGGGGAATTCCATTTGGTGATAATTAAAGTCATAATCCACCTTCTGCCAAGTTATAAGGTTGCCCAGTGCTGTTACATTATGAACTCCTAATAAAAGAGAAGAATGATTTTGATTATTTGATTTTAATTACCTATGCAAACTGTGCATAGCTACTATGCAAACTACCTATGCCATGTTTCATTGATATAAATTAGACAATAGGATTTTACTGCATGGTTTGATGAAAGAGGAAACATTAATAAATGCTTACTGACTGACATCATAAACCCAGACATCAAGCAAGAGGAATTAGAAATGCCATTAAAAAGAAAATACAAAATACAAAAAACCAAGTTAGAGGTTTCCCAGTAAGATCAAAGATAAAGCAACACAGTCCTCATCCCAGTTATTTGATAATAGTGCTAGAAATGACAGCTGTAGCAATGTAAGACAATAACAATAAATTCACGTAAATACACATTATGTAAATACAATCACGTAAATAGCAACATTTTTTCATATTGTCAATGAAATTGAGCAGAGAAAAAAAGAGAAATTTCATTTAAAATAACTACAGAATGTATAAAATATTTGGGAATGTACATACACGAGAGTATATGAATACACTACAATATTCTTTATGGCAGAGACTCGCACAACTTGGAAGCAGGTAGGAGCCAAAATTAAAATAGGCTAAACTTCTTTGGGCTACAGACAGGTTAGACTACAGCAGCGGTTCTCAACCTGCGGGTTGTGTTCAGTTTGTAACAATGAAAATACATCCTGCCTATCAGATATTTACATTACGATTCATAACAGTAGCAAAATTATAGTTATGAAGTAGTGAGGAAAATAATTTTATGGTTGGGGGTCACCACAACATGAGGAACTGTATTAAAGGGTCGCAGCATTAGGAAGGTTGAGAACCACTGCACCAGAGACACAGACTGAATGATTATGGTTGGCCGCCACAGGTCACGCGTGACAAACAGCACAGCGCTGTCCAAAATCCTTTGGTGCAAGCAGCCTGAGGGTCGTGTGTTATGTATGTCTGCTTTATGGAAATAAAGGTAGATCTAAATAATTAGAGAAATATGAATTACTCATGGGTCGACTGCCCCATTATGAGAGAAATGACAATACTAAATTAATTTATTTAGTGTCATTTCAAATTACCAAAAAATGACTTGATAGCTAAGAAAAAATAACAAAATTCACCTGGAGGAACAGAACAACATTCTCAAGGGAAATAATGAAAAAAAGCAGGAAGGAAGGGGGTCTAATAGTACCATATTTCAAAT
This sequence comes from Pseudochirops cupreus, assembly GCA_028627135.1. Taxonomy (NCBI): domain Eukaryota; kingdom Metazoa; phylum Chordata; class Mammalia; order Diprotodontia; family Pseudocheiridae; genus Pseudochirops; species Pseudochirops cupreus. Next base: position 505,848,642 of record CM053582.1, read on the forward strand.
TAGCATTCATCAAAATGACTGGTTAAAAATAAAGGTCAATTAGTGGAATATAAAACTAAAGACCCCAGCTACTGGAGTCAGAACTCAGTTTTCTACAAAAACTGCTCAGAAAACTGTAGAGCAGTCTGACAGAAAGCAGGCTGGACCAACCTCTCATTCCACACACTAAGAGAAGCTCCAAATGGATACATTTATATAATATATAGAGGGTGACATAAAAAAATCAGAAGAATAGAGAAGGAAGTACGAATGCAAGAGTTCATGACCAAAAGGGAAGAGAGGATCACAGAAGACAAAATAGACAATTTGTGTTACATAAAATAATAAAGTTTTTGCACAAATAAAACCAATGTAACTAAAATTAGAAGGGAAACAGGTTACTGGGAAAAATACATGTTGTAGGGAGAGAATAGGCTACAGCATATCACCAACAAAGAAATCTTATGTGCTAAACTAGTAACCCATGCAGTGTCAAGAGGTCCAAAGGAAGGCTCTGCCAAAAGTTGGGTAGAAACCCCTTCCATTCCTCAAAGATGTATATGAGGACATGGACAAGAGCTGAGTGCAGGATGAGAAGGTGTAGATGGATTGTGATCTATACTGTCAGAAAAAGTAACCACACTGATGAAGATATAGCAAACTCAATGAGACATACACAAAATTGTTTTACCAGACTTTTTCATTTGAAAACCACTGGAATCACACTTAACTCAGTGTAAATATTCCAGCATGAGTTTCTTTAGGCTACACACTCAACTCAGTCTTAACAACTCAACTGCAAACCACCTTCTCTATCTTTTTCACCCCAGTAATTGCATAAAATATAACATTTAAAAAAGATGTGTTTTAAACTTTATACAGTCAGGCTTCTATCTTGAAAGGATGCTATGATGGATTTTTTTTTTAAACTTAGGAGGTTCAAAAAAGAATGACTAAGGCTTGCTATACCTGTATACCAACAACATAGAGACAATATACATAGGCTTACCTGGGGTGTCAAGCTGCCCTTGCTCAAGAGGAGTCTCATCTATCACAAGGGAAGTGTTATCAGACAGCTGTAAGATGCCACTGACTAAGCGATTAGCTGTGTAATCCTTGTGAGGAATTAATTTCAAGAGATTCATATTCTCTATTGTCATCTGCAGACGGAAAGACTTGGAAAAAAGAAAAAGTTTAATGAGAAAGGGAAAAAATCCCTCAGCTTCTAGATAATTTATAATCAGGCTTCCATACACTGTTTCTTATGGAGTCTGCAACAATAACCCTAGGATGAGCTTAATGGCATAGTTCTGTCACTGGGGAACAGTTTTCTCAGTTGTTGAGTAATCAAGGTCTAAACAGTACATAGACTACTTTAGTTGGAATTGTACTGTAAAAAGTAACTTGGAGGGCAGTTTTTAATTCACTAGTGAATAAAAAAGCTACTTAATTAATGAGCTACACATACAACAAATTCCATCTGGAAAATTTAACTACTCTTTTAAGCAGCCCCAAGTACACACTCTCATCTTAGATGTAAGAGAAAAAAAAGTTTATTTCACTAATTAAAGCCGAAAGTCCAACCTCAATTAAACCCTTAATTTCAAAGCAGCTGTGTGCATAACCTGTCCCAAAAAAAGAAATAGCAAAACCTACAAAGACTCCAACTAGGACCTTCATGCCTATAGATCCAGTCAGGTGGTTGTCTGAAGCACTCTCCATCCAGCTGAATGCTACTATTTCCTCATGAACTACACTCACGAGATCCTCACTATGTTTTGATTTTTTGTACCCTTTCTCAAATTCCACAACACTCCTTGTGTGCTTTCCTTTGCCTCCTGGTACCATAATAAAATTCTCATAAGCATATTGCATTAGCCAACCCCAAAATGCCTTTTATCTTTGACATCTATCTTATGTCGGAAAAGGCTCAGTACCTCTAGGGAGGTTTTATTAGGGAATAAAAATTAGTTTAAAAAAGATAACTGTCATTCTGACAGGAAAAAAAAAAGGACTGAAAAGCAATGTGGTTTTCATGGAAAGAACACAAGTCTGAATCAAGATACTGGGGTTCTAATTTGACTGTGCCCCAAATGAGTTCCATTGCTTAACCTTTCTACCACTACTTTTATGTCTAGAAAGCGGTGATAGTAATTACCTGCTCAAGCCAAAAGGACTAATGTAAAGAAAAAATAAAAGCACAAAACATTTTTGAAAGAGTAACAAGGGGAGGAGGAGTGGCTATAAGGTCAAGTTTAGACAACATAAAAATGAAAAGACATGGAAGTGATTATGGATTCCTGAAGGCTATGTGCCAGCAATAATTCTAAGCTGGAAAGGTTTATAGTACTATCTCCAAAATGAGTATCTGCTCTCTGCAAAGTGGCCTCGTTAGGCATGGAGATTCACCCCCAGAAAGGTGGTCCTAAAGACTCGTGAACACAGAATAAAAAGATGCAAAGCGTTCTTCAGTTTGTGGTGATGTGTGGCAGAGTAACAAACCAGGGGTAAGGATGGGACCATCTGCAAATACCAATTTAACTGCATATAATCGACATGCGTGACCTCTGACTACCAGCGTGTTCACACATAACTGGAGAGCTGCACCACGCTTGTGTGGACTTTCTCACTAGAAATGAAATCGGAAGACAGAGCACCAGCTGAACAGGAGGAGAGCGCACGGGCTCAGCTCAGAGGGGTAAACAAATTAGTCTGTGAGGCTATCTTCATCTTGTACCAAAGGCACCACATCACACATTATTCCACAAAACTCGGGTAATACCGTCTTGGAGCACTCAAGATAAGCAGCTTATGATAAACTGCACTGTGAAAAGAACTTGTAGGAATAACCTGTCAGGATCTTCTACATGAGGCTGACATATGCTTGGATACCATTATATAAAGGCAAACACATGAGATGATAAAAACATTTGCAAAATGAGGCTTGATATTCAGAAATGAAAAATGCCAAAGTCTCATAAAATTTAGAAGTCTCATACCTGTATGTCATGAATGCTTTTTACAAGAAAAGTTTCACAAGGCCCTAGAGATGCTAAGCACTGAAAATCACAAAAAATGAAAGAGTGTAATAAAAATAACAAGAGACACTGAAGAGTGTTTCAAGACGGCAAAAATACTTTATGCACACCTCATTTATCCTTATAACAACCACGTGGTGTTCAGAGACATGCAAGGATTTGCCCGTGATTAAAACATAAGTAAGTATCGGGGGGCAGGATTAAAATCCAAGTCTCTCCTGCTTCCAAGTCCCACACTTTTCCCACCATATTGTACTATATCCATATGGAAGTAACAATGTCTGTGTGTTAACTGGTTAGAGTAAAGAGAAAATTCAATACCAAACCTGAGCAAACAGGAGAAGACAATTACAATGTCTCCAATTATAATTTTAGTTAAATTTTACTTAAGTCATGACAATGAGGAAATCAAAACTCATCTGAAAGAAGTTATGCTAAAGCATGATGGAAGATCCAGAGCCTTACTGCTTCATATGACAGAAAAATCAGTAGAGAGGAACTGTACCTACAAAACACTTGGTATGAGACCCAACGAGGCCAGATTACCTCTAGAGCATTTATGAAAATGCTGAAAAAAATGATGATTAAAAATCATAATTACAGAGCTGGAAGGGACTTGAGGAAAAACATTTACTGTAGCTCCCTCATTTTGTTTTAGAAAACAGGCCCAGTGAAGTGATTTGCCCAAAGTTACACAAGCGCTAAATCTCAGAAGTATTTGAATCTCGGTTGCCTCCAGAGTCAATGCTCCTTCCACTGAGCCATCCTGCCTACAATAGATGAATGAAACAAATCAATGTGAAACGGAACAAAAGCCTGGGCACTTTTAAAGGCAATTTGCTCTTATCACAGAAGAAAATGGAAACACTTAATTTAGACATCTAACATACTTGATGTATAAATGAAGAAATGGAAATGATGGTCAAAAAAATCTCAAAGTCAAGATCCAGAAGAAAACCATGGACAAAAATGGCACAGAGTGAGAAGGTCAAGGATAGGACGCTATCTGCACTGGTGAAAGAAGAAACTACCAATGAGCTTGTGAACCTTTTTAGGTACCAAAACTTATTATTATTATTAGAGAGAGAGAGAGAGTGTGTGTGTGTGTGTGTGTGTGTGTGTGTGTATGAAAACATAGTTCAATACATACAAAGAAAATGAAGCAATCTGAGAAAGACGGAGCTGGAATGGACCTCAGATTAATCATTCCTTGCTCACTTTGTGAATGAGGCCTAGAAAAGGAGTTTGGCTTGCCCAAGGTAACAGTTAATTAATGACAGACATGAAACTCGGGTCTTCTCTCAGTTTAGTACTTTTTATCACACTACGTTACTGAATACTTAATAAATACAGGTTCTCTGCATATCCAAATGTACTCTAAACAAGAAGTGAAGCTGCCAATTGAGCAAAAAACGTCTACCATGGTTTCCTACCGACCGCCCAAGCTTTAATTCTCAGCCTTAAATTCCAGAAGTAATTGTTTTTAGTTTCATGCAAAAGACATAAAAGAAACTAGAGTAAAGAAATACTCATTCTAACTTTGGATGAAATTACATTTGTGGCAATTACTGAATCTTAAATATTGGTATTGACAGAACACAAAACAAAGCAAGAGCTTTCTAAAGTTATGTACAAGTTTGTGAAGTATATTTATACTGATCTTACTGCTGGAACAAGCTGTTGAATAATTTGATAAATGTGTTCTGTGAAGGTACTATTTCGAGGGCAACCACTCAAGTTAACCGTGAATTTTCCTAGAGGAAGAACATCTCTCCTTGTGTATCTGAAAAAGCAAAACCAAAAATTATCAAAAACATTACTAACAAGATTTTTATTTAAGTGATATTAAAAAAAAAGGCATTTTAATGACAGCACTATTCTCAAAACAACAGGCCATATTTTGGAATGAAACTATATGATGAAATAGCTAATTCTCCCATTTTACTCAACTCTGGTTGTATTATGTATTCAATTTTGAGTTTGAAAATTTAAAGGAGTATATGACCCTAAACTGTGAGGCAGAATGATAGAGAAGTCAGGAAGACCTGGGTTTAAGTCTTTGTCCTAAAATCTACTGGCTGCGTGACCCTGGGGAAGTTACTTAAGGTACTACAGTTGCCCAAGGCAGTTTTACAAAGATTTTAAGTTGCAGTGATGACCTATATTGGTAGCGAGTTTTCATATTACAGAAAACTGTATTTGGTTTGACACATTTGGTTTAAATAACACTCCCCTCTTCAACTCTAATTTATAATATACATTATCTCAGAAGATATGCTTCTTCTCTTAAGTCCCTTAAATATTCCACTTCATCAGAATTTCAACAACTTACACAGTGGAGATGAGATGCAATATAAGGTATTCAGCAGCCAAGCTATCTCCCAAAAGCGCATGGGTTAGGAACCCAAGTAGTTCTGCTCTCACCGGAGATAATTCTGACATAAAACCTGAAATAACTGAGAGAAAACAGAAAAATCTCAGCACTCTCACTTACCTTCTTGTAATGCATTACAAATAAAAGATAGTGACCACAAAGTAAAGAATGCAATTTAATATTTTAGCGGCAAAACGCGCCCTGTGAATTTTGTTGAGTCCTTACAATGTCATTTCCACTTAATAAAAAGCTACACACGGCTTCTCCCTCACTGTCTGTGAAGGGGATCCTGTAAAAGTCAAAAAAGATAAGCAAAGGATCTGAGATGAGTGAGGAGGTTTACTACGGTACCATATTTTTCTCCTAAAAAATTACATATTTAAGGGGCGGCTAGGTGGCGCAGTGAAGAGAGCGCCGGGCCTGGAGTCAGGAGGACCCGAGTTCAAATGTGACCTCAGGCACTTGGCACACTTTGGGCAAGTCACTTGACCCCAACTGCCCTCCAAAAACAGCAGAAGCAGAAGATTTTTCTTACATATTTAATGAACGCGACTCGCTCTCCTCCACGACGCACCTTAAAATTTTCCTAAAAACTGCACACGTTGTCAGACTCATCTGATCGGCTATCTTTGTTGAACTTGTGGTTTCCCCCTCTTACTTTTTAATAAGAATTATTGTTACAAGAAATGTTTCCCTGGGAAGTGGGGGAGGGTGTGTTTGGAAATGAGTAACAACAAAGCAAAAAGAATCAAACCAACCATTTAAAATAATAAATGCAACCTGCAAAACAAGCTTCTCTAGCACTACAAGTAGCCTATTTAATTCAAAGAACCTACAAAAGTTATTTTAAAAGCTTTCCAAAGCACTCATAGTCATTCTTCCTTACAGCTTTTGCCCTCCTCCTCCTCGAGACAGGCGGGCAGGAGCGGGTTGGCGTGCTGCAATTTCCGCGCCAAGACCGCGTGAATTCTGGGCACCAAGGAAGCAGGGGGGCTGCGCACTCTCTGTTCTTCCAAGGCGTCCATACACTCCATGGGATCCAGCAACGATGAATCCCTAGGATGTCAAAAATAGAACTTAATTTCTGTAAGAAGCATTCCCAAAATAATAACAGAACTCAAGCCGATACTTAATATTCTTACCTCCGGGTACTCTTCATTTATTTCTCAATATGAATTATAATACATAGCTTTTAATTGTAAAACTGGGCACATCTTTAAAAAACTTCCTAAATTAACTTATGATTTTGGCAAATGGGAACTGATATGGCAATGTTTTCTTTTGTATGTATTCACATAAGGAAATGGTATCATAAAACCTCATGTTATTAGGTTAAGACAGAATTATTTCAAGATCTAATTTATTACAGTGTTGCACAAAATGTTAACACTTTTCCTGAGTTACTTGTTAAGTAACCAAATATACTCGAGTGGCTCAAAAAGGACGATTCAGTTCTGAACAATTAATTTAGCTCGCGAATTATCTATTCTGCCTCCTTTAAGACATTTAAACATTTCAGTAATTTTATAAGCTTCATTAAGGAATAAGTGACTAAGTAACAGAAAAGTGATATCATGCTATTATTTTCTAATAGCTCTAATAAAATATTTGGTCTGAAATGCTAACATTTCATTGTTGTTCTTTATTTAAGAAACAATTTTTATCCAGTGTCAAATATAAAAAAGAATCCTATAGTCTTGTGCTTAAAGACATACTCAACATACCTTAAAACAATTCAAATCCTTCCTGCTGATATGTCAGGTTATAAACCAGTCATTAAAAACCAGAATGTTTTTTTAAAAAAATCCTTTTAGCAAACTATAAAGTGGAAACATGCTTACCTTTCTTCGTTATTCAATATGCTCAGCACTGGATCCACAGATAAAATGCCATACACCTCAAGGATATCATTCACTTTGAAACAATCCCAATTTTCATAAACCTGACAAAAAAAGTCAGCATGAAATAATCAGTTTGAGGTTTTAATGATATACCACGTGAACAAAATATATCTCAAAATTTGCCCTCTACCCAATAACTGGTGGCCCCAAAGAAAATGACTCATTTCTATAGTGCTTTAATAAAGTTTATAGCACAGAACTTTTCTTACAACACCCCTGTGAGGTAGGTAGTGTAAGGATTATTAGCCTAATTTTACAAAATGGAAGAAATATATTCTGAATGGTTGCTCACTGTCACCACATGGCTAATAATCACCTTGAGTTAGAATTCAAACCCAAGGCATCTAGAATCTAAGAATCCACCAATATTTCCAATATTCCACAGTATCTACTCCCTAGAAAACTCAAATGGCAAGTCGTCTTTAATAGTATAAAGAATTACTTCTAAATTGTAGATTATTAAGTGCCAGAAAGGACCACAGAGATCATCTTTAGTGACTGGGCCCTTCCTTCCTCCTTCCCCCACCCCCCAGGTACGAGAGCTAAGACTAAAACTAACTTGCTGACTCAAGTCCAATAGCCTTTTTACTTTGGCCAACTCAACATACAGGTTTCCCCCATAGAATGCTCTTTTGTTAAAAACAGAAGGCTAAGAACATATGCCACCTCAAAGCCAACCAACCATATGCAGACAAGAAAACAGAATGACAATTTTAGATGTCTTCTTCATATAGCCTCTTCTTCCAATGTGTTATTTTTTTAAAGTCTCATCCTGGCCTAAAGATAACCCTAAGTACTTGATGGCTGGGCTAATAGAAAATCAAGCACTGACAAGTCCTTTCAAAGCTGAAAGGCTTCAGGTGCAGGAATGGTAATGGACTGCACGTATCTTTGTCTGAAGGCTAACCTAGATGAGTTTGAAAAAGTTAAATAATTAGTGAAGAGATATGGTCACAAAGTGACAATTTCCCCCCCCTAGGTATAGCCAACTCATCCCGACTACTAATGAATAAAAGAATTACAAACTGCATTAGTAGTTTGCAATCCCGGTACTGACAGAGCCATAGATCCTTTACATATTCTTATTACCTACAAATTTAATCTCATCATTAATTTTCATAATAAAAAAATTCCACAATATTTTGAAGAAAGCCAATATAGACAAAGTAATGCTTTATCTCACTTTATTATAATAGAATGAATCCCTCTAATGATTTCAGTCACTGTTGGATCTCTTCTCTCACTAAATCACATTTTGGGGAAGAAAATTTTTAAGCATCCTAAAGCAGGTAAAACTTGACAGCAATCTGAAATGAAGATAGAAAGGTAAACTGTCTCAGTCCAGCATCTTCTACCATGCCTGACATTCAATACATCTTGTCTGTTCTTCATTTTAATCCATTAGCATTTGTATTGTGTATTTCACCGAGTTAAATGCTCACAAACAGTCTAATTACCTTCACAAGGCATGCAGGGCCTTTCTCTCCTGGCAGTGGAAAATTGAGATCAAGAGGAGGGGTGCAGTTTGGGGAGTTCAAGTGTTGCCCAGCAGAAGCCTCAGTTTCTAACCGTTTTGGCTCTCCATACCCATGAAGACCACCAACCTTCCCTAAAATCAAAAGAAATAACTGTACTTTCTAACTCCCCTGGGAGAAGAACAAATCTCAACAGCCTTATCAGTCTGATTTCTTATCAGACCAATGGTGCTTCTCACTGGACAAAACTTAAGTGGTTAATTTTTTTCAGGGAATAATACAAGCTAATAAAAGCTTTTGCAAAACTTATGAAGAAGATAACCATAGACTAATTTATAGAACATGATTAAATTTAAATGTTTCTCCTATCATGAACTGTATAGACTACAAGAAACTAGAATATAAACATTTATGAGACAAGAAAAGTGCTAATAACAGAGCAAGCTATGATGAACAAAGAATGTTTTATGGGAAAAGAAATAAAATGCATCTAAAACAAAACCATTCATCATTTCAAAAGTCTTTATTTTTGAAGTTTATGCTCTAACAAAGTATGTCTTAAACTTTCTAGGTACTGGCAAGAAATTATCAATCAACGAACATTCATTAAACGCACGATGTGCCAGGACTCTGCTAAGCCCAAATTGTCTTCCAATTAGGCAGGGTCAAGTCCATATCCACGAGATGTAGAAATTTTAAGCCTGCCTTTTATGAAACCAATTTTGCAGAATATTATTCACAAATTATCACGTGGCCTATATTAGTATTACTCATACAACTACTTAGAAATGACCTCTTACATTTTATATAGTGCATTACTAGAAGTATATATATTTAAAAACTTTCCCATTATCTCAGATGAATAACTGATACGTATACCACAAATTTTTTTAGTTATACTTTCAAATGATTGCTATACATTAAGACAAAATGGGAACATAGATAATATTAGATTAAATTAACTTCATTGATATTCCCAGGCCCCTTACTGAGTTAACTTTTAATCTTCTTTCCTACTGTTAAAAGTATTAATAAGCTAATAAAATATTTCACTTCCTTTTTCTGCTACCTGTTATGAAAATCCAGCATACTGGAGGAGAAACAGGAATATAGGTATTCTACATGTAAAATGAAGAGATGAAAAGTAACCATTTTCCCTCAAAAAATTCACCAGTAATGACTCATCTTTTAAAAATCAAAAGCTGCTTAAAAATGTCAAGTTCTCACAACATGCAAATTTATTTAGTTTGTCACAATCTAACTGCAAGGTAAGAATTTTTTAAAAAATAAAATTACATTAGTTCTTTTCGCCTTGAATTATAATTTTGTTTGCATAATATATCTGACCATGAATATCTATTTGGGGAAAAACTGAAATCCATACCTTTTCTTGGGTGACGTTCAAGACTGAAAAATAAATGACTTTGTCCCACAAAGACTACATTAACAAGCAAGCATGTTTTCAAGGACAATGAAATAATTTTTAGGTGCTCTAAAATAACTAAAGAAGTTAGGGTGAAAGTGAAGTCCATATTAGCCAAGGAAAGACTTGTTTTCAGTCTACTCACTCAGGAACTTTCAAATTCAATTATAATATGGCAGTATCTAAACCACGGGCCAGCTAAATGAATTTGTCAGTTTAAGTATTATTATAAGTAATCCTACCACATAATTTCTAGTTAGCAATATTGATATAAAATGTTATGTTCATACCTATTAGTAGTCCTGATACAACACTCTAAATAAATCTGATAGATATTTGGGGGGGTAGGGGAGGTTAAGAAGGGAGAGTAACTGAACCTCCCAATCTTGCCCAGGCTAGAAGTACTGTCACCTCAAGCTAGACATTGATGAGTGCTGCAGAAGCTCGGACTTGCTCAGTTTCTGATTGGGGCTGGTGTGCCTCTCACCTTGGGTCTCACCATAATGGTGCCTGAATTAGTGTAGAAACATGATCAGTTTTAGTCTCCTGTTGCTGAATTTCCAAACTCAAGCAATCCAGGTGCATTAGCAGGGTGGTGGCAGGGAATTACAGGTGTGTACCACCATGCCCAGTGATCAATACTCTTGAAGTTAGTCCTATTTTAAACTTATTAGAAATACTGTTATGTTACCTGTATGTCTTAAACCTGTATGTTGATCTTTCTGTTTGGATGGATGAAGGTCCATATCTTCATCATCTTCATAACTTCGCTTGTGACGACTTGGAGTGTAGGATGTTGAAGGGCTAACACGAGCTTGACTTGCACTGACATATGCGTAAAATAAAAGATTAAGGAAGCCAACACAGAGATTTTAAAATCTAAAGTCCTGCAATTTTATAGCTACTTAATGATACCAGTTTATAAATTAGTTCAATGGATCAATATGTAAGGAAACACATTTTACTGAATTATTGCTTCCACAAATTTCTTTCAGAACACTTAAATATTAACAATGATAAAATGACAAATTCTTTAGAATATTCAAATTTAACATACTAGAATTTTTACAACTTACAATATGATTTGGCATTCCTAAAATGTGTAGATCATCAGGATTCTGTTACCATTATTTCAGTACTTCAATAACTTTTAATTCATTATTGTGAGTTCTCCTTCCACGGATCTCATAATTACTGAAAGAAATTTGCTTCCTTCTTGAAGGCAGGCATAACAATACAACTAAAGAATAGCGTTAGCATTTCTTTACTAGTAAAGAAATAATGAAAAAAACACAATTTACCAAATACTTACTACGTCAAATACTAAACTAAACTATGGGGTCAAAAAAAGAAAAGACAAAATGGTTCTTGTTCTCAACAAGCTCATATTTTAATAGGGAGAAACAACACATAAGGCAGAGTTCAGCTTTAAGATAGATGGCAAGGCCTGGGAATCCCAAGTATACAGTAGCAGAGTAGATAACAAAATTCTGGGGTCCTGATTAGGGGAATAATCGCAGGATCTCAGAGTTGGAAAGGACTTCAGAAGTCATCTAGTCCAACCATACCTGAACAGGAGCCTCTCACAATGTCCTTAAACAAGCTCTACAGGAAGAACTCCAGTGATGAGGGGCCTGCTACATCCTTTAGCAACACATTTCAAATTTGGACTGTACTGACTGTTAGAAAACATTTTCTTGAAGTCAAAATTGAACCATAACTTCTATGCATTTGATACTATGGTTACAATTCTTGAGACTAAGCAGAATATGCATAATTTTCCTTCCACAATGTTAACCATAACCCTTAAAATGTTAATGGTAAAAAAAAAGTAGAGAATAAAATTTTAGAATTGAAAGAGACCTTAAAGACCATTTAGTATAATATCTTCACTTTACAGTTAACACAGAGAGGTGAAGTGATTTATCAGCAAACGACAGAGCTTGCATTTTATTAATTACTCATTTATGTTCCACTTTCAGTTTCTTTCGCCCAACAACCCTGGCAGTTATTGTCCCTAGGTAAGAGACAAAAAGGCTCTGCTGGATTCAGCAAGTGTTCAGACTATACAACACAAATACAGGAAAAGGATATTTCTTTCACCCATGCCGATTCTCCAGGCACTGGGACACAATAGAAAGTCTGTCGTTCTAAAGTGGTGGTCTGTGCAGAGTTCAAATCAACTTCTTGTTGAGGCTGTAACATAAAGGAATATAAAAGAGTTGAAATAATGAACATATTAAAATTATGATTCAAAAAGAAACTCCAGCCTGGAAAGGGAATACAAAAGGGATACATTGGGAAATGAAGTTATTAAAAATAAATGATATCAATAAAAATTTATTTAAAAAACCCAACAACTACATTTTAATATAACAATCTACAGAATTACGTGTAGTTGCTATGAAAATGAAACATAGTTAATAGGCAGCCCACTAAAAATAATTTATGATTGTTTAAGATGAATAAGGACAGGAAAATAATAAATTATGTTGTAATCTGAATACTTTCCCATCCCCCATAATATACCTTTCCCAAGACCATAAAAATCAATACCCTAAATCATAACCAATTCTTCTGCAATAAGTTAAAAATACACAACTTGTTTTAATAGTTTTATAAAGAAATAGACATTTCTTTTATAATGAAATATATTTTATGAGGAAAAATTTTAAAAAGTAAAAATATGTAAGATTAAGAAAAATAGAGGACTCCCCCATAACTTTAACAGAAAGCAAACTAGCTTCAAAACATTGTAATTCAGGCACAGTTTTTTTCCTTATTAATTCTGAAGGAATAAATTGGTCTAGTCAAACGTGTATAAGCTACGTGCATATCCTACAAAGAAACATTAGTGTTTCTTTGAATTTAGGATTTAAGGTAAAACTATATCATAGTCTGTTATATAGGAAAACAGCTCAACTAAGATCACATAGATAGAGCTAGACAGAGAGGTACAGACTAACTAAACTGAGCTGATCTGCAGTCTAGAAACACTACAGAAAGGTATAATGATTATGGTGGGGTTTGGTTATAAAGTCTTGTTACTGCAAATCTATAACCTTTAGGGATATGGTTGCATTGGGTGTACCTGCACTCTTTAGGAATGACAAACACATATTTTTTAGTAGGACCCTCCCCAAATCTAAGGATATCCTCACAAAATAGAAATTTCAGAGATAACTATCCAATAGAGGAATCTCCTCCATCTCCTCTTGAATATTTTGAGTGTCTGGTGAGCTCACTAAATCACGAGACAGCCTATTCCATTTTTAGACAGCTCTGTTAAGTTCTTCCTTGATTAAGCACAAGGTAAACAACATACCCAATGACCTCAAAAACATAAATGGAAAAAGCAACAGAAGAATTAAAACAATGCTGTGAAATTATGACTAAGCTTGACCTCAAATAAAGGACGATAAAGCATTCCCCTGTCCCACATTCTTTGAAGGGGCTGGGGAGATTGCTGATGTCAAACACTGCATAAAATATCTGATATTTTTAATATGTTAACCTGTTTTACTGAACTTTTCTCCCCCTCTTTTTTTTTGTTTTTTTTTGGGGGGGGAGTGGGAAGATAGAGAAATTGGGGTTAAGTGACTTGCCCAAGGTCATAAGGCTAATTTTTTTGTGTTAAGTGTCTGAGGTTGGATTTGAACTCAAATCCTCCTAACTCCAGGGCTGGTATTCACTGCACCATGTAGCCACCCCACTCCCCCTCTTTTTTCTTCTCCAATATAAAAGATGACTCTCCGGGAGATACTTTAAGAAATACAAGTGACAGAAAAACAATAATTATTAAAAAAAAACAACTAAAAATAAAGTTCTTGGTTGCAGGGAGCTAAAAACCTGACTTCTACTCACCAACTTTATTTCGACTCTCTGGAGTGACACTACTTTAACCCATCTTCCATTAAAGATAATCTTTCAAATACTTCACTAACATGTCCTCCCCTTTTCCAGAAAAGCCAATTCTTTCAAAATCAAATTAATATTTACTGCAATGAAGTGACACCAGTTGGACCAAGCATAATGGTGTACGTCATATAAAAGGAATATACCATACAACGTTATGTTAAAATGTTAACAGACGGAACTTTTTTCCATAAACCTTATCAATGCTAAGTCTGAGTCTACATGTACGTATTTGTTGCTCTGATCATGAAAAATATGTGATTTTTAGAAAGTCCTGAAAGGGAAAATATTAGACTTTAGAAGATGTAATTTTTTTCAATTATTTAATGTCAAAATATGCATACAATCTCTTCTCTTAAACCAGAAATAAATCCCAAACTTCTTCAGTACCAATTCTAAAAATAATAACACTTTTGCATTTTCATTTAGTCCTGTGTGTCTTCTGCCTAACTTTGCATCATCAGAAAAACAATTTCATGGAATTTAGAATGTAAGTATATACTGATCACCACAGTTCAGTTTCCATGTGATTCTGGCTTTCTAGAAAATAAGCTTACTCCACATGGCTTTCCCTTTCAATCATTAATACATTCAATGTTCTGTGTTTTCTATTCTCCCATAAGAGAGTAAAACTTTTTTTTTCCATTTCTCTATTAGAAAATCAGTCATTTCCCTCTAAGAGGAAAAGAACAGGGAATAAAGAGACTACTGAAGGGCGTAGATACGCAAGTTTGTAAAACGCAAGCTAAGCTCACATAAGCATATTAGTAAAGCAGTGATAAATTTCTATTTTTAAAATAGGTAATGATTAAATATGCTGATTAAAACCAAAATTTCAAATGTTTGGAAAAACATTAATTAAAATATTTATTATAAACTTCCTTTATAAGAAGTCTCAATAACAAAAAGACGCACCAGGCAAAGGTGTGACACAAATGACAATTAAGGGAGGAGAAATCTATTATTTTCTCAAAAATATAAAACAAAATAAAAGCATCATCTGTACACTTAAACAAGAGAAATCCCGCGTCAGCTCAAGAGAAGTGATAACTCAAGCATGTATGTTTAAAGACAGAAAGTTCTTGTACACAACAATTTATAGCTGCACATTTTTTTTGGACTAGTAAAGAACAAAGTAGGGAACCCATTAATTGCAGAACGGCTAAACAAATCAAGGTACAAGAATCTAAGGAAATATTATTGAGCCATAAGCTATGGCCAATATAAAGAATTCAAAGAAACAGGAAAACTTAAGAGGTACCGAGGTGGGGGTGAAGTCAGCAGAACCATGAAAATACACATGACTAAAATAACGTACGTGGGAAGAACAATAAAACAAAACCAAAAGCTATGCAGTTATAACAACTAAGCTCAGACCTTGAGAAGAGACGAGAAAACGCACTTCTTCCCTTCGACGCAGAGGCAGTGACTACGTGCTGTTACTGTGGCACAGCTGCCTTCCCCCATCTTTCTGCATTTTTTGTTACAAGAGACAGATCACTAAGAAACAGGATAATCACATTTGGAAATTTATGTGATGCAGAACCAAAAAGGTACCAATAAAAAAGAAAAGTAATAAGTTATAACATAAAGTTTTGTTTTTCAGAAAAAAAATTTTAAGTTGCAACACATACCCCACATTCTGCTATGTCTCTGTATTTCCCGAAATGTAAAACCTGTGAACAACAACAACGAAATGAGTGAACACCCAAAACAAATTCCTGCCTTTTACAGCTCAAGAATCAGAACTGCTATAAATAGTAGAATGAGAACATTTAGACACCAAAATGTAAGGAGCTCTGAAATAACTTAAGTATGTGTATTCAGGGACTCTGTGGAGCCTCCCTCAGATGCTTCTTCACCTAAAACAGTCAAATACAGCACTTAGGTACCAAAACCTATTTGGCAAATTGTGTAACCTATTACCTAAAGCATCAGTACCTATAGAAATTCAGTATTACTTTTATGGCCAAATTAAAGCATAAGGTCATAATCTTGGTATCCAATATCTAATAATGGAATCCAAATATCTAACAAATGGTTTAAAAACAAAGAGGCTTCTCCATAATATTACTGCTACAATATTTTAACTTTACTAATTAAGAGTCCAAAAAGACCAAAATTACACAAGGGTAAGTCCCTCAGAGGCAGGCAGCATGGTGTAATGGATATAGAGCCAGCTTCAAAGTCAGGAAGACTTGGGTTCAAGACTCTCCCCTATTACTTACTGGCTGTATGACCCTGTTTAATCTGGTATAATCCCTCAGTGGCCTAGGCAATACCCTAAGATTATAAATCATGAAGGTACCAACCTGCACTGGCAGAGGAAGTTTAATAGTTTCCTATTCCAATGAAATCATAGGTCTAGACACTATTTCCTACCCCAGAATTCTTGTCTTGTTTTAACTGTAACTATAGTATAGATACTCATAGTATAATAATATTTTAAATTTACACTGTATTCCCAAGGTCTCAACAGACATTCCCTACTTAAGGAATAAGATTCATCTATCTGCCTTTTCCCCCCATAGAACCAGATAATATAATCTTATACCAAGTTTTATGCAGATGTGCTATTTTATGATCTAAGACAATGCCAAAGGACTCATGATAGAAAAGGCTATCGACATTCAGAGAAAGAACTGATTCTGAAAGCTGACTGAAGCAGACTGTTTTCTCTTTCTTTTGTTGTTTTTTGTTTTTTCTTTCTCATGGCTTTCCCCTCTCGTTCTGATTCTTCTTTCACAACATGACTAATGTGGAAATATGTTTAATATGAGCATATATGTATAGCCTAAGTCAGACTGCATGCTGTCTTGGGGAGGGGGAAAATTTAAAACCCCAAATCCTATAGAAGTAAATGCTGAAAACTAAAATAAAATAATTTTTAAAATGTGCCATTTTATCTTAGGTCTGTGGTAACTTTTTAAAGTTATGCTGAATAAGAAGAACTGTTACCTGAAAAGACTTATAATTAGACTCCGGTAGGCCCTTATATATGGGTATCTAGTCTTCTGAAGTCTTCTGGGGCTTGTCTGGTCTTGCAAATAAAACATAAGTCCTTACTCATGACAGAGAGTGGGGGCAGAGAATATAGTTTTGTCAGAGATGATTTCTATATCATAGTTTTGTCACAGGGAGGATTCAATGGGGGAGGGAGAGGACAAGAAAGGCATGCTGAGAAATGACAGGTATCCCTAAAACATCAATAAAAATTTACATTAAATTAGTAGAATCATTTAGCAGATACTCTAGTTCTCGGCTTCTTAAAGCTTCCTGCTATCCATGAAGTGGGATGCGTCTAAGGTGATTTCTAAGGCTCCAAAGTGCACTATTTTTGAGTATGGATCTAGTAATTCTCCAAATCACATGAAGTCCTTGAAGATTCTTACACCAAATCCCCTAAATTGGCAGAAAAAATGGGCAGCGTACCGACAAGGTAGGATACCAACACAGCACATTCCTGACTTACACAGCTTTCCTTATTATTCAGTCATTCAGCTGTAAACAATTCTTCATGACCTCATGGACCATAGCACATCAATGCTGTCCACGGGATTTTCTTGGCAAAGATACTGAAGTGGTTTGCCCTTTCGTTCTCCAGTGGATTGAGGCAAACAGAGGTTAAATGACTTGCCCAGGGTCACCCTGCTAATAAGTGTCTGAGGGAAGATTTGAACTCAGGTGTTCCTGACTCCAGGCCCAGTGTTCTATCCACTGACTCATCTAACTGCCTCAACAGTTTTCCTTATATATGGATAATTCTAGTTTCAATTAACCAGAAAACAGTTATGATGCCAAAGCTAAACCAGGCATAATGTAAAATGCTTTATACTCAGTATATAAAGAATAACTACAGTTTAATCTATGGCTAAATTTTAAAAGTAGCAATACATACCCGGGCTTTTGTATTTGGGTCAACTGTTTCATACATTCCCATGTAAAACTCAGGATCAAACATATCCTGAACCATGCAGCGGAATTTCACAAAACTGTTGGGCTTCAGATAATGAAGAGGAACATCATTCAATGATGGTACCTTAATAGGACAAAAGATTATGTTTAAAACAAAAGAAAAACTGGGCAGATATACAAACTCAACAATTATTTTATTACATGCCTACTATGTTTCATTCTATGTACTGTGCTATCTATTGGGGATACAAGCACAAAAATGAAATAGTCCTTGCCCTCAAGGAACTTACATTCTATCAGGGAAGACAAAATAATTACATGCTAACGATTAATAATACCATTATTAGCCAAAATCTCCACGTAGTAAAAGATTTCCTTCTAAGTCTCAGCTGGCAACTTAATTATCCCAATATCCAATAAAATGAAATCACGCTTCAAAAGATGTTCATAGTTCCTAAAATTTGACTATAACTGTATCTGATCTTCCTACATATAAATACGTATTCTCTTCAAGAGAAATAAGATCTACTCTATAGTGCTAAACTCTACAAATAACGTAGATACCAATTCCAATCCAGTTAAGTCAAGGTAAAATATTACCTGTGACAACAGCAATGAAGGATTCTTCTATGCTGAACGTTAAATGACAAGTAGTGGCTTGTCAATTACTGCCATCTAGAGGCACTAAGATATAGCACATAACTCTAAAACTATTTTCTCAGGTTAAGACAGAAAAAAATCTTCTTGAAGCCATCACAATAGCATCTTAACCTACTTACTACACTAAAAAAACACAAGTTCCTGACATTAACTTTCCTATAACGCAATCTAAGACTTAATTCACAGAAATCAGAAACAAAAAAACCAAGCCAAAACAAACAACCAAAAAAGCTTACCCATTTAGTAGCATTATTTTCTTTTAGCTTTTCTTTAAAATATTCAGTTACTTTCTTCTCCCAGTCAGAATTTAATCCATTTTGGGCTGAAAGGAGAAAATTCACCTTTTTAAACCAGTGGATTTTATCTTTTTAAAAAAGAACAACAAGAAAAAACCTAGTTCCAACCATTTATCAAGTAGGACTGTAAGTTGTCAGCTCTGTAAACTCTGAAGTACTCAGTAAGATATAAGTTATTATCAATAAGCAGTTTAAAATGGAATTTGGAACAGCTCACATCTATCATCATTTTACTTTTGTTTTCCTCAGAACAACTGTGTGAAACGGTATAAATATCACACAGCCTTTACAGCTGAAGAAAGTGAGGTTAAGTGAACTGGCCAAACTAGTATCATCAAAACCAGGTCTTGGCAGACCTTGGGACATCACAATACCAGCCGCCAGTAAGTGCATGTAATACTATGAGTATGAGCAGGATATGATAGGGCAATAAAAGAATTCTTCAGGAGAAACTGTGTAAAGGCTGTCATTAAAGGAGTATACAATTTTAAAACAGGGCTGGTCACTCAGCAAGAACATGGATGGATTAAGTAAGCCACTAGTATAAGTCTCATGACAATGGAATACAAAGGCTCCCAGTATATGAGGCAGAACCCCAAAATGAATTTACAGGACCTGGACACTCAGGATAGGTAGTGATCTACAATCTTGGAAGGTTGGTTGGAATATCCCTATCACTGAAACCTGCTCCATTGGAGCAAGGTTGTATAAACTACTTAGGTAAATGAAATGGGAATACAAAGTAGAGCAGTATATAACTTCTAAATATGGACTATGTTTCTATAATCATTTGACTCATTTAACTACAAAATTAAATCAAAATTATGTTATACTTTAATGAAATTAACTTTCTATATTAATTATGAGCAAAATGCTTTGTATGTTTTTAATATACATTTAACATGATATATAAATATGATGTATATGTAACATAACTATAAACATGAGATATTATTACAAATACACAGATAAAATGGCACTGTAAAAAGAATATATAATCACTATTATCCTGCCTAACTGAATACAGAATAACTATTGATCCTGTTACAAAGACTATTTGAAAATGAATAATTTCTATATGACTATGATCCAGAACAAAAGACCATGGCATTTTAATGTAAACACGAGAAGAACTATTACATTTCAACTCTCTAGGACTTAGAGATAAACAAAAAAATTTAATCTCTCTGCTGAGAGTTTTGACTAAAGAGAAAAGTGTCCTCAACTAAAAGAAGAGAAGGAGCAAACTTTAGCAACCCAACTCCACCTTATTGGACATTATAATTCACCAAGGAATTTTGGAGCTGGATACAAGAAACCCTTTCATCTGCAAGATGAACAAACTAATGCAGTGACTCAACATCTCACTGGTAGTTAATAACAGGACATCTACAGAATGTGAGGTTCGACCCAGAATATCTGAGGTTCATTCTAGCTCTAAATAAATGATCCTATACTCCTTGGTTCCTCCTTACTACATGTGATCACAGGATAGTTATAGTTAACTTCTCAGCCTCAGTTCCCTCACCTAAAAACTGGAGTAGGGTAATAATGCCTATGCTATCTAACAGAGCTATGGTGAAGTAAGCACTCTGTAAATTACAAATGTCATAGGTAAGTGGTATAGTAAGAAGAACACTGTCTATGGAAGGTAAAAAGTCTAAACATCAGTCCCAGCTCTGCCACTCACTAGCTGTCGGACATTAGGCCTTCTTACTAGTCTTGGTTTATTTGTCAAATGAAGGGATCGGGCTAGTGGATCTTAATATACCTTCTGGCCATAACATCCTATAGGACCCTGTTACGTTACTACTTAATAGTTGATGAGAAGGCAAAAGCAATGTTGGCCATCTAAGCATTTTTTGGTATAAAGAAAATGCTACAGTAATAGATAACCAGAAGAAACATTTTGTATACAAGATTCAATGTACCTTCAGCTCTCTACCTGCAGCATTGACCTTTGAGAGCTCACTGTCTCTAACCAGCCCAGCCATCTGATCCTGCCATACCTTCATCTTTCTGCAACCCATCACACAGCAGCGATCAGATCAATCACTGTTTGACTAGTCATGATTCCAGAAGCCTGGTCATGATTGCTAATCACCTCCTGACCCAGAAGAGATGGACACAAGATACAGATATTTTGGGACATGACAAATATGGGAATGTTTTGCGTGTGCTTGTGTTTTTCAAGGTTTTTTTTTAAATTTTCTTTTTTTGGGGGTGAGCTGGGGTAGGGTAGGTGAGAAGTAAAAAAGTAAATGCCTGTTAATTAAAAAATAAAATACAATTTAAAAAACACAATCATTGCTTCTGGAATAGGTGTAGAAGGCATCAATGCTTTATTACTCCATTTAACACCTATGCTACTTATCCATCTCAGTCTACCATTCCCCTTTGGTATCTCTCCTTTTTAGAATGTAAGCTTCTTAAGGACAAAGATAATTTCCTTTTCTTACGTGTATCCCGGTGCATAGAAGAGAGCATAAATCCACTTAACCCACTGCAACTAGCTCAAAGAATCAGTCTTGCTCAGTCCTGAAGCTACTATGAAATAACCTTATCTCCATTTTTTTTTAAAAAGCTCAGGCTCTCCAGCCAAAGGCACAGCACTGTCCGGGTTCTCTTAGGGAAGCAGCTCCTGTCTCTTTAGGGAATTTGTCACGTATAGCAAGCAGGTGAGTTGACCAATGAAAAGGTATCCAAAGGGAGTACAATCTGAGCTTTTAAATAACTGCTACAAACAGTAAATGTCATATCGGTTACAGAGGGAGAGAGATGCAAGATGAAGCAGATCAGCAGGTACTTTAAAGTTCCTTTAGGGCAGGGTCTTGTTTTCCTTTCATCTTTGTAGCCCAATGCCTAACAGTGGTTTGCACAGTACTACAAAATAAATGCTTGTTTGCTAAAACAGGGAAGCTTCATGAAGAAAAGAGACAAGCTGTCTCAGAAGCCAGAAAGGATCTGGAGTTATAGAAAGTGATAAGAGCATTGGGAAATGTGGCCAAGACTGGATTTTGGAGGTCACTGGGTGATAGGCTGAGAAATTTAAACTTGATCTTTTAGCCCATGGGTGGACATTTCTCAGCAAAGGAATGACAGGATCAGTTTATTTCTTAAACTTAATCAAGAAAAATATTGTAGGGGGCAGCTAGATGGCGCAGTGAATAGAGCACCAGCCCTGGAGTCAGGAAGATTTGAGTTCAAATTTGACCTCAGACACTTAACACTTACTAGCTGTGTGACCTTGGGCAAATCACTTAACCCCAATTGCCCTGCCTTCCCCCCTCCAAAAAAGAAAAAAAAAAAGAAAAATATTATATGGATTGGATTAAAGTTAAGTCAGAGACTGGAGTCAAGACCACTTGACGGAGTTAATGCAGTAGTTTGGATATGGAAATTAACTTGCCCCTGAAACGAAAAGGTATTCCACAGGTGAAACAAAAAGGTATGCCACATGAACTTTTGGGTTTTTTTTAAAGTTTCTATTTATATCAAAATTTCACAGCAACCAAGCAATCTGGATGTACCTAGTCTCTTAAAATTGGATTTTACCTTTGTAAATGTAGTAAGACAGGTCCATTAACCTGAGAAAAAAGGTTAAGAAATCATCCCAACCAAAGAAAGGCTTTCTTGTCTCTACTAAAAACTGAATATATAAAAGAGCAATCTCACTGCACAAATATATTTTATCTATATTTTTAAAAATCCAGCAAAAACAGGGAGAAACAGTATTTCCTTATATCAGAAGGTAAATTACCTCAGAGTGACTCAAACACTTGCTAAATTTAAAGTGTTTCTCTTAATTTAGTTTCTTTTTACATCATACAACTTTTACATTTAGTCGAAAGCTGATTAGTGATTGCATTATACTATCAAAATGGCATACTAGAAAATCTAAGCGATTTTTTTAGATCCCTCTAAGAAAATATGGGTAGGTTTCATCAAAGAAGGTAGCTTTAAACATTTGTCTCCTTATACAAAACTATCCCACAATAAAAATTAAAAACAGATCTATTCATTAGTTCCTGGCAGTGACCCTAGGTTCTTGAAGAATTCCACAGGGAAGTTCAAGCCATGACAGGTCCACCAGCTACTGGAAAGACTTTGAATTTGGACTCAGCAGAATTTGTGACTGTCACTTAAGGATGGGCCTAGCTAAATTCAGAGAGGCTCAAAAGAAATGTGGACACTGTGGAAATAATTCACTCAACTCTGATGGGGAATGGAAGGGTTATAATCTGACATGAATAGAAGGGCTTTCTCAAATTTGGATACCCTCTTCAATTTGGATCATAGAATACTGACAATGACTTTTTAAGGTCTAAAGGAAATATCTTAAATATGAGATTAAGCACTTCATCTGGCAAATACAAACCAAATCTCCACTTAAAACATAAATCCATTAATTGAAGGAAGGTGGAGAAATGGGAACAGACCTGTGATGTCATAGGAGTGGGGGACATTTGAAATTTAATGATCTTAGAAAGTTGCTGGGGTAACCCAGTGGTTGTGACTTGCCTAGGTCAGAATCAGTGTGTCAGAAAGAGTTCTTGAATCGAAGTCTTTTAGACTCTTGAGGCTGGGTTCTTTCAGGTTAAATATAGCAATGGGCAGATATAGCATGGGATAACAGATAGTAGACTGGTCCTGGAATTGGAAAGACTTGGATTCTGGTATATCCTTTGATACATACAAGCTCTGTGACCCATGGGAAAGTTCCAGAAGCTTACTTTTAAAGATGCAGATGTAGTTCATTACAGTGATATAACCATAGGTTAAAGGACCAAGAAAAAAAAATGCCATTATTTGATCCAGGGGTGGGGAACCTGTGGCCCCCTAGGTCCTCAAGTGTGGCCCTTTGACTGAATCCAAACCTTCTGTTCAACATTCCTGCTTGTGACCACAAGTAAAAATCATTATTTCAATACTAAAAAGAAAGTTACTCTATATTTAGGCACTTATCAACAGAAATAATTCTATCTTTTTCAGAGACTGACTCTGAATATACCTAACTATTCTCATGCCACATTTTCTATGTCAACAAACATCTGTAATGTTTTTATTGCAGGATGATAAGAAATTGTGAAAACTGCCATCCTTCAATAGTGTTAACTGCAAAATATTTTAAAAAATCAATAGTTTTTGATTTATTAATATATTAAGATCAATCAACATAGGTACTGTATTATTTATAACTGCTATACAATGAATCTATGGAATTTTAAAAACATGGTTGAAACCTGTTATAAAGCTGATGGCACCAGATATCAACATTGTATGCTATGAGAAATGCATCTCTCTGTGAGAAAGACAACATGATTTGATCAAAATATAACCAAATCTTTAGTATACAGTAACAAACCTAATTTATCCAGAATCTTGGAGAATAAGGTGTCTTGTAAAGGCATTTAAAGATTAACTTAAAACAAACCTGAAAAAGTTTTTTGGTGGAAATTCTAAAATGCAGTGCGAATTTTCTTCTCTAGTTAATACTGCATGCTAAAGATAAATCTTTTAAAACTTTTGCTTTAATTACTGGGGTCATCATTAAGAATATCAACTATTACAAAAATCTTCTTTATTAGAGTGACTAATGTCCTTGGATACTCAAAGAGCTTAAGACAGAAAAATCCTTCATTAAAGGGCCTAAAATACTATTATTTTGAGTTTGTCAGTTTTAGAATAGATTTCTTGCTTCTTCCCTTACTTCAGCTGTTAAGTCTCCCTATTGTCAGCACCCCTCTTTGTGATATGGGGATGGTGATGGTAGGCTTGTGAAATGAGTTAGTTGTCAGCAAACTTAAAGTAAATAAAGTCAACATTTCCCCATGCCACCGAAAGATTTCCTCCAAATTTATGGGCTTTATGTCAATTATAATTTCTAACATTTACTTTCTACTTACTTCGGTTGCATACAGTTAAGGTAGTCTGATAAGAGGCCCTCCCAATAAGTGAACTGGGCAGGAGCAAGCATTTATATGCCACTCTACAAATCTTATCTCAGTCTCACCAGAAGCCTGGGGAGCAGAGGTTATTATTATCATTTTTTTTTTTACAGAAGATAAATCCACTTGCTCAGGGTCCCACAGCTAGTAAACGTCTAAGGCTGGAACTGAACCCTAAGTCTTCCAGACAAGTCCGGCTCTCTATTCACAAGCAGCTCACAGCCTCGGTCTACGGTCCTGCAAAACGTTCAAAACATGTTTGTTTCTTTTGTACACTTTACCCGATTCCCCGAGGGCAGCGGTCAGAATGCCAGGCCACGAGTCCAACGTCCTGGGTTCAAATCTCACCTCACACACTAGCTGCGTGACCCTGGGCAAGTCACTTCACCCTGTTTGCCTCAGTTTCCTTATCTATAGAGAGCTGGAGAAGAAGGTGGCCAAGCCCCCCAGTACCTTTGCCAGGAGAACCCCCAATGGGGTCACGGGGAGCCGGGCACTAACCAACAGCAACAGAAGCACCGCAGCTTTGGAAGGCTCGGTAGTAACCAAGCCAAATTAATCTCCCTTCCACTTGTACCACGGTAGGAGAGTGGCAGCCCAAACCCAAGCACAGCGACGTCAGACGCGACAGAGGCGGGGTGATCTCGGGCGCCCCTAAGTGCCCAGCAGCCCCCGGGCCGCGGTTGGAGCCACGCTTGGGGAGGACGCGACAACGGCGGGCCGACTTGGGCTTCCCACTAGCCCATCCCACGGGAATCCCGCTATGGACCTCGCTGCCGGTCACCCAAGACCCGGGTGCCAACGGCGACTAAGTTTCTGCCCCCTCCCCGTCCCCTTGCAGGGGGGCGGTCGGACCCCGGGACGGACCCTTTGGGCGGGCGCACACGCGGCTCTCACCGGCGGCGGCCCCAGTCCGGGCAGCCTGAAAACGCGCGGCGGCCTCGGGACGCGTGGTCGCCCGCTGGCTGGCGGGGGAGGGCGTCATGCCGGCAGTCCCTTCCCCTCCCGGGCACCTAGGATTTCCTTGAAACGCATACAGTTCGTAAGGAGTCCCCCCATAAGGAGACCCCCGAGGAGGCGGCGGCGGCAGAGCCCTCCAGCCCTCCTCGCAGGCGCCCCCCACTCACCGAAGAAGCCCTGCACGATGCCGAGCGGATGGTTCAGCCAGTCGTCCCCGCACGGCATCTTGCCGAGGGACGCACGAAGCAGGTTGCCCCGAGCTGGGTTCCCGAGGTGGCGACGGCCGGGCTGAGGAGACAATCGCACGAGCCTCCTCCCTCCCCGGGGCAGCGGCGGCTTCCTCTTCCTCCTCTCCTTTCGGGGTCCGGCCCGAAGCCCCCAGCCGCTCCCTCTCTCGCCCACACCCACGTCGGGCAAGCCGCAGCGGTCACGGAGCGTCGCTGCCCGGCCTCGAGCTCGCCCCACTCTCGGCAGCAGCAACTTCGGCGGCGGCTGCGACTACGAGGCAGCAGCAGCGCGGGGAGCCCCCTTGGCCCCCCGCCTTCCTTTACACTATGGCGGGAAACGGACGCGCCGACGGCGTCGCCTCTGACCCCCGAGCGCGAGCTGGGGAGGGGGCGGTGGAGAATTCGGTCGCACTAGGAGGAGGGGAGGGGCGGGGCTTCCGGGCCCTGGCGTCCTCGTCGCCGTCTCCGCCATTTTGGAAAAGGGCAGGAAGGGAGGGCAAACTTGTGAGGTGGGGCGGGGCTGGGGAGACCCGAGGCTGAAGCGCGATTCCCTCCCGCCTCCGCGGTCGGTTGCAGGGCTTAGAGCGGGGACGCACCCACCCCACCCGATCCCCACTCGCTCCCCGCCCGAGGCGCCAGAGGCAGGCCTCCTTCCTCCAGCACTCCAGCTTAGTCCTGGGTTTGGACTCTAACGTGACCGGCCTTTGTGAGAACGGGTCCCTAGGCTGGTCTGTGACACCAGGCAAGTTAAGAACCCAGACCTCAGAGGAGGAAACTGAGGCACGTGGCAGCGCTCTTTCCATGGTAGCGCGGGTGCCGGTCACGTTGGCAGGGGCCCCGGGCAGTGCCAGCTGTGCTCTCGCTGCTTCCTGGCGTCTCTGAAACCTGCCCCATGCGCTTTCGAACTTGTGACGGGGTGGTCCAGCAGGCAGGGCATCCAGCTCCGCTCTGCTGCTGGGGCCTCTGAAGGAAGGCAGGGATTTGGTGGCAGTGTAGACTGCAGATCAGCGAGTTAACCGCAGTCGGGGGAGGGACGGATCTAATAAAAGTTCATTTTTATTTCTGTGACGTCCTATAAACTCACATATACACATACATACACATATTTCTCTCTAAGTATACATACACTAAATTTCTCTACATTCATTCTACCTATATAGACTATGCAACAATACATTGACTATATATATATTACACTATATGTACACATACATACATATTCATAATGTGTTAAATATGCAGTACATTTATCTTAAATATAGGAAATACATTTATTAAAGTCACAGAGAAAATTTGACCAGAAAAACACCAGGTTAAAGAAGGATGTCTTTACAGGTAGGCTATTTGATGGTAATCACCCTCTCTATTTTGATCTATTGTATGTGGTACTTAACTGAAGCTAAATAAATGCCAGTTGAATGAACGCATGCCTTTGATTAGATATCATTTAAATTTCTTTCGAGATTTTGATCATCCAAATGATGGGGGTGGGAAGTGAGTTTAAAATTTTAAATCCCAATGGAGTCTTGATCCCTTAATTTTGCTAAGCCATGCCAAACCTCCTGTTTCCACAAATTCACTGGTTGTTTTTTAAGAGTTGTTCAGCTGAGTATATATCCCCTTATAAATTAACCTAAGAAAGCATATTTCAGGAGTTAACTAGATTGGGGTTCAGACAACATCGTAATTCTGATTTGTAAAAATGACTTTGTAAACCCTTTAAAACTATGTAAATGATAGCTACTGCTATGATGACTATAACAAAGATCACTTCCCTACCATCTTGATAAGACTAGTCTGACGTCTCTGCTAGACAGAGTAGACTGTGCTGGCTGAGCCTAAAAGAACCCAGTGTTTCTGCTGTATGATTAGAATAGGACTTCAGCTAGCAGCACCTCCTACAAAAGATCTATTCCAATTCCCCCTTGACAGCGGACTCTCCTTTCACTCCCTGTAAGTTGCTTTGTATTTATTTTGTGTTTTCTTCTTAGGTTCACAGATTTAGAGCTGAAAGGGATTTCAGAGACCATATAGTCCATGGGTGGGGAACCTGTGACCTCAAGGCCCTCTAGATCCTCAAGTGTGGCCCTTTAACTGGATCCAAATTTCACAGAACAAATCTCTTTAATAAAAGGATTTGTTATGTAAAACTTGGACTCAGTCAAAAGGCAGTATCCAAGGACCCAGAAGGCCATAGCTTCCTCACTCCTGATATAGTCCTACTTCCTTATTTTACAAATGAGAAAACTGAAGCCCAGAGGCCTTAAAGTAACAAGGATACATGAATCAGTCAGGATTAAGGCTCTGGTCCTCTTTCCCTTCTATTACAATGCCATCTCTATTCATGTTGTTTTCCCTAATATAATGTAAGTTTCTTTAGCAGTGGAATTAGTTTGTTTCTATCTTTGTAGCCCAAGTACCTAACAGTGTCTGGCAATATTTTCCTAATTTAGAGTTCAATAGTAAAGATCTTAACACATTCATGCCTACCTATGTTGTGTGACTTGTCCTCCTATTAGTTTGCCACAGGGATATACCGAATATGCTGGAACCTTCCTCACTTTCTTTTTTCTCTCCTTTTTTCTCAGGTTTTTAAACTTTCTATTTGCATTTTTAAAAAATAAACTGTGCATTCTAAGAATTAAAATCATGCAAAAAAAATTAGCACTGATTAACTGCATTTTATAGCTTGTCTGGGCCTTGTTACAGCTTTGCATTTTTCTCTGTTCACTAGTTGTGTAGTCCAGTTAACTTTTCCAGTAGGGAGAGATACACTGGTTAAGAGATAAAAGAACATATCTGCTCCACATTTGACTTACTCATGCCTATTTGCAGTTACTACTCCGAATGGAATGAAGGGAATGTTATTATTTATAAAAAGAAGGGGAAAGGCAGAGGCTAAGTTAGGTTGGGGCACAAAAGTAGAAAATTCTGCCCCCAGATGACTTGACAAAAAAATTTAGTTACATCTTTTAACTGTCATTTCCCTGTACATCAGTAACTGTTTTCTGTTAGACTTGTAGGTCAGTACAATTTTTGTTTAGCGCAGAGTTTATGGTTCTGGACCAGATATGTTCTAAGGTCCTTAGAACATTCTGGCTCCAAGTTTGCCAAATTAAAATCTGATTCTATTTGAGAAGGCCTTGAAACTACTTCTATGTTCCCTAGGGTCTTCTGACCTTTCTGGTTTGCATCTACTCAGATAAGTTGTGGGAAAAGTTTTGTAATGCACATTTGCCTTGGTGAATATATCTTTACTTTTTTATTTTTTGAGGGCTAGAAGCAGAAATAAAGTGTCAGGATTAAAAGTACTATTTGCTTTCTCCCTCCATTTCTGGTATATTGGTTAATAGGTATTTTAAATTATACAATTTAGAATCTATTCAACAAGCCCTGAATACTTATTTTTTTACATTCTGTATAGAATAGTCACACCTTTCAACTTTAAAAAGAATAATTCTTGATACAAAACTAATGCCCAGTAGACGCTGGCAAGAGGTTGGTAACCTGGGGTCCATGTCCCTCAGGCTTTGGGAGGTGGGGAACACAGTCTGTAAATTTTTTTAAATTTTAAATTGTATCAATATAATTAGCTTCTTTTGTAATCATATAATTTAATTTTTATGAATTTAAAAACATTCATCTGAGGAGACCATAGGATTCACCAAACTGCCAAAGAGGTCCTCTTGATCAGTTATTCCTAGTTATTTCTCTTTTGGCTAGAGTAAAATTCTTCTAATTGTATTTTGACTCAAAATTTATGAAATTTGTAAGCAAATCTGTTTCTCAAGTTATACTTTTTACCCTATTGATTTGCTCATGAAGTTAACTACTCATTGTTCCCTTTTTGCAGGTAATTAAGATGATAGTGATTGGATCTTGTTGCTAATTGCAGCTCAGTCTTGGTCATAGAGAATTGATATTGCATGTTTATCTGTAATGATTGACTAAGGGACTCTTCTTTGCTATTCCTCTTGTATAGAGAGATGGAAAAGTCTGGACAAAAAAAAAATCCTTTAAAAGAAAACCCTAAGAAGTAATTTCCCCTGCTTTGTTTCTTCCCAAAAGTCAAGACTTTTTTTCATAGTTTTCCTAAGTTTTTCACATCCATAAATAGTAAAAACACGATAATTTTATTGAAAAAATAGTTGCATGTGGCACTTTACAACATTTCTAAACTTCAAAATCAGATTTGTAAAATATATTTTAAAAATATTCTATGTATTTCTATTTTTCCTTATTTATTTTTCTGCAGCTTGAGGAAGGTCTACAAATTTTGCATTTCTATTTCATTCTCAGTAGATAAACTAGAAAGGTATCCAGACTCATTATGACTATAGAATCATAGACTCAGAGCCAGCTGGAAGAGGCTTAAGAGATCAATCAGTCTAACCTCATTTTACAGATGAGGTAACTGAAATGCAGAAAGGCAAAGTTATTTAAGCCAATTCTCTAGATCAGGGGTGAGGAGTCTTCTGCTTCAAGGCTGCATTTGGCCCTCTAGGTCCTCAAGTGCAGCCCTTTGACCTAATCCAAACTTCACAGAACAAATCACCTTAATAAAAAAATTTGTTCTGAAAAACTTGGACTCAGTCAGAAGGCTACACTTACATGTGGCCTCAAAGCCACAGATTCCCGACCCTTGATCTAGATTGTAAGCAAGAGAGGTGGGATTCAAACCTGGTTCTTCTGACTCCAAAAATCCACTGTACCGAATGGTCTTCCATTAGGTATTTATTGTCCTTTGCTATTTGCTGAATGAATGTGCAGCTATATTTAAAAGTCAAGAAAAGGGACAGAGAATTTGTGATTTCATTGTTACTGGGAACTCCGGGATAAAGAAACTCTCTCTTACTAATGATTTAAAAGTTAAATTGTAATTTTTGGATTTTCTTCTCTTTTGGGTTATTTCTACAACCTTTTCCTGCTGTTGGATTGTCACAACCAGGAAGAGACTGTATAGTGCTACCAAGTTCTTCAAGCCTCCTGTTCCCTACAGTCATTATTTTCCAAGTTTGATTTTATGTAGGATAAATTTTCTTTCTTTTCTTTCTTTCCCTTTACTTTTTATAACACATTCATCTCTGAATATGTTTCTCCTCTCATCAAGTAAACCAAAACAAAAATTTAAAAAGAAAAAAAATACACTACAGCAAAACCAACATAAAGACTGTTCAACAGCATGTGCAATAAATAGTCTACTTCACAGACCTCCATCTGAGTCAACTAACATTTATTAAGGAATGGGGAATACAAGGAAAGGCAAAAACAGGGTCCCTGCCCCCAAGAAGTTCACACTATGTTAGGGAAGACAATATGCAAAAAACCCTCACATACAAGATATATGTAGTGTGACTGGAAGGAAATGTCAGCAGGGAGCCAATAGCAATGTAGGGGTTTGAGAAAAACCTGCTGAACTTGGAATTCTGGAGGAAGCCAAGAGTAAAGGGAGGAAGGTATTCTGGGCATGGAGGACAGTCAATGAAGAGGCAGTTCTCTTATTAAAGGAAGAAAGTATACCTTCTTAGTTCTTTTCCAAGGCCTTGGAGACCTCAGTCCTTAGAATTAAAGGGAGCTCCGTTCTGCATGGTTCTTTCTGGTTACACTGCCCCAGGAATATTGCATATACATGCCTTTCCTGATTCTGCTTACACCACTATGCATCAGTGTATGAGTCTTCCAATGCTTCCCGAATTCCTTCAGTTCTGGTTCTTAAGTGGCTGCACATACTCTTCCATTACATTCACCCACGGCAGTTTGTGTGGCCAAATCCCCAAGTGATGGGCCCTGGCATTATTTCCAGCTCTTAACTGTCAAAGTGTTGCTATGTTCGATCCCTTTGGCCAGGAAAGAGCATGAAACCCTCACACGCTCCACAGTGACACCTTCTGGCAGTTCCGCTTTCCGGGGCTCCTGGGCTGTATAAAAGGGCGCGTGCGTGCGTGCGTGTGTGTGAGACGTCAGCCAAACTCACACGAGGGCATTGGGGCCACGCCTACGAAGTAGTTTCCGGAACTGCCCTTGCCGTTTGAAACGTACGAAATGCTTTCCTTTCCTTTTTCTTCACGTATTTTTTGTGCTTCCTGTAATTTCCTGGTACCTAGAGTTCGCCCCGAGCCCGTCACCCATCTTCTCCGGACTATGGAAGCCCCAACTCTCTCCCAGTCTCGCGATCAAGTGAGGCCGCGATGGCCATTTTGACTTCGGCCCAGTGGGGCGGGCTATAAGGGAGCGGGGGTGAGGCACGGAAGGGGGCGGGGCCGGGGCTGGTTAGCTGATCTCTGGAAAGCTCAGCACGCAAATGCGGAAGTAGCGCGGCCCTTCGTCTGACCTATTTCCGGTCGGTGGTGCCGCACCGGCTGGCTTGAGACGTGTAACTGGGAGGCGGGCTGGAGCCATGGCCGAGAAGAAATCCAACGGTGGCGTCAGCTCCTCCGCCGGCACCAATTTACTCTTCTCTTCGGCTTCCGAGTTCAGCTTCAATGTGCCCTTCATCCCTGTCAGCCAGGCCCCCGCCTCCCCGGCCTCACTGCTTCTCCCAGGAGGTAGGAGGGAGGGCTGCGGGGCAGGGCGTTGGGTGATGGGCACCGAGGGCGGTGGGCAGCCGCGAGTGTAAGTGGACGGGCATCAGAGTTGATGGGGAAGTGGGGAGGGGGCACTACAAGGGGGATGGGGGCACCCCCGGCCCCGGCTCGAGGACGCTGGCACCCGAGAAGGGGAGGGGCGATGTAAGAGGGAAAGGGCTCTTCCTCCTTGCCCGCTCCTCTGCTGTGTCCCGGAGAGGCTGGCAGAGGTTTGAGCTCCCGAGGAGAAGGAGTGAGGTGTCGTGTGAGGGGAATGGTCACCCCAAAGGTGGTCATCACGAGAGAATTGGAGAACTCCCGTTTGGGCATAAGTCATAAAGGGATTGGAAAACGTTCCTCTCCAGCCCATGATTGCAAAAGGGTTCCAGTGTGGAATAGGATACCCTGGACTTCCAAGAGGCCAGCACTCTTTCTCCTTTGTCTCCTGCCCTTCTCTTCTCCCTAGCGGGAAGGAAGAGGTTACCCACTCTCAGGGGGTCATTGGAGGGTAATTACGGGGAAAGGGGAGGATGCCTGTTCTGAATGTGGGGGGAAGAGCTCTGAAGAATCATCACGCATGAGCCATGTAGGTGGAGAATGTGCCAAGGGTCCAGTGCCTTAGCTAGCCTAGGACTAAGGTTTTCAGTGTTGAGGAGGTAGAGGCTGGGTAGTGAAGCTTTTTGGAAAGCAAGCAGTACCTTGCTGTGGTGGTAGAGGTACCGGATCTTAGACATTGATGGAATGTGAAAGCCCCATGTTTCTTTTGGAGGTTCATTGACCGTATCTGTGCTTGCCTTCCTATTAAAGAGTATGTCATATATCACTCTGTATCCTCTAAAGATTTTTATCTGCTTGTATCTGGAAAACTAACTTTAGCATTTAAATTCTTGTATTTGCAGTTGAAATAATTTCATCTTTGGGAAGAAAATTAACTACTTATTGTTTAGGTTGCCTCCACTTCCTCCCCACACAGTCACATTTTAGTTCCTTGCAATCTGGCTTGTCTTCATCACTGTACTGAAACTACATTCTCTAAGGTTGTGATCTCATCCTTGCCAAAACCTGTGATCTGCTTGACCCGGAGACTTTTTGACTTTTCCCTAGCAGTTTAACTTTGTCGACCTCCTTCCGAATACTTTGTCTTCTCTTTGCTCCTTTTTGCCTGAACATGGCTCATTCCTGGTTCTCTTATCTGATTTACTGCTACTTCTGTCTCAGATCCTCACTCTTAAATGTGGATGGCCTACCAGTCTCTTTTCAGCTCTCTTTTCTTTGATAATATTCATTCTCTCATATATTCTTTTTTGGAAATCTCATCCACTGTAATCATCATCTCTGTGCAGATCACCCTTAGACCTATATGGTCAGTTACACTCCACCTGCTTCTCCTCACCCTTCTTCCCTCCTCCCCTTTCCCCAGTCCCACATTTCCAGTTTCCTTCTGGGCATTTCTTCCTGAGTGTCCCACTGACACTTTAGCTTCAAGTTCAGTATGTCTTAAACAGAATTTATCCCCCCTCCAAAAAAAAGATGTGACATTCTTCACATTTCCTTATTTCTGTTCATGACATCTCCAACCTTTACATATCTTGTTAGATATATAACATAGTCGTTTGCATGTTGTCTCTGTTGTTAGGCTGTGAGCTCCTTGAGAGCAAGGACTTTTTCACCTTATATTTCCAGTGCCTAGCATTGTGCCAGTTACATAGGAGACACTTAATAAATGTTAGTTGACTGATTGACCAAGATTCAAAACTAAGTATTATTTGACATTCCCCCTTTCCTTAATCACCTACGTTTAATACATAGTGAAGTCCTTTTCATCCACAATAGGCTCTCTGCTCATACTATTGTCACCTTAGACCCTCATTACTTTTCACTTAGACCAGAGGTTCTCGACCTGTGGCTTATGTTCATTTTAAATACATCCTGCATATCAGATATTTACATTATGATTCATAACAGTAGCAAAATTATAGTTATGAAGTAGCAACAAAAATAATTTTATGGTTGGGGGTCACCACAACATGAGGAACTATATTAAAGGGTCACGGCATTAGGAAGGTTGAAAACCACTGACCTAGACTGTTTTATTAATAGCCTCTTTTTTGGTCTCCTCTTACCCTTTACGTAGCTTCCACAACAATCTTGATTTTTTTTTTTTCACTGTATGATTTGACCATGTCACTCCCTTTCTCAAACATCTTCCTCCTAATCTACAGGATAAAACACAAACCCCTCATCCTACCATTTAAGACCACTTACAGTCTAGCTCCAACCTGCCTTTCCAAACTTATTTAACAATGTTACCCTTTGTGTTCTCTCCAGCAGTGTTATCATATAGAGATGGGGACCAGTAATCAGTACAGAAGGAGCCCTGCAGGCCGCTTAGTTTTAAAATGCAATATTATTTTTATTTCATTGCCTTTTTATTTATTTTGATAAGTATTTCCCAGATAACATTTTAATCTCTTTTGGGCCACCCTCAGGAGTGTTGTGGATCTCAGACACCTCAACTTTTCCTCATAACAGGGATATACTACTTCCACATTTCTGTCTATTGAAATAATTTTATTCAATCAAGGCACAGCTTTGGATCCACTTTCTCCTGAACCTTCTGTATCAAAGTAATTTTTCTTCCCTCTGATTTCTTATGATATTTTAAACTTTTCCTTTTCCTTATCACATTCTACTTTGTGAATCTTCCTTAGACTCTAAGGGAGTGTGTGGGGGGGGGGGGAAGGGGGAGTGCAGCGTATTGTATTATCTGTCTATCCCCAACACCCTGTACATGGTAGTCAACCTATAAATATTTTGTTGAGTGGAATGTTTTTGGTGAATCTATATATTACTTGGGTCATAGTCATTTGGGGCCGTGAAGGTTTGTAGAGAATAGATTATATATTGTCCAGATAGGTTAAAGGGTTGAATTAGAAGAGAGTGAGCATGCACTGGAGCAGGTCCAGAGTTTCTTAGTTTGGGCCACCATACACATGTACACAAAATATATCTGAAGTTATTTGTGTTACTAATAGTTACCTGTAGTTGATTTTAATTGATAAACTTAATGAATGAAAAGTCTCAACCAAAGGAACAGTGTTTCTCATATGTGAAATAGACTATAGGAAGGAAGTTAAACATTAATATAAAGGTAGGGGCATGAATAGATTAGAGAAAAAAATGGAATTAGAGAATTATTTCCTATCATCTAGTGCCTTCCCTTCTGAGATTGTCTTCCATCTACTCTATATATCTTATACCTAATTATTTACATGTTGTTTCTCTCATTAGAATGTGAGTTCCTTCAGGGGACAGGGACTGGTTTTACCTTTTTTTTTTTCTCCCTAGTGTTTAAGATAGTGCCTTGCACATGTAAATACAATAGAAGTGGATTGTAGAGATGTGTGCTAGTATAAAATACATACCTCAGTGGACTTAGAAATGTACCTATAAGCTATACCTATAGACTCTTCTACCCAGTCCAGGAATTCATAGAGGGAGCCTTATAGTCCTGTTAAGACCATGGGCCAAGCTAGATAGAAAGTAGAGTGCAGGAAACCTCAGGAGGCTAAGAGCAGGTCCTCTCAACTCTAGCCCCTAGTGACCTGAGCTCAGCCTGAGCTATCCCTAATATCCATGGGGAACCCAGTTTAAGAGAATAGGTATGGGGAGCTCAGTGAGTCTAGTCTGACACTGGTGGCCCAGAAAATTCAGGGCATTGTCCAGCAAGATTCTGTGGCCCTAGCCCAAGCACAATAGAGAAGGACCCTTGGCAAAATCTAACCAGAGCAGTCCCCAAAGCCTGTGGCTGGAACCCAGCATAGGAATAATCCCTGAGCACAGTAGTTGGGAAATGACTTCAGACAGAGCCTACAGGGGAGATCTTGGAGCCATCTGGTAAGAGAGAATGCATAGGCAGAGTCCAGCGCTGGAGCAGGTCCAGAGTTTCTTGAAGGAAGGACCTAGTTTGGGCCGCCATACGCAGAACCAGGCAGACCTTGCCCATTCCATTCAGTTGTGGAGTAAATCAATGAAAACTCAGAATACCATGAGGAATATCTTGGATTGAGGGATGCCTAAGGGATGAAACCCAAGGAGTATAGTGTCTACCTCACAAGTGCAGGTAAAGCCTCAGGAAAAAAAAATTGTCCTGGTTTGCAGGATTTCCTGGAAGAAAAGAAACAATAGAGACCGAATAGAAAATTAGGGAGGGAAGAATGGAAGGGAAAACTGACACCTTAGAACAAATAGTGGAAAATTTCACTCAAGAACAAAATTAAAGGGCCAAGCAGAAAAACACAAGACAACAGGAAATATTTTTTAAAAAGTCAAAAGATT
This sequence comes from Pseudochirops cupreus, assembly GCA_028627135.1. Lineage (NCBI taxonomy): Eukaryota > Metazoa > Chordata > Mammalia > Diprotodontia > Pseudocheiridae > Pseudochirops > Pseudochirops cupreus. The sequence goes on from CM053582.1 coordinate 505,885,654, forward strand.
ATAAAACAAAAGGCTGGACTATGCATCTCTGTGTGTATTGACTTAATTCTCTTTTTAAACGTCATTATTTGTTCCATTAGGTGGTGTGTAGTTGGAGAGACAAGTTAATAAAAGGAAAAAATTTACACATAAGAGGGAGTTGAGAAGGGGACAGAGACAAGCATGACAGTTTGGTGTTATTGTGGTAAATTTGACTTATACTTAAAAAAAACTAGCTGTTTATTATACAGTTGAATTGTATTGAATGTAATTGAGACTCAGTTTCATATACTGTCCTCTTTTCTGTTTGGTCTTTGTATATGGAAATGTTTATATTTTTTGATTGAATAATAAAAAACAAAATTTTTTAAAATGGTGTAGAGCTATCATACCAAGGCCCTGACCATGAAATTATTTGTTTGATACAGAGGAAATGATTGAGAATCACTGGAATGTTTTGAGGGGTGGAGTGACATGAATAAAAATGGAAGACAGTGAGAACTGAGTAGAAAATCTTTTAATATACTTAGAGCCACAGGCACATTTCCTGGGTCTTAGCAGAGGCTTTTGTGCTGGGATTAGAGTAGGATAGATCAGTGTGGAGTAGAATAGGATGAGCCCACATAATAAAGATATGACATAATGAATTTATTGATGTTATGATTCACTTTAAGTTAAGATGGAAGGTATAGAAGAAGCATTTAAGTTTTGGGACATATATCTCATAGGGATTGATGATGATGACGTTTCCTATGAGAATGTTCACCTTGGGCAAAGAGATGAATGATAACTCAGGGCTTTTAGGTTTTTGTCTGCCTTAGTTATTAATAATTGACTTTACTGGTTGCTTTGGTGTTTTTTAAATATTATCAGTTTGTGGTAGCAGATGATTTGGGGAGGGATATAGTTCACTTGATATTATTGTCAGCAGAGTTTTCATTTGTAGAATAATTGCTTTATGTTTTAGAATACAATGTTACATCTGATCTTGTCAAGAAAAATTAATACATTTATTTGAATTTCATGTCATTACAGTAGTCACAGCTATTTGAGTAGTAAAGAACGTAATTTCAGTTATTTATTACAGCAGTTCAAAATTCATTGCTTAATTGAGTGGATACATTATTAGAAGTGTTTTGTGGTGTAACTTTTAGAGAATGGCACATATCTTTTTAGAGCTTTGTGGCAAATTTAATCTCAATTATGTTTCTGTTCTGTGCTTTATTTCAGAAGACTCTACAGATGTTGGTGAGGAAGACAGTTTCCTTGGTCAGACTTCTGGTCATACTGCTTTACCACAGACATTTAGTTATTTCTCTCAGGTATCCAGCAACAGTGATCCTTTTGGGAATATTGGACAGATGCCATTAACAACTGCAGCAGCACCTGTTGGAGTACCAACATTGTCTAAACCTCCAACTTCCCTTCCTCTTACAACTGGATCTCCAGATGGTCCAAATACATTCTCATCCCACATTTCAAAGACTCAGTCTGTTTATAGCATTGCACCTCCTTCACAGATGGGAATCAATGCTTATCAGTCTTCTCCACATAGTAGTCTCCCACCTTCAAACTTTGCAAGTTCCCATGGAACACCGCAACAAGGATATAATCCGTATCGCCATAACCCTACCAGCAGCAGAGCTAACCCTTATATTACTCCACCACAGTTGCAGCAGACTCCAAACCATCCTGCCCATCCATCATCCTCTGGACCACCTCTTCAGATGTATCAAAGTCCCCCTGGATCAATGCCACCGGTATAGAAATTTTTAAAAAATTCACTTATTTCTTTCTAATTCTCATCACACTTCTTAGTCTTACATTGCATTTCAAACATTCTGTACTTTTTAAAAGCAGGAATAAAAAAACTAATTACTTTTTATTTTGGTAAATATTTTTTCCAATTACATGTAAAGATAGTTTTCAGCATTCATTTTATATGATTTTGAGTTCCAATTTTTTCTTACTCCTTCCCTTCCCTACCCCCCTCCTTAAGATGGCAAGCAGTCTGATATAGTTTATACATGTGATTTATGGAAATGTATTAACACATTAGTCATGTTGTGAAAGATGAAACCGAATAAAAGGGGAAAAGCACGAAAAACAAAAAAAAAGTGAAAATACTATTTCTTCTATCTGCATTCAGACTCTGTAGTACTTTTTCTGGATGTAGATGGCATTTTCTGTCATGAGTCTTTTGAAATTGTCTTGGATCATTGTATTGCTGAGAAGAGCTGAGACAGTCATAATTGGTCATTACATGGTGTTACTCTCTTCTGTGTACGATGTTCTCCTGGTTCTGCTCATTTCACTCAGCTTCAATTCATGTAAGTCTTCCCAGGTTTTTCTGAAATCCACCTGGAAAGCTAATTAACTTTTAAAGAAAATGTGAAACCTATACATGCTTTGTAGTAAAAGCAGTTTTAAAGTAAGATGATTATACTTATTTTTATATTACTTTAAACTACCTATTCACTGAAGAATAATTCATTAAGCTGAATAACTTGAAAATCAAAAAGTTTCAATGTAATACAAAGTATGAGTAACTTTATAAAATGAGAAATATCCAAGAGCAAATTTTATGGGATATGATCAAGCACAATTTTAATTTTTAAAACCTTAGTTATAAAAATTGATATATACTTTTGTTGCTTCCTTTAGCTTTTTTAAAAATAGGGACTTGATCTGAATACAAAAATACTCTATCGTATGGTATAATGTTGGAAGAAAATTTCTGTACCTTTATGAAACTCTTTGATTTTTTAAAAAAAATTATGAATTGTTAACTGATTCCCAAAAGGAATGCACCCAGCAGCTAAAAGTGAAAAGAATAAAGTATCTTGACCCACTGAAGCACAAATCAGTGACGTGATGACAAGCTTGTAATCTTGACTTGTTTTCATTCTAAAGTCTACAAAATAGGTGTCGCTGAGTTCATATTTCACTCATATTATGTCAGCACACAAAACTCCTGAGGAAAGACCTTTCATGTCCTTAAAAAGTAACTAGATTTATTTGAGTCACAGTTTTGTTTTAGATAATGCTTCTAACTTGAAAATATTTTAGATAGACAAAATTTCTTTCTCTGATTGTAGGGCTAGTTTATAAGACCAGAAGTCTTCAGGATCATTGTTAGGTCTGAAGAGCATGCATGATTATTATTTCAAAGATAGTAACACCTGACATTTGTTTAGAACTTGAAAAATTGCAATGCCCTTTACATTTGAGCCTTAAAAGAATCCTCTTAGGGAAGTACTGTTATGGATATTATTATCCCAATTTTACTGACAAGGAAACTGAGCCTCAGAGAGGTTGTGATCACACAGTAAATGTTAGTAAGTATCTGAGGTGGGCCTTGCTGCCTCCATATTCAGGCTGCTGCCATCTGCGCCATGCTACCTCTCAGACATGGAGGAGACATGGACTTTTTCTTTTCAGATTCCTTCAGCAGGACAGACAGTCTTGTCATCACCTGTCCAACAGCAGCTAATGGCTAGACCTACAGCTCCTGTGGTACAAGCACCACCTCCTCTTTTCCTTCAAAATCCATATGAGGCAGTTCAACCCCATTGGTTTTATTGTAAGGAAGTAGAATACAAACAAATATGGATGCCGTTTAGTATGTTTGATTCTGTACATCTTGAAGAAGTCTATAATTCAGGTAAGTACAAATTTTGTTTCTTTCTGGGTGGTGGGGTGGGATGAGGGAGAGGCAAGTGTAAGAAAAAAAAATTAGGTATAATCTGGAAGTTGAAGGACTTTATTATTTTCCATTGACTTTTGTGAATATTAAATTACTTAGTTCTCTCTTTTTAGAGAGATAGAGGTGGTAACTGTTAGTTATACTTTTAGAAGCAAGTGGTATATGTTTTGAGTTAAATAAACTTTCACTTTAGAGAAACTGTTTAAATAAAAGTCCTTATATAATCCATCTATTCATTTTTTGTTTTCCTTTTTTTAGGGTAAAAAAGCATTTGGCTTCAGAATTTGATTTTTGTAAAGCAAGAATTTATTTTTTTGGAATATTACTTGAGTTTTAAAGCAAAAACATTCAAACAACATATAGTAGTTTACCTTTCACCTAGAAAGTTTTTTTTGGACATAGTTTTCTAGATCATTCTTTTGAGTTACTAGTTTAGTGTTTGATATTTAGAGGGACTCTTTCTACTTTAGAAAAATTTGATATGTGTAATTACTGAGTTTAGCTTGTTATTTAATATATTTATCAATATGACTTTTAAAAAAACTGGACTTTTGAGTTAGTTGGTTTAGTTTGAGTTAGTTGGAATTACCAATGAGGAACATTTCTCTACCTAAACAGATCACTACTTTTTTTGTATTTTGAAGAGAGTTGTCTGGGCTACTGAAACCTTAATTGACCAGACTAGGAGACAGCCTGTATGAGTCATTGGTGGGACTTGAACCCAAATCATTATGCTTTTAAGGCCTATTGTCTCTTTCTATTACACCACTCTGGTTTCCTTTTTGTAGCACTAATCTTTTTAAAAATCCCATAAATATTTTTGAATTATTTTATGATAATAAGTGTTTATTGCTTTTTGGCTGTGGTCCTCGAAGTCTTGTTTCTTCTTGCTGAGGAAAAAGAAAACTTAAAAGCATCACAGATTAATTTTAAGCCTTTTTTTCAGCTGCATATATGAGTTTGGTACTTTATTTGGAAAGGGAGTAACATGATCACCATGTTATCTGTTTATAGACTAAGAAGAAGAGCATATTTAAGTGTCTAAATAAAGTTTAAATTTTACATTTTAGTCCAGCCAGATCCTGAGAATGTTGTTTTAAGCACGGATGGTGGACGCTATGATGTTTACCTCTATGACAGATTGAGAAAAGCTGTGTATTGGGAAGAAGAACAGACTGAAGTTAGACGCTGTACATGGTTTTACAAGGGGGATACAGATAGCCGGTATATTCCTTATACAGAGGAATTCAGTGAAAAGCTAGAGGTATGCATCTTAAAATATTTTACCATTTGTTTAAAAAATATAGGCACAATATTCATGTGCCTAATGGAAATGAATTCTCCTACTGTTTTCTATAAACCTATATTTAATATAAGGTGATTCTTTCTTAGACCTTCTTATAGGATTTAATTACTAAATTGCTTATTGGATCTCTTGATATAAAGGAGACCTCCCTGTTCATTGGTCCATAGATTTAGAGATGGAATGAACCTTAGAAGATATTGATTCTAGCCCCTTCCTTTTGCAGATAAAGAACCTGAGGCCCAAAGAAGTTAATTGACTTGCCCAAGGGCACACAGGCAGTCTAGGGTAGAGCAAGACTTTTGAGTCCAGGCCCTCTGACATTATTTCCACTATACCACTTCTCCCTGAAGATTGTTATAGTGAGATGGATATATGTTTTTAAGGGAACAGTGCAAATGGAAGAACTTAGGGTAATGGAATGTTTTCTTTTGTTCCATCTTTATTTTGGTTAATTGTGTGGCATCAAATACCACTGGTTATATTAATTCTTAGGATGAGATGCAAAATTTAGTATTGATTAATGTGTGGAAATGAATATAAAACACAGACAAATAATAGCAGTGTCATTTCTTGGTATTTCTTAGTTGCTCACAGCCTGATGCTGAACTAAATATTACCCTGTTTTAATCTAGAACTTGTGCATGACATTCTCAAATACACACAGAAGAATGTATATTTTTTTCCAATTAGTTTTTACAGTTTGCAGACTTAAGATACATGAGTCATCTCTAAACTTTAAAAAGGGATTTGATTCTGTTGTCAAGTATCATCTCAGGATTGTTCTTTTAATATCTCAAAAGTAATGTGTAAGTTTCACTTCCTGTTTAGGACATTGTCTATTCAAACCTTAACTTAAACATTGTGCCTTCTCAGAAAATGCTGAAATCTGTAGCACTGAAAACTATTAGATACCAGAGCTGTGCTTGCGTCAGATAAATACCAAAAGTTGGGAATTGAGAATTGGCATGAGAATAAGGAAGGTACGAGTGTTGGGTTTGACTAGATTAGAAAAGATTTTTATGACAGGAAAGAACACACCTAATTGATAACAGTGAAGATTGGAGGGGGAGAATCAAACCTACTTGTCTGCTGCACAATATATCTTAGAATCATCAAGAATTATTTGTCTCTGAAAAAAAAATTAACATGCTTTGGAAACATGAGAAGCAGAGTAAAGGAATGTTGAGACACAGCCTTTATTTTTCATCACCCAGTAGCAAACTCCTTTACTGTATTCTGTACTGTACGGAGAGGCCATCAGCAGGTTGGCTATTAGGTGTTTGGTTTTTGCAGAATGGTAGTCAGAATTTATTGAGGTGGAAAACTGAGGTTATTTAATGTAGGAAAAAGTATTTTGTAGCTTTAAGGAACCACATATATGTGAATTATTATTCCTTCTTCCCCCATCTCTATTAGAGAAGCAGAAAGTTCTGCTCTCGTGTTGCTTTCCTAGATAAAGGAAACTTCAATAAGCAGAAGGCCAGAATGCTTTTAAAATTCTGAATTTTAAAATATTGATTATGTGAATCTAATTTAATAATATCAACTGATTATAAGATTTTTTCATTTGTGTGTTGCTAAAACATTAAATCCCAGCACCTAAAAATACATTTGTCTCCTACATTCCTAATTTGGCACCTATATCCCTCCAAAATTGAGTGAACCCTTGGTCCTTGGATATTATTTCAACTTTTTTTTTTAAACAGGAAATTGCTGAAGGTGTAGTAATTACTTTAGTAATTGGTTGGTGAGATGACTAATTTCATATTGATTGATACACACTGTACTTTACTTCATGTTCTAGGCAGTTTTTAAAGTATGTTTCTTTTTCAGATGTCCTGTTAAAGATCAGTTCTATGTGACTTGTGCATTGCCTGAGCAAGAATTCTCTCCTTTTTTGGTATCTTGCTTGACACTGTGATTCTATATCCTGATACAAAACAAATAAGCCATTTTACTTTGATTTACCAAATAAATCTTAGCCATTGGAAGTCAGTTTTATAGTTAAATATCTCCAGGCCTTATGTGTGGTCTCATCTTTGCCAATGCAATATTCATTTATTTTAGTACACATACCTTTTAAACGTGGTGTAATTTAATGATATTAGTCATTTTGGACTTAAAACTATTTTACCTATTATCCTAGGCAGAATACAAAAAAGCTGTAACCACCAATCAGTGGCATCGTAGACTTGAGTTTCCTAGTGGAGAAACAATTGTTATGCATAATCCAAAGGTAATAAAGATATTTACATCATTAACTTGTTTTGTATCTTTCAAAATATTTTTCTGAGTATATTTGAATAGTGTTAACTTCAGCTGTGAATGTACATTATTAAATAACATGTATATTCATATTGTATTCAGAATTGTTTGCCATAGTTAAAATTGATCATAGAAACTAGCAGAACTTAGATATTCTCATTTGCAGTTTTCCATTTGTGGCATCATACAACAGAACAACTATGAATTAATCGCTGCATAGTTTTTGTTAGTCAGGTACACTGATTTCTGCGTAATGTTATCAAGTTTTAATACATACAAATGTGTACCTTTTTACCATTCCTTTTTTTCCTTTGAAGTTACTCTGTTTAAAGCTTTGGTTTGTGCTTTTCTGCATAACTTACTAATTACAAGATATTTTTCGGGAACTTACAGGATAGAACTCAGTGAATTTAGGCATGTTTTGCTCTAAAATTGCTTCCTAAAATGATATGCAAATTTAATTTTACAATTGTAACCTTTTTTTAGTTCATTCACTAGACTCTTAAAGGATTCTTATTATACATTACCTTGTACAACCATTTTTAAAATGAAAATAAGTACTCTGATTTATTTTTAAATCTGAATTATTAAATAAAGTTTGCTTAAATTGAGGTATGCCTATAGTTGATAACATTATTTTTGCATACTCTCCACTAACTTGTTGAATCTGGTTATTTAAATATAGTGGATATATTTTATAATACTAGTTTTAGGGTCAGTGGGTCTAGCATCTGCCTTATATAGGTGTTTAGATATAGCAAAAGTTTTACTTTACTCATTTTGAAGAGTATGTTTGAAGAGAGATTTTTGCCCAGGGTAGAAATGAATTTGTTTAATTTTTGTGCCAATGAGTTTTTTTTAAGAATATTTTTGTTGTATATTTTAGGTTATAGTTCAGTTTCAGCCTTCCTCAGTGCCAGACGAATGGGGGACCACACAAGATGGACAGACGAGACCTAGAGTTGTAAAACGTGGAATTGATGATCATGATGAAATTCCTGATGGTATGTGAACCTCTAGGGGAGGGAGTTGAGAGAAACAATTCAAGTCTTTCATCATCAGTGTTTATAGTAGAGAAAACCTGGAATTAGAAGAACTAAATTTGAGTCTTGGCTCTGCCACTTATATGATGCTAGGCAAATCGCTTAACTTTTCCGGTCCTCAATTTCCTCTGTAAAATGGAGATAATGGTAATACCACATAAGTATTATGAAGAAAGTGTATTGTGAACCTAAAATCATGATGTAAATGTGACCTGACTTGTTTGATGATAAAACAGTATTCACTTGTTCACTTTCATTCGCATATTTACCATAGACTGTTTTGAGAGAGCCAGCTCCTTTAGAGTAAATTGAAACAGGATTGTGGTGCATGGATGCTTCCTTTAATGAAGTCTTCTTTGAATCCTTTCTCATCTTTTCTAGCACTTACTCCTAGTATCTTCTGTTGTCTTCTATTCCTTACACTAAGTCCATTTATTTTGATACATTTTCTCATTCTTTTACTATAAAGGGGATCTTAGTTGTATATAACATTTTCTCCTGTCAAAATTATTTTATTAATGACTTTTCTTTTCTTATTTAATTATTTCAGGATCCCTTCCTCCCTTTTTCAAAAAGTGAGCCATCCTTTATAACAAAACAGTTAAACAGAACCAACTAAAACTGTCTTATATACAACATTCTTTACACTTTTACTGAAAGTATAAAAGTTAGTTTAATTGTTCACTCTGCAGGTCCTAGATTGGTCGTTATAGGTACTCAGAGCTTGGCTTAATTTTAGATTTCGTTTCATATGTATTTTAAATGTATAACTTCTTGTACATTTTTATATCTTTTATATATAATTTTTCATATGTGAATATTGCAGCACTTGCTGTGCATATGTAAATTATTTGCTGCTAGTGACTATACACATTTTCCCAGTCATGTTCTTGCTTGGTCATACTCTTAAGTTGAATGCTTTTTCATTTATTTTTATGTTGTTATTTCCTTAATTTCTAATTACAAACTTTGTGTGTTAAGGGAATTGAATTTGCATGTTGAATTCCTTATACTTTATATTTTAATAATTGCTTTTTATACAAAATACTTTATTTTAGTTATCCTCTTTGATTGACAATCACCTCTATCTTTATCTTTCCTGTAATTTGTAAATATGCCCTTAGGAGGGAAGATACTTTTATAGTTCATATTTTTTAGTTTACATAGGATTTGTATGCATTTTTAGCATTTTAACACAGTTTTTGAGCTGGTAAAAGGCATTATTATTAATGTTGGGGATTGTAAAGCCTCCCTTCATTTAGAAAATTAGCTTGACATTAAATGTATCTACATATTGTTGTTTTATACACATTTTCAGTTTGTAGCTTAATTCCTGTGTGAATAAGCACATAGTTGTTTTATGTGCCTTCTGCTTTTGACTATGATTTCATACATGACTGCTTTTGTTTTCTTACACCTTTGTGTAGGGAACAACAGTCCTGGATTATTACAGTTTGTGAACGCTTTAGTTTCATTTGTAACATGAAGTATGAAATTCATTTCGACAACTTCATATACTCTTCATGTTTGCTCTCGATTATACAATAAACGTGTAAGGAAGTGAAATAAAAGTGGAATGAAAAAATTAAACATTTATGTTAAGCATATTTGAGTAACTTCTAAAAGTTCTTTAAGTAAAATGGATATAGGGGGTAGATGTTTAGGAAATAACTCAGACCAAGTTTTATTTCAATAATAATTCTCAAAATGGAGCTTAAAATCCTGGAGAGATGAGGAGTCCAAGTGAAGTTACTAGACCTAGGGTTGGCAAGTTCTTAATGGTTAGATGATTATGGGAGTTTCTAGGTAGGGCAATATCCTGCTACCTTTTCCTTCTGGCCCTCTGCTGTGTGCTTGGGAGAGGTGACTTTTTTCACTTTGGGGGTGTTGAGATGTGTATTAGTGGGGTTGGGGCACTGTTAAGTGGTTTTATAGATGAAAGTTTTAAGGACTTAGAGCAAGATAATACTACCCATCATTTAGGCAACACATAACTGACATTTTTCTCTTTCTACAGGTGAGATGCCTCAGGTTGACCATTTAGTATTCATGGTACATGGCATTGGTCCTGTTTGTGATTTACGTTTTAGAAGCATTATTGAGTGTGGTATGTTTAGCATTACTTTTTTGTTCAAAGAATAGTTTTTAAATGAATTTGTAAACTATTAAAGTGCTCTTAAAACTCTTAAATTTTCTTTTTTTTTTGGAGGGCAATTGGGATTAAGTGACTTGCCCAAGGTCACACAGCTAGTAAATGTTAAGTGTTTGAGGCTGGATTTGAACTCAGGTCTTCCTTATTCCAGGGCCGGTGCTCTATTCACTACGCCACCTAGCCACCCCTAAATTTTCAACTGTATAAAAATTACTAGGTGGTGTTTATAATATATCAGCAGGAGGAATGTAAATTTGGTTGATTTAGGAGAAAAACTACTTTTTTCATGGTTTTACATTTGACTGCCATCATTCGTGACCACTATATTTGCAAATAATTTTAATTAAATGAAGTTTCTTAATGAATTTCTGTCAATTTTTCATTAAATTTGTATTTTTAAAACCTTTGTGTTACTTGCTAAATTCATGTTTTCATAGCCAGTTAAATTTTCTTTTATAAAGCTCTTTGTTTCTAAAATGAAGGAATTATTAATGCTTTCCTTACTTTTTAGTGTTACTGAGGTAATAGATTTGCTTTTTTCTTTAGAAAATGTCTTTGGAATTTTAAACATAGTAATTATTTCATTAATAATCATTGATCTAGCTAGTATTGAATTTTTCACTGAAATATTTCGTTTTTCTTTCTTAAGTTGATGATTTCAGGATGGTTTCTCTAAAATTGCTGCAGACACATTTTAAGAAATCTTTAGATGACCATAAAGTAAGCAGGGTGGAATTCCTTCCAGTTCATTGGCATAGTTCCTTACATGGCGATGCTACAGGTGTTGACAGGTTTGTATTAGTTAATTTTCCAGATTTAGACCAACATAATTTTAAGTTCAGAATTAGAAAGATAGAGATTTATTATTAAACTATTGCACTGAGACTTTAGGACATGTTTTTTCCCCCGACTGCTTTCAGTCCCAACTTAGGAAGTGATTATATGTCCCTGGGCCTCAGTTTGCTCATTTATAAAATGATAACATTGAACAAGATATCTAAGATAATTTGAACTGTTTTAGTCCTTTATACTATTTTAATAATGTTAATATACAGTATGTTACATTTATATTGGAGTAAGCCCTTGAAAGTATGGATTAATGGAAAGAAATCCAGTAACCCAAATTCAAAGTCTTGATTCTGTTCCTAAGAAGCTGTGTTCCTAATTATTAACTTTGTGGTCTTTGGCAAGTTACTTCACCTCTTTAGTTATTTTTTATCTGTAAAATGAAGGCGTTGGATTAAATAATCTCTAAGATCTCTTCTTGCTTTGTTAGACTCCTTTAATCAATCTAATATCATTTGTTTAAATCTGCACAATTTTTGCATACTCTATATGCACAGGTGCATATCTGAGAATAGTCTCCCTGCTGTGTGAACACAGCAATTTCCCTCTTTCCTACCTTTTGTTACTTGGAATTTCCTTCTTCTTAGTGCCCTCCCCTCCTCCCCAATATCTTTTCCCCTCAAGGCATGTCGTAAGCCAAAACTTACTTTTATGGACTGGTCTAGAAAAATGGCAGAGACAGGAATTTTTTAAGCTTGTTTTTCCAGCACTTATCACAGTATCATGTCCATAAGAAACTCTTAATAATGTTTATTGAGGAACTTGGTATTAATGACTAAACATATTCATATTTTTATTTTTCAAAGGAACATTAAAAAAATAACTCTACCAACTATTGGCCGTCTGCGACACTTTACCAATGAGACCTTGTTAGACATACTGTTTTACAATAGCCCCACCTACTGTCAGACTATTGTGGAAAAAGTGGGAATGGAAATAAACCGTCTACACGCACTTTTTATCAGTCGGAACCCAGGTTTTAAAGGAGGGGTTTCTGTTACTGGCCATAGCTTGGGTAAGTTTTTAGTATATGCATTTAGCCTAATTATAGGTTGATCTTCCTTAGCCCGCATAGTTTTATAAAGGATGAAGTTTAACTCTTGTACTTTAAAATGCTGACTTTCCCACTTAACTACTTACACTTTCACCTTGAAGCTCATTTGTCTTTATAATATACATTATCTTTATTTTTCATTTATAGCCAGTTTCTGTGTAAATTAGTGGTGTTGATGACACATTCTAGCTGGCATTTGTATAACACTTAACAAAGTTTGCAAAGTGCTTTACAAGTATTATTTCATTTGATTAACAGCAATCCTGGGAGATTGATGCTATTATTATCCCCATTTTACAGATGAGGAAACTGAGGCAGGCAGATGTTAAATGATGTGCTCAAGTTATGTATTTGAATCAGGATTTGAACTCAGATCTCTTAATCCAGGTCTAGCGCTCTACTTTGATACCTAGCTTAGATCAATTAGATTTTGTCCAGCACTGAGTATGTGACTAGGAAACCACATGGTCTAGTGCAGTGTTTCTTAGACTGTGTTACAAGGTACTATGAGACACCCCAAGTTTTTTTTAAACGAACCTTATGTTGTTTGCTAATAGGTATAAAAATTATTTTAAGAGGATTTTGCTGCAAACATTTTGTCAAAGTTTTGTTTAAACTTTGGATTTTACCTCTGTGAACAAGTTTGAGAACTACTAGTAGCTAAAATTCTGAATCAAGTTCCACCTCAGTTTTCTCTTCTGTAAAATAGGAATGGAAGCCCAGGAAGGCCAATGTGGGTAGGATTTAAAGCAATAGGAATGAATGGTAATACTTGCATTTTTATCTCACAGAATTGTGGTAAGGAAAGCACTTGATAAACCTTAAGAAATATTTAAATGTGCTAACTATTATTAAATGTCAGATCTTACTAACTTTATAAATTGAAAAATATAGTTTTCTTTGTATTCTTTAGGATCTTTGATATTATTTGATATACTATCTAATCAAAAAGACTTGACTTCAAAAACTGTGCCTCTAACTACTGCTAATGGTATCATGAAGCATACAGCTCCTTTCGAAAAGCAGGTATGTCTCAAGAATGTTTAGTTAGAATATAGATTTGTAGCTGCAGCTAAGTTTGCTTCAGAACCTAAACTGTCAAGTTTCAGAAATGTTTTCATATAGTAAATACATCTTTTGAGAAATGTAATAGGAAATTTTAGAGCTTTATTGACCAATAAGGTAGAGTCTCTGAAAGCTTTGCAAATGTTTTTTCATTTTTATTTTTCTGCTTAAGGCATTAGAAGATCCAAAGGTGCCAGTGGATGAATCTTGTGACCTTGATGTTGAAAATGAAGTCCTGACTTTGCAGGAAACCCTGGAAGCACTTAGCCTTTCTGAATATATCAGCACTTTTGAAAAGGAAAAGATAGACATGGAGTCTCTGGTACTGATAATAGTTTTTAATTTTTGTTTTAAAATTTCTCATCAGATTAAGAAATTTAAGAATGAGATAAGATCTTCGATTATGAAATCCAAGCTTCTGGCCCTTGTGTGTGATTTTTAAAAAATTTAGAGTTCTTAGTTGAATTGTTAGTAATCTGTTTTAGATGTTATAGCAACCTAACTAACTAATGTAGAATTATGAAAATTTTCAGTTTTATGTGTGTTCTTTTTTTTTTTTTTTTTAAAGCTTATGTGTACAGTTGATGACCTAAAGGAAATGGGAATACCTCTTGGTCCTAGGAAGAAAATAGTCAACTTTGTAAAAGACAAGGCAGCTAAAGTGGTAAATTTATTTTTTTTGTTAATTGCTTATTTGTTCGAAATTTTTCTGTTACTAGTAAAATAATAGATAAATTTATTTCAGGTACCTAAATTTGTAAGTTTTAAATACACAAGGGGAAAATAAATCCTAGGTTTAAAGTAAACTAGGTTTAAAAGAATCATGGGAGGAAGAGACTATGTATCATTCTCTTAAAGCGTCTTCAGACATCTTTATAAATTCACTGAAATATTCTAGTTATCTTAAGGAAAAAAAACCTTTCATATTTTTTTTTTTACTAGTTTGGATTTAGAGGAAAAATGATTTCTAATTGTCCCAGTTGTACAGTCCCTACACTATCACTTACTATCTCTTCCACTCTTTTGGTACTTGGCACATTTTGTCTTGTATAATTTCTTTTTGTGTTTTCACAGTGTAACTTTAATATTATAAAATTAATTTCCATAATCTTCTGAGCTTTTAAAGTGTCTTGAAAGACATTATGCATTTTAAGAAAGTCCCTCTAAAGTATAATGCCATCCTGTATGTAAGCAAGCAGGCACTTAAACATGTTTGTTTTACAGTCATGCCTTTTGAGTTTTGTTTAACTAGATTTTATGATCCTTAACAATAAAAAATTCACTCTTTTACATTTCTTTGTATTCCTCATGCCTAGCATAGAGCTCCCTACACAAGGCAGTTGCTCAATAAAAGTATGGTGGTGACAATAAAACCTAACTTGGTAATTGAAAAGTGATGCAAAGTTTATCACTTACATAGACTGTTATATCAAATATAGAAATGTTTCTGGGTGGTAAATTCCTCCTGTTCATAGTATTCATTGTAGAATTTCAAAGAAATATAGTTTGGGCAGACAATTGTTTGAACTTTGGGGATATTAATCCTCCCTTATCATTGTAGTCACCAACTGTGAAAAAAGAACAGTTTTTTCCTCTTCCTCACATCTCATTCTCTTCAGTAAAGGAAAAGAAAGCTAGATAGTGCTGAAATATTGGGAGTTTTAAGGAACAGCCTCCTTGTCTCCTTGTGTGGAGTACATTGTTCTTTGGACCAATAAATTTTGACATTTTCATTTGAAAGTGTTCCTCAAAGGAGTTGGGGGCTATACAATTATTTTACTTTTTAAATTACTGTATCAGCCATGACACTTTCTTTTCTGAGCTTCCATCAATCTCTACTTTTTATATAGATTGCAAGGTACTACCAAATCAATACCAAGGTAAATGATGTGCTGATTTGATTTATTCTGAATAATTGAACCAAAGTGAACCAGTTCTTTTGTAATCATGAGACTTAAGGTTTTTTGTCCAGCTTCTTTACATATCTATCTCAAGGAGTTGAGACATGTAATTTTAAACATTTAAAGAGCAGGGGGAATTTTCTGATGTTAGAAATAAATACGGACATATTTCTGACTTACTTTTTACTTGCTTTTTTTCTTTTGGAGGGGGGAGGGCATGGCAGTTGGGGTTAAGTGACTTGTCTAAGGTCACACAGCTAGTAAGTGTTAAATGTCTGAGGCTGGATTTAAACTTAGGTCCTCCTGACTCCAGGGCCAGTGCTCTATTCACTGTGCCACCTAGCTGCCCCTGACTCACTTTTTAATTATTGCCTAAAACAGTGGTTCTCAATCTTCCTAATGCTGCGACCCTTTAATACTCTCATGTGGGTGTATCTGCATATGGGCAGACCTGCCTGGAGACGGGTAGAGGAGCAGCGTCTCAGTTCCTAAGACCATTGGAAATATGTGTTTTCCAATGGTCTTAGGCTTCCCATGTGACCCCTGTGAAAAGGTTGTTCGACCCCCAAAGGGGTCACAACCCACAGGTTGAGAACTGCTAGCCTAAAAGAACAGGATGAGGATGGGGAAAGAAGCACAGCTATTGGCATAGGCATAGGAAAATTGGCTGTTGAATTTTAGAAATTGTTGGGGTTAAGTCCTGAGAAGCTATGTCTTGTTCAGGACAGAGTAGGTACTTAATCAGTATTCATTGAAATGAATGAATGTATTATGTCTACAAACAAGTAGAAGTCAGTTTTTAATGAGGAGGTAGAATATTCTAAATTTTGATTAAATGTTGTTTTGCAGTCAAAAATTTGAATGCACAGAAGATGAATTAGGTTCTACAAAATTTCCAGAATACCAGAGTAAAGATCTCTGTTCCTAAGACTGTCAAACTTTGTTTTTAATATCATGACTCCCCTGTTCTCTTGAAGTTGAGGCACCTGACTTTGATTCCAGATTGGGTAATGACCAAAGCTGATTCATTGGTAGGTAAACTAGGTACAGGCAAGTTTTCCTGTAAATTGTAAAGAGTAAATTGATAATTACTATTGAAATAAAAGTGCTTAAGAAAGCAAACTGCTCCCCATCTTAGAAATTAGATCCTAGTAAGAAAATGTTTTTGGTAAATGAACAGGTTCCACTTAGAAAGAAGCATATTGTCTTCTGTAAAAGCTTGTCTATTAAGTAATGAGGCTAATTTCTTTGTGTGGCTTATAGATTCAGTATCTCTTCATTGTCATCCATCCTGTATAGAGGCCAAACATTTTTTTGCCCAAGATATTTTGGTAGTTATGGAGAAATAAAATGTATATAGATACCTTTAAAAATGATAGGAATGTTTTGTAGATCAGAATGTTAGTGTTGCATTAATGAACCTTTCTCTTGTTATATACGTGATTTCACAGGGAAAATACATCTTGACATATTCTGTACTTTTAAGTTTTAATTGCAGAATTCAGTGCTCAACTTTTTAGATATCACAGCTCAAGTTTTCGTTAGGCATAAATTCTGAGGTTGGTTCTTTGACAGGAGCAGAAAAAAGAGGCTTCAGACAAGAAAACCATGATGGCTAACTTAAGAGGTCAAGAAGAAACTGCTCAGAAAGCAAAAGAAACAACTTCCGTGGCTTCAGAGGCTGATCCATCAAAGAGAAAGCTTCCAGTTGGTCCTTTTGTGTCATCTGTGCATGTAGATTATGACTCCTTTGAAGTTGGAACAGGACAGGCAAGTTTAATGCTTGACTTCATATGGCAATATATAAAAATATAAATAATTGCAGTAGTAACAATGGCACAGTGGGAAGCACCGTAGACTGGAAGCCCAAGACCTGGACTCTAGTCACAAATCTGTCAATATGTAGCTGTATGATCTAGACAAGATATTACCTCTCTCTGGGTTCCTTTTTTCTTATTTTTGAAGTAAAGGGGATTGAACTTCATGATCTCTAGATCTAACTTTCTGTTTTATATATTGCTTCTCACAAAGATTTTGCTTATAATGATTAATCCTTATATGGACAATAACTTACCCTCCTTATAGTTTTTCATTAATGTTGGGGCTATGAGGCAGGAAAATATGACTGACTGTAGACACTGGAATGCATCGCTTTCTACTACATCTTAAAACAGACTGCTAAAGGCATAATTCTGACATTGCTTGTATTACTACAATTTTCTAGTTGGATACCAGTCAGATTGTCAAATTAGAGGATGAAAGTGGAGAGAAGTGAAGTTTTAAGTCTTTATTACATAGCATTCAACAAATTGAATGATGAGATGTGAACCTGTGAGAAGTGTGAAACACTAGTATTGTAGTCACTTTTGCTAATATACAACATTCTTTACTTCACTTCATTTATACTCAATGCTTGACAATTTTTTCTTCTAGTTTATTGATTCCATTCCTTTTCCTCTCTCCTCAAGACTCTTTGCCTACCTTGCCTGACAAAGGCAGATAACTTAGGCTCCTACTTCACTGAGAAGACTGTGACCAACCAGTGGAGCTGGTGGGACCTGGGTCACTTTGTCACTTCTTTACAAGGTCGTCGCTTTCATGGTCGCATTCTTCATTCTTTTAAAAACTCCGCTTCATCCCTCTTTCCTTCTCTCTTGTGACAGAAGAACTATTAGTGATCTCTCTGCTTGCATTTTTGATTCCATTTACTCCAACCTTTTCAGTGACTTTGCTCTAGTCATTATTTCCCCTTGCATAGTCAGTTTTTCTCTTTCCTTTGTCCACTTCCCTTCTGCCTTCAAGTTTGGTTTTCCCAATCCTAAAAAAGTTCTCTTGGCCTTTTAATTCCATCTCTTTTTTCCCTTTAATTATGAAACATAGAAGTCTTTTATACTGAATACTTCTACTCCCACACCTTTAAAGGCTCTTTTAGTCTGACTAAGGCCTCTATTACACCAGTTCAACTGCTGTCAGTTTCTAGACCTGCTTGTTGTAAAATTGTCACCACCCCCCCCCTTCTGTCTTCTTGAACTTCTGGGGTGTTTTGACTTTTTTGACTACCCTTTCTACTGTTTTCTTTCTCTTCTTAGGTTTCAGCCTGGTTAATTCTTTTGAGTAATTTCTTAGATCCTACTCTGTCTCTTTATCCTTGTCCTGATCTTTTATGTGGGATATTCCCTATGGTTCTGTCCTTGCTTCTCTTAGACATTTTCCTATGGCACACTCATATTCTTTTCTGTGACTTCAGTTGCTACTTCTAGTCTAATTATGATTCCCAAATCTGTAGTGTAGACTCAGGCAGCTCTCCTGTGCTCTAGACTGTTATTTTCATTTGCCCACAGGAATCCCCCATGGGAATGTTCCATTTGTTCTTCAGAGTTAACATGCCCAGACTAAACTTAATAATATCATTCATCTCAAAATTACTTCTCTTTGCTTTGACTTTCTCTTAGTGGCTTCACCATTTACGCATAGTCTCATGGTCTTGGAAGTTTTGGGAATCTTGGAGTTTTCAGTCTTCTCTCTCCTCTGATATCCAGTCAGCTACAAGTCTTGCAAAGTCTGCCCTCACAATATAACAATCATAGATATGAAAGCTTGAAAGGACCTTCGAGGTTATCTAGGATGATTCTAGGCCAAAATCCTTATTTTCCATTTCTCACATCTGCCATTCTTCCGTATACTAATTGTCACTATCCTGGTAAATCCTCATTGCCATTTCCTTAGACCATTGTAAAAACCTCTTGATAAATCTTTCCAGCTTCCACCAGTCCTTTTTATCAGTGCCAAACTAATCTTATGCATAGATCTGGCCATGAAATGCATCACCTTTAAAATCTTCAGTGATGGGGTGGTTAGGTGGTGCAGTAAATATAGCACCAGCCCTGGAGTCAGGAAGACCTGAGTTCAAATGTGACCTCAGACACTTAACACAAAAAACTAGCCCTGTGACGTTGGGCAAGTCACTTAACCCCAGTTGCCCTGCCTTCCCCCTCCAGAAAGCAAAAAGAAAAAATCTTCATTGACTCTCTTTTGCTTAATTGATGTTAAAGAAAATGACATTAATACTGAACTCTGTGTTTTAGGCACAAGTTTTCTGGAAACAATTTAATTTAACATTGGTCTAAAATCAAGCCATTTCTAGGAAGAATAAAATCCAAACTGGCAAAACCTCTCATGCTTTAGTACATGTCCCCTCCCAAGATAATATAAAGTAACAAGGGACATAACAAAATGTTAAAATGAAATTTTGGGTTAACATTTCAGAATAGTTATTACTTGGATTCTCTTCTTGACCATTTCCCTCCAGGACTGCAAAGGTCTTTGCCTTTTTATAAATATACAAATACTTTCTGAATAGAGGGATTGGGGAAAGAAGAGACTGCCTCTAGTTGGGTCAATAGCCCAGGTGGTTTATGCTGCCAGGGCTCAAGGAAGGAAATATTCTTAACTAGACAAGGTACTTTTTGTGCTATGTTTGGTTACCACCTTTAATCAGTTCCTTAAGAAAGGCCTTAACCTTTGGTTCTTAACCTGTTATCCACCTTTATGTATATGGAGGATGGGGGGGAGGGGAAGGTGTTGGTGTGGAAGGGAGGGAGGAGGCAAGGGAGTGAGGCAAGTCTGGGAAAGTCTTTTAGACTAGAGAAATATTTCTAGAGAAAATGAAAAGGACATTTTAAAAAATACGCTTCTCTATTGACTAAAAGTCCTAACTCCTTCATTTGGCATTTAAGACCTTCTATAAGTTGGTACCTATTTTTCCAGCTTTTTATACCTTATTCCATGTGTTTTGTGTTTTTGTGAGACTGGAACAAACTACCCTCTAACATCTACTGTTTTTTCTGGTTTGTGCTTTTGCCACTTGCTGTACTTGGAGTGATTTCCTTATTTTGTTCTGTTGAATTCCCACTTATCCTTTGAAACAGCTCAGATTATTCCTCCTCCATGGAAGATCTTGCCATATATATATATATCAGTTTGTTTTAAACTTCCTAGTACATTTATGTGTTAGTATTACAGTTAGATGATAGATTATTATGGTTAGAGCTCCATAGATGACCTTTTGATGTCAAGAAAAAGCAGGGGAGCCCCACAGCTCATTGGGTGGACTCTTGGTGGTAGACTTATGGGAGCATGTAGGATCATAAAATTATGCATTTAAGAGCTGGAAGGGACCTCAGAGGTCCTTTAGTCCAACCCTCTCATTTTACAGATGAGGAAACTGAGGGCCCAGAGAGGAAAAGGACTTGCCCAGGGTCACACAGGAGTTAGGTGGCAGAATTGGAATTTGAACCCTGGACATGAACAACAGTCCTGCAGGAAGAAGAGGTGTGCATAGGTTGTTTGCATCTTTGGGGAGAATATTACTTTGGGAACATCACAGATACATTTGAGTATAGCTATGGATGTTTTCTGCTACTACCAGACTGTAAGCATTATGAGGGTGTCTGTTATATTTTATGTAAACTTTATACCTCCTCTAGGACCAAGCACAGTTTTTTGCATCTAGTAAGCACTTGATTTGTTTTGTTCACTTGTAATTCAACAGGTTTCTTTTTTATTATTATTAATTAATTAATGTATTTTTAGTTTTTGACATTTACTTCCATAAGATTTTGAGTTCCAAATTTTCTCCCCCTCATTCCCCTTCCCCACTCCAAGACAGCCCGCAATCTAATACAGACTCTCCATATACATTCATATTAAACATTTTTATATTAGTCATGTTGTAAGGAAGAATTATAACCAATGGGAGGAACCATGAGAAAGAAGAAACTAAAAAAGGAGAGCAAGTAGTATGCTTCCATCTGCATTCAGACTCCAGAGTTCTTTTTATGGATGTGGATGGCATTTTCCATCATGAGTCTTTTGGAGTTGTCTTAGATCCTTGTGTTGCTGAGAAGAGCTAAGTCTATCAAAGTTAGTCATTGCAAATGGTTGCCGTTACTGTGTACAGTGTTCTACTGGTTTTGCTCACTTCACTCAATATCAGTTCATCAACAGGTTTCTTAATAAGACAGCAATTCTAGTTCATGACAACTATTATAGGTTCTATATACAGTGCTGCTATAGCCATGTTGCACATGCAGACCTGATGTGTTGAGTGGTAACGATGCTTGACTATAGTTTAATTATATTTAATTCAGTAGATTGTGTATTTTGAAATTGTATTATAAGACAATGAAAAACTTATTTTTTTCTCCCTCTTCCCCCCTCCCCCCCCATTTAAATCTGATTAGGTTTCTGTGGCTTATAACTCATTAGACTTTGAACCAGAGATTTTTTTTGCCTTGGGCTCGCCGATCGGTGTCTTTCTCACTGTACGTGGAGTGGATAGGATAGATGAGAATTACAGACTTCCTACCTGCAAAGGATTCTTCAATATTTACCATCCAGTGAGTAAATTTAATTTACTTTCATTTGGAAAAAAGTAGAAGAGTGTGCTGTTTTTATATGTAGATTCTCATGGTTCTTACCAGAGTTGCGAGTAATCTAGATTTGTCAGTAAGGTACCCTATTGTTTTGGGGTACTAAAACTTTGGTGAAATGCCTTCCCTGTAGCTCTCTGGTTTTGTCTTTAGTCTCTTTGGGGAAAAAAGATTTCATTTATGCAAATTGCTTTGGCTTATTAGTTTGGACATTTTTATGTCCAATGGAGAATTGATGAGTCCAGTCTATTCATAAAATTGCTTAGGTACTCTTTTTTCTCACCCAAGTAAGATGTGTAACTAAAGGTAAATTATTTTTCAGTAATTCTTCATTTCTTTATTTACAGCTTGATCCTGTGGCATATAGATTAGAACCTATGATAATTCCAGATTTGGATATAAAACCAGTTCTCATTCCACATCACAAAGGCAGAAAAAGACTTCACCTAGGTAAAGGCAGTCACAATAAGAAGATTTAATGTTTATATTTACTCTTTTTTTACTGTCACATACAGTATTCAGTAGTTTGGAGAAATGAAAAAGAAATAGTAAATAACATTTTTACTCTTAAAGAGCTTATATTAATGATTATAGAAGTAGAGAGGTAAAAATGTGACCTGGAGAAGGAAGATGATGGGAGTGGCTAGGTGGCACAGTGAATAGGGCCATCAGCCCTGAAGTCAGGAGGACCTGAGTTCAAATTCGGCCTCAGACACTTGACACAGTTACTAGATGTGTGACCTTGGGCAAGTCACTTAACCCCAATTGCCCTCCAAAAAAGCGAAAAAAAAAAGGAAGGAGAAGGAAGATGATGGCACAGTCTGTGATAAATTTTTATTTTGTTCCTGTGAAGAAATTTTTATTCGCAATCTTGATTAGATTTATTCACTTAAATTTCATGGGTCAAAAAAAAGGGTTCTCAGACAGGTAAATTGGAAATATTGAGCAGTGTGCTTGCATGAGAAACTAAATTTAATTGAAATTTGAGAAATAATTTATTTCCTTTGGGTCCTTTAGATGTTTACTTTTGTCCTAAATTTAAAAGTTTTTTTTATTGATATCTTTGGTTTTTGGATTTCTCCCTGTATCCCTTCCTTTAACCTTCCCAGAGAACCATCCCTGATGCAGCATTTATTTTAAAAAGATGAAAAGAAAAAATTCATCAAAACCAATCAACACATTGAAAAATCTGACTTTTAGTAGCTTGGAATTTTTTTTCATAAATCTCTTAGATTGGTGGTGTTTTGATTTTGTTTAGAGCTGAAAGAAAGTCTCTCTCGTATGGGATCTGATTTGAAACAAGGTGTTATAAGTTCTTTGAAAAGTGCCTGGCAGATATTAAATGAGTTTGCACGTGCTCACACATCTTCTACTCAGTTACAAGAAGAATTGGAGAAGGTGGCTAGTCAAATCAAAGAAGAAGAAGAAAAGCAAGTAGTGGAAGGTAAATTTGACATTTCTCTATGAAGACATTTTCTCTTCTATCATATAACATTTGGAAATTGTTCAGTTGCTGTCTTTATTCTTGAAAAATTAATATATCTTTGTGTAGAGAAAGCCCTGATACAGCTTAGTTGACTTCTCAAAATAGAAAATTTCAGTATGCAAGTTCTCTTTTCATTGTTTCTTACTGCTGTGTAGTTCTTAGTCTTGTACAGAAGCATGAGCCTAGAGTAGAAAGTCAGAGATGAGTACTAGAATTTTTTAAAGATGTCTCCTTTGAGACATCTTTTGGCTTACTTGTTTAATTGTAATTTAGATAATAGTACAATGTCAGGTCATTGTTCCAGGATAATTTTGGATTTCTTTGATTCTAATTCTTTCTCCTTTCTTTTCTGCAATGCTCCCTCACCCCTTTTCTTCACAACTTCTGTCAGCTGGCTGGCTGTTCTCCTCTTCTCTTTGTGTAACCTGTCCTAACTTTCCCTGGCCCTTTGGAAGAATGAGGAGTCAGCCTGGCAGCTCCCCAGGTTGCTTCGGGTGTCGTGTCAAGCATCATTTCTCTTTGAGTCCAGAAAGTCAGCTAAAAATCAAAGGATTATGATTGAGTGATTGACTTTTGTGTTGAAATGGTTTAAATTCTAGCAGAAAAGATTGTTGAAAGTCCAGATTTTTCCAAGGATGAGGACTTCTTAGGAAAGGTTGGAATGTTAAACGGAGGCCGCCGTGTTGACTACGTCCTACAAGAAAAGCCGATAGAAAGTTTTAACGAATATCTTTTCGCTCTTCAGAGTCACTTATGTTACTGGTAAGAATTCTCATTGTAATTCTGTAGTTACCAGTTATTTTTAACATTTGTATGTTAAAGTCGTTTTCAGTAGTTCTCATGGAGGAACAAAATCACGTGACTTTACATTGTTTAAAACAAACATAACACCTGAAGTTTCTGTTATCATTGAGTTTTAGTTTGCTTTTTCCCTCACTAAAAGAAAGACCTCCAGTGTCTTGGGAAGTGTTTTTAGATTTTTTTTGTTATCCCCCAGGTGGCAGCATACAATTTTCCTTTGCCTCAAGGTTTTTTTTAGTATTTTTTTACATACTTTTTTTAAAACATGCATTTATGTACTTCCATATTTTTCTACAGAATAGGAATGAAAAGTCATCTCTTATGTTCATTAAGAAATGTGTGTGTGTGTGTGCGTGTGTGTACGTGCGCGTGTGTGCATAACCAGAACAGATACTCATCTCTTCCTCTTGGACAGTTCCAGTATTAAACCGTCTTCTTGGTAATCTGTTTTTATCTTCCATTGTACATAGATATTTAATTCTATTAGTGTCTTTTTTCTGAAGTGAAATTGCCTTTTTTATAGGGAATCTGAAGATACTGCTCTCTTACTACTTAAAGAAATTTATCGAACAATGAACATCAACCCTGAACAGCCCCAACACTGATGAAACTACAGTTCCTAGTATGTGATTTTTATAAATTATATAAACTGTGAACTGAATGCTTCCATCTCTCAGTGTTTTCATGGAGCTGATACCATCTTACTATTTTCTCTCCTCTACACAATAGTTAGTGGAAAAGGAAACATTTTGTAACTTCTAGACTCATGTTTTACATTAATATTAGTCTATAATATTTCTTCCTATATGTAAAATTTAGTGCATTTATCCTTAGTTTCTTGAACTTCCGAGGTTTGTAACAATGTCTCAGTGTACATGGCAGGCATGCAGGGACTCCTAAAATGTATCATTAATTCAGATAATTTTTACCTGTATCATTATATGTGTATGTAAATATTGCTTTTAAAAATATAAAGGTGGTGGAACTATCTTGAAACTAGACAGCTTAATATACTTTGTAGTGTTAAATTTTATCTTAGACTGTTAAATATAGAATTCTAACAATTTTTTGTTTTCTATCAACAAACTAATTTTTCATATATCAAAAACACTTTATTCTAACTGTTGCATAAATATTCTTATAGCTCATTTAAAAACTACATAAAAATGGGTATTCAGAGAATTATTTGTAATACAGAATATCTGATAGTAAACTTGAGCATCTTATCCTCATTGCTTAGTAGAACTTCCCAAAAGTGTCCATTTATATAATGCTAGATGCAGTTTTCATGTAATATTAGGCATCTTAGTGGTACTATAATATTGAAACAAATTTTTAAAATTAGCCTGTCTACTCTAACAGTTTGAAATGCTAATGTTCAGAAAATAGAGTTTGAGGCTAATTCATGATGTGCTACTTGTCTAAGTTTTCTTTTAATCTTAGTCTTTTCTGTGGATCCTCAGTTGTCACAGATACGGTAGACTACTGATATTGCCATTTTAATATGTTTTTATTTCTTATCAGAAGTATATTGTGCTTAATTAGGTGGTAGCAGGACCGGACCGTTCCTGGAATATTGCGACTAATTTTTGTGTGATCATTGCTGTACATTTATATAGCTGTGTAATTGGCAAGTACTTGCAAATGTTGGTTCTGCTTGTCAGACTGATATTTACTGCCATGCTGACCAACTGTTCTAGTCAATTTGACGAAATTTGATATTTAAGCTTTTAGAATAATTTTTTCGTTCTGCGTGTAACACATCTTGGTCAAAACTTGGAAAGGGCAAAGGAGTTTTTGTTGTAATTTTTCTCCACCATTGCTTACTTTCTCTTTTTCACATAAATAACAGTATTCAAATTATTGATATGTAACACCAGAAGGCTTCACAGTCTTAGACTTGGGAGCTGTTTTATTGAATTATCCAAGGTTTATCACAGAAGAAATGCCCTGGAATTTGATAACATTATTGTCTAATATGAAAAAAAATATTTTGAACCTCTTTTCCTTAATATTTTGTAAGGAATGGGAGATAGTTTTGATCTGTATCTGTATTAGAGAGTTCCCAGTAAGAAATTCTCTAGTATTATAGAGCAGCAACTTCTTTGTATCTTGTAGTCTTAATTGCCTGGAGCAGTGAAAGTTTACACAACCACTATGTATCACAGTCAGAGTCAGAACTCAAACCCAGGTCCTCCAGACTCTGAAGCTGGTTCTCTTTCTCTGCTTCTTGGATCAATTTTAGTAGTAGTAAAATTTATGCAAACTATCAAAATGATCTAAAAATATCTATTTGTGTAACTAGTTCATTCACACATGCCAAGTCAGTAAATTTTTAGATGTGTAGTTCCTTAAGTTTCTGAGACATGGGCTCTTTTAGTTGTAGTCTAAAGATGTATCTTTAGAGTTATTCATAAATTATTTTGGATTAACTTGTATAGCTGATGTAGATTTTAAAATGTCTATTTTTCTCTCTTTTGTTATAAAGTTAGCATATCATAATAAAGT
Organism: Pseudochirops cupreus; assembly: GCA_028627135.1. NCBI lineage: Eukaryota > Metazoa > Chordata > Mammalia > Diprotodontia > Pseudocheiridae > Pseudochirops > Pseudochirops cupreus. The sequence goes on from CM053582.1 coordinate 505,912,197, forward strand.
TCAGCTAAAGTCACAGATTATTTGTTAGGATGTCCCCACAAATTGGGCAAGCAGTGTTATGGCTTGGGCTTATATTTGTTGTTTTCCTTAATTAGTTTGTAGAATTTGTACTGTGAACTCTGAGTTTTCTTTGCTTTTATGATTACATTGGTAAAGCATTTAGTGTAGATTTTGACATATACTAGGCATTTAATAGAAGCTTCTGCCCTTCTCTTTCTTTCAGGGAGCAACACTTTTGTTTGATATTTAACGTTTGATATTTAAATATATTGTTATTCTGAATCTGGAAAGTTCACTGATTTTAAAAAATCTTTTTTACAGAATGTTCCACTATGGTGCTGAGACAATTCTAAAAGGAATCCCTACAATTACCCTGGTGAAGGATGACAGGAAATTGTTTCATCAATTTTCCTTTTACAATTCTGAGATATAAGACTTTGTTTAAAAATATATAAACAGACACAATGAAACAAAACCCAACACCATCAATACCACATTTTACAAAATGCAGTTGGGAAAATATGTATGTATATTACAACAAATGATGCAGTTTTAATTTTCTCAAATCATTTTAGCTGTACAGTTGTCAAATTGATGTGATCAATGAAAATAGGTTTGTAGCATGCAGACTGTTATTTCTAATCCCTAGCAAACGGCTGTGAGAGGGTTGGTAAACTTGTATTTCTTTTATCAAGGCAAGATGTCCTTTTTATGAAAGTAAGGACTTCTTGAGAAACTGTAGTAATATTTTTTTTGAATAATTCATTTTCCACTTAAAATGTGAATTTTAGCTTTGAGCTGCTTGAATGCAGAGTCATCTGTATTTGCTAAAAGTAAGCAACAAAATTCATTTGTGTTCTAAGAAGGATCTCAGGCCTTATGATGCTCTTTTATTGACGAGATACTTATGGAGGTAAATGCTCTTCTAAAGAGGTATGAGAGCTGCTACAGCGTGTGTATCTCTGCTCGTGAAAACGAATGGAGGCCAGGGGCAGAAAGTGAAAACATTTTCCCATTTTGTTATCTTAGAGAGCTGATGCTGTAATCTGGCTGCTGATGTTCCAAATAATGTAAAAAACCAAAGTGGGTTTTGGCCAGATAATAGTTTCATTTTTTACCAAAGTGTGTTGCAAAATATGAAACGTGTCACTTCTCAGATGTAAAGCTAATGATCTATGAAGGATGGCTCTTTAATATTGCTTTCAGTTTTACATTTTTAATTCAAATTATCTAAATATTTTCCTAATACTAACTCTTCTTTTGTTATGCAGTAGAAGCATTTTGCACTATTTACATAACTCATGAAACATGGTGATTTTTTTGCGGGGGAATCGATGTATGATACACATTTTGTGTATGTATATGTTCTGATTAGCGTGAATAAAATAGTAATATCTGCATTTTTACAGCAAACTTAGTATTTCTGTATATTTTTGTTCCTTGGCTTTTCAGTATATATTTAGTTTCAGTGATGAATACCTAATAATATTGAGAGTAAGTATATTTTAACATATTTGAATATAACATTCATTGCATAATTATGTTTACAATCATGTATCATATATGAATAATAGAATTTTAAAGTTGGAAGGAGTTTTAGAGATCACCTCGGCTAAAGTTTTTTCAAACTGCTGAGGCCATGAGAAGTAAAATACCTTCTGAAGTCACTTGGGTAGTTAGGCCTGGAATCGCAGCCTGCCTCTTGTGCCCTCCAGGCCAGTATTACTGAATCTCAGAGTTGTAAGGAACCTGAGGGGGGTCATCTAGTCCAGTCCATCCCTCAACAGGAATTCTGCAACATAGCCAACAGGGGTCATCTCTGTCCAGAGACTTCTAGTGAGGTGGAACTTACTGTTTCATAAAGTGGCTGCTTCTCCTTTCCTGTAGCTAAGAGTTTTTTCCTTCATGCTTAAATTTGTCTGTTACTTTTACCTGTCAAGAATAAATTCAGTACTTTTTTTGACCCCAAACTAGCCAAGGCATTTTTATTACTTGGGTACGCAAGGGTAGATCTTGACCACAGACACCTAAGCAGACAACTATTTTCTCTAACCATATGGAATATGGCTTAACCCATTTGTAGTCATAAAACTTGGTTGAGAGGACAAAGGATAAATTAAGGGTGCCATAGAGTTGGAAGACAAATGGGGATGGGGCAGGAGGAGGGTAGGTAGTGTAGTGCTAGGGCAAGAAAATGGAAAGGAGCTGAGCATATATAGTTAGTTGTGTTTTGTTTGCAGTATTCTAGGCTCCTTCCGTTGTCCTGCCTAGAGATGGCATTCTTTCCCATGAAAACACATTTCTTTCTAGTTTCTTCAGGTTAGCTACATATTAATATACCTGCAGGCTTTTACGGTGATGTCAGTCTCTACAGAAGCACAACAAAATAAGACAGGTTTAGGGTCCTGATTCCACATACCCATTGCTCCTAATCTTGTCTTTTTAGGTTGAACTGAAAAAGTCTGATCTTTTTCTTGTTGGTAGCCCTTCAAATACTTGAAGATAGCTGTAATGTCCTGTCCCCTCCAATGTCTTCCCAAGGCTAAATAGTCCTACTTCTTTCAACTGAGCCTCTTTATAGCATGATCTTGAAGCCTTTTATTCTCCAAGTTGCCATTTCAGTGTTCTTAAATGTCCTTTCTAAAATTTTATGCCCAGAAGTGAACACACCTTTCTAAATGTTGTCTGACTCAGGAAGAGTACAGAGGCATGGCTGCCTCTTTATTCTTTTCACTGTGCCAGTGAATGAATCCTTTCTCTTATTTCCTTTTCTAAATGCTTAAGAAAAAAAATAGAAAAGATGCAGAAGAGGCCCTCTGATGTGTTTTCCTCCGACTCCAACTTTAGGACTAGTTCTGTTAACACCACCCACATAACCTTGTAGAACAAAGTATTTCTTGACAAGTTGGGAAATCAAAAGACTTAAGTCTTTTAAGCATTAAGGCTAAAAGGTCAGGAAGAAGTGATGTTTCTGTTCCTCGCTTCAGAGATAAAAGCCTGTCTGCACAAACTCTGAAGTCTTGCTAGCGCTTACTCTTTTCAGATATGTGGCACACGAATACATAGCACAAGTTTTACTTATAGATGCCTGCTGCCATCTTGACAGTTGAATGTGTTTTGTACCAGAGTTCTTTCTTGACCCAAGAATCTAAAGTTAGCCAAGTTGTGTAGTGTTTTCTGGGGACAGAAAAAATGCTTTGGGGAGCATCATCTGCTTCCTGATACTCAATGTGGGATCAATTGCAGTTCAATTGGGTACTCTTATCACACAGCTCCAGTTTCTTCCAAGGTGGCAATAGGATGGCATGGTAAATAGAGCACTGGGCCAGGAATTGGGAAGGTAGACCCGACACTAGCTGTGTGACCTTGGGCAAGTCACTTAACTTCTGCTTCAGCTTTCTTACCTGGAAAATGAGGATAATAATAGCACCTACCTCCCAGGATGGTTGTGAAGTATTTGTAAAGCACCCAGTATAATACCTGGCACATAAGAGGTGCTTACTAAATGCTTATTTCCTACCTTGCAGTGTCTTACAACAGCTACGATGTCTTCTTGGGATGAAAGTTTGAATTCCTGAGGATGATGTTAAAGGGATTGGATAAAAAAGTGTATTTTTAACTGTGCTGTGAAAAAGAGGAAGAACCAGTCTAGGGTGAAACTAGCCTAAGCTAGATGAGAGAAGGTGGACTGCCCATGTTTGCTTATATGTTTTTTATTGAAAGGGGAGAGAGAGAGAACAAATGATTCATGGGAATTGAAAGCTTGTATGAGTGAGGAGATAGTAAGATACCTGGCTGTCTTAAATTAGTTCAAGCTCCCTGGCCTAGATGAATTACATCCTGAGACCCTGAAAAAGCCTGTGAATATAATTGCTAAATTTTTATTATTGGTTGATACTTTTTTTGTAAGAAAACTTTTGTGATGAGTAGTTCTTTTTGTTACATACTTTCATAAGGTGTTGACAAAATGTTTTATTGATGCTCTTTTAAAAATGTCATTACTAGCAGCTAACCAACTTTCATCTCCTACCCCCAGGTTGAAGCCTTTTCCTTTAACAAATGTTTATGTGAAGCAGAACAAATCAACACTAGTTGGTTTTTCTTTTTTTGGAGACCATAAAAAAAATAAAAGAAAAAAAAGAGACCATGTAACTCAATTCAGTTCCTCTAACCTCTTAATCTGGGGCCAGCAAACTTGTTTATATTTTTTCTCTTAATTTGATAACTATTTAAATATAAATGGTTTCCTTTGTAGTTCTATGTATTTTATGCTTTGAAAAATATTCTGAGAATGAGTCCATAGCTTTCATAGAAATGCCAAAGGGGTCCACCTTAGGAAAAAAGGAAAGTTAAGAGCCCTTGTTCTAATCCGTCCTGTCGCCACTGAAAGGCGAGAGGTGTGTTTCACCATCAGTCTTCTGAAGCCATCATTGGTTGCTGCTTTTGTCAGAGTTCTGAGGGCTTTCAAAGTTTTTCCTTTCCTTTTATTGTTGTTATGTGTATTCTTCTGCTTCTCATTTCACTCTTCATCAGTTCATCTAAGTCTCCATATTTTTCTGAATATAGAATATTCATTAAGATTCATATTCATAAAGATATGATAAAATTCTGTTACTTTAGTATGCCATAATTTGGTTAGCTATTTCCCCAGTTTGTGGGCACTTGTTTTTTGGTACAGAAAAAAAAAGTTGCTATAAATATGCTTGTATACATGGTTCTATTTCTCTGTTATTGATCTTCTTTGGGATATATGCTTAATAGTGCTGCCTAGGTTGGAGGGTTTGTTAAGTTTAATGACTTTTTGAGAGTAGTTTCAAATAGTTTTCTAGAGTGGTTGTACCAATTGACAGATTTCAACATTGATTTTTGAAGAGCTATGAATAAGAGGGGCACATCCATAAACCACCTTGTATTAATTTGGTATATATTCTTTATATTCATACATACATAATGCATTTCTACCCTATTAGAATATAAGCTCTTTGAGGGCAGGGATGCCTAATTTTTGTCTTTGTGTAGTTCTCAGAATGTCTTATGTATAGAAACCACTTAAATGCTTGTTCATTGATTGATTGACTAGAAAATAGTAAATGTGCTAATTTGCAAAAAACTTGAAGAAAGTAGAACTTTCCAGTGAGCCAGCATATGTTTATTAAGAAAACCTCATGTAATTAGAACACACATGGCCCCAGAGAAGAGATATAAAAAGATACTCCAGTTCATTACTTTGCAGAGTTGAGAGGACCATGGTTGTGTGGAACATTGCATATATTTCCAATTTTTTTTTTTGATGTGTGGCCCAGCTTTGTGGATTTTTTCTTTTTTTTTTCTTTAAAATATTTATTATATGGGACAACTCTAGGAGAGGGAGGGATGGTGGGAGAAATTGTCGATTAAAAAACTATATATATTCAAAATTGACTTTAAAATGATGCTCTAGAAACTAAGTAGCTGTGCATCAACTAGGAAGTGGCTAAAAGATGTAGTATGTGAATGTAAGAATATTATTATACTGTAGGAAATTACAAGATTAATCTAGAGAAATATGAAAAGACTTTAATGAACTGATACAAACTTGAAATAAATAGAACCAGGAAAACATTATACCTAATGACTGCAAAAATATGAATGAAAAGAAGAAAAACAATAACTAGAAGCTCTGTAATTTTATTGATAAAGTTTGGCCTTGGAGAAGAGTTGATAAAATGTATCTTCTTTGCAGAGGTGGGGGATTGTGGGTCTGGAATATTGCATATATAGTCAGATACAGTGGATGTGATGGTTTAATTGGATTGCTTTTTCTAACTTCTAAAATCTTTGTTAGAAGACTTGCAGGGTAAGGGAGCAGAGAGCAGAAAATTCTGTTCAAAAATCATGTCTAATTAACCTCATTTCCCTTTTTGACTGGATTACTAGACTGAAAGATCAGGGGAGGAACCATAGACATAGCACACCTGTATTCAGTAAAGTATCAGACAATGTGTTTGTCCTTTTGGATGGAGAGAGGTGCAGAATTGAGGATTGAGTGATGAATTACAGATGGATATTCAACTTAGAGGGAGATTCCTAGTGAAGGACCACAGGGATCCTTTCTTGGACCCATTTGTGTCCCACCAACCATTGAAGCACTTACTAAGTTTCTACTATGTGCTTGTTTCCACTGGGTGGGTTCAGGAACTGGAGAGAGGTAACCAGCCCTCATTTCTGTATTTTCCCTTTTTGATCCTACCCAAACTGGTTGTCACCTGCCTTTTTTTGTTGTCATATTTCAGGTGCAAGGTTATTGGTCTTCCAAAGTAGCAAGTCAGCAGTGACTTGCTGTTGTAGTAACTTTCTGTTCTTTTCCTTGCCATCAGAGTGGTTTAAGCCTATACCTGAAAAGCAAAGACATTCCTTTTAAATCACAAATCATCCTTTTTTAAAGTAATACACTTATAGTCATGAATTTTGCCAAATTATGGAAAAAAATTGGGGAGAAAGAAAATATTTTAAGATGCCTATAGGTAAATTCTGGGTGGATCATTTAGAAAAACAAATGTAAGGAAGTAAAATTCTCGAATATCAATAAATGTTACCAGTGATGTTCAATCAACCAGTAAAAACCCTGACAAGTCTTCCCCTCCCAGATTCAATTTTTTTTTTTGACTAGTGAAAGAGACCATTCTCTGTCTCATTTCTTAGTAAAGTCCTTAGCTTAAAAAGGTCAAAATCTACCACTTCATCCAGGGCCATCTCCAGTTGTCCTGATCCATATCTTGCCAGTGGACCCAGGTGGTTGTGGAGGAGAAAATGAGGCTGGTGACTTTGCACAGCCCTCCCTAACTTAAATTTAGTTTACTTGTGTGTCATGGCATCATCTCCCTGATGTCATGGGCCTCTTTGAGAACGAAGGACAAACAACATTTAGAATTTTTGTAAGGACTTAATGATGTGCCGGGCACTGTACAGAGAGAGTGCTGGAGGTACAAAGAAAGGTAAAAACATTCCCTTTCCTCATGGAGCTCACATTCTAATGGTGGTCGAGTATGTAGATATACAACATGCAAAAACCATGTACATACACGATACAGAGCGTGTAAATGGGAGACGGTATTGGGGAAGGCAAGGAAGAACAACTATGGAAGGCCTTTTATAGAGGTGGGGTTTGAGCTGAATCTTGAAGGTATCCAGGAGGTAGAAGTAGGAAGAATATGGGAGAGGGGGCAGCCAATGAAAAAGCTCAGAGTTGGGATGTTCAGTGTTATTTCTGAGGAACAGCCTCCATTCTCTATTGCATCCCCGCTACCTTGCATTCTGCCTCCACCTTAATGACTGGTCTCATGAATCTCTTCACTGATATAGATTGCAACCAATCCATATATGCCATTCTTATCGTGTACCATTTTTGTCTGTAGACTTGGAATCATTAAAGACATAGGTTCACATCTGACTTCTGACACTACATGGCACTGTGGGCAAATTTTAAATCTGAGTCTCGAGTGTCCTATAATTAGGGTAATGCTTCTAATGCAAAACTCAGTGAGGATCAAATGTAAACAAGAAAAGCACTATTCAGACTTTAAAACACGATATAAATGTAAGTTATTAAGTCAACCAGAGGAATTCTTCTAGTGTTCTGGAGCTTTGGATGAATCTAATGAGATGAAATTCAGTAATAATAATAATGCTAAGTCTTAAAATTGGGCTAAAAAAAATCCACAATCAGAAGCACAGGATGGGCAAGGTAGGGTTAGCAGTTATGGAAAAGATCTGGGGGTCTTGGGTATTTTAGTTGACTTCATGCTCATTTGAGTCAGAGACAGTTATGTGGAAGCCAAATAAGCCAAAAGGACATTGGCCTGCACTGAGAGATATGTCTTCCAGGAATAAGGAGTTATCAGTCCCTCCATGATCTGTCCTTATCAGCTCTATCTGGAGCATCATGTTTTCATTGTGTTCTTAGAATGCATTAAGAGACGTGTAAGTCCAGAATGGTGATCATAGGCTCATTGCAGTCTAGAATGACAGCACATCTAGAATGTTATGTTTTGGTCTAGGCTTCATTTTTTAGGTAGGATATTGACAAAATGAAGAGAATGTTGAGAAGGATAACCAGAATGGGGAGAGTTCTTGAGAACAAATGCGTAAACTGCTTGGCATGGTGCCTAGTGCTGTATGAGCAGGCACTAAACAAACCCTTGTTCTCTTTCGCCTATCCCAAACCAAATGAGGATTGTTAGAATAAGTTGGGGATGTTAATTTTATAGAATCGACTTTGTGGGGAACTTGATAGCTTTTTTTCAAATGAAAGGCTGTCATGTGAATGGGGAATTAGATTTTTTTTTCTTTGATTCCCAGGGCAAAGCAGCAAGAGGTGAAATGTGAAAAAGACAGAGTACATGTAAGGAAAAACTGCCCAGCAATTAGAAGCACACAAAAGCAGAATGAATTGCTTTAGGAAGGAGTGGGTCTCAGCCCTGAGAATCTGTGGCTTTTCTATCCTCTGAAATCTAGTCAAGGCAACTAATGTTTAAATACCGCTAAGCACTTAATACTTTATACTCTTCTTATACACTTATAGACCATTTATAGTTTAATTACTTGGGAATGTGTCTTACTACCCCAACAGTACTTTTCTGTGCCACCATCTTGACTCCGCCCACCCCTCCCCCAACAGTACTTTTAATTCTTTGAGGGAAGGTGCCATATTGCTTTTCCTAGCCTTGCAGTAGGCTGGTATATACTTCATAAATATTTGCTGAATTAAATTGGAAACTCTAAAAGTGCAGCTTAGAGCCTTTAAATTGTATTTATTATTGACTTAGACTTAGGTGACAGCTTGGTACAGGTGTTAGAGTTGGACTTGAAGTCAGGGTTCAAAATCTGCCTCTGAACCTTACTAGCTGTGTGACTGTGGTCAAGTCACTTAAACGCTCTAAATATCAGTCAATTTAGACTATAAGTTGTAGCTGGATCATGTTGCTGGAGTGAGGCTCCGTACCATGCCCTTGTGGGTTTTCCACACTGACAAAATCATAGGTCGTTGATGTGTTGGCCATCTTTCACCAAAATTGGTTGAAAGTTCATTTAATTAGGAAAGAAATGGCGGTTGTTTGCAATAGGAAGAGTACTGGGTTTGCAATCTGAGGAACTGGGCTTGAATCCTCACTCTGCTACTTCTTATCTGCCACATCTTATTCAAACCAATGGCCTTCTTGCTCTTCCAAAAACAAGGCACTATATCTCTCAGCTCTGGCCATTTTCTCTGGTCGCCTCTATGCCCGAAATGCTCCTCCACATTTTCTACAAGAAGCCTTTTCCAACCTTTTTAAATTCTGATGTTGTAGCTAGATGATAGGGCAGACCATAATTCCAGGACCTCGTGGGTGTGTGGTGGAAGCTACATGGGTGCGGACCAGCTCTCTGCTGTCCAAAACTCTTACTGCATAAAAAGATGTACCATAAATATAGCACTTTACTTCAAAAAAAACAAACAAGAACCAAGGCAAAAAACTCTACAACTTAGCATTTGTTTAATGAAGTAGGCGCCAGAAAGGCGGTTTGTGAATTACTTTGAGCGTGCAGTCAGATGAAATCTCGCACAAGCAAACATTTATGGTGCTCAAATTGTTCTCTAATACAAAATCCCATTGGATTAATTCACAGAATTGTGATAGCAGAACTGTCTGCCTCATTTGCACGCAGGAGCATGCGAGTTCTTGGAGGGCAGTGACTTCTTTTTGTCTTTGCATCTCTAGCCCTGGCCCAGAGCCTCGACTGCAATAAATTCTTAGTAAATGTTTGGTGAACTGAACCCATTCCATCCAACTTATTTTTGCCCATGAGTAAATTGAGGTCCACAGAGGTTAAGTGATTTTTGCCAAAGTCACAGATTTCTACACTGGGACTAGCATGCACTAGCTCTAAACCTAGTGCTTAGTGATTACATGTAAGAATTTAAGTTAAATGACAAGGGCAAACTTGATTATACAGATTTAAACAGAGGAAAATCTTCCAAGAACACTGATCATCCCTGGTCAGCTGTTTTACAGATTTGTACCAGTGGTCACAAAGGGCAAATGAGAGACTTTGGATGACTGTTCCAATCCACAGCCACTATTTGTGTTGTGCAGAGAATAAGAGCGGGGAGACCTGGGTTCAAGGTAAATATAGGTTGAATTTATTGATCAAGTACACGACTACCTGGAGTATAAACTCAAATCAGGCAATCTCGAATGATGGTACAAACAGTGTTTAAAAAGTCTAAAACCACAATCAGGGAGGGGAGCTAGCATAAGCAATGACGTACAGAAGCCAGAAACAGCCACTGGTTAGGTCAATAGCTCAGGGCTAATTTGGGAATATGGCACAAAGGTACAAGGGTGCAACCTTCCAGAGAATAAGACAGTCCCTTCTAGAACAGGGTGGAGGGTACAGAGTGGAGGGTCGTTGGGCAAAGGGGGAATGGAGAACAGTCAATTTGCTAGAACAGACAGGAGTCATGTTCTGGGTGAAGGGTGTGGGGACCCTGCTTGGTCAGTTTCCCAGAACAGGGTGGTCTCTGCATAAGATAGACTTGCACCATACCATAACCCCAGGATTGATCATTTGTACAGAATGCTGATTCAGGGGAGGTCAGGGGATCATGCCTTGGGCAATGTATCTAGGACTATGCCTTAAGCTGTTTCAAAATAACCTTGCTAGCACAGGGTTTTAGGACAGAGACAAAGACAAAAATGTGAAGGGCCAAACTATGGTGGGCCTCAAAGTAGTGTGATTTGGGTTTGGGTACAACATTTGAAGAGGAACTCTGAATTGCCTGCCCTATGTTAAACAAGAAAACCCATGTGAAATAAAGGAAAATCAATACTCATCATTAAATGAGTCAAGAATGAAGTGTGGAATGAGAAATCTAGAAGGGGCGGGTGATATATAGTCTAAGCTTATCATTTTGGAAATGAAAAACCTGAAGATCATATATAAAATGATTTTCTGAAGGTCAGATGACCAGTCAATTGTGAAACTAAGTCTAGAACCCAAGTGTCTGGCGCTTCAGCCTAATATTCCTTACATTGTATCATGAGGCCAAAAATTAGGTATGCTAACCTAAGGAAATCCTCTAAGAGCTAGAAAAGATTTTTTTTTTAAAGTTGAGAAAAATGACAAATAGTCTTATTTTAAGTTATTATTACACATGGCTGTTTTTTTCTAAAAAGCTTTTTTTGGATAAGATCTTTTAGCAAGTCAGTCTTAGGCTGTTCATTTTTGATGTGTTTGGAAGGGAGAGGGTTATTGTATCTTTTTAAAAACATAATCAAGACATTAAAATTTTACATTTCCATTTGTGGGGTCTGCCTGCTTGTCATTTCTTTCACAGAATCTTCATCCTGGTTTTCTTAACCTGCTGCTAATAATATCCTGTGATTAAGGCTCCATAATAGCAATTTCTTTACTAGTAAAAGTAAGCTAGATTATGTTAAAAAAAAAGTGTGCTTTCTTTTTTTCTCCAATGGATGGTGCTACCTACCTACCATCTGTTCCTGTTGGCAATTCCCCCATTATTATTTTCCCAGGATTATTCACTACTACATTTTTTGTCTGTGCTGAGCGATCCGGCTACATACCAGAAACATTTCAGTGGTTGGAGATTGATTTGAGAGAATAAATTTGGAATTCTCAAAATACGTGGCATATAGAGGTAATTGAGAAGAAATAACTTGGTTAGTATTTCAGCTGAAGTGTTTATCACGATATTATTTTTAATATTCTGTTAAGATCTAGGCACAGGATGGAATATTGATGTAGGTTCTAAGGTTTGCAGGTTAGGTCACTTCCTTTGCTTATGTCACTTTTATGTAGTACCTTTAACAAATATAATGAGTGTTAATGGTAACTCACCAGAACCATAACTAGGACTTCCTTGGGAAAAATGCAGTTGAATCAAGGGTTTGGGGAGTGTTGGCAGTACAGAGCCCAGTGTAAACTAACTAGGAAAAGGAGTGTGGTTCATATTTCCAAAGATGGAAGATATCATCACGGGAGATACAGTCAAAGGTGCACCCTGGGACAAGGGAAGCATGACAATAGGGCCACCTATTTTATAGGTGAGGAGACCGATATTTGGAGAAATCAAAGGCAGGAGGCACAGTAGACAGATAGTATTCCTGGAGTCAGGAGGACCCGAGATCAAATGTGGCTGCAGACAGTTCCTAGTTGTGTGATCCTGGGCAAATCACTTAATCTTTGCATCAGTTTCCTTATCTGTAAAATGGGGATAATGATAGCACCCACCTACCAGACTTATGGGAATCAAATCTTTTAGTAATTGTGAAGTGCTTAGCACATAGCAAGTGGGATATAAATGTTAGTTATTATTAAGTGGCTCGCCCAGGGACCACTGGCTGGGATGGGATTTAAACCCAGTCTTTCCTGATTCTAAGTCCTAAATTCTGTTCGTTATACCACACTTCTTCCACAAATGTAAACAGAATGTTAGTGTGAGCCGTAGCAATCTTGTCTGTTTAGTAAAATGCTTAACCCTGCAAAAGAGTTGTTTTTTAGTTGGCAGCCAAAATGTAATTCAGCCAGAGTTGTTACATACGTTGATATGACTGCATCTGTGGTTGGTTGGATTATCCTTGGCACCACCACTGTGTTCTACTCCATTCACCTGCCAACTGAATTTGTCACTGGGGCAAATACAGCAAGAATCGACTCAGCTAGTGTGAATTAGGTTAGTTTCTTGAAGGTCTAAGTAGGAAATTAAATGGAAAACTAAATACACTAGGCAACCTATTAGTGTCTTTAAGTGTTTATTTACACTAGATTCAAAATCAACAAACATTTATTAAGCACATGTCACATCATGTCCAAGTCACTGCCATGTGCTGAAAAAGATACAGAGATAAGTAAGAAGTCTCTGCTCTCCCAAACACAACTGGACAGATTTCCAAATGAAGGTAAATGACTTTTCCTTTCAAAACAAAACAATTTAATAGGATTAGGTTTCCTATTTCGTTTAAAAATAGCCATTTATTAATCCTAATTGGTCTGAGCAGCACTGCGCTAGTCACTCTGAGAGATAATGAAGATAATTAGGACCCAATCCCTATCGTTATTGTGGAGCTTGCACTTACTTGATGCTTGATAATCAAAAAGTTTATAGAGCATAGCACTCAATTTTGATATTAGCTGAGAATTAGATATAACATCCTCTGGGAAACAGCTACTCTATAACAATTTCATTGAACCAATTTTCTCCAAATCAAAAGAAATGGTTAGGAGTGAAACAAAATGTCAGTGTGGCATAATGTCAAGATCACTGGACATAGAGTCAGAGGCTTTGGGTTCAAATCCTGACTCTGCTTTTTTATCACATTTGTGATGTTGGCCATACCACTTCACGTCCTTGAGTCTCAGTTTCCCCATGTGTAAAATGGGAATAACGCTTGTATTCCCTAACACCCTGTTATCTTGAGGATCAAATATGATAATATGGACAAAGTATTGAACAAATGCAGATTCTTGTTAATTCTTGAAGAATAGCAACTATCCTAAATTAATGAATCCTCTTCAGGGCCACTGGAAGCAGGGTACTGAACTTAAAGGGAGTAATGACATTATTTGCAAACATCTGCTGGGAGGAAATGAGAAAGCAGGATTGCAATCAGCAGTCCTCATGACTGCTTCTTAATCTCATGACACCTTCTAGGGGACTATGTGTTGTTAGCCTGATGGAAATTATAGCATCATATTCTGACTTACTGACCTTTTCTCTGGGCTCTAGTGACAGACATGCGCTTTCTTCAGAACACTACAAGGAACTGCATGGACAGGCAGCTTCCAGTGCAAAAGGAGCTCTTTGTTGTAAGAGATTAGTAGGTCTGGGCTCTCCCTAGAAGATATGCCTCTGTCTTTCTTCTCTGAGCCATGGTAACAACAGAGCACGGGTAGCACAGCTCAGATACGCTAAGGCTCCTAAATATCAGCCATGGAATAAATGAGAATGTAAAAATCTTTAAAAATTTTTTGATTATTAGAAACTTGATACTTTCATGGAATAAATAAAACCCTAAATCTATCTGGAGGAAATTTCCAGGTAAATGTCCCTGAAATTTAAACTATTTACATTTTAATTTTTTAAATCAAATACATAAACTTAAAAAATGCTTTTTATTTCATTAACTATCTCTTAATTACATTTAAACATTTTTAAACTTTGTTTAAAAAAATTTGAGTTCCAAATTCTCTTTCTCCCTTTTGTACTTCCCCCAGGTCTTGAGAAGGCAAGGAGCATGATATCAATTATACATGTGAAATATGAAAAACACATTTACATATTAACCTTGGTACAAAAGCAAACACATGTACAGAAGCCCAAGAAAAATAAAATAAAAAAGTATACTTTAATCTACACACAGAATTCATCAGTTCTCTGTTTGGAGGTGGATAGCATCTTTCATCATGGGTACTTTGGAATAGTCATCAATCATGTCTTGATCAGAGTAGCTAAGTTGCTGTGAACAATGTTCTGTTTTGGTAACTTTGCATTGCATCAGTTTATATAAGACTTCAAATGTTTTCTTGAGAGCATCCTGCTCATCATTTCTTATAGCACAATAGTATTCTGTCACAGTCATATACCATAACTTAATAGCCATTCCCTAATTGATGGGCATCCCCACAATTTCCAATTCTTTGCCATCACCAAAAGACCAACTATAAATGTTTTTGTATAAGTAAGTCATTTTTCCTTCTCTTTGTTCTCTGTGGGATACAGACCTAGTAGTAGTATTGCTAAGTCAAAGGGTATGCATAATTTTATAACTCTTTGGTTATATCTCTGAATTGTTCTCCAGAATGGTTGAACCAACTCACAACTCTACCAACAGTGCATTAGTGTCCACATTTTTCCACATTCCTCCCAGTATTGCTCAGTTTCCTTTTCTATCATGTTAACCAATCTGATGGATATGAGTTGGTACCTTAGAGTTGTTCTAATTTGCATTTCTTTTATCAATAATGATTTAAAGCATTTTTTCCATGTGACTATTGATAGCTTTGATTTCTTCTTCTGGAACTGCCTGTTCACACACTTTATCAATTAGAGAATGGCTTTTATTTATTTATTTTTTAAAAATTTGCCTCAGCCCCCTATATAATTGAGGAATGAGGTCCTTATCAGAGAAAATTGCATAAAAATTTCCCCTGCTGTCTTACTTCCTTCTAATTTTGACTGCATTAGTTTTGTTTATGCAAAAGCCTTTTAATTTTATGTAATCAAAATTATCCATTTTACTCATCTTGATCCTCTCTCTTAGTCATAAACCCTTCCCTTATCCATAATTTATGTTATCCTTTATGTCTAAATCATTTATACTTATATATTTTGATTTTATCATTCTATATGATATGAGATGTTGATTTATGCCTAGTTCCTACCAAACTGCTTTCGAGTTTTCCCAGCACTTTTTTGTCAGATTGTGAGTTCTTACCTCAGAAGCTTGGATCTTTGGGTTTATCAAACACTGGATTACTATGGTTGTTTACTACTGTGAAATATATTTCCTTCCCACTTAGTAGTATTTTATTTTTTCCAATTACATGTAAAGATAGTTTTCAGCATTCACTTTTATAAGATTTTAAGTTCCAAATTTTTTTCTCCCCTTCCCTCCTCCCTTCCCTGCTTTCAAAGACAGCAATAAATCTGATATAGGCTATACATATACAATCATATTAAATATATTTCTTCATTAGTCATGTTGTGAAAGAAGAATCAAAACAAAAAGGACAAACCACAAGAAAGACAAAACAATAACAAAAAAGAGAAAATAGTATGTTTTGATATGCTTTCAGACTCTGTAGTTCTTTCTCTGGATGTGGATAGCAGTTTCCATCATGAGTCTTTTGGATTCGTCTTAAGATCACTGTATTGCTGAGAAGAGCTAAGTCTATTAAAAATTGATCATCTCATACTATTGCTGCTACTGTGCACAATGTTTTCCTGGTTCTGCTCACTTCATTCAGCTTTAGTTCATGTAAATCTTTCAGGCTTTTCTGAAATCTGCCTGCTCATCATTTCTTATAGCACAATAATATTCCATTACATCACATACCACAACTTGTTCAGCTGTTCCTCAATTGATGGGCATCCCCTTAATTTCCAATTTTTTTGCCACCAAAAAAGAGCTGCTATAAATATTTTTGTATGCATGGTTCTTTTCCCCTTTTTAAAAATGACTTCTTTGGGATACAGAGCTTATGGTATTGCTGGATCAAAGGGTATGCAGAGTAGCCCTTTAGGCATAGTTCCAAATTGCTCTCCAGAATGTTTGGGTCAGTTCATAACTCCACTAACAATGCATTAGTGTTCTAATTTTGTGAAATACATTTTTGAGAAGGAATAGGGTATAGTTACTTGAGAACTGGCCTTGGAGAAAGGAAGAAGGGGGTTCAAATCTAGACTTTGGCACAAAGTGATGATGTGATCTTGGGCAAGTCATTTAACATCTCAGTGGCCCAGGCAACTCCCTAAGGTAAAAAGTTACAGATGTGTTGTCAGTCAGCATCAGTAGAGGGAGCCTTTGCATAGGGGGCTCCCTATACCTAGATCATAAAGTAAACAAACAAAAAAATTGCACATTTTTTGTGTCACCTCTCAAATATATATATATATACTTTACTGCCTTTGTTTTTAAAATGTATCATTGTGGACAGTGTACATGCTCTTTTCCTACTGACTTTGCTTTGGAACCCCCCCCCCCAATATCTTTTCATATATCTTTGTATTTTTTCATATTTGTTATTTTTATGGCATAATGGTATTCTATTATATTCATCTGCCATAATTTATTCAACTTTTCCTCAGTCATTAAACATATAGGCATTTTCCTGGCCTTTTTTTAAAGCTATTATGAATGAAATCCTTATGCATATTTTTTGGTACAACTAGAGTACATCATATTCATTAGATAGGTAAGCAGGATCTTTAAAAAATCAATAGTATATGTAACGATACTGGAATTTGAAGATCTTCCACGCCCCTTGAGCTTGCTGATGTAGCAGATAGGGGTGGAGCAAGAGAACGCCAGAATCAAGCTAGTCTTCTTGCGGTGCTGACTGGAAGCGGCAGCAGAGGCAGTGGCTGCGGTTGCGAACTCCTTTTGCTTTGAGTGGGCCAGAATCTCTGCTAAGGACTCCTGCTGAGGACTGCCTGGGACGAGAACTGCCAGGGGCCGGAGCTACTGGGAGCAAGTTACCTGGATGCTGAGCAGTTGTGTGCATGAGGAGAGGAAGATTTTTGCCTGAGGTAGCCTGTCCTGTTTTGAAGGCTTGAGAATGTGGGTGTTTACTACTTTAACTACATGTGCCAACTTCATAACTACTGTGTTCATTTTGACTTTCTGGTTTTGGGACTCAGTTTTCTGGTATTTAAATGAGTGCTCTAGCTATATTTCTTATGTAGAGAGCCTGTTACATTTCATGATTAATAACCATATCAGCATATTTATAGTTACTGTAGGCATTGGGAATACTGCATTACTTATACAGTATATTATTGGCTCTGTTACATTGTGTTCTTTTGATGAAGTCAGCTCATGAGTTGGGTACTCGGTCAATCTTTAGCATAAATAGGGTATTTGATAGGGAATTGAAGGGTACAAACATTCATTGGGATAATATTTCTCCCAGGACTTGCTCTTTTTTTTAAAGGGGAAAAAAGGGGAAAAAACATGCAATGGCCCAAATGTTTACAAAGTGTTAATCTGATCTGACTTGAGAGAGCTTGACTGGGAAAAATAACTTGGTTCTGTTCTGTTGGAGGCTGCCCAGGAAAGGAAAGCAGGTCGTGCACAGTTTGAACAGCAAGTGAGAACCTCAGCTATTAGTTCTTCAGTCTGTACCTGACTTAGTGGGCTTCCCTGCTCAGAACAAGGGCAACCTGTGTTCCCACAGTCTACCTACAGTGAGAGAAATCAGACATATAGAAGACCAATTAAGCCCCATAGGTCAGTGAAAGATGGCTCCTTTCATGATAACCATTGCTATTTTGGCTTCATTTAAATTCAGCACCCATCATCACTGCCTTTGGAAAATTGATACTCCAAATTAATTATTTTCTCCAGGGAAGGTTCTTTAATTACAATTTTAAATAATTGTATCTTGTATCCCTTATTCTGTATTATGCTCCAATTATATTGCTTATCACATCTCTATTTGCTCTCCTCTGGAGAAACTCCATCTGTAGCCGGATTTTATTTCTATCTGCACAATACTCTTCGATAATTCCAATCTTTTTTATTTTTCTCACCAGGGAAAGTGAATACCTATAGCATGACTGGGAAAGAAAAAGTAAAATTATTATGTGTAGAACCATATTGGGTTTATCCAGTGGCTGAGGAAGCATATTCTTAGTTTGCTAATAAACCCGAAGAGGGAGAGCTTCCTTCAGTGGGGTTATAACAGCATCACTCCCAACCTCAAGCCTGTGGAATGGAAATTATATTATATGTTTTCTCATCAGAATTATATTCCATATCTTGACCTACCTACTGGACATTTCTACTTGTTTTCATTAAAAATATCACATTTATATTGAGGAGCAAGAGTCCTGATTTTGAATACTTGTTCAGTAACAAGCTATATGATCATGGACAAATCACCTTACCCGGGTTAATCATACTTATACTACTTATCTCACAAGGTTGATCATTTGTTTATTCAGTAAGCATTTATTAAATACCTATTGTGTTACAGGCACTTTACTAGGTGATGGGAATAGAAAATTAGAAATTAAAACAAACAAAAACAATCCCTGTTCTCAAAGACCTTACATTTTACTAGTGTTAAATGA
The DNA here is from genome assembly GCA_028627135.1 of Pseudochirops cupreus. NCBI lineage: Eukaryota > Metazoa > Chordata > Mammalia > Diprotodontia > Pseudocheiridae > Pseudochirops > Pseudochirops cupreus. The sequence continues at coordinate 505,931,029 of CM053582.1, forward strand.
GTACACAGATAAGTAAATGCAAAATATATACACAGCACATATAAACTAATGAAGTGGGGAGGGGGACCTGATGAAGAGGGCAAGATGAAGACACCAGTGCTGGGAGAACGTAATTTGCAAATCTTAAACCTTAGACTCCAAACCAGGGCTTTGAGGTTCACAAAGTGCTCCCTTCAGAACATTGTGAGATAAGTCATCCAACTGTTGTTATCTCCAGTTTAATAAGAATAACTGAAATGTAGATAGCAGTTTCCTCACAAAAACTGACGAGATAGATAATAAAAGTATTTTACTCATGAGGAACCTTAGAAAGATTAAGAAACTTGCCGATGATCATATAGCTAGTAAACTTGGGAACCAGGATTCAAATCCAGATTTCTTACTCCAAGGTCTGAGTTCTTAAATTTACATTCATTCATTCTCTTGGATACTCAACATGTTAAAATGACCTCATTGTTCTCCTACGAAACCAATTTCTTCTCCCACGTCTCCATCTTTATTACTGATATTAGCCTTCTCACAGTCATTCAGTTACCTTGGTGTCACCCCAAGGAGTCATTTAATTACCAAAGAGTCATTAATTAATAATAAGAACTTCTTCCTCTTTATTCCCCGTATCCAGTAGAGTACTAGGCAATTTTTCTTTTTCTTTTTGCTTTTTTTGGAGGGGAAAGGCAGGGCAGTTGGGGTTAAGTGACTTGCCCAAGGTCACATGGCTACTAAGTAAGTGTTAAGTGTCTGAGGATGGATTTGAACTCGGGTCCTCCTGACTCCAAGGCCAGTGCTCTATTCACTGCACCACCTAGTCACCCCCTAATTTTTCTTTAAACTATCTTTTAAACCTGTCCCTTTCTCTGTATTATCACTGATGCCACCCTAGTAGGGACCCTCATCACCTCACATCTGAATTGTTACAACAGCTTCCTACCTGACTTTTTGACTCAAGGTTCTTCCCCAACCACTCAATAATTTATATTGCATAACATTGCCAGGTTAGTGACAGAAGCAGAGAAATAATTTTAGTCTTTCTGGAGATTAATGTTGGGGAGAAATTCAACCAAATTCAACAAATATTTAATGAGCACCTTTGATGTGCAAGGCCAGTATGCTCTATGAAATAATACCCATCATCAGATAATTTCACACATGGATGGATCGTAAATTGTCCAAAAGCAGGAGAGGGAAAGTCCAGGTAGGTGAATATCTGGTTATGGTTAGAATGTAGGGTTTATAAAAGGGAATAGAATGAAATAAAACTAGAAGGTTGGGTGGGAGTTGGATTATAGAAGGCCTTAAATGCTAGGTTATGGAGTTTATCTTCTAGAGGCAATGGCGAGCCATTGAAGGTTTTTGAGCTGGGGAATGTACATGATCAACCCTATATTTTAGGAAGATTATTTTGGCAGTTTAGGTGAATGGATTAGAGACAGTAGAGATAGGAGTTAGAAGGCTGCTATTACCTGGGTCAGGTCTGGAGGAAAGCCTTTGGTCAATAAGTATCTGGACCAAGATATTCTAAAACTGTCCCATTGATCATGGGTAAACCACAAGTGGTTTCTGATAATTTCGAGGTGCTAAACTGTGGAGTCCTAAGCAGAAGACAATGTTTTGATCAGAATCTAGGACTGAATTAAACAGAATCCCAGAGAGGAGTGGAGAAGTCTGTTCTAACATAAGTCTGAAAGACAATAACAAAGAGTGTCTGAGTGCCACAGAGAGTTCACAAAGTTGGCAGTACTCAATTTTTTTGAGGGCACATGCACATTTTCATGGCATACAACATGAGGTGGATCTAACCTCCCTGCATCTTCCAAAATATCTGAGGCTACAAGTTATACTGCTAGTGACATTACTTAAGTTAAAAAAAATATTTATATTTACATGCATTTACACATCCCCCAATATGTCTTCTCATTGAGCACCAACAATAACAAAATCCTTTTAAAAACAAAACCCTCAACGTTAACATGTATAGTCCAGAAAAACAAATCCTCAGATTGATCAGGCTCAAAAATATATGTCTCTACCTCTGCATTTTAAGTTCATTACTTCTCTAGCAGATGAGTGGTGTGTTTTCTCTTCAGTTGTTGGGACTTGTAGTTTATCACTGCATGATCAGAGTTATAAAGTCTTTCAAAGTTGGATTTCTTGACAAAGTTGTTACTATATAAATGGTTCTCTCAGTTCTGCTCACTTTGCTCTGTATCATGTCATAGAGGTCTTCCCAATTTCCTCTGAAATTGTCCATTTTGTCATTTTTCATGGCATAATAGTATTCCATTACATGAAGCCTCTTGACAAGGGTTGAAAGAAGAGAGTGTAAAAACTGGCTTGAAGCTTAACATCCAAAAACCCAAGATCTTGGCAACTGGTCTCTTCACTTCCTGGCAAATAGAGGGAGAAGAAATGTAAGCAGTGTCAGATTTTATATTCTTGAGCTCAAAGACCTCTGCAGATGGTGACTGCAGTCATGAAATTAAAAGACACTTGCTCCTTGGAAGGTAAGCCATGGCAAATCTGGACAGCATACTATAAAGCCAAGATATCATCTTGCCAACAAAGATCCATGTAGTCAAAGCTGTGGTTTTTCCATTGACAATGTATGACTGTGAGAGTTGGAGTATAAAGAAAGCTGAACACTACAGAATCAATGCTTTCAAATTGTAAGGATCCCTTGGACAACAAGGAGATCAAATCAGTCAATACTTAAAGAAATTAATTCAGACTATTCGTTGGAAGGTCAAATACTGAAGCTGTAGCTTAAATCCTTTGGCCACCTAATGAGAAGATGGGACTCATTGGAAAAGAGCCTGATGTTGCCTTCAGCAAATTGAAGGAAAAAGGAAAAGGAGAGAGCAGAGAATGAGATGGATAGATAGTGTCATGGAAACAACAAGCATGAACTTGGAGAGACTTTGAGAGATAGTAGAAGACAAAAGGGCTTGGTATGCTGTGGTCTGTAGAGTAACAAAGAGTTGGACGTTACTGAATGACTGAATAGCAGCAACAACAGCACAAGTGCACATATATATATGTATGTATGTAGGCATATAAATGGATATATGTGTATATACATACACATATATATAACCATTCCTCAGTAGGAGAACAGCACTTTGCTTCTAATTTTTGACTACTATAAAAAGAGCCAGCAGCATTACATGCTGTGGAAATAGCCGTGGGTAATAGCTTTTAGACCCACTCAAAATGATTCAGTTGCTGTTTCTCTCAGTATCAAATCTGAACTCCTTAGACCTTTCATTGTTCTTGATCAGGGGTGGGGAACCTGTGGCCTCGAGGCTATATATAACCCTTTAGGTCCTCAAATGTGGCCCTTTGACTGAATCCAGACTTCACAGAACAAGTGTCTTTAATAAAAGGATTTGTTCTATAAAACTTGGACTCGGTCAAAAGACTGCCCCCAAAGACCTAGAAGGCCACATGTGTCTTCAAGGTGGCAGATTCCCCACCCCTGTTCTTGACAGTCTGAGACCCCCTTACCAACCTTACTTTACATTACTCCCCAACATACAGTTTCCTCATTTGGCATGCCTTCGACTTTTTATTTATGTTGTTCTCATTGTGTATATTGTATTTCACCTGCATCACTTTGTATGAATCTCCATATTTCTCTGAATTCCTCATATTTGTCATTTCTTAAGGTACAATAAAATTCCACTGCTCCGACTAACTGCTGTTTGTTCTACCATCTCCCAGTTGATGGCCACCCATTTCCCCTCACCATCCAATGACCACAGCATGTTTTCTTTCCTACCTCTATATGTCATCTTTGTTCATATTGATCTTGCCTGGATTACCTTCCTAATTTCAGTCGCATTTGCAGAGCTCAGGCCATCAGGGCAGGGGAGTGAGCAGATCACCTGGTTTTCTAGTGCCTATAGACTAGAGTATAATTAACTGCTGACTCTTTAAGACAGCTCCCAGTACCAAGAAGTTGCAGATGTTATTTAAATTGCCCACTACAATTCTACCAAGTACCTACCAAGGACAGGGTGATTATAAGACAGAAAGTTGCAAGGGACTCCCTTGGAGCACAGCTGCTGTGGTCAAGGTCGTCTTTAGGTATGAGGTTCCTTGCCTTTTTTATCAGTTCCCTGTGACTCTCCATGGGAACTCTTTAATCAGAGAAGATGTCCAGGGGGCTGGACTTGTCTATGTTTTTCTGGGGCATGTTTTTTCTGTTTGGGTCTGCTAAGGCAAACTGCAGAGAGATTCCAGAAAAGCTTTCAATCAAATGGGAAATGACCAATGATGAGATCAATGTTCCAAAGCCCAGCTATTTGCAACCTACCTGAAACTTCCTCCTGAGGAGATTCCCTTTCCCCCAAGTGTGCTCCTACTGTAGAAGTCATTTCATTCTGGAGCAATGAATTGTTTAAACTCTGAGGCTTTGAGTGACCCATGGGACTGGATGCTGTGGGGTGCCTTGAACTACAGAGATCATGGTCTATAACTCTTTATCCTTTCTACCTGTCCAAATCCTACTTATCCCACAAAAGTTAGCAGGATTCTCACCTCTTCCATAATGCCTCTTCTGAATTCCCCAGCCATCAGTCTTCTTGCCTCTGAACTCCTAGACCACTAATAATATGTGCCACACAGATTATTCCTTAATTATGTACTGGCTTTTAGTGTTGCAGCAGATAGATGTTTTATCTGCTTGACTAGATCTGATCATAAACTCCCTGAGGCCAGAGAACAAGGATTTTGTGTTATTATTTGATTAATTAGATGCTTGGAGAAGATCCAGAGTAAGGAGGGCTTTGAGAGCCAAAATGAAGAGTCTAGGCTTTTCCTTTAGGTCATTTAAATACTGGAGGGTTTTGGCTTAGGAGTGGTAATGAGAGCTGATTTCACTCCTCTCTGGGTTCCTTTCACCTGTCTGTTTAGTAACATGATTACCAAAACTCAGTTTCTTGGAGGCACTTTCATTATTGTACTTCTGAAGGAGCTATCCCTTTCCCCTCTGCTTATATATATATGTACCTGAAAGAATCAATAGCATTTTGGACTGTGCACCACAGTGCATCACAAAATGATCATCGAGAATGAAGGAGGTAGTAGCTTCATCTTCTTCTATCTGGGTCAGCTTACATTTAGAGTATTGTACTCATTTCAGAGGGTAACTTTGAGAAGGTATTGACAGTCTGGGGTACTTCAATATCAACAAATATTTATTCTTACAATGTTATCTTTTTCTTTACCCACTGAATCACAGGAATTACAATGACAATTGTAACACTGATTAAACTATGACAAAGATTAAAAAAAAAGAAACAGTTCATCAGAACAAATCAACACTTCAACCACGTATAACATTATATGAAATATGCTATATGCAGTCCCCCATAAAGTCAGTATAGGAAAATTCTCTTACCACAGGGGGAAGGTTAAAAATCAAAACTGAGCTCCAATGAGTGGCTATAATGTTCTTACTTTCTCGGTGGGTGGAAGGAAGAAAGAATGGATTCTGTGGCTGTTGTAACCCTGGGAAAATCACTTCACCTCCATCTACCTCAGGTTCCTCCTCTGTAGAATGGGACTAATAAAAACATCTACTTCCCAGGGTTGTTGTGAGGACAAAATGAGATATTAAAAAAAAACAACCCTTAAAGTTCCATATAAAAGCTAGCTCCTATGAGCTATTATCTCTGCCTCTCTTTTCTTACAACTGTAAAGAGATGATCTTTTCAACTGCTACTTGTTCGTCTTTTTCTCTGTCTCTATCTCTTCACAAACTGTTGAGAATTTTTTCCACAGTGCCATACAGGGACTGAGGAAAAACATGGTGTCGCAGATCCAAATAGCCCTTTGTGGTTTTTTGGAAGCAGATTTGTTTGAGGAAGGTGCAGTTTAGAAACTAAGAATTGACAGCAGTTAAAGGGGAATTTCTAACCCCAGTTAGAAGCTTGGGATAGAGACACTGCTCCTGATAAAAGTAGGAAGAAGTTCAAAGATGGGCTAATGTCTGCAAGCTCTAATTAGCTTAACTGTTCCTTATTTCAAAAAAGCTTGCCCCCTGGAGGCAAAGACTCTGAGAACTGACAGATCCCTCTTCTAGTGGAGAAAAATCAGCTGAAATTTTCCTCCCTGGTCAGTACCTAGGGTGTCTGAGGGTCCTGCCTTCCTAAAAGAGCTGAAGCTTGGATTCTGGGGGCCAAGCTAAAAGAGACAGGTAGAGCCCATTCTACTTATGTGGAACAGGTGGTATATCAGTAGCTTACTCTAGTCAGGGGTGAGGAACCTGTAAACCTGTAGGACCTAGAGGATTTGGATTCAGTCAAAGGGTCGCACTTGAGGACCTAGAGGGTCACATGTGACCTCGAGGCTCTAGCTTCCCCACCTCTGCTCTAGATGAAGGGCAAGAAAGTCAGAAAGTTAGAACCAAGTTGTGAGTTGTCATGAAGATTAAATGAAATAATAATAATAATAGCTATTGTTGCTCTCTATCTTACAGCTTGTTATGAGGATAAAATGAGATAATGAATGTACGAGTGTTTTGTAATTATGAAATACTATATCCATGTCAGCTGTATAACAGATGTACTTTTGGATCATTAATATCAAGTGGAGCATAAAATTGGAAGATGTATGCTCATCAAAGGTGTTTGCCTCTGACAGTGGGAGATCCAGAGTACAATCCAAGTTGAAGAGGGATTCCCTGTAGATTGTGAGGTCCTCCAAATGTTCCTGTTTGCAAGTAATATTGTTCTGGTTGTATTAAGCCTCAGAATAATTTATATCTTCCTGGAACAATGCTGTAACCACACAAAAGAGTTTGACTTGAGCATCCACACAGGAAAAACCAAGTGGATGAAGAATGTACAGATTATGACAAACTATACAGTATGGACAGACTATACAGTACAGATGGACAGTATAGATGGACAGTGGGTTGGGTCCAGAGTTGAACAGGAGGAGAGTTAGACTTCCTTTGTAAGACTTCAAAGTTCTTTAGTGACCTCAAGTTTTCAATGAGATCAAAAGCCTATCTTTTTTTTTTTACTTTCTTTTTTTGCTTTTTGGAGGAGGAAGGCAGGGCAATTGGGGTTAAGTGACTTGCCCAAGGTCACATGAATAATAAGTGTTAAATGTCTGATGCCACATTTGAACTCAGGTCCTCCTGACTCTAGTGCCAGTGCTGTATTCACTGCACTACCTAGCCACCCCATAAACCCATCTTTTTAATACCAAATTCTACCAGTTTTATTACAAGGAAGTGAGACAGAGTCTCTGAAGAATTAAAAATGAATATAACAGTAATGGAGAGGAACATGGTGGGTGTATCTACAACATATGACAAATAAGAAACTTAACAGAACAGGAATAAAAGATATCAGCAGGGGAATGTTTGATAGGAAGAGAAGATAGGCTGGTCCTGTGACAGGGGCAAGAGATGACAGGTACTTACCGAGAGTAATCCAATGGTACCTTTACAATGTGAGGAGCATGTTGCAAGGATACATTGTGAAGAACTCATGGGAGGGTATGGACAGGAGTCGCACAAGATGGGCAGGTATGGAGGGATGAGCTGAGTCTTCCAAAGGTTAAGTTCACAGATGCATTGGAGTATGGAATTTTATTCATTGCACCACTAGCTCATTGAATATAACCAAACTCATCATTAAGATGGTGAAAGAAATAGAACAGAAAACGGTTGATTTCATAGTAGATGAAGCCTTACTAAGAGATGAAGCCTTACATTAAGAGGCTATTTATCTGTTGTGATTTTCAAAAGACTACAGAGTTAAGAAAAAAAATCTCTTAATTGATTACATTCAATAAAATCATTGAGATCTGGGGAAAAGACCTGTCTGATGCATCCTAGGGCTTTCTCTGCCGCCTCAGATTGCTGTCAGATATGTGAAACAGTATTTGTGATGGAAAGTAGGGGACCGCTACTTGATCCCCTCATCTAATTTATTTAGTTTAGGTGTTAAAATGGTAAAATTGAAAATCTGTCTTTCCCCCCATCATCCAGGATTATTGAAGGAACTGAATGGAATGATTTCTTTAAATCTTTCCAAATTTACACAAAAGGTCAGTTCCCCATCCCCATTTTGGCTTGTAATTCTAGGTGCTGGAATGACCTGGAATGGAGCTAGCTTCAGTAAAGTGATTAATATTCCTCTTCTAACAAAATCAAAATGCAGGAGAAAGGCACATTTTAGTTAGGGGGAAAAAGATCTTTGTAGAGTGACTTAATTAAATGCCCTAGCTATTTTGTGCTCTCCCTCCCCCTATTAATTTGTTCAAACTCTCTAATGGCTTGTAAAGAATTTATTTTAAAATATCTGTCTCTAGTAGATTCTTAGAAAAGGCCCTGGCTGTGATGCTGAGGCACTCTGAAGCTTAATTCATTAATGCACTTCAGGGAAAATAGCTACTCAGAACTGAGTTATTAAAGCCAGTGGAGTGTCATAGATTAGGCTCTGGATTTAGAGCCAGAAAAGCTGGGTTTGGCTTCTGACTCCTCTGCTTATTAGCTCTAGGGCTTTGGCCAAGTCATTTTACTTTCTGGAGGCTTGAATGTCATCTATAAAATGGGTACAATAATATCTACTTATAATGATATCTTTATTTCCGTTCAGTCATTTTTTAGTTACATCTAACTCTTCATGACCACATTTGGGGTTTTCTTGGCAAAGATACTGGAGTGGTTTGCCATTTCCTTCTCCAGCTCATTTTATGGATGAGGAAACCAAGGCAAATAGGGTTAAGTGACTTGCCCAGGGTCATACAGCTGGTAAATGTCTGAGGTCAGATTTGGACTCAGCAAGATAAGAGCGCTCCTGACTCCAGGCCCACCACTCTATTCACTGTGCTACCTAATTGCCCTATAATGATATCAACCTATCCTTATAAGATTGTTTTGAGGTGTAAAATGAGATAGTTTGTATACGAAGCATTTTGATTCTATTCCTAACATTCTCTGTTTTGGTTTTTGGTATGAAGTCAGGAAGACTTGAATTCAAATCCCATCTTAGATAACTTATTAGCTATGTGACCTTAATCTCTTAAATGGCATTTAATCTCTTGGTATTTTAGTTCCCTCATTTATAAAAAGAGGGGTTTGGATTCAATAGCCTCTAAGACAGCGGTTCTCAACCTGTGGGTCGCAACCCCTTTGGGGTCAAACGACCCTTTCACAGGGGTCACAGGGATCGCCTAAGACCATTGGAAAACACATGCTCCTCTATCCCTCTCCAGGCTGGTCCATCCACATGCACATACGATTATTAAAGGGTCGCAGCATTAGGAAGGTTGAGAACCACTGCTCTAAGGACTTTTCCATCTTTAAATTTGTACTTTCTTTTGCTTTATCTGTAACTTCTCCAGTCTGGAGAAATACTATGTAAACTGTTTACTACTCAGACTCTTATTAGCTGTGTGATCTTGGCCAAGTCACTTAACCTCAGTCTCCTCAACTGTCAAAAAGGGGTTAATGATATTATTTCCCTTCTTCCTCTCTCCTTCCCTCACCAGGGTTGTTATGAGGATCAAATAGGATAATATTTGTAAAGTGCCTGGCACATAGTAGGTATTATATAAATGCTAGCTATTATTATTTAATAATAGTTTTAGAGTATTGCCCAGAGCAGTGAAAGTCATGTAGCTAGTATGTATTGGAGGCAGGGCTTGAATGAAGGTCTTTGTTAATTCTAAGGATGGCCTCTATCTACTGTCCTACGCTGTCTCTCATTTTTGTACCTAGTAGGTATTTAAAAGCTATCCTTTTGAATTGAAACCACACTGTTCTGATGGGCGTGCCTCACACATTGCTGTGGTGGCCTCGGTGGTTAGCAGCCCAGTCAGCGACAGTGGAACCCAGTCAAGTGAACTGGCTTACTTGGGGAATCAACTCCTGACCTATTCCTTGAGAGCACAACACATTACCTAGGATTCAGAGATGAAAGGGACCTTAAAGGCTATGTGGTCCAACTGAGGCCCAAAAAAGGTTAAGTGACTTGTCTGAGGTTTTAATACCTATATATAAATGTATGACCGAGCATTTGCTTGCGACTGGCCCTTACTAGAAAGGAAATAGGCTTTTTAACCAGCTTGGTTCTTAGAAGAGGGCATCTTAAATGAGTTATAGATTCATCTCTCAGTGACCATTATTATGACTTACAGTACCTCTATGAAAAGCCCATTTAAAGGATTTTATGGTCGGGGGTTCCCTTCCAGCACCAATAAATATCTATTTGAATTGTTGTTATCTCTAATGAATGACATGGACTTATGAAGGGTACTAGCTACACGAAATGTTCCATTTAGCTCAACAACCATTTATGAAGTGACTGGTACAGCATTTTACTCAGAGTTGGATCAGGGCAGTCTTCATAAAGAGATAGCCCTTAAAGGAGCCTTGAAGTAAGTGAAGCATTTCAACAGTTGGAGGTGGGGACAATTGGGAGATGGGGAAAAGGTTTTCAGGTGAGAGATGATGAGCTAGTCATCCAGGTTGGCTGAAACACCTAGTTTGAGAAGGGAGTAACTGTACAAGCCTGGGATTTGTTGGAGTGACTGAGTCAGCTGGAGGTTGTCTAGCAAGCAGACAGGGGCATCTGTGTTAGGGCAGGACATACGTGATTTCCGAAAAGTCTGTGTCCAGGAAAGCAGATTTAATTCAAAGTGTTCATTTCTTTTATTTTATTTCCTACATTATGATTTCCTGATCTGTAGTATATTCCTTAGGATTTGAACTCTGTCCTCCTGCTTGTTTCGTTTCTTGTAAATTGGTGCCATATACGTAATCAAAATGATCTTGTGGGACGTTGTGGATAGCTACCGTGGACTGTTACTCTCAACATAGAGCAAATGAAAATGACCATCAGCTGTTAAAAAAAAAATCCTCCAATTCATTAACAATCCAAGACATGCAAATTAAAATAGCTCTTGAGATTTCACCTCACACCTATCAAATTGAGAAACATGCAACAGTATGGAGATAATCGCAGGTGTTGTGTGAAGAGAGGAATGCTAGCAGATTGTTGGTAGAGTGATGAATTGGTCTAATATTGTAGAAGAAAAAATATTGTAATCATTTTAGAAAAGTGATTAAAGTATTCATATCCTTTGACCCAAGAATGTTGGTAGACACATACTAAACATATATCCCAAAGAGATCAATGGCGTAATGATGCCATATGTGACCTTAATGATGCCATATAATATCAGGTATTCAAGGGGGCACAGTGGTCTGGAGTCAGGAAGACTCATCTTGCTGAATTCAAATCCAGCTTTAGACTCTTTTTTTTTTTTTTTGCTTTTTGGAGGGGGCAGTTGGGGTTAAATGACTTGCCCAAAGTCACATGACTAGTTTTGTGTTAAGTGTCTGAGGCTGGATTTGAACTCAGGTCCTCCTGACTCCAGGGTTGGTGCTCTATTCACTATGCCACCCAGCTGCCCCAAGCCTTAGACTCTTACTAGCTGTGTGAACCTGGGCAAGTCATTCAACCTTGTTTGTCTCAGTTTTCTCATCTGTAAAATGATCTGGAGACGGAAATGGCAAATGCCTTCAGTATCTATGCAAGAAAACCCTAAATGGGGTCACAGAGAGTTGGACATGACTGAAATGATTGAACAGCAAATTCTTCATAGCCTAGCATTTATCTAGCATTTCAAGGTTTGCAAAGTGCTTTACATATGTTTTTTCATTTGAGCCTCTCAATAAACTGACCTGTAAGGTACCCATTTTACAGAAGAGAAGACTGAGTGACTTGCTCAGGCTACAAGATCAGCAAATGTCTGAGGGAGGATTTGAACTCACATCTTCCTGATTTTTAATCTAGGGCTTTATCCATTGCACCACCTAACTTCCAAATGACATTTAGATAGTGCCCTTACACTTACTGAAAATGAAAGTCTAATTAGTTTAGTTATTAGAAGAGGATATCTTAAATGATAGCACAGATCATCTCATTTGATCATGCCAACAGCTCTATGAAGTAGGCAGGACAGGCATTGCTATAATTTTATGAAAAAAGGAATGGAGGCTCAGAAAGGTTTGTTTAAGCTCACAGAGCTAGTAAGTGCTAGGACCCAGGGCGCCTGATTCCTTTTCCTGTGCTCCTTAACAATTGGCCTTCCTGCATACATAGCACATGGTCACATTCTTTCTGTGACCAAGGGGAGGAAAGGTAAATCAAGCCCATTTTTAAACCCTGAAGTGAACAAAACAAGATTAAAAAACCCACAAGATTCAAAGGATGAGATTATGCTGAATTTCAAAGGGAAATTATCATTCTCATTGGAGACAACTTCATGATACCTGAGAGAGTAGAGTTGATTCCCTACCATTTCAATCTGAATTTTTAATTATCTGTAATTGTTGGCTAATCCCATTACTATCAAAACATAAGCCAATTTGCTAATTGTGTGTGGTCTATTTTTATTTGGGGGATGGTGTGAGTTTGGAAGGTCGTGGAAAGAAATCTTCCTAGGATCCAAGAAGTGGGAAAAACCAAGTTAGGTAAAAACAGTGATATATTCCAATGACAGTGAGATAGACGTTATTATTAGAGTGCTTATAGGTTGTGGCTTATATACAATTTATAAATAATAATAAATTGGACTTGGCCTTTTCATTCTTTTCCTAGATTAAATCCTTTGAATGTTTATCTTTGGAAGGACACAGAAAGAATGCAATTTTAGATCTTTATGTTTATCTACATGCATTAGATGACTTTTTTTAGGAGAAAAAAGTAAAAATGCATTTCGAAGTAAAATACAGAAGAAGTCATTAAAGTCAAAATTCAGGTCTAGGATGCAGTAATATATTTTGCTACTGGCAGCATAGTATAATAAATCAGCCTTTTGTTTGCTCTCTTTATAATTGATTTTCTATATATTTTAGTCAGCCACAGAGGATTTAGCTTCACATGGTGGTTTTTATCTACAACATTTTATGGGAAGAAACTGTTGGGTCTATATTTAATTTTCATTGTCTTTAAGAAATTGGTGCAGAGTTTCTCTCAGGTTGGTATTGCATGAAAAAAATTTCTTTTGAAGAAGGAATGGCCTGATGCAAACATGAAACATTAGACTTTAGAATTTCAACAATAATCATCTCTCACATTTGTAGAGTTCTGTACAATTCACAAAGCCTTTTCTCATTTGATCCTTATAGCAGTGTTGGCAAGGCTAGTGCTACTGTCTTCATTTTACACAGGAGACATTGGAGTCAGATAGATAGTTACTTGCCTTAGGTCACTTGTCACGGTATTATGTGATAGAGTTAGGACTGAAATTGGGGTCTTTCAACTTAGCTCTTTCTAGGGTACCATGATCCATTTTCATGAACAGGCTGCTTGACTCAACATATCTGCTTCAGTTTTTCCTATCCTCCAATATGGTGGAAATAGAAATGATTTCCTTTTGGAAGACTGATTGCATGGACTTTTATTATTTGTACACTGTCCATGCTAGTGGAATGGAGTCATATTCTTTCTTTATAGACGCTGAAACTGGGAGTGGAATGGCAGGGGGTTGATGGCCTCAGTGTAGATTTTCCCACTTTTAATGTAAAAAAATGATATTTGCCTTGTCTGTGAAGGACTTAATTTAGACACTCAAACTTTGTCAAATAGTTTTTGAAGTGCTTTCTTCTTCGACCACCTTATCTTTTTTTTTTTCTGGATGAACTTAGTTGTTTGCAGGTTCCATCAAATCAAAGCCTGGGAAAAAGCTACTGGTTTATAGGTGATAATTAATACTTATTAGTCATTACTCAGCATTTCTGTAAGAGTTATTTTCACTTAATGTTTGATAGAAACTCCACTCCTCAATTCAGTAGAACATCTGTCTATACCAGGTATAGGGCACAGATTTGTAGTTTGAGCCCCTAAACTTTAGCCCCAAAACTAGTGCCGCGACCCTTTAATACAGTTCCTCATGTTGTGGTGACCCCCAACCATAAGATTATTTTCGTTGCTACTTTGTAACTGTAATTTTGCTACAGTTATGAATCATAATGTAAATATCTGCTATGCAGGATGTATTTAAATTGAATATAACCCACAGGTTGAGAACTGCTGCCCTAAAGCATAAAGCCTGTTTTGGTGACAATCTAAAGGTATCATGAAATTCTCAACAAAACCTCAAAACAAAATCAGTTCAACCTGACATAGTGGAAAGAACATGAGTTAGACATACAGAACCTGGGGTAAAATCCTGGTTCTAGGATGAACTATCTGTATGACCCTGGAAAAGTCCTTTAACTGTTCTGTGTCAGTTTCCTTACCTGTAATATAATAAGTTGGACTGGATTAATTTAAAAACAAATTAATGAACAAATACTTGTTAAGTTGCAATATTGTTTGTAAGATACTAAGTCTGGAATCTAAAGACTGAAATAAGCTCAGTTCTCTCGAAGTTTACATTTTACTGGGGGGATGGGGAAAGGGCATATAGCTTGGGTATTAGGTAAGTAATCACAAATTAGGAACAGAGTAATAGAAAATAATTTCCAGAGGGTGAGAGCACTAAAGGCCAAGGGAGCCTCTAGAGCTCATTCCAGCTCAAAATCCTAGTGTGGCCTGTATGGCCCAGGACCCAAGATTGTCTGGCTTATATGGATCAGGTTCACTGTCGGGAACATCTCCAAATATATCTTTTTGGGCTCATTTTCCCTCTACTCAGGGTTCCCACTACAGAGAGACAGACAGACAAACAGACACACAGACACAGAGACAGAGACAGGTGAAGGTTCTGAAACAAGGGTGGGGAACCTACCACCTTGAGGGCACGTGTGGCCCTCTAGGTCCTCAAGTACAGCCCAAAGGGCCTTGAGGCCTCAGGTTCCCCACCCCTGTAAGGCTCACCATCATCTAACTCATCAAGTTGATTGGAGAATTCCCCTTAATAAATGAGTGCTTCCCAGTACTTTTAGGGAGGGGTGGATAGTGATGAAAATAGTGGTACTGGAGGAAAAAAAATCCAATCATCAATGTTTTCACAACTTTCCAAAGGCTGAGAATCACTTTGCTTTTGTTGGACATAATCTGTGTGGGCATCTTGTGAAGTAGAATTTATTTTATTGAGATGAGTGGAGGTAGGAGAGGATGAGATTAAAGAAGTGATGTTGTTTATATCTCTTTCCTGAATATTCCTAAATGTTGACAACATCAATGAGATTTTTGTTTTTTTCAGGAGAAGTTTTAGATCAGGAAGGGAGAGATGGGGAGAACTTAAGAGTGTCCATATTTTAGCTTGTCAGAAACCAGGACTCTGTGGGTGTCAGGACTGGCCAAACCATGGTGGTCTTGACCTAGGGACTAGATGGACTCATCAGCACAGCCTGGGTAATTGGGGAAGGTTCCAGGAACAGATAACCTGAGGAAGTTCAGACAGTTAAGCATCCAACATCAGGGGTTCCAGTGGGGATTTTGGAATGTGTCTGGAGCACATTCACTGTTGGAGAATAAAGCAGTGGGAAATAGGCAGAAATGCAGGCAGACAGGATTAGTGAGTTCTGGCAACAGGTAAGACAGATGTAGTTATGGGGACTGGGGTTCATGTGCCAATCTCCAGTCCCACAGAGGGTTGGAAAATAAGGCAGGATCCTTTCGAAGAGGAATGATGGGCTTGGGATCAAAGCAGAGAATCAAGAGTGAGGGGATATGATAAAGACTCAGGACTTGGCAAGAACCTTGATAAGGCATGTATGCAAATAAACTAACATGGTGTAGTGGAAAGAATGCTAGGTTTGGAGTCAGACAACCTGGCTTTGAATTCTGCCTGTGCCACATTACTGTCTGTGTGATCCTGGTCAAGTCACTCTGTGCCTCTTCATCTATAAAATGACAGGGTTGGACTTTGCAGCTTGAAGGTCCCTCCCAACTCTGTGGCAATGATCTTATGGGAATATAAACAAGATGAGTTCTCAGGAGGTAGAGAATGTCTTTAGGCATTTTTATTAATTATTTTATTTAAAAATAGGTTTTATCATCGCCTTTTAAAAATAGCACAGTCATCCTTAAATATAGCTGTCACCCCAGTTTTGAAACCTCTTTTGTACCTAAGGAAAATAGTTAAGCAAAAACAACACATACGACTCCATCTTATAGTGTCTGTAATTCTGTGATGCCATAGTCCCCACCTCCAGCTGAGAGGAGGAAAATATGTTTCATTATTTATTCTCCAGGATCATCAATGGTCTTTCCAGCTATCCAGTATTTTGACTTTTTATTTATGTTGTTATCATTATATATATCGTATTTCATCTGCATCACTTTGTATGGATCTTTACATTTCTCTGAATCCCTCGTATTTGTCATTTTTTACAGTATGATGAAATCCCACTGCATCCATTAAGCGCTATTTGTTCTGCCATCTCACACTTGATGGCCACCCATTTCCATTCTTGTTATTTGTTACCCAAAAAGTTCAAGTCTCTCATTTTATAGGTGATAAGAGCAATGATTATTTCTCTCTTGTATTTAATAACCAATTATTGTATTAGGACCAAGGTTTTTCTCTTTTTCTACTTCCTCATCCAGAATTCAACCAGTATGGGAAATTTTGGACAAGGACTATGGATTCTTGCTCATTGTATTTATTCAGACAGATCTGGGAAAATGTGGAATCTCCCTTGGGTCAGACAGATGATGTGGAACTTGATAAATCCCTTTGACCAAGACTTGGGTAATCTAAGTCACATACCCCCAGTACGCTCATTAGAATGAGCCCACATCTCATTATAATATTCATTCTCTCATTAATTGTTAACCAATCAGAGTTGATTGCACTCTCAGGAACACCCACTTTTCCAAGAGTATATAAATTGTGAGTCTACCACTATGAGAGTCTGTCATTTGAGAGTGTCACTGACCCCTTTGATTAGTAAAATGATTAATTTACCCAGAAATTATGTCTCTTGAACTTTTTAAATGTTGCAATGAGGAATCTTGAAGCCTAGAAAACTTAATTGACTTTCCCAAGTTAATACAGGTAATAAGCAACACATGGACAGAGTTCAAACCCAGATGTTCTGACTCCAAATCTAGCACCCCTTTCCACTGCCTGATGCCCAGGAAAGCTTCTTGGAGGGGAAGTGGAGCCTGAATTGCTTCTGGATGAAGGATTTCAATAAGAAGATTTGGGGAGAAGGTGAAGCATCACAGTCACATGGAATGGTGAGAACAAAGAGACTGAGGCAGGAAAACGTGGGATATAGTCCTGGCATAGTGATTAGACCAGTTTACTGGAGGGCAGAGTGTTTAAAAGGGAGAATCTCATTAGAGCAGAGACTTCACCTTTCCAAAATTCTTAACTTTATAGTGACTAAAACAGTGCCATGTGTCCTGGTTCTAGGTGCTCTTGTAGGTGATAGCAATTCTGGTATAGCGGAAATTCCTTGGGGACAAGTGCTGTTTCACTGTTTTTCTTTGTATCCCTAGAGGCTTGACCTGTGTTTAATCCATAATTGTTGGTTTACTGATAGCAAATAAAATGTTTGATCAGATCTACATCTCTACCTCTCCTATTGGATCTTAGAGAAACAGCACAGACAAGTAGACCCTGGGCTAGACTTGGAGTCAGAAGACATTGGGATTTAGCTCTGGTTCACCTCTGACTTGCTATGTGATCTTCAGCAGGCACATCTTTGGGCCTCAGTTTTCCTTTCTGTAAAATGGGTGTGTGGTGGTAGACTAGATAAAAACTGCTCTCTAAGTAGAGTTCTCACATCCTAGGTTGGTTTTCTTTTGGGATGCCAAGAGAAGCTATACACGAACTCCTGGAAATTTGCATCTAGAGGTAGGCTTGCTGGTCATGGATGTCAGCACCAGGGTACATAGCCATTGATGAGTTTAGGAGGAATTAAGGGATGCAGGATGAACCCTTTACAAAATTACTACAGCTACCCAAGTGACAAGCTGCTCCCTCCTACACATTTCCATGCTGGCCTCTGAGAGTAATAGAGAAGGCTATTATGGCACAATTCTGGCTTGCTCTGAATCTCCCTTTGGATTTTCTGTATCCTGGAAAGTCTCTTGGCATTTAGGAGATAAAGAAATCTACCTTTCTACGTTCAAATGGGGCTATAGAAGTATTCCTGACATCATTGTCCTAGCATTAGCAGAAAAACAGGGCTCTTTGTATAATTGGGTGCTTTGAAATGGAAAGTGAAGTCTTCTGAATTACACTTCAAATTTCCCGAGTTGTTTGACTTCAATTAATCTCTAACTTTTTTCTGCTTATTAACTACGACATCCTTTTCTTTTCAGTGCTTTCTTGAAAGGGTCACAGACTTAGGAAGGGAAGGAAATGCTGAACTGTCTTCCACATATAGTTCTTGGAGCTTGCTAAAAGCTGGGAATAATTCATAGAGGAACCAGCAGTTTTTATATGGTGATTAGAGAGTGAGGAAGGAGGCTTGGGCCTCTGGTAGGGTTTGTGGGGTGGGGTTGGGAAGGCACCTGCAGCTGAGGCCACAGAATATTGTCTCCACCTGTGGAGGCCGACTGGGGAGATGCAATATTTTTCACAGCCCATAGACAACTGTGACTTGGATCTTACATTGGGAAGTTATTATTTTCACAGCCCATAGACAGCAGAGAGACAGTAGACCAGCTAGCTGTGTTGTTCTCCTCCTGGTTAAGTAAACAGCACTGCACTTCCAACCCAAGTTACTGGTTTAGTAAGAAAGTTTTGCTTCAGAAACACAGGAGGCCTGCTCAGTGTCTTTCCTGCAGCTTCTGCAAAACCTGGAAGTTGGCAACAGAGCAGGTAAGTTTGAATCAGGAGGGTAACTTGCCCGGGCTTGGCCCTAACTCTTCCCTGTCAGAGCTGGACTTTAATGCTTTATATCAGGTCTAAATAGAGCCGTCCTATATTGTGTGTGCAGCAAGAAACCAATATTGCAACAAAGGGACAGAAAAACAAATTGTGAAATTCAGTTCAATGCAACTGACGTATTCTGGAAGGAGAGATAAGACTTAATAAGGGAAAGAAATGGAATGGTGGAAAGATCTCAGAGAGGAATCCTCTGGGTTTCACAGATTTCAAAAGGAATCATTCAAGCCACTATGTGAGTAGTCCGATTATGGTTTGGGCAAATTACTATCAAGATGGTTTGCCAAACAATGCTGGAATTTTGATACCATTCAGGTATTTGATCTGCTTGCTGGTCATGGTTGGCATTTGGGATTTTTGTAAATAAAATGAGAAGATATTTTCCTGGATCTTGTTTTATTTGAGCCATGAGGCATCTAAAAAGAGGCACTGTGCTAAGCACTTTAGAAATGTTATCTCATTTGATCCTCACAAACCTCGGATGGAGGTGCTCTAATGAGCCTGTTTTACAATTGAGTTAACAGAGAAGGACAGAGGTTAAGTGACTTGCCCAGGCTCACACAATTAATAAGGATCTGAGGCTAAATTTGAACTCAGATTCATCTTTAACTTCAGCTCTATCCACTGTACCACCCAGCTGCCTCGGATGCCTTTTGCTTTCACAACATAACATGGAGATTAAAAAGGTTTGAGAGACTTAGTTTCTGGGTAAGTTAATCATTTCATCAATAAGGCTAGTTTATTAATAAAAGAATGGTCATTTAGCCATCTCTCTTAGACCAAAGATAATCATGGCAGTGAGCACTTAGTTTATATATACCCTTTGAAGAATGGGTATTCCCCAAGGTTGCACCCTGATTGGTTAACAGTTCATGAGACAACTGAATATTACAATGAGGGGCTGAGAATGAAGTCATGTCACTCGTGAACAGAGAGACTATCTTTATACCCAGACACCCCCAGCCTTGGGCAATCTATTGACAGAATCAATGCCCCACCCAAGCCTGAGCAGAACACAATGGCGATTCCACCTGGATGGAGTCTGAACAAGAAAGTTAGTCCAGGGGGCAGCTAGGTGTCACAGTCAACAGAGCACCAGTCCTGGAGTCAGGAGGACCTGAGTTAAAATTTGACCTCAGACACTTAACACAAAACTAGCCCTGTGACCTTGGGCAAGTCATTTAACCCCAACTTCCCTCCAAAAAGCCAAAAAAGAAAAGTTAGTCCAATCTCATTATCAGTAATGCTCTTTAAGAGACTGAATTTTTTTGAAATCAGGACTTTAGAAGAAGAGGGGGAATCTCTGGATCTCCCCAAATCATTGGTTATTAATAATTTCTCTCAATAATAACCTCCCAATGTAAGCTCCTGTCATTGAACCCTCCTTTGTAATAAGATAGGTAATCACAACTGTTCAAATGGACCCATCTGATAGTGTATGCAATATTCCGCTGCTGTAGTCCTCCACCTCATTTCCAAGAATAGGAAAATATATTTTGTCATCTCAGTTAATCTGAGTTGGTTGCTTTTTACTGTTTTCATTTACATTATTATAAGAATTGTATGTGCCATTTTTTT
This sequence comes from Pseudochirops cupreus, assembly GCA_028627135.1. NCBI lineage: Eukaryota > Metazoa > Chordata > Mammalia > Diprotodontia > Pseudocheiridae > Pseudochirops > Pseudochirops cupreus. The sequence goes on from CM053582.1 coordinate 505,951,426, forward strand.
CTGGTTCTGGCTGACTTTATTATGCATCAATTCACAGATCTCTTCCCATGTTTCTTTTAATTAATCGATTTCCTTCTTATGGTGAGATAGTATTCCTTTATACCCTAAATGAGCTGGAGCAGAAAATGGCAAACTACTCCAGTATCTTTACCAAGAAAACCCCAAATGGAGTCATGAAAAGTTAGTCATGACTGAAAAAAATGATTGAACTACAACATATCCATATACAGACATTTTGGGCTTTATTTAAATTAGCATTATGCAAATTCAATTTTATTTTTAAAATTCTGAAATAAATCTTTATTCCTAAAAAACATCTAAGGTAACTTTAGCCTGCAGTCCTGTGTTCTCTCCCTCTACTCCTACCACTTGAGTAGGTAACATAGGGCCTCCCACCACCCTCCCTCCAAAAAACAACCAAAACAAAACCCAAAAGCCCTAAAAAACCCCACTGCAAGTGAAAATAGAACACACCTGCAGAGAGATCATCACCAATGCTGGGCTTGGCTTGAGCCCTTTGACTTGGGAGAGGAGACCTTTGTTTTGTCCACCCACCTGCGTGTGTGGTGCATTGTTTGTCTTCCCTCCCTCTCAGTTAGACCTCACCCCACCACATGTCACCCTTCCACTCCTGTTTGTGTTCATGTCCACCCCCCACACATCTGCCCCCTTCTCTCCCTTTCCCTGTTCTTCCTGGCTAGGCCCTCACTGACCCTCTCCCCCTTTTGCTCTGGCTTTTGTGTCCCCACCTGGATGTGTACTTGAACCGAGTGCTGGTCATTCCTACTCTCTGCCCCTTTTCCTCTGTCCCAAAGTCTGCTAGAAAATTTGCATTAAGTAAAAATCACTTTCTATAGAGGTCTGTGGAATGGTCCACTTATGTAAAGTGAGAAATGTCTTTACTAAACTAAAACACACACACACACACACACACACACACACACACTGCATATTAATGAAACTGATTCCGCAAAGCTGTATAGGAAAATCTGCATTATTAATTTGTAGGCATACTTTCATGTAGGGAAATTCTTATTGTTATAAATGTATTTTGCTTGGGAACCACCTGACTTAGAATTTACTGCTTCAGGCTATTACTCAGATGTCTGTCCTGAGCAGCTGCCAGGGACCTATTAAGTTCAGGCAAGGTCACCAGTAAACAAATTTTACAAATGCCTTTTAAAAGAGTCTGGATATTGCTCCTTTTGGGATCAGGATAAAAGGAGCAGGGCAGGGAAAGATTTTTACCTAGACTGGAAAGACTATGTAGATGGAAGGTATATCCAGAAAGGTATAATGCTTAAGCTTGCGGTAGACTTCTCTCTCTGTGGCCTATAGCAGCAAGCACCCTAGCATACAAGGCTGCTGGCACAGGTTCTCAGATCTGCTTTTCTAAAGGAAAGCAACTCAAAATGGGTTAACAATCTTACTTTAATAAAACATATATCATTTACCTAGTTCAGGGGAAAAAGTCAGCATCCTGAACTTCAGAGAATACAAACAGAAGTTACAAACAGAAGTTACAAGCAGACAAAGAAACAGACCAGCAGACAGGGCTTCCACCTGTCTGACCATTACATCCATACCTAGTTAGTTATCAGAGTGAGAAGCACCAACATCTGGGTTTTCAAAGCTGTGGGCTCAACAGCTCCCCAGAATCTCATCTGGCCAAATCATACAACTCTTTCCAAAGTGAGCCCCAAAGCAAAAACTCACATCAGGGTATATATAGCCTTCTCCCGGGTCAGACAATGTCACAACCCTCTTGACCCACTGCCCAATCACAAAGTAATAAGGTGTGGGCATTCCTGAAAAACAAGCTTTCCCCACCACAGGCTCCATGTGACCACATTCAGCCTATTAGGGGGCAGAGTATATTTTCAAATCAGGGAAGGTCCTCAAATTCACCTAAGCCTATCAAGGGGCCAAGGGGCAGGGAAGATCTTCAGATTCCCATTACCATTACATGGCCTTTTTCTATCTGGTCAAGGCCCTTGGTATCCTCCTGGGCCTGAGTTAAGAGACATCCTGGAGGTGGAGGGATCAGCACCATAAGTCTTATTGTTATCTTCTACCCTAATCTTGTGCCCTGGGTCTAGTAACTAAGTTGTTTCTTTCCCCTTGTGACCAGGACCCCATGGTATAGTGGAAAAGGGATCTGTAGGGGGATAGATCTGGTTTGTGACTTGGTTCTGATCATTTACAAGCTCTGTGAGCTTGAATAACTCACACCTCTGTGGGCCTCCGTTTTCTTATCTATAAAATGAAAATATTAATCATAGAATCTTATGGTTGGAAAGTATCTGAGAGATCATCTAGGCTAACTCAATGTGAATAAAAATCATCCTTAGAACATAAACAATGAGGTGTCATCCAGTATCTATGTGAAGACCCCAAGCGAGGGGGAAACCTATTACCTTTCTCTCTATAGTTCATTCCTTTTTTTGGGGGGGAGATTCTGTTGGGAATTTTTTCCCTTATGTAGTACATGGTCTGGATTTACTTTCCTACTTGAACTGGTAAACTGGGTCCCTAGAACAAAAATATTTACTTTTCCACTTAGAATTCTAGGGAACCCTACAGGGTTGCAGACTGTTTTCCTAGTAAAATAGCTCTTGAGCCTCCATTAATGTGCCTCTTCCCATGACTGTAAAAAATTGATATTAATTAGCCACCCAGACTTTACTAACATTTATTTATTTCACCATTCCTCCAAGAACTTATTTATTTTAAATATCCATTTAAAAAAATCGAGTGCCAAATTCTCTCCTTCCCTCCCCTCCTTCACACATTGAGAAGGCAAGCAATATGGTATCAATCATATGTGAAGTAATGCAAAGCATAATTCCATGTTAGCTATTTTGCAAGAAAAAAAATCAACAACATAAAACAAGTAACAGAAAGTAAGAAATTATGCTTTAAACTTCACTCAGAGTTCATCAGTTCTCTCTCTTGAAATGGATAGCATTTTTCATCATGGGTCCATTGGAATTGTCTTGGATCATTGTCCTGATCAGAGTAGCTTAGTCTTTCAAGGTTGATCATCATTATAATATTGCCATTATTAGGTACAATGTTCTCCTGGTTCTGCTCACTTCACTTTGCATCAGTTCATGTAAATCTTCCCAGGTTTTTCTGAAAGCATCCTGCTCATCATTTCTTATAGCACAAGACTAATCCATTGTATTCATATACCACAACTTGTTCAGTCATTCCTCAGTTGATGAGTATCACCTCAATTTCCAGTTCTTTGCCACCACAAAAAGAGCTACAATAAATATTTGTGGGCAAATATGTCCTCTTTTCCTTTTCTTTGATCTTTTTGGGATACAGGCCTAGTAGTAGTATTGCTAAGTCAAAGAGTATGTACAGTTTTAAAGTCATTTGGGTATAGTTCCAAATTGTTCTTCAGAGTACCAGTTCACAACTCTACCAACAGTGCATTAATGTCCCTATTTTTCCACATCCCCTCCTGAATTTATCATTTTCCTTTTCTGTTATGTAAGCTAATTTGATAGGTATGAGGTGGTATCTCAGAGTTATTTTAATTTGCATTTCTCTAATCAATAGTGATTCAGAGCAATTTTTATTTTGATTTCTTCTTCTGAAAACTGCCTGTTTATGTGCTCTGACCATATGTCAAATGGAGAAGGGTTCTTTTTTTTTTAATTTAAATTCATCTCAATTCCCTGCATATTTGAGAAATGATGCCTTTATCAGATAAATTTTCTGTAAATTTCCCCCCAGTGTCTGCTTTCCTTCTAATTATGACTGCATTAGTTTTGTTTGTGCCAACCCCTTTTAATTTCATGTAATCAAAATTTTGTTTTCCTGTGATGCTCTCTGTCTCTTGTTTCCTCACAAACTCTTTCTTTATGCACAGATCTGACAGGTAAATTTTTTCCAAGCTCCCCTAATTTACTTATGATATCGCCTTTTATGTTTAAATCATTTCTGCATTTTGACTTTATTTTGGTATATGATGTGAGGTGTTTGTCTCTGCCTAGAATCTGCCAGGCTACTTGCTGGTTAGCTCAGCAATTTTTGTCAAATAGTGAGTTCTTGTCCCAAAAGGTTGGTTAGATCTTTTTTACTCTCCCCCCCCCCCCCGCCCACTAGATTACTATGTGTTTTTTTTTTTTGCTAACTTTTAGAAACAGATATTTGTTAAGGTGTTATAATAAGAATAGTTAGTAGAAAGCATTCTTCCAAATGAGGGGAACACTCACACACACACACACACACACACACACACACACACACACACACACACAAGGGAAAGTAGACTCAGACTTATAGAGTGCATGTAGCAAATAGGTCAACACAGCTCCTGGAAGACCTTCATGGGGTCCTCACAAAATTCCCCTTAGCATGATGTGGTTTTCTGTTGGACTCACTGTAGTGTTCTGAAGCTGCTTTTCTTTAGTGTATCTGATTTGCCCTTAGCTCCCGATGTATGTTGTACGTACGTACGTATGAGTGTATATGTATATATATGAATGTATACATATACATATGTATGTGTGTTAGTTATTTTTGTATTCCTGGTCCCTAATACAGTATCACATTTGTGTGTGTATATAAATATATGTTCAGTTGTATATACATATGTGTATATATACATATATGGTATAGTATTAGACATCCAAGGTATAGAGATTAAAAAAAAATGATAAATCTCTGCCTTCTTGTAGCTTACATTCTATTGTGGGGAGGGGATGTACCATGTACATAGATAAGGATAATAAATGGTAAGGAGTAATTGGGTAACCAGTGAAATTGAAGCTTGAGAGTACTCAAGGAAAGTTTGAGTAAAGAGACAACCTGTTAAGCTTAGGGATAGCTTTATGGAGGAGGTGGCATCTTACCTGAACCTTGAGTATAGATAAGAGTTTTGAATGGTAGAGATGAATGGAGTATGTTTTCCAGGCATAGGAAATGGCTTATGTGAATACATAAAGTGAGCAGTTTTTAGAATACATAAGCAGTATTTAGAATACATAAAGTTAAGTTTGGGGAACTATTAGTAGTCAAGTCTGACTGGAGTTTGGAATGAAGGATGACTAATATGAAATAATGCTGGAAATGTAGTTTTGAGTCTGACTGTGGAGGTCATTAAATGTGTGCAAAAAACTTTGTGTTTTATCTTATTGGCAATAAGGAGACTCTGAAGGTCTTCAAATTGTTGTTCAATCGTTTTTCAGTCTTGTCTGACCCTCTGTGACCCCATTTGGGGTTTTCTTGGCAAAGATACTGGAGTGGTTTGCCATTTCCTTCTCCAGCTCATTTTGCAGATGAGGAAACCAAGGCACACAGGATTAAATGACTTGCCCAGGGCCACACAGCTAATAAGTCTGAGGCTAGATTACAACTCGGAAAGATGAGTCTTCCTGACCCCAGGCTGGGCACTTTGTCCACTGTGCCACCTAGCTGCCTCAGGTCTTTGAGTAGGGGAATGATATAGCCAGGCCTTTGACTTCATTAGATTATTTTGGCAGTTGTGCAAATAATGGATTGGAGAGAAGAGAGACTAGTGGGGATACTCATTAGGAGGCTATTGTACTAGTCTAGTTGAGAGGTGATGAGAGATTGAGCCAGAGTAGTGGTTGCATGAGTGGGATGTGTGTGAGGACTGTGGATGGTGGAAGCACCCAAATCTGACAACTGATTGGATGTGGTAGCTACGGAAGAGAGGTTTTAAGTGTGGGTGACAGGGAGGATGGTGGTGCCATCAACAGAAATGTGGACATTGGGAGGAGTTAAGGTGGCTTGGCTTTAGAAAGAGAGATGATAAGTTGTTCAGGACATGTTGAGTTTGAGGTGCAAAGTGGGACTTGTTGATGGAGATATTTGTCCACTGGGAAGTTAGAAGTTCAGGACCTGAGTACAGGAGTGAAATGAGGGGTGGATTTATAGATCTGTGAGTTCTGGGTGATCAATCAACAAGATGTCTACTAAATGTCAAACATCTGTCCTAGGCCCTGGAGTCTCAAGTACAAAGAATGAAGCATTTTCTACTTACAAAAAGCTTACTTTCTAATAGGAGCTGACAATTCAGCCATTCAATGCAAGGTGCCAATTCATGGTAGCAGATGAGATCCCTCAAAAGAGACACAGTATATACAAAGCTCCTTGTGACTATCAAGTGCCTCACAAGTATGAGATTATTGTTTTTTCAATAACTCAGTCTTTGAAGTGTTACTCAGTCTCTTGAGATTGCATCATGTGCCATATTTCCTGTGTGAGGCAATGACCCATCTTTGGGAGGTCATATGCCTCGAGCTGTATATACTCTATACATATTCTGACTGGCACTGAGGTCGCTGGAAATGCTCAGTAAACATGAAATCTAATAATAAAGTACCCAAGAGATTTTCTTGAGAATTGGTCTAAAAGCTGGTCTTAAAGTTTGATTTGTCTTTCATCTGAGATGTCAAGAGAGGTCATTTCTAGTGGAGGATATATGAGTCATGAAATGTCTGTATGTTGTGGTTTAGGGGAAAGTGCAGTAGGGGGTAGATATCTGGGTCCTGTGCCAATTAGACTGTGGAGGTGGTGGTGGTACAAGAGACAGGGGAGGAAGAGGTATTAGTGAAAAATAAAATGTCATGAAATCTTTAATTCAAACTGACCAAGATGCTGAGATCGTCATCTTTTTTTTTTTTGAAGAAGCCTTCTCAAGCAAATGAAGGAAAAACTTCATTTTTTGATTTTCTTGAAAATTTTTTGATATCTTTTGTTTTCATATAAACTTCATTTGCATATATAACCCTCCCCCTCAACTATCCAGTGATAACATCTTTCACAACAAAAAACTAAAAAAAGGAAGAGAGGGATAAAAAAAGCAGTTCAGCAAAACTCACCAGCGTGTCACCTGAGTCTATCAGTAAGGCACTGTTCACCCAGCCATAGCCTCCCCCCTGCAATCCCCTCCACCCACAAAGAAGGGAGGAAGGGACATTTCTCATCTCTTCCTTGGGGAGAGCTTGATCATTCTAAAAAAAAAACAAAACTTTTGTGTTTTGGGGATTTTTTTTTTGGTTGTTGTAGGAAAGAAATTTTAACAAATGGAAAACATTGCAACCTTGCTACCAAAAAACCCATCATGTTTTCTTCATTAAAAACAGTGTTGTCTTGAATTGTGAAAGATATTGATAGAAATGTTAATAGATACTGGGAGAACTGTGATTCTTCATGCTTTATTAGGCAAACCTTCCTCACCTATTTTTTTGAGGGGCAGAATATATACTGAGTTGCCTTTTTTTCTTCTAGAAATGAAGACTACTTTTGCTGATCTATCCACAGTCCTCTTTTCTTGGGTTCCAGGGAACACCAGGATGTGTTTGGGAGATACATGGTCAGGTTAGGGAAATCATTGTAGGACCACGAGCTGGACGTGACACTAGAGATTATTTACTTCCAGGGTTCTTAAATTTTGTGTGTGTCATGTACCCCTTTGGGAGTCCAGGAAAGCCCAGAGATCCCTTCCCAGAATAGTATTTTTAAATGTATAAAATAAAATACAAAGGACACTAATTTTATTGATTTTTTTTTTCTTTTTTGGAGGGTAATTGGGGTTAAGTGACTTGCCCAAGGTCACACGGCTAGTTTTGTGTTAAGTGTCTGAGGTCAGATTTGAACTCAGGTCCTCCTGACTCCAGGGCTGGTGCTCTATTCACTGTGCCACCTAGCCACCCCTCATTAATTTTATTGAAATAAAGATGTAATTGTTTTTCCCATCTAAGTTCACTATCCTGCAGAAATCTTTCCACAGATCTGACTCCAAGTTAATTCCAACCCCTGAGGCCCAGAGGACTTAAAAGTCATGCACAATGTCTTACAGCTGAGCATGGCGGATCAAACATGGATAATTTGATTCCATATTGAGAGAAATGATTATTTCTCTCTTACGTTAATAATCAATTATTGAATTAGGACCAGGATTTTTTTCAGAAACACGTAGGTTGTTCAGTCTCTAAAGGACACTGTTGATGGATGAGAGTGCCCAAATCCCTGAGGTACATGCATTTTGATACCGAGAGGGAGACCCAACTAGAGAACCTCACAAAGAATTTAATCTGCCCATTGTGTGTTAGCCAATAAGAGATAAGTCTCTTTGTCCAAGACTGAATGGTCTTGGTCACATCCCCCAGACACTCATTAGAATAAGCCTGCCTCTCATTATAATGTTCATTCTCTCATTACTTGTTAACCAATCAGAGTTGATTGCCATCCTCAGGAACACCCACTCTTCCAAGGGCATATAAGCGTTGAGTGGGTTCTATGAGCAGTCTTTGGCATTTGAGAGTTTCACTGACCTCATTTATTAATGATTAATGAAATGATTGATTACCCAGAAACTATGTCTTTCAAACTCTTTATTTGTTATGTTGCTTTCTAATACAACACTTTGCAATCTTAGAATGAAAAGAAACTCATAGGTTAACTAGGGAAGAAGGAGTCTGAGGTCTCTTTAGCATCTTGTCGTAGCCATATGAGTTTAATCAGCCTCTGGCACAGGGATATTAAGGAAATTACACCATAAGTTTCCTGGGAGCTAATGATGAAGGTACAAAGTACAGATCATTGGAAGCAATAAATGTAAATGTGGTCTTAAAATTTTTGAGAGGGAGTTTGTAACTTTATGAGCAGCAGACAGTTTTTCTTTATCAAGAAAAATAGAGTGAGATTGAAAATGCCCTGGACTAGGAGGTGAGAGAAAAATCTTGGTTGTATCTTGGCTTTGACATTAGCTTTAAAAAATTATTTATTTTTATTCTGAACTTAATAAGCGCTAAATTAAATGGGTATTTTCATATAAATAGGAGCACAGAAAGAGGATTGTACATGAAAGTGTGAATCTACTGTGGACTGCTTGCTTTTCTTTTAAATTATATATAATGAATTCAACAGTAGCTTTTTAAACACTCCTCTGTGCTTCTGTGTTTCCCTTTTGTTGTGTGTGTGTGTGTGTGTATTTTAAAAAAAAAGATGCTTTAATGACACTGTTTTCTTTTTGCTACCCTATCCCTATCTACCCTCTTTTCCCCTTCCCTCTAGGGGGAGAAAAAGAAAAACAAAGTTCTTGCAACAAATAGTCATAGTTAAGCAAAACTAATTTCTGCATTGACCACAACCAAAAACGGGAGTTTGATTTTCATCTTGAATATCCATCATCTCTTTGTTAAGAATTAGATAACATGCATCATTGTGTCTAGACTCATGGTTGGTTATTGCATTCAGTGGACTTCTCTAATGTTTCAAAGTTGTTTTTCTTTATAATGTCATTGTACAAAATGTTTTTCTTGTTCTGCAGACATCAGTCTGTATCAGTATATACGTCTTCTCAGACTTCCCAAACTGCCACTTTGGTTCTTTTTTATGGTGCAGTAATATTTTGTTACATTCATATACAGAATGTGTTTAACCATTGCTCAATTGATGGACACCCCTGTAGTTTCCAGTGCTTTGCTACTCCCCAAAAGCTGTAAAAAATGTTTTTATACAAATGGATCCTTTTCATCTTTCCTTGCCTTTTTATGGGGTATTGGCCTATTAGTAGTACCACCAAGTAAAAAGAATATACATAGTTTAGTAACTTTTGGGCCGTATTTCCAAATTGCTTTCATAATGCATAAGTGTGCCTATCTCCTGAAACTCCTCCGATATTTTCCATTTTTGTCCACTTTGACAATCTGATGGGTATGAGTTGGAAGTACAGAGTTGCTTTAATTTGCATTTCTCTAATTATTAATGCTTTGGAGCATTTTTTATATGGTTGTGATAATGTGAATTTCTTCCTTAGATAATTGTCTGTTCACATCCTTTGTCATTTATCAATTGGGCAATCAGTTTTTTTATAGATCTTAGATATGAAACCTTATCAGAGAAAATTGCTGCAAAGATTTTTCTTCCCTCCCACTATTACCTGTTTCCCTTTTGTTTTTAAATGGTTTTGTGTTGTTTGCCACTGACTTGCTGTGTGAATTTGGGAAGCTTCTCTATGTGAAATGCAGAAATTAAACCAATAATTTCTAATGTTTCAGTCATTTGCAGGTCATCAAATTTAATCCAATATAAAGTGCTTATTATGTGCCCATTATGGGTCAGGCCTTGAGCTAGGCACACTAGGCAAAATGAAGAACAATTGATCTTTTCAAGTAGGATTTATTTTACTGGGGGAATACAATTTTGTATTAACAGACAAATATACACATGATAATAGAGAAAGAAAGCCCTAGTGACTAGGAGGATCCTTCCTTTAGAAGTAGCACCTGAGATGAGGCTTAAAGTAGCCTTAAAGTAGTAAGGAATGATTATGTGTATAGAGAATTCCATGTCTGGACAAAGACATGGAGGTAGGAGATGGAATGTTGAGTTCAGGGAATAACAAACAGGCTAGTTTGGTGGGTGTGTACAATGTGTGAGGGAGAAAAATGTTTGATAGGCCTGGAGAGATAGTTTGGAGCCAGACTTTAAAGGACAAACTTTACATGCTAAGCAGAATTATTTGGATTAAAAAAATCCTAATGGCAATAGGGACCCACTGAAGGTTCTTTAGTAGAGGTAATCAGATGATGCTTTAGGAAGATAGTACAAGTCATACATATATTCTGAGAATGGATTTGGGGGGACTTTCCATACCATGCCACTCATGCTTGGTTTGGCCATGGAATTGGAGCAAAATAGGATGGAGATGGCTGTGTCAGTATTCTTATGGTTATGCAAATAAGCTGGTAAACAAGTAGTGAACATTACATTAATGTTTAAGACCTATTAATAAGGGCCCTTCTATTAGAACTAATATTCCTTTGTGATTTATATATTAATATGTTATTTTTATACTTGTTATTCGATGGCTGACTAAATATGTGTTACTAGATGAGTATAAGAAAACAATTGCTAACAATCATTACCCCTTACAGAATTATAGCGAACTAATTCTAATTAGAGTTTGCAGAGGGGTCCAAAATGAATTATCTCTCACAGTGGTTCCCTCTTTCTATTTGAGTGTGAGATAAATTAGGAAGATGGGACTTAAAGTTGGGAAACTTTTTCCAGTCCAGGGAAAGGATGCTAAAGACTCGAACCCTGCTGATTCCTGGATGAGGGGAGATAAGGGAATGGTGTAGATGGTGTAGAGGTGGATTGGATGTGGAGAAGAGAGAAGATAGTACAGAAAGAAGAGTTAAAGAGTATTGTGGGGCAGCTAGGAAGGAGGACATGACTTCAAACCCAGCCTTAGATATTTACTAATTTTCTGACTGGGCAAGTCACTTAACCCCAACTGCATAAAAAAAGAGTATTCTGAGGTTGCAAACCTGGGTGGCTGAAAGGATGTACTTCAGCTAAAATGGAGAAGCTGGGAAGATGGGTGGCATGGGAGCAGGGGATGGATATGAGTTCTTACTAAAATTTGAACTTTGACTAAAATTAGTGCAATGGACATATTAAGAAATATGACAATTAATAATAGGATCCAAAACTTGAAAATTAAAACAGGGTTTGCTCGGCAAATTGATAGCTGATGGAAATTGAGCATAAAGGGAAGGCTGGAGAGATGTTATAGTTCTGTGTTTATATGCATTTTTATATGATTTATGTTTATATGATTGTTGCCCTAGGGATTGATTTTAGGTTAGAAGTACTGTTTTACCTCCAGAGTGGAAGCAGTGTCTACTGTTATGGAAACCCTGCTGAGAGGCTTAGTATCTTAGACATTTGTCTACCTCTTTTTAGGGGGTAGCCTAAAGTGCTTATTTTGATGGTTTATATGAATAAACAATCTTTTTCTGATAGGAAAACATGAAAATAATATTATTTTAGATATTATTATTAGATTAAGATTTTTATTATTATTATTAGATTTAGATTAGATTAGAATTAGATTAGTATTAGATTTAGATATTATTATAGAATACATAATTATATAGTATAATAACAATATCTGTTCAGATACATACATATATTATATACACTTAAAACCCACACAGTTAGAGGCTTCTCCACAGATCTCTGAATGACCCTGGGCAAGTTATATAACCTCTCACTGTTAGACAACTCTCTAATAAAGCTGAATTTCATATAATGCTTTTAATTTTACAAAGTATTTTATATGTCTAATTTCATTTATCTTTCATGGCAATATTATTCTCACTTTACATATGAGAAAACTAAGGCTGAGAGAGGTTAAATGACTTGTCTAGGTCACATAGTTGTTGCTTGTCATTAGTTTTACAAGAGGACTGATGATGTCATGGGATGATGTCTTGACTTGTGCATGAATTGGATTTAAGTGAGGCAGAGTTACACAAAGTCATCAACATCACTCTCTCTTCCTGAATCCTTGAAGTCCTTAGCAACTTTCTTGTTTATTTTCAGTTAGATTTATCTAGTTCTGAGAGAGGAAAGTTGAGGTCTTCCACTAGTAATGACTAATATGGAAATGTTTTACATGATTGCATATGTATAACCATTGCTTACCATCTCAGGGAGAGGGGAATAGAATTTGGAACTCAGAACATTAAAAAAAAACCCCAAATGTTAAAACATTAATATTTAATTTGGGAAAAATAAAATATATTAAAAAAGATATTGAGCTGAGTTATCAAAGTCCAGGGGCAAGGCAAAAGTCAGGGTCACTGGTGATGGCCTGAAGTAGATGACCTTGGTGTATTCAATGTCTGACTAAGTTCTAAGTGCTCCACAGTGCCTGCTTCAGCCACCTTCATAGATGTTGAAACACATTGTTCTCATCTTTCAATTCCACCTGGGAAAGTCTTCATATACTTGAGGTAGACATCCCCTTAAGTCACTGATGGGTTTGAGGCCTGTTGGTTACCCTCAACCTGATTACCCTCAATCTCATTTAGCCCTTTTCCTGAGATGTTTTACTGAGGTGTGGCCTCTGTACATGCTACATCCTTCTTGGAGCCACAGGTGAGAGTTGAGTGAAAGGTGGCCAACAAAGGTGGATGAGCAGCCTTGAAAAGTGCTCAGCAAGCCCTCACACCAGAGGTGCTAAATAAATGTCTGAGGCAGGATTTGAACATGGGTCTTCCTGAGTCTTAAATCCAGTACGATGAAAGTGTCACCTGACTGTCTCCTTAATGCTATAAGTTGAAGAGAAGGTACTGATCTGCCTTGGTGGAGGGAGTTTCCTAACCTAGGGATTCTATATACTAACGAAATCAGTTCTAGTCTAGTCTAGTCTCTATTTCTGAACCTTTCTTTTTCTTTATCCTCACCATGTCTGAATATACAATTTGTGTGTATATGTAAGTACATGTATATATACACGTGTATATTAAATGTTTGGTACTAATAATGATGGTATTATAGAATAAACTTGTCTTTGTATTTGTAGCTATCTTGTGTTATCTCATTATATAATGACTAACATTTATACAGTATTTTAAGTTTTACAAAGGGCTTTATAGATGCTATCATTTTGTTGAAGAAAAGTCTTGAAGGTTTTATTTTACTCTGATGAGTCAACTTTTTTCTTTTCAAACAATTAAAATAAAGAGGGACTCTATTCATTTTCCAGTTAATTACGCTATCACGAAGATATAATCAACTGTATTGGATAGCTAGGTGGGGAAGGGGGGACTTCGAATCAGAAATACACATCTTCATGAATTCAAATATGTTCTCAGACACTCACTAGCTGTGTGACCCTGGGCAAGTCACTTAATCCTATTTGTCTCAGCTCCTCATCTGTAAAATGAGTTGGATAAAGAAATGGCAAATTACTCCAATATTTTTGCCAAGAAAACCCTAAACAGGGTCATGAAGAGTTGAGCACAACTGAAAGTGACAGAATAACAACAAAAATCTGCTGTATGAAATAGTCTGTGAAGTTTTATCTGTTCCTTCTCATATTTTCATTTAAGGATGCCCTCATTATATTCAAAGACCATCATTTAAAGGTTTTATAAGGATGAGAAAGAAATGAGTATTGATTCTTGCTGGTGTCTTCTTGGTTACCTTTTTTGGTTATAATACTGCTTATGGTCAATTCTTCTCATGCCTTTCCCGTTGTTCAGTGATTTTCTGATTATCAGTATCAAATGAGGCATAAAATAGGGAGACATAAGTTCACTAATGTTCTAATAGGAGATTGTCAATAGTCACTAGAGATAGTGAGATTTTCTAGATGTTCCTTTTTGTGGATGATAGAATCAAGGTCCAAAACAATGTGGGACCTCCTTCATAAGACAGACTACCACATGGGAAAACCTGAGTGGATGGAGACTGCAAGTAGGTTGATGGGCAGCCCATGGAATTAGCCTAATTGGGATACACCTCTCTGTCTGTCTGTCTGTTGGAGAGACACTGTGTATAGGGCCCTGAATTGGATAATAGGAAAGCAGTTTGGATTGTATTTGGAAGATTTTATAAGACCTTCAATGATCCTAAATTGTTGCTTGCTATAGAAATCTATCTCTGCCCCTCCCTGCCCCCCCCCCCCACATACCCTACCAATGCCTACATTTTCCTGGTGAAGCTACATGGCTATGGATCATATAACATATAACATAATGATA
>CM053582.1:505966074-506078995 GCA_028627135.1 Pseudochirops cupreus
AATAGAGACAAGTATGATCAGAAAAGCAAGTAGACTCATAAGGGAATGAGAGCAAGGGATAAGCAGTAGGTAGCCTGAGCTCTGCAGTGTAATCCACAAAATATTGATAGGAATGCAGGATGGTTTCCTGCATTGAGTAGATTCTCTATAGAGGGCTTCTGGAAAGACATTGTTAATAATTACATGGGGGGAGAAGACATGGATAGGTTGTGATCTACATTAATATAGGGAGTGTCTGCTTTATGACATAATAGATCCATTGAAGTTAGTATATAGTATATTTTATCACTGTTGTTGAGTCATTTCAGTCATGGCTGACTTTGTGACCCCATTTGGAGTTTTCCTGACAGAGATGCTGGAGTGGTCTGCCATTTCCTTTTCCAGTTTATTTTACAGGTGAGGAAACTGAAGCAAACAGGGTTAAGTGACTTGCCCAGGGTCACACCGCTAGTAAGTATCTGAGGCTGGATTTGAACTCAAGAAGATGAGTCTTCCAGTGTTCTATCCACTAGTGCCACCCAGCTGCCCCTATTTTATCATGACTCTCTTAGATTTCATGATCTCTAGAAACTCATCATTTGGCAAGCTGAAGTCAGCTTTGTAATTCACACCTCCTCAAATCATTTCCCAGCCTGGCTTTAGGACCAGATATACTTCCTTCCCTTTTCAGCTTTTTAAAAAATATATTGTCTTCCCCCATGAAATTGTGAGTTCCTTAAAGGCCGGGACTATCTTATGCCTTTCTTTGTATACCAAATGCCTGCTATGTAGTAAACATTTATTAATGTTTATTGACTCTGTTGAGGGACAGTTTGGAATGGTAGAGAAAGCCCTGGATTTAGAGCTAAGTGGCTGAGGTCTAGTTTTAGTTCCATCACCCTTAGTCACCTTTATTGACCTTAGTAAAGACATTTCACTTCAGTGAGACTCAGTTTCCCCATATATAAAATGAGGGAGGGGACTGAACTACCTACTTTCTAAAACAGGATTTCCTAAGTTGGGGTCCAGGGATTCCCAATGGGTCCATAAATAGAACTTAAGATATGGCAAAATTTTGTATCATTATTTCAATGTAGTTGGTTTTCTTTGTCATCTTGTGTATTTTATGAATTTAAAAACATTATTCTTAGAAGGGGTTTATAGGCTTGACCAGACTGCCAAAAGGGGAATCTGTGATATAAAAGAAGTTAAGAACTCCTGCTCTAAAGACTCTTGCAGGTCTAAAGTGGTTGTGATTCCAGTTGGGATGTGCAAACACAATTAAGGAGGGAAGGCTGAATAAAAGATGAAGTATGATCACAGAGTTAAGGGTAGCAGGGATCTTAGATGTCACCTAGTCCAACCCTCTAATTTATAATTGAGGAAACAGAGTCTATGGCCACACAGTAAGAGCGGGGCTTTGAACCCAAGTTCTAGGACTCCAAATCCAGTGCTCTTCCCCTTGTTATGTACCACCTCATTGGATATCTAGTAGGGGAGTGGTCCAGTGGTGGCAAATGACTTGAGGCTGAGCTTCTTTTAGGAACAGTAGCCCCAGGCATCCAGATTGGTTTTGGAGAATTCTTAGTCCCAAGGACTACCAGGAGAGTAATAGAATTATGGATCTTAGATCTACCAAGTCCATCAGCCTGCTCGCTATCATTCCCCTTGACCTCTTCTTTGATATTGTTGATTACTTTCTTTTCCTTGATATTCCCTTCTCTCTGGGTTTTCCGCACCCCACTCTCTCCTGGTTTTCCTCCTACCTCTCTGACTGCTCCTTCTGTTTCCTTTGCTAGAGCATCTTTCAGATCATAACCTCTAACTATAAGTGTCCCTTAGGGCTCTGTCCTGGATTCTCATCTCTTTTCCCTCTGTACAACTTCACTTGGTCTCATCAGCTCCTGTGGATTTAAATGACCATCTCTGTGCTGATGATTCTCAGATCTACTTATCCTACACCAAATTCTCTGCTGATCTCCAGTCTTGCATTTCCAACTGTCTTTCTCATCTTAAACTCAGTATGTCCAGAAACGAAACTCATTTTCTTTCTCTCTGAATCCCCCTCCCCTCCTACTTTAGAGGGTAACATTATCCTCCCAGTCACTCAGGTTTGTGACCTGGGAGCCATACTGGATTCCTCATTACCTCTCATCCTCCAAAAGGGGAATTGTCAAAGCTTATTTCACCTTTGCAACATCTCATCCCTTGAATATGCCCCCTTCCCTCCTCTGACACTATCACCACTCAGGTGTAGATCCTCATCACCTTACACCAGGGCAATTATAATAGCCTGTTGGGTCTGCCTGACTCAAGACTTTCTTCTCTCCAATCCATCCTCCATTCAGCCACTAAAGAGATTTTCCTAAGTTGAAGATTTGACCATGTCACTTCCTTATTCAACAAACTCCAGTGATTCCCTATCATCTCCAGGATCAAATACAAAATACTCTGTTAAGCATCAAGCATTGTATATAACCTACCCCTCTACCACCTTTCCAATGTTCTTTCACCTTGTTTCCTGACATGTACTATTTGATCCAGTGATACTCACTTTCAGTGTGTTCTATGTTTCTCTGCTCTGGGCATTCTCTCTGGCTCTCCTCTAAGCCTGAGGGCTCTCCTTCATCTGACCTCTTTGGCTTCCTTTAAGTCCCAATCAAAATCCTATCTTTGCTGGAAGCCTTTCCCAGCCTCTTGCAATCCTAATGTCTTCCCTCTGTTTCGCTTGCCTTGTTTATATTTGTTTGCACATCATCTTCTCCATTAGATTGTAAGCTCCTTGTGGGCAAGTACTATCATTTGCCTCCTTTTCTTTTTATCCCAGCACTTAGTACAGTGGCTGGCACACAGTAGGCACTTAATAAATATTGATTGATTGATTGATTGAGCTGGAAGAGACCTTGAGAGACCATCTGAACTAAGGATATCATCAAATAATTTAGTTATAACTAAAGCAATATGTCCAGAAAGTGATTGGGGGAGAGGAGAAATAAACAAAGAGTAGAAGAGGGGATTAGAAGAGTTAAGGGAGAGAGAAATAATTCAACAATATCAATCGGCAAACGTAACTAATACCCCTATAGACAATTCTTAGTTTTTGTTGAAGTCTTCCGTCAGACTCCAGTTGCTGGAGCTTTTAAAGATGTAGCAAGCCTTTTCTTGAGTGTTTTCTTTGCTGGTAGCTGTATCGTGTACAATACAGACACGAAGAATATGTGGGGGACACTAACTGAAGTCAATCTCTCAGAAAAGGCAGCCTTTGGGCAAAGTTTGTGTTTCACAGACAGAGCATTTCTATGGTCTTTCTATTGATGATAGATTCTACCACTACAAAGGAGAATAAGATCTGTAGTTTTTTTTAGGTTTAAAAGGATCTATGAATCCAAAGTGATTCACCATTTACTAAGCAGTAGGTATCAGGATTTTGGATCCTTATGGAAAAAATACAGTAAAATGTGTGTTGACACATTTTTCATCAAGTTTCAGTGTTAATTTGTGAATCAACAGATTCACAGAATCTTAGAGTTGGAAGGAACGTTCAGAGACCATCCAGTGCAACCCATCCCAGAGCAAGAATGGCCTCAACAGCTTACTGACAAATCATCATTTCAAAGACCTTCAGTGAGAGGGAATCCACTACTTTCACTTACGGATAATTCTAATTGTTAGGAAAGATTTCCTTCCATTAAGCATAAATGTCTCTTTAAAATGTCCACCATTTGCTCCTTGTTCTGCCTCCTGGGGACAGACAGCACTTCAAATACTTGAAAACATCTATCCTATCTCACCTCAGTCTCCTCTACTCTAGGTTAAACATCCCTGCTTTGGTTAATTCATCTTAAAGTGACATGGTTTCCAGTCCCCAGATACTAATTCTATTCCGAAATCCAAGCTGTTAATCAGCAACGATGTCCCATAATGACTCAAAATTCTAGTCAATTCCACTTGCTATTTTGTGGTTAGCAGTTAGCAAAAGTACCCAATACGTAGTAAGCACTTAATAAATGCTTATTAACTGATCAACCTTGAGGAAGCATAGTCTAGATCAGTGCTTCAAACTTTTCTGATCTTCTATCTCATCACTAAGATATTTTTGGGCATATATCTTAAACATATGTATATTTACTTATTTGTACATTATATATGTGCTATAGTACTAATAATTATACTGTATAAAACTTCAAAAATAGAAATTAGAAAAGGATGAGGTAAAGATGAAATAATATTTGAAACTAGAGTCAATGGGCGGCCTTTGGAATTTGTTGATAATAATAATAATAATAATAATAATAATAATTTTGTAGTTTGTTAAGGCTTACAAAGTGCTTCATATATATTATTTAATTTTGTCCTCTTAGATGCTTATTACTCCTATTTCTTCTACGTGAAGAAACAGAGGCAGAAGAAACAGAGAAGAAACAGAGGCAACTGATTTGTGCAGTATTTTAACAGCTCTTAAGTGTCCAAGGCCACGTTTGAACTCAAGTCTTCCTGACTGGGATAGAGCCCAAGGGCTCCATACACTGTGACACCTAGCTGGAATAACTTGGTCAGACCTGGGCTTTAGGAAAGTCATTTTGGCAGCTGTCTGAAGGATAGATGGAAAGGGAAGAAACTTGAAATAGTGGGACCAATTAGGAAAAAATTTCAATAACCCATAAGAGAGGTGTTGAGGTTCTGAACTATGGTGTTAGCTGTGTGAGTAGAGAAAAGAGGATTTGTATGAGAGATGGAGAGGTAGAAAAGACAGAATTTAATCACTGAATATAAGCATATGATGGAATACTGTTTTGCCATAAGAAATGATGAAGGGAATGGTTTCAGAAATAACTGGGAAGACTTGTATGGACTGATGTAAAATAAAGTGAGTAGAGCCAGGAGAGCAATTTATTCAATAATGACAGTATCGTAAAGACTACTCACAAGGCTTAGGAACTCTGATCAACATGAAGACCAATCTCAACTCCAAAAGACTCATGAAAAAACATATTGCCCACCTCCAGATAGAGAGCTGATGGAGCTCAGAACTCAGACTAAGGGGTGTGTGTGAATGTGCATGCATATGATGACATGGTTCGTGTAGAAATTTATTTTTCTTGACTATATATGTTTGTAATAGATATTATCTTTTTCTTTCTTAAATAGAGATAGGAGAAGGTAGGAAGGAAAGAATTTGGAGCTAAAATAAAATTGAATTTAAAACTAATAAAAAGAAAAGGAAAAGATATGCTGGAAAAATGCTTGTTAATTGATTGATCATCAATAATAATAATGACATTTTGACTGGAGGACTGGTTTTGAAGAGCCTTTCAAAAAGAGGCTGTTTGGAAATTATCCACTATGGAAATTTGTTATGTAACCTTTAGCTTTCTAAACACAAATTAATAGAATTTTAGAATGTTTCATCTGGAAGGGATGTTAGGTATAATTTAGTTCAAATTGTTCATTTTCCAGATGAGGAACTAAAGCATGGAAATGTTAAGGGATTAGACTAAGGCCATATAGGTAGGGCTGGAACAAGAACTCAAAACCTGTCACTCCTAAGTCTCTACACTGTACCAGGCTTCCTAGATTTATTTTAAATATTGCCTTGCTATTCATCTTTGGGGCAGACTACAATAATCACCTAGATTATAAAACCAAAAGGTTATGGAGGCCCTTTGTCCATTATTAGACTTTCTCTTTCCATGTAACAGAAAACGATGAAAACTAAATTGAAAAATATCAGACCTCTTTCTCTTCTCCCCACCCCCTACTCCTGAGAGGGGAAAAAAAATGCTCTTCAGAAACTTCCTCATCACATTCTAAAATTGACTGCAAGGTCAATGGGAAATGTATCATACTTTCATGGAATGTTGGCATTGGCTGGTAGTGCATTCATTTTATGGCTCATTGCTTTTTTCTTTCAAGGAATTAAATTGCTCTTCTGCTTCAAAGACATATGAGAAAATCTGAGTGTCTAAGGATTATGAGGAAAAAAAAGAGTGAATTTAGACATTGGTTTCTGCCTTCACTATACTCAGAAAGATTATGTCATATTAAATGATCTATGGGGATTTCCTCAAACAGAAGAGAAAGGCAGAACCTGAGTTTCAATAATGTGGTTCTACATCAAGGATAGGCATTTAATTCTCTGTCTTCCAAGGAGCAAAATGATTCTATTCCTCATATGCATCATGGCTGATGCAGAATTAGACTCAATTGTTAATGCATTTAATGACATTTACTTGCTAAAATGACATTTTAGCATTAAATGACATTTACTTATAGCAGACATCAAACTTAGCATGAGAATGGAACACTCAAGTATGATGAAGGGTCACAAAACTCCATTGTGGACCAAGTTTTTCTGCTAAGATGTCTCAAGATGTCTGTCCATGAGAATGGATTGGGATTTGAAAATATTTCTAGTTTGCCTCTTAAACTTTTTCTTTTGCATTATCCTCTATTGGAAAAGTCTCAGAAGTCCACTATAGTAATACAACCTTATATTTATTTGGCACTTTATATGTGGTTGTTAAGCCATTTCGGTTGTATCTGACCCTTCATGACCCTATTTGGAGCCATAGAGCCAGTTCCTACTGGCTCATGAGAGCTGATTGTTAAATTTGGTCCCAGAATCACATTTCAGGGTTGGAAGGGAACTCAGACCCAGTCTCTTCTGTACCTTTATGAGAATTCCCTTTATGATGTGCATAAGAACTGTTCACCTATCTTTTCCTTGAATGCCTCTTGTGAGCTGAAACCTCCTCCTTTTTCTTACCTCTTCTATTTTTTGCTAGCTGTAGTCATTTGGAAGTTTTTCCTTATACCAAGTCTAAATCTGACTGCCTGCAACTTCAGTTTTTGTTATAGAATCATTTGCAAATAGGTGGAAAAAAAAGAAAGCCTATTGCATGTGATTTAAAGATGGAAATATCTTTCTAGGTCCAAATCTCAAATTTTACAGAGATGAAGAAATCAAGGCTCTAAGAGATAAAGTGAATTGACCAACTTCACCTAATTCACTTAAAATTTGAGCCAAGGTTCTGTTAATTCCAAATCCAGCTCTCTTTTCATGGCATCTTAAATCTGTTGTTGTTGTTCATCCTTCATTCTTGAAGAGCAAAATCAAGCAGAGCGGCAGGGTCATCAGCCTCACTCTCTTCTCCAGAGTTTTTGAAAAAGTCGGGATGACTGGCAATGGCCCAGGATGCATTGGATGACCTTGACCTTTCTAAACTGAGGTCTTTCCCAGGTCTACTGTCTTTTACACATCACAGTCTTTCAAATGCCTTCCGTCACTTCCACTGGGTTGTGGTGAGGATCAAATGACAATGTCTATAAATTGCTGGGCAGCTAGGTGGTGAAGTGGCTAGAGTAGTGGACCTGGAGTCAGGAAGACTCGTCTTTGTGAGTTCAAATCTGACCTCAGACATTTATTAGTTGTGTGATCCTGGGCAAGTCATTTAACTCTGCCTCAGTTTTCTCATTTGTAAAATGAACTGGAGAAGGACATGGCAAACCACTCCAGTATCTTTGTTGAGAAAATACCAAATGGGCCCATGAAGAGTTGGGCACAACTGAAATGACTTAACAACAACATATAAAGTGCTAAGAAAATATGAGGTTTTGTCACTATTGTTCATTTTGTAATCAATGTGATATATCTTCAAGGATCTGTGATTTCAGCAAGTTAGCCTACCTTTTAGCAATATAGCTTAAAATTACTATTACTATTACTACTGTTACTACTGTTACTACTACTACTACTACTACTACTACTACTACTACTACTACTACTACTACTACTACTACCACCACCACCACCTAGCATTCATGTAGCACTTATAGGTTACAAAGCATTTTACAAATATTAAATCATTTTAATCTTCACAACAGCCCTAGGAGATGGTGGTATTATTAACCCCATTTTGTATATGAGGGAACTGATGAAGACAGAGCAGGGATGTGCTATAGCCAGCTCCAAGTAGGTCATGAGAGCTGATTGTTAAATGAACAGTGTGAGCATTTATACCTCAGAGCTTGGCAAACACTATAAATCAGGGGCTGATTTATTGTTTTATTGATTGTCTAGAATTAAGAAAGTGATGGAAAAGTATTAACATTGAGATTAACCTTAAAAATGTGTTGTGTTTTTGACAAGCCAGTTGTTAAACATTTACCAACACACCTCTGGACAGATATTGTGACTTGTCCAGGGTCAGACAGCTATTAAGGGTCTGTGGCCACATTTGAACTCAGGTCATCCTGACTTTAGGTCCAGTGCTCCTGTCCATTGTACCACCTAACTGCCTCATGACTGTATATCTTAGTAGTCAGGACTCATGTGAATTTCTGCAGCTAAAAAGAATAAATTTATCACCTGGTGTCTAACATCTTGTGATGAGCTAAGTTGGTCTTTTGACAACAGATAAATGGTCCATTTTCAATTGATCAACTAGCATTTCTAGGAGTATAAAGCCTTGCCAATTTGGTACAGTCTGCAAACCCTTTGACTTTGGTGACACACAGCCTTTGACAATCTAGGATCACCCCTGTGCCATGGTGAGACATCCAAGGAGGTCATTAACAAAGGAATGAGAATTAACAAACAAAGAAACTTTAGTTATTTTCCTCCGTCTGTCTATGACACCCATCATTACTCCTGATCATCAAAATTCTACACAGGAGGAATTATGGAAGACCAAGGCTGGGTGTACAGTCAGGGTTAAACAAAGTCACACAGCTGACGAATGGTCTGAGTGGTACGTTGGTCTCTGACACTAGCCTTCAGCACATTGTATAGATCGTCTGTGGTAGATTTATGAACTAGAATTTCACAGCATGAGAGAAGGGGTATGTGTGTTTTTGTGTGTGTGTGTGTGTGTGTAGGTGGGGATGGAGAGGTTGTAACCTGCATCAGTAGAGGAAATAAAGATATTAGTGAGATTGCAGGTGTAGCAAAGGCAAAATCTTTGGTTTTCCAGCTAGTAATCTCCTTTGCCCTATCCTCTAGTAACTTCTGTTTATTTCATATATACTTATATATGTAAACATTGTTTGTGCTGATGGAAAGGAAGTTTCTTGAGGACAATTTTTGTTTTTGTGTCCCCAGTACCTAGAACAGAAGCATGCAATATATAGTAGGCATATAGTAAATGTACATAGCAGGTGCTTAGTTAATGCTTGTCGACTAATTAGACAGAATGCATGGAAAATTAGAATAAATTCTAATGGTCTCAACCCTTGTGGAAATGATATTTCCTGATGATCTCAGTTTTCTTGCCCCACCAGTGTCTTCTTTTTACCGGTTTTTCTTACTTTATTCAATGAAGGTATTCCTGATTGAGTTTTTATTGTTGATTGAGTTTCGTTTTTTTAAAGCTTTTTTTTGGAGGGGGGAAGGTAGGGCAATTGGGGTTAAGTGACTTACCCAAGGTCACACGGCTAGTTTTTTGTGTTAAGTGTCTGAGGCCGGATTTGAACTCAGGTCCTCCTGACTCCACCATTTACTGTGCCACCTAGCCGCCCTGATTGAATTTCATTTTAACTGAATTATGGGAGCTTGCTGTTTAAATAGAAGCCACGGTAAGTCTTTGTAAGGCAAGTAATCACTAGGTGATTTATTGATTTTATTTGTAGATATGAATTTCCCCATCAAAGTAACTTTGCTTTTTTGTACATAGACAGAAACAAAGAAATCCTATTATGTGTGGAAGGTATTAGTTCACTTTTCACTTTGCAGCATGGCTCAGAGAAAACGTGTGCTGATTTAGAAATGGAATAGGAATTAGTTGTAGGATCCTTGAAGATGCAAACTATACTACATATAGGACAGGTGCTCAGAATGATGATTTCCCCAAAGCAATCTCAGGAGACCCAACTAGAGATTTTTTCCTTTGCCTTCTTTAGTTCTGTTCTTCCTTGCATAAGATCTCTGGACTAATGACACTGAAAATGGGTTTGGGGGTCTCTGTTCTCTTTAGCACTGTTTGAATAAGAAGCAATTATAGTCTTCAGAAGATTTATAGGGTATAACCTTTGCAATTCAGCATCCATTTAATTCTGCCCAGGAGAGCTGGTTATTCTTAAGCAACCATTTGAGTAGTATTGAATTGCTTTGATCATTGTTCCTGAAGACCTTCCAATTCTGAAGGGAAAGAGAGAGGGAATAACTATTTATTAACTGCCTACTATGTGCCAGGCACTGTTAAGAGCTTTAGAGATATTATCTCATTTGTTCTTCAACCTTGTGAAGTATGTGCTGCTATTAGCCTGCTTTTACAGATGAGGCAGGATAGAGGTTAAATGACTTCTTCAAGGTTATACAACTAGTAAGTGTCTGAAGTCAGATCTGATCTCATATCTTCCTGACTCCAGGGCCAGCTCTCTATCTACTGTACCACATAGCTTCCTCATGTGGGACACTTGTTTCTTCTTCCTCTATTGGAATGTCAATTCTACATCATTACACAGTTCCTTCTTATTGCTCAGATAAATTTACCTTTATAGAGTTCTTTAAACTCTTATATTTGTACTTCAAAGTTCTTCTTCAGCTTTGGTCTATTCATCAGAAATGCTTGAAATTCTTTTGTTCCATTAAAGATCAATTTTTTTCCTCTCTGAGATTAAACCAAGCTTTGCAGTGTAAGTTATTCTTAGTTATAAGTTTTTCTCTTTTGTCTCTTAGAATATTGTACTTCTAAGATCTCCTCATAATTATGGTCCTATGTACATGAAATATGATATACCTGTATATACACACATTTATATATGATCCTGATTGTGGTTCTCTGGTACTTGAACTTCTTTCTGACTAATTGCTGTAGTTCTTTGAAATAGGAATTCTGGATCTTGGCTATGACATTCCTTGGACTTTTCCTATTTGGATTCCCTTCAGAAGGTGATTGATGGGTTCTTTTTAGCTTCACTTTGTCCCCCCATTTTAATAGATCTAGGAAGTTTTTATGTTTGATTTCTTGAGAGTGTCTAGGCTTTTTAAAAATTATGACTTTTAGGGAGTTCAATGATTTTTAAATTACCTTTCTTGATCTGCTTTTCAGGTCAATTGTTTTGATATCAGATATCTTACATTTTCTTCTATTTTTTAGTCTTTTGATTTTGTTCCAATATTTGTTGTTTTTCTGTGGGGTTTCTGATTTCTGTTTGGTCTATTCCCATTTTCTAAGAATTTGTTACTTACATAAAGTTTACCACTTTCTCTTCTAAGGTATTTAATCTCATTCTATTTTCCCCCCTCTAAAGCAGAGATTCTCAAACTTATTTGACTTACCATTCCCTTTTCAAAAGAAAATTACTCAACACCCCTGTGGAAACCTACTTTCTTTAACCCTTTAATGGTTTTTTGAAATTTATCTTTTCCAAAAAAATTTGTTTTAAAAAAAGTGACACATCTTAAATTTAATAATTAATTGTAAATTTATGTTTTTTCCTGCATTGAAATTTTGATGGCACAATATTGTCTCATGTCATTGTATAGTATCATGTAGTAAACAAGTCATTACATGCACGTATTCCTGCCAATTCATGCTGGACTTCCTGACAATGCATGACATGCTTGCCTGCCAACACTTGCTTATTAAGACCTGTAGGCAGACTTGATCACAGTTCAGTTATAACTTGCATTTTGTGTTTTTATGTGGAAAATAGTGTAATCACTATAACTTTAACTCTGTTATACAGCAGGTGAAACATGTATGAATGGTTTTTAAGAGTTTTCTTACCTTCTTTCCTTATGCTTCTATGCACCCTTATTTTTATTTAATACTCTCCATTTGCACCCTAGGCTACTACCACCTCCTCTGGGTCATTCTAGTACTCCCCAGAGGGCAGTATCTCCCTTTTTGGGAACCTGTGCTGAGTCTAGAGCTTTTATTTAATTTTTAAATCCTTCAGGAATTTTATGATTCACCTTGACTAAGCTTTGTCTGACCAAAAGACTAAATTTGGGCCATTGTTATTTTCAGTGGTTACTCTCTCCAATGCAGAAATTTTCCTTGCCAACCTGTTGTTCCTGATGTTGCAACTAACTCCCAATGTGGATGTTGCTACTGCTGTCTATGTGGACACTGTCATGGTTGCACTTGAAGACCTCTTGACCTTTCAAATTCACAAAACCCCCTGTCTAGGAAAGGAGTCACAAGAGAATCCAAACCCAGACAAGTCCTGGTAGGCTTGCCTAGACTGGACATTGGGTCAGAGGCCAGGTGAGGCATTTTGGCAATTGTCCCTTCTCCTACCAGACTCTTAAGATGCAGCTGCAAACATTCAGAATGTTTCACAGCAGAATGAAAGAGAGCTCAAAGTGGGTAGCTGTTTTTGTACATCCACTCAAGGTATCAATCCTTTTGGCTCAGCAACCAATCAGGGGACCCTTCATCATCTAGCAGTCCAAATCTCTAATATAAATTCAAAAATAAACCTCAAAGCTTCCATGTGGTCCACTGGAAACCAACGAGGACTTTCTTAACATGCTCTTTGCAACTCATTCTGTGTTGGGTAACACTCTTGATAACCTATGGTTTGAGTTCTGACATTGACTTTAAGGCAGATGTTCTTAACAGCATGCTTTTTGGAGAAAGAACAATATAGTCCACAGTTTTTCTGAGCAGCCTCCTACTTTGGACCATTAGGGAGTTACGGTATAGTTCAGATAGACAAAAGATTGCTTGTTCAGTAGCCCTGTAAATATGTTTATCTTTAAATCACAAGGTGCTACTTAAGGGAACTGTGTAGGAATCAGCGGAAAAGAGGCACTTACTAGCACCCCAAGTTCATTTTCCATTCATTGGTAGCTGGATTTTAATAAGTATCTTTTAAAAAAACAACAGCCATAGCTCAGTGGTGTCTAACTAAGTAGAAAAGGAGACCATTAAGCTGTACATCAGGCTCCTTGTGGGTCACATACTGACTTAGAAAAGCACTTATTAACATTATCTATGTTGTATCATATTTTTATTTATTTTAAATATTGCCCAGTTACATTTTAATCTGATTTGGCTGAGTGTGTTTGACACCCCTGATGCAGGTAATCCTAGGAAGACCATTGAATTAGCATCTATCTCATTCTGTGAATTAACTTATGTAGCTTGCATTTCTGCCAGCACTCTGCTGAGATCTATGTACTGAAGGAAGAGGAGTTTGGGATGGAAAAGCACTTTTGGAGTATGGGGAGGTAAGCCCTGTTTGGAGGTTGGACTTGAGGACTTTTGGACTGTCACAAGAGAGAACTTGGGTAGTCAGTGCCTTTGGACAGGAATTTGAAAAGATGGGAATCAAGTACAAACAGAGGGAGCCAAATACAGATTTTACTCATTTCAAATCTGGCCTATGGCCAGCCCTGGGTAGCTCAAACAGCTTCTTTGTGAACCTCTGTCCTATTATTGTTAAGCCAATTTTCCATTTTTAATTTATATTAATTATAATCAAAGCCCCAAATGACCTAATGTGACTCTTTTGCTTTTTTAATTTAGAGAGCTGTCATCTCTCTTTTTTTTTCTTTCCTATTAAGAGAAAAAAGTAGTATGTTTAACATGGGGGCCACCTTTTCCTAGGCCAACTGTGCCAGCTAATTGCCAGTTGCTAATTGCCCATGTACCTCAGAAGCAAAAAGTCATTTGAGATCATTAATTTTTACACTTTATTTCAATTGCTTGTGGCTTTCCCACCTATTAAAACATGCTGAAAATTTTCTTCTCAAAAACTTATTTTTCACTCTCAGCTAATTCTGTTCCTATAGACAAAGCAGGGAAGAAAAGTTTTATTCAGGTTAAGGATTTGGATTCTGGAGCATTTTATTTGAGTGAGATTTCACTGTAAATGCGTTTCTGAGAATTTTTCTAGGTTTCATGATGAAAAGTATAATTTGTCTCAGTTGGTTATGATTATTATATATTAATATCTATTATTATTATACCCGTTTCTAATGAGCACTACAGTAAGGTTAATCATAGCTACTCACTTTTCCTCAACTACATAAGTTAGGGTTTTCCAACTTTGTACCTTTACTCCAATGTTCCCTCTGTCTGAAATATCCTTCTAATTTTTATTCTGTCCATTCTTAAAGGATGCTATTAGGCTAATAGTAATGTGGTAGGAGCAACTTCTGCTAGTAATCTGGCTGGAACCCATGCTGGTATGACTAGAAGATCTCAGCCACATAAGCTAGCTTTTCCTTAAACTGTCCTTCAAACTTAATTGCCCCAGACAACTAGCTAAGACTACATGTTAGAGAATAGTAATAGATTACCTTAGTAGAGGAAGTTTCCTTTACCAGTGAAGTCATAGTCTTGGATAAACAATAGTTTTCATTCATTATTTACTTTTTTTCTTATTGGAGGAGGAGAAGGCAGGGCAATTGGGGTTAAGTGACTTGTCCAAGGTCACACAGCTAGTTAGTGTTAAGTGTCTGAGGCTGGATTTGAACTCAGGTCCTCCTGATTCCAGGGTGGGTGCTCTATTCACTGTGCCACTTAGCCACCCCATTATTTACTTAGCAAACAGTGATCGAGTTCCTGAAATGAATAAAATCTTGCATTAGGTGCTATGGAGGAGAGAAAGCATACACAAATAATGATATTCAACTCTAATAAGAGAGGCACTAAATATTTGGGGAGTTCCAAAGGATTCATCCAGGCAGGCTGTTTTTCTACTTTTTTTCCCCCCAAGTATAACAATAGAATATTAACTAGAAAAAAAGTTTAAAAAAATAGCCAGCATTTATACAGTACTTTCAGGTTTGCAAATTACTTTATAAATATTATTTCATTTGATCTTCAAAACTATCTTAGGAGAGAGGTGTTATTATTGTCCTAATTTTACAAATGTGGAAACTAAGGCAAATGGAGGTTAAATGACTTGCCCACAGTCATATAGTTAGTAAATGTCAGAAGCCTGATTTGAACTCAAGTCTTCCTCATTGCAGGTTCAGCTCTATCCTCTATGCTACCTAAGCTGTCTCCATAAGAACAGACAGATACTTTCCACCTCGGCCTCAAATAAGAATTCAGGAGGGCTGTCTCTAGGGTTGAGAATAGTTTTCACTTTGTAAACATTTAGGAAACAGTGAAGTAACAAAGTGTTTTGATTTTTAGCAAAGAACAAACTGTCCTCCAGTTACTCTGGCTCCTATAGACAAGAATGATTATTAGCCTGGTTTGGAAGGAACCATGAGAATGGGATGTGTAAAATGGGTAGAAAGATTTATTCTGACTTGAAGCAATTCTGGGAGGTTTGGCCCTAGTCCTGATTGTTTTTTGAGAGACCAGGTGCTTTGGGTCACCTTCAACAAAGTCGGTTGTATTCCTACCGTGCCAGGTGATGAGGCAGAGCTTTCAGGTGGGGAGCCATAGGTGTTTGCTTCTTTCTTGCCTACTGTTATTCCATCTCCTTCCTTTCAGAAAAGGACAAGTCACTTCCTGGGCCACTTTTTAAGAGTTGTCACTTTGCAGGGTCAGTCCTAGAGGGAAAAATGTTATAAAATAGAAAAGGTTTGCCATTGACACTTCCTTGTTTCACCAATTGCTCTGTCCTTTATACATGTCTGTCCTGTTTTCTTGTTCTGACTTTTTGGTAAAGTGATACCTAAAGTGATGTTCACTGAAAGTGCAACCCTTCACAGGAGTATTTGCATATTAATAAGGTATTTTTGAAGACTAAAGTGCCTTCTAGGCCAAAAGGAGAGAAACTAGGAAAGTGATAGATAGTTGGATTGGTATTTTGGGTCAGGGAGCCTACCTCAGTCCCTTCAAAAATAAAACCATGCTTATAAGACTCGCCTTACCCTTTGTAGGGTAATCAACCCTGGAGAGCAGGTGTCTTTTGGAGGTGGTTCTCGGGGTTGAATTTTCTGTATAATTAAAACTGGTGTGAACCTCTAATTCCACCCAAATTTGTAGTCAGATAAAATTACTCCTAGCAATTTTATACAAGTGTACCCAAAGGTAAGCAAGCCAGTTGTAGTTTTCTCAGATCCCCACACTACCCACATAGCTCTGAGACATTTGGCTTCTGGGAGAACCGTAATGGGCTTCCTGAATTTCATTCCATGTCACACTGTTCTTTTGATGCTTAGGAAAAAAACTGAAGGTTGGGAACTGCATATAGAGAATCTCCCATGAGTCTCCTAGTGGTTCTGCAAAAATAAGATTGCACCACAGCTAAGGCAAATTTTAATTACATCATGTATCCCTAAAGCCAGAGAAACACAACTCAACCCCTATTCTTAAGGCTGCGGAGGGCAGCACATTTAAACAGGTCTCATAGGAAGTCACTTTGGACTAAATGCAGAACATTTGAAAAGGACCAGCCTGTGAATAGGCATCATTTTCAGTTTTGGTTATTAGGGAATAATTTAGATGGAGTAAGTAAATGCACTTATTATTTTTAGTTTTTTTACTTTGGAAAGAGACGCTTCTTTCCTCCCTCTTATTTATTAAAGGCCTGATGTGCTGAGAGAATACTAATTCCAGAACATCAAAGTCCCCCATCTCCTCCTTCCTAGGCTATTTGAATAGTCTCCTAATCATTCTTTCTGATTCCAGTCTATTCCCTGTCCAATCCATTTCTCACACTACTGCCTGGGTAATCTAGCTAATTTGCTGCTGAGATTGTTCCTTCCTTCACTCAGACTTTGGGAGATTCCCCATTGCCTGCTTAATTAGGTATCAGCTCCTGATTAGGCTTCCAAGTTTCTCCGTGATCTGGCCCCATCCTACCTCTCCAGGTGGGTAATTTTGACTAATTCATGTTTTAACTTAACCAGACTGTGCCCTGTTGTCTTCCTATCCTCCTTAATCTCTGTGTCTTTGTTCCATGTCTGGAATAAACTGTTCACCAATTCCCTCTGTTGAAGTTTCTCCATTTCTTTAAGGCCCAAATCAAGTTCTCATCGTCCATGGAATCCTCTTTGACCTCCTTATGTGCTGACAGTCAATCAAGTACCTACCTGGTGCCAGGCAGTATGCTAAGGGCTAATGTGAAGAGAGGCAAATAATCCCTCCTCTCAAGGACCTCGTGGTCTGATGGCAGACACAACATGCAAACAACTATGCACAAACAAGATTTATATGCATACACACATATACACACATAATATATGTATGTATATATTATATATAGATATATTATACATGTATAATATATGACACAATATATGTATTATATACATTATATATCATACACACATACACACATGTTATACATATATAATGTATACCATGTATAAGAATACACAATATCCATATATAATATATTGTAGCATGTTATATGTTACACAACAATATGTCGAATACAGATATTATATATAATATATACACATATAATATACATATGTGTATAGATATATATATGCATATAAAATAAATTGGAGGTAGTCTCAGAAGGAAAGCTTTAAGATTACGGAGGATTGAGAAAGGTCCTTGAAGGAGAAAGGACTTTAGCTGAGACTTTAAAGAGGCAGGGATGAGGAGGGAGAGAATTCCGGGCATGAAGATAGCCAATGGAAACACTTTGAGTTGAGAGATGGAGTGTTGTGTTTGAGGAATAGCAAGGAAACCAGTATTATCTAATCACAAGAGTACATAGAAAAGAGCAAGGTATAAGCACATTTTTCTTCCTCACATATTTCAAATCACTTTGCTTGGACCTCCACCCTGTACTCACCTTCTCTTTCTTTGCATCATAATTTTGTTTTGGTGTAAATGTATTTTCCCCCATTATATTGTAAGATTCTTGAAAGTCAAAGTTCTATGTTGTATATCTTTGCATCCCTTGCTCCTAGAACTATGGCTTACATGGAGGAGTTGTTCAGTAATTGTTGGATGAGTAACTGGGGATAAAGTAGGGAATCCAATTTTGTAGTCACTAATTTGCAATTCGACCTTAGACAAAACCATTTAACCCACAATATGTCTGGTTTTCAGTTTGCAAGAGGGACATTATTATGTTTTGTGGCCACCTGCTCGTTCAAGGGAGCCAACTTCCACAGACCAGGAGGAAAGTTGAAATGGGTCAGAAGTGAATTTTTTTTTTTTACCCACTGGGACCTTCTTGTCAGCAGATATGGGCTTTATTTCAGGAAACCACAGCTTTGGCTTTGATGGCCTCAAAGGCACCTTCCAGGATTCAGATTCTATGGTTTAATAAAATTGGTTCCACTTTCCTCTGGAAAACACATAACAGATCAAGAGAAAGGTCCTAGAATTGAAAAGCAGATGCTATAGCTCATCGGTGATTTTTTTTTTAAATAAAAAGAGAAATGTTCAGAACTCTGTCCTCACCCTTTCCTGGATGTGTTTAAAAAGCAGTTGTATGGTTTGCCCTTAGGTATAATGAACTGAAGAAATAAATGAATAAATACAGGCTCTAGAACTGGTAGGGACCTTTGAGATTTGGTCCCAATCCTCACTTTCACAGAGGAGAAAGCTAAGAAGTAGCAAGGTAATGTGATAAGTCCAGATTCACAGATGTGTTGAGCAGCAGGGCCAATATTTGATTAAGCCAATCTCTCCAAATCCAAAGCTCTTTCCACTGCAATATGATGCTTCCACTTGGTTCTGGGGCAGATATTCTCTTTGGAAGGCAGTGTGGCATGGTGCAGAGTGCCAGATCTGGAGTCCAGAGACCTGGGGTTGAATCTTGTCTCAGATCTTTTTTTTTTTTTTTAAAGCTGTGGGATCATGGACAAATCACTAAATAGCCTAGAGCCTTAGTGCGCTCATCTTAAAATGGGCTAATAATACTTGTAGAATCTGGGAGGAGAGCATTTTGTGAACCTTAAAATGATATATAAATATCTTGGGAAGCTCTAGGCTAAGTATTTCATTTCCCCTATGGAGTGTGACAGGGGCAGCTAAGTGGTGCAGTGGATAGAGTAAGGAAGACTCATCTTCAAATCTGGCCTTGGACACTTTCCAGGTGTGTGATGCTGGACAAATCCCTTAACCCTGTTTGCCTCAGTTTCCTCATCTGTAAAATGAGCTGGAGAATGAAATGGCAAACCACTTTAGTATCTTTGCCAAGAAAACCTCAAATGGAGTCATGAGGAGTCAGACATGACTGAAACGACTGAACAGCAAAAACAGTGGAAAGTGAAGTGACTGCAGTAGTGGAGTTTATATACACACACACACACACACACACACACACACACACATATGCACACACACACTTGTACCAGCTTCACAAAATTGTTGTGAGGACCTAAAGAGTTAATGTATATAAAGCACTTTGTAAACTTTAAAGCAGAGTATAAATGTACTATTATCTGGTCCAAGTCCATTATATTTAGGTAGGTGGGATATTCCCATCATCCCATTTGCCAGACATCAGAAGCCAGAGATACTGTGATTTACCCAACCTGGCATAGCCAGCAATAGTTTAAGTGGGAGTTACAACCAGGGCTTCTGGGCTTCAGGGTACTGTTCTTTACGATTCACCATGCCTTAAGGTCCTTCCTTGTTCTAAGTCTATTATCCATGCCTATCATATAATCCGGGGCAGCTAGATGGTTCAGTGGAT
The DNA here is from genome assembly GCA_028627135.1 of Pseudochirops cupreus. Classification (NCBI taxonomy): domain Eukaryota; kingdom Metazoa; phylum Chordata; class Mammalia; order Diprotodontia; family Pseudocheiridae; genus Pseudochirops; species Pseudochirops cupreus. The sequence continues at coordinate 505,985,578 of CM053582.1, forward strand.
AGAGCACCCTGGCTTGGAATCAGGAAGATCTGAGTTCAAATCAGGCCTCAGACAATAGTTGCGTGACTCTGGACTAGTCCCTTAACCCTGTTTACTGTAGTTTTTTCATCTGTAACATGAGAAGGAAATGGCAAACTACTTCACTACCTTTGTCAAGAAAATTTCAAATGGCCTCATGAAGAGGCAGACGTGACTAAAACAACTGAACAGCAACAAAATCACATTTCCCAGTTCAAATTTTAACCAATTTATGAAATCTTTTATTATCAAAAATCTTATGCTTAAAGCTTCAAGACTCAGACTTTCCTTCCTGCATTCTCTTCCTGCTTCTTGCTCCCTTTCTGCATTTCCTATCTCTGAACTCAGAGGCATGGAGAGCCTCTGGGATGAGGCCATGGAAGGCAATCAGCTAACCCAGAGAAATGAAGTATTTAATGAGTCCAAAGCATAGTTTGGGTATAACTTGTGCCTTCTCCTTCCCTCTGACATTATCCTATGATGTTTCTGAAAGATGGATTGGTATCACAGAATTGAAATGAATTCTCTTCACCTATGAACAGAGTGCATGGTATTTATAAGGAAGATGCAGTTAGATTATAGAGGGCCTTCAATGGTAGGCTTGGGAGTTCATGCTTGGTGCTACAAGTGATGGGAGCTAATGAATGTTTTTGAGCAGATTTGATCCATGTTGTAGATTAAGCAGATTTCATGAGCAATAGATTGGAGAATGGCAGGATGGATAGTTGACAGGCATTAGAATAGTTCAGGTGCATGGTAATGAGGGTATGAAATAGGGTCTTGGCTGTGTAAATGAAAAGGATAGTCACAGACACAACACCATGGAACTTGAAAATCAATTAGATGTGGTCGTGTGTGTGTGTGTGTGTGTGTGTGTGTGTGTGTGTGTGTGTGTGTGTGTGTGTAGGAAGAGTTCAAGAGAATTCAGAGGTCAGAGATATAAGATGGATGACATCTCTTATCCTTATCTGACTCATACAACATAGCCATTCCAAGTAACTTCTAAAATAATCCATGAGTGCTAACTATACACTGGAGAGCCTGGTGATTGATCAGGAAAAATATTCTGAAATTTTAATGCAAGATTTGATCTTGAGGGATTTTTTTTTTTTGGTTTCCATTACTTATGAAACTGATGAAATCAACTACACTAAAACTTGTTAAAAGGAAATATGGTAAAAAAAAATTAATGGAAATGCAATAAAACTCTATTACAAAACATCTCCCTAGGCCATAGATTCTGCTATACTATGGGTCAAATCATACCCCTGGGCAATTGATGATATGTATCTCATAATAAGAAAATTTTATAAAATGAGAGTTATCTTTCCTCTGAACACCAACATTATTACGAGGTTTTATCATAACTTCACTGAATATTAGAGCTAGGAAAGGCTATTGAAAATAGCCTAATACAACTTTCTCAATTTAAAGATGAGTAAACTGAGAAGTTGATTTATTCAGGGGCACACAACTGGTAGAACTGAGACTAGAACCTCAACTTCCTGTGTCTTAATCCAACTGCACTAAATTAGTGCAATTGTCTCTGCTAATTATCTGTATTATCTCATTTATATTAGTCTATTACTTGATTTCCATTCACTTTATCCTTACAGTCTGGCTCCTGGACCCATTACTTTACTGAAACTATTCTTTCCAAGGCTATCAATTATCTCTTAGTTGCCAAATCCAATGACCTTGATTCATTATTCATTCTACCTGATTGATATGTAACTTCTGACATGACTGATCACCAACTCTTCCTAAATAGTCTTTCCTTTCTTAGCTTCTGTTATTCAAGGTTGAAGACTTTGGGCAACTCTTCCACACTCAAATCCAGTTCACAAAAAAGTAAAGACCTCACTCACCCTTGTGATGTCATTGATCCTCTTCAAGAAAGAAGGATGAACAACAATAAAGGTTCTGCATGAGGTCCCTATACAGAGAGGTCATCCAGAGCAGGTGATGTGAGTTAAACCTTGTCACCCTTGCATCTTACTCATGTGCTTCATTATGATTATTGTTTAAGTTTGAGTTTATTCTTCCCATGAATGCTGTGTCTATTTGTGTGAAGGAGTAGACTGGGTCCTTGGGAGAAGGTTTTGTATTAACTATCTTTTCTGTTCCTCTTAGTTATTAATGTCCTCTCACTTCTGAAATTGCCGCATATTCACTTATCTTCACATGTTATATCTGCACCGTTGAATTTAAGAATTAATAGAAATTAAGGACAGGAATATTTTTGTCTTTGAATCCCTTGACCCAACATGGTGTCTTGTACGTAGTAGGTGTATAGTCATAGTAATAATTATTGTCCCACAGACACTAGTTTGTTGAATTGAGATTGACTTATTTTGATATGTTATGGAAATTACATGGCAGACTTTATTTTAGATTTCTTTTCATAAATTTTTATTTTAAACATTTCTGACATTAATTCCCCAAATGTCTCTATAGCACTTCTCCAAGTGAATTGTTTCAGGTTCAAGTGGCTTTAAATGAAACTAATTGAGCTATTGAGCAATGAAAGGGAATTGAATTGTGACTTTTCAGTATTTTGTTCATTCACACAACTTGCCCAACCAATCCAAATACTACCCATCTTTTAATCTGAGTCTCTTCTGCCAATTCTGGTATACTTCCAGTGTAGCATTTAATTTTATCTAGTGACTTTGATTCCTTTACAAGTGATTAAGGACTTTTTTGCTCTTGGTTTGGGGTAATTGGGGGAACAGCTAGTAGAACAGTTTGGCTGGAACATAAAGTACAAAATTAATTTAATACCGTTGATTGATTGGTTGTTCGATTCCATAGAGGCGTTCTCAACTGATAAAGGCATTAAGGCTAGAGGATTTTGTAAATTACTTTAAGTGAGGTGGGTTGACAGATGACTTCAAGTGAACCTCATCATCACACTTGATCAAGGGTCTGGGAACTAAGTGTTTGTACTCCAAGTGTATTCCCAGTCAAGGCTCTGTCTCTATTTCCCCAGCATGTGCTACTGCTGTCTGTTTCTTGTTTACCTTGAGTCTTAGTGACTTCTTTGGCAGAGACTGTTTCAGTGTCTATAGCTTCTGGCTATGTTTTTGTTCAGTCCTGGGTTCGATGAAGGAGCCTACTGATGTTTCCTTTTGGACATATTAGTCATTGTTCAATCTTGTGCCCTTTTAATATCACGAATATAGTAAAATTGGGCAAATGGGCAAAATTAAAATGCTATATATGGTACTTATCATCTATACTAATTCTCTGGCACTTATGTGCTACCAGGTATTGTCAATTCCTCATTGAGGACAGGTAATGGCTCTTATAAGTCTTAGTATGCATTACAAATTAGAAATTATTGATTGATTGAACACATTGTCCACAGGGAGAAAAAAGCTTTTGCAGTTTCTTTTCCTGTTATTTTGGTTAATTGTTGTTGTTTGTCCTTTGTTTTCAAAGAAGAACAATGACATCAAGAAGGTGATGTCTTGACTTGCGAGTGAATTGGATTTAAGTGAGGCAGGGCTGTGCAAAGTCATCAGCCTCACTCTCTCCTCCAGGGTCATCTGAGTCCAATGGCAAGTCATAGGTCAGGATGACTGGAGATGAGCCCAGATGCAGTGGGAGACCTGGGCCTTTTTAAGATAAGGTCTTTCCAGGGTCTCAGTTTGTCTGAGGCAACACCCATTCAATTAAAGCTAGGTAAGAAATGGGCAAAAGATGGTCTAATTTGCCTACTCAAAAAAAAAAAAACAACTAGGAGGTGAAGACCCTCATGGTTTCTGACTAGAACAGATACAACTGCTATTTACATTCTGAGGCATCAGAACCTAAACAAAGACCAAGGGAAACTTGGATTGGGACCTGTTATTGGCCAATCATTGAAAGCCAGAGTGATTTGGATTTAAGGAAAGGTCAAGTAGCTTCATTTGAATCCCAATGGGCTTTATCAAAGCCTGGTTTTCCAGAGCTCTATTTTAAGTAATCACAAATGAAACTACATGGGACAAAAGAGTTAATTTCCCCAGTTTAAAAAAAATTATAGAAGAAATAGGTAGGGAAGAAGAAAAAAAAAGTCTAACCCTCCAAACCCCAAGATATCTTGCAAGGTTTCCATGATCAAAATTTATTTTCCTTTGGGCAGAACCCAAAGAATGAATGTAATGCTGAAGAGACTCATTGCTGTAAATGATATTACAGAATTATGTCTATTCGGCTTATTAGAATGTTAATTGCCCCAATTGAAAAATGGTCGAAGGATATGAACAGGCACTTTTCAGAGGAAGAAATTAAAGATATCTATAAGCATATGAAAAAATGCTCTAAATCACTACTGATTAGAAAAATGCAAATCAAAACAACTCTGAAGTACCACACCTCACTGGTCAGATTGGCTAAGATGACAAAACAGGAAAATGATAAATGCTGGAGAGGATGTGGAAAAATTGGAACACTAATGCATTGTTGGTGGAGTTGTGAACAGATCCAACCATTCTGGAGAGCAATCTGGAACTGTGCCCAAAGGGCTATAAAAAGTGCATATCTTTTGACCCAGCAATACCACTTCTAGGGTTGTATCCCAAAGAGATCGTAGAAGTGGGAAAAGGACCTGTATGTACAAAAATATTTATAGTAGCTCTTTTTGTGGTGTCAAAGAATTGGAAATCAAGGGGATGTCCATCAATTGGGGAATGGCTAAACAAATTGTGGTATATGAATGTAATGGAATAGTATTGTGCTATAAGAAATGAGGAGCAGACAGAATTCATAATAATCTGGAGAGACTTATATAAATTGATACTGAGTGAGGAAAGCAGAACCAGGAGAACTTTATACAATTACAGACACATAGTATCTGTGATGACTAACTTTGGTAGACTGGGCTCCTCTCAGCAATGCAAGGTTACAAGACAACTCCAAAAGATTCATGATGGAAAGGGCTATCCACATCCAGAGAATGAACTATAGAGTCTGAATGCAGATTGAAGCAAACACTTGTTCTCTCTCTCTTTTTTTTATTTTGTTTTGTTTCTTCTTTCTCATCGTTCACTCCATTGATTATAATCCTTTACAACTTGACTAATGTTTAATGTGAAGATATTTATAGACCCTGTATTTGATTGCATGCTGCAATGGGGGGGAGGGGAAGGGGAGAAAATTTGAAACTCAAGGGATTGTGGAACTGAATGTTGTAAACTAAAAGTAAATAAATAAATTTAAAAAATAAAAGAATGTTAATTGAAGTGATCCTTGGATTAATATAGATATTTCTAACACAATGCCATCTGAGAAATCTTATCCTTGAAGATTAAACTCTGTTTCTTTGAATTACAAAATATTTAATGTAAAGGCAATATCAATGAAAAATTATTCTAAGATGTGTTAAAAACAGATAAAACAACTAAATTTAAACAATTATCCTAAAACTCTAAGATTCAGCTGAATCTGAGTTGATTCCTGTAGGCTTTCCCTCCAAATATGCAGGTTATACCCCTTCTCCATTTTTGTTCATCTCTTGTGTGTCTTGTCCATGTGTTGCTCATAAGTTTTTTTCATATAGGATCCACACAATATGCTGGGTTTTTGTTTTTGTGTGCTCTTGACATCATGAGAATGTCAGCAGAGATATTTGAAACGTTACTTGGAATTTGCTTGATGACACAAAATATTAATCAGCAATTTAATAAGATTTATTAAGCATTTACTACATTATATCTGGGACTTGATTTTGTATAAGCAAGGAAGGTAGACCAATAAAACAGAATGTATCTGAAATAAATTTGTTGTTTGTTTAAAATGTACAACTTTTTGTTGAAAAAAGCAACACAGTTTATTTCTTATAGCAACACCATACAACTAAATGAATTAAGGTCCATTTAAATGTTAAGACAAAACTTCCATCAGTCCTTAAATTATTCAAGGTTCTGTGTGATATAGATTAAAGGTACAAGTGTTATATATTCTCTGGATGAAGCAGTTCATTCATTCAGCTTGTACTGGTTGAGTGAATAGCACTGAAATTGGAATCAAAATATTTGTCTTCTAGTTCGGGCTCCATCACTTACTAGTTAGGTGATCGTAAGCAAGTCATCAGACCTCTTTGGGTCTCAATTTCTTCATCTGTAAAATGTATTAGATGATGTCTAAGCTTTCTTCTAGCTTTTTATTAGCATCTCGATGCAGATGACTCTCACATCTGCATATTCAACCCTAAGTCTTACTTCTGGACTTGAGCTCCATATCACCAGTTGCCTATTAGACATTTCAAACTGGTTGTTTTATAGACCTCTCAAAATCAATATGTCCCAACCAAAACTTAAAGAACTTATTATTATTCTCCCTCTAAAACCCACCCCTTTTTTGAACTTTCTTATTTCTGTCAAGGGTATCACCATTCTTCCAGTCTCCCAGGTTCACAACTTCAGTGTCATTCTCAACTCTTTAATATCACCCCATATAATCCTTCCAGTTACCAAATCCTGTCTTTTCTACCTCCAAAACATTTCTTACATCTGTTTTCTTTTCTATTAACACAGCTCCTACCCTAGGATAAGCCCTTATTACTTCTCATCTCTACTATTGCAATAGACTTCTAACTGATATCCTTGACTTAAATCTCTCTCCACTTCAATTCATATTTTACTTTTAAAGTGATTTTCCTGATGCACAGGTCTGACTGTGTCATTCATTGAACAAATTCCAGTAGCTCCCTATTGTTCCCATGTCTCCCCTGGAATTTAAAGTCCTTTATAACCAGGATCCAATCTACCTTTCTGGGCTTATTATATATTACTCCCTTTTCTATACTCTACAGACCAGATAAGTTGCCCCTTTTTGCTGTTTCTCACACCTGACATTTCATTTCCTTTGCACTGATAGTCATCCATGCTTGGAATGTATTCCTTCCTCACTTCCCACCTTTTAGAATGTCTTTTTTCCTTCAATCCTCAACCTCAACACAGTCATTTATGTAAGACCTTTCCTGATCTCCCTCTCAGGTATTCATGTCCTACCTCCAAAAATCACCTTTGATTTATTTTGTATCAATTGATTTAGATACATGTTATCTTCCCTGATAAACTTAAAATCTTCTTTAGGGCAACTTCTGCTTCATTTTTTTTCTTTGTGTTACCAGCACAGTGCCTCAAAGTTAGTAGGTACTTCAAAATTGCTTATTTATTGTACGAAGAAGGGAAACATTTCAGGCAAAGGCACAGAAGTCTAGGGTGGGCAATAGAATATTGTGTAAGATAGCAAATAGACCAGTTTGATTAGAAGATAGAGTTAGTGAGGGGTAGTAATGTATAAACAGTCAGGAAAGATAGATTGGAGCCAGATAATGAAGAGCATTAAATGCTGAACAGAGGGAGTTTACATTTGGTTCTAGAGGTAATGGGGAACCACTGGAGTTTATTGAGCAGGGGAGTGACATGGTCAGATGTATGGGGAGGATATTTAGTGAAGAATTCCAATGGAAAAGTGATTTTTTTTCATAGACTGTGGAGTTCTCTAGATGATCCTGTTTTTGTATAATATGCTGCTTACAGTAGTAACTCAAACATTACAAACCTCTAGAATGAGACCCAAAAGCACTCAGAAGAGTTTAGCCTAATAACCATATGGTAATATCTTATAAGTACATAAAGAATTCCTATTTGCTTTATTTTGTCCTATCTAGTCTAAGATCTCCTTGGCAAGGAAAAAGAAGGAAAAGAAGAGTTGATGAGTTCTTCCTTGTTGTCATCATTAATTGTCATAGTCCTGTTCCCTCTGAGCTGTGCTCCTGTTCTTCTTTGATCCTCTTTTTACTTCAAACATATGATTTTTGGGGGATGTGTTGTTGTAATTATTTGAACAATATTTTATTTATTATTTTTTGTAACACTACCAATTAGTGATCCTAGTCTACAGTTATTTCTCTGCTTTATCCCTCCCAGATTTGAAAATCAGAACCCTGTTTGTTTCATAGAAAGAGTTTGGCAGAATGACATTTTAATCCATTTTTGGAAACAATTTGTGTAGGCTAGATATAATTTGTTCTTTATATGTTTTGATAAATTCATTTGTAAACTTATCTGTACCTAGAGGTTTTTTCCCCCCAATGGGAATTTATTTATGGCTTGTCTGATTTGTCTTTCTGAGATTATATTATTCATATATTACTTGTTTTGTTAATTTGGTCATTTAATATTTTAGTTGTGAAGTTGATGATATAGCAACACACATAATGGACTTGGAGTCAAGAAGACTTGTTGAAATTTTGTCTCTGAGAATGACTGTGACCACTGGGAAATCACTTATTTCTCTGAGCCTCAAGCAACTTTATGATTCTAAATTTTAAGACAACTGGCCTTCTATATTGGATTGTACATTGGGAAGGGGGAGGGGAGGGAGGTAGAGAAAATTTAAAGCTTATGGAAGTGAATGTTGAAAACTAAAAATAAATAAATTAATAAAAATTTAACAAAAGAAAACTGACCTTGGAGTGAGGAAGTTTAAGTCTTCCTCTTATGTGTACTTTATTATGTTGTCCTGGATAAATCACTTAATTCAGTTCCCTCAGACAATTCCCTAAGACTACAAATTGTAGAACAGGTACCAATCTGCATCTGAGATGAGTTAATTTCTTCTACCAATGAAGTCAGAGATCTAATTAAAAAAAAGTTATAGACAGGTTGCTATCTGCTTCAGTGGAGAAAATTCTCTTATCAATAAAATTATATATCCCCTAATTATTCTTTTTATGACCTAAAAATTTTATTTTTCAGTTCTAAATTTTTTCCCTCCCTTTCCCTCCTCCCCACCTAAAGAGAAAGAATGGGCTTATTATAAATACGTATAGTCATGCAAATTTCCATATTTGTCTTGTTTCCCCCCATGGAAACAAAAAGAAAGTAAAAAAATATGCTTCAATATGTACTCTGAGTCCATTAGTTCTCTATCTGTAGGTGAATAGAATGTTTCGTTATGAATCTTTTGGAATTGTGGTGGATCATTGTGTTGATTAGAGGTACTAAGTCTTTCAAATTTGATGATCTTTATAATATTGCTATTAATGTGTAGATTTTTTCTTCTGGTTCTTCTTACTTCACTTTATATCAGTTCTAGCAGATTTTTCTAAAAGTATCTCCTTAATTTATTCCTTTTTTTTTTTTTTGCACAAGGCAATTGGGGTTATGTGACTTGCCCAGGGTCACACAGCTAGTAAGTATCATGTATCTGAGGTCAGATTTGGACTCAGGAACTCCTGACACTAGGATTGGTGCTCTATCCACTCCACCACCTAACTACCCCCATTATTTCTTATAGCACAATAATATTCTATCACATTCATATACAACAATTTGTTTAGCCATTCTTCTGATGGGCACTCCCTTAATTCCCAATTCTTTGCTACCACAAAAAGAGCTGCTATAAATATTTTTGTACATATGGGTCTTTTTGGGTCTTTTTCCTCTTTTATCTTCTTGAAGTATGATACTTGTAGTAGTGGTATTGCTGGGTTAAAGGGCATACACAATTTAATAGCCTTTTAGGCATAGTTTCAAATTGCTTTCCAAATTGTTTACGCTTCCATCAACAGTGCATTGGTGTATTTGTTTTCCCACATTCCCTCAAGCATTTGTTATTTTCCTTGTCATTTTAGCCAATCTGATGGGTATGAGGAAGTACCATAGAGTTTTTTTAAAATTTGCATTTCTCTAATTATTAGTGTTTTAGAACATTTTTTTCATATAGCTGATAGCTTTGATTTCTTCCTCTGAAAATTGCCTACTTTTATCTTTTGACCATTTGCCAGTTGGAAAATGACTTTTATTACAAATTTGACTCAGTTCCCTATATATTTTAAAATGAAACCTTTATTAGATAAATTTTCTGCTAAGATTTTTCTGTTTCCTACTTTTCTTCTAATTTTAGCTACATTGGCTTTGTTAGTACAAGACCTTTTATACTTTATATAATAAAAATCACCCATTTTACTTCCTGTGAACCTCTCCATCTCTTGTTTAGTCATGAACTCTTCCCCATCCATAAATCTGACAAAAAATTTCTTCACTGATCCATTAATTTGCTTATTATATCACCCTCTATATGTAAATCATGCACCCATTTTGAGCTTAATGTTATATTTCTACTTATTTTAAAAAAAATTTATTTTTTTTTCTTTCTACCTGTTCTTAAGGAATGACTGAAGATTTCTCCTTGATTTCCCTCCCCCGCCTTTACCCTGTGGTATTTATTCATTGTATTAGGACCTATTTTTTAAATGTATTTTTTCTTTCAGCCCTTGTTAGTTTTCCTGAAAAGCTTTACCTTTCAGGGTTTTTCCTTTCTTCTCTTTTACTGTTCTTAGTATATTTAATTGGTGTATTCATTGCTGTTCTGAGGAGGTGCAGGGAATTTGGGCTTAAATCACAACCATTCAACATCTCACTAGAACTCTCCATATATATTAATATCTTTCTATGTATATCTATCAATAGTTTTTCAACCAACTCCAAGGTGCTCAGTACAAACATGCACTTCCAACTTGAGCCAACACTAAATTTTTCTTGGTTGGTTGCTTTGTAAATAAGATGATTTAAGTATTAGAGGTAAAAGAACAGGAAGAAAAAAAAGGCTGAACAAGAAGGAAAATTATATTTCTTTTTCTAGTATGCACATAATATAACTGAAAATCAGGTTCTAAATCAGTTTCATGTATATGTAGGGCAATGCCTTGTACATAGCAGATGCTTAATAAAGACATTTTTGGACATGGATAATGTGAGAATCAATTTTACTGGACAACAAATTTTTGTTATTAGGGTTTTGTTTTTCTTTTTTTTTGCACATAGGGAATGTGGAAAGGAGAGACAATAAAAGCTGGCTAATTAAAAAAATTAGTGTAAATAAATATTTATAAGTTGGGGAAAAAACCCTAAACAGCTGGAATTTTTCATTTCATTTTCATTTCAAATACCAACTGTGAGAACTGGGAAAGAGGAGACACAGATATCAATGAGTCATAGGAACTGATGAATTTAATGAATCCATTCAATCAGAAAAAGCAAACAAATGGGGGCGGCTAGGTGGTGCAGTGAATAGAGCACTGGCCCTGGAGTCAGGAGGACCTGAGTTCAAATCCAGCCTCAGATACTTAACACTTACTAGCTGTGTGGCCTTGGGCAAGTCACTTAACCTCAATTGCCCCTCCCCCCAAAAAGAAAAAATTGATTTTAAAGCAAGGTCTCATAGCTAGTAAATAGTAGAAGCTAGATTCAAACTTAGGTCTTCCTGACTTCCAACTCCAGATCTGGTCCTTTTTCTCCTTATTTTATTCTCTTCCTGTAAAGTTTTTCTTTCTTTCTCTTCTCAATAGCCCAAATTCTTTCCTTTTTTTCACATGTAGTGTCTTTTCTTGCTTACTAAAAAAATGTAACTGATAATTTTTCTTGCCTATCTTTTCCTTGCTGTGGTTATATTTTCAAAATGTATCATGCTAATGTGAGAGTTAAATTATGTAACTCCATTTCACTTAATTGCCATCAGATGCAAACTGAGTTTCAGAAGATTTAATCACTCACAAGGAGAATAGGTACTGTACACTGGAAAAATGCAGGAACATCCATATGTAGAATAGCCCATATTTATATCCTTTAAAGAGTGAAAATGTTATTTAAAAACTTAAGAAGTAATTTATAGAATCACAGAATCTCAGTGTAGGAACAAGCATTAAGGATTAATTAATTTCCCTAGCTGAAGAATGAATTCCCTCTAAAACATTCTCAAGTGGTCATCTTGCTGTCTCTCAAAGACCTTCAGTGATGGGGAACTCATAGCCTTTCCATTACAGAACTTAACTGTACAAATTCACGTGCAAGGAGACGAAGCTGTGATTTCATCAATATGGACAATTGCCAGAGTGAAAATTCCTTTCACAAACTTAGCAGATACATCATAAGGAGCTGCCTGAGCCATAGAGAAGTAAGGTAACTTGCTCAGAATATATAGTCATTAAGTGTTTGGGGTTGTTTTGAACCAGTGTGTTTCTGACTGCAATCTTAGCCCTCTATCTCCAATGCCTTTTAAATCCAGACTAAGAAATTTTTTTTTGTCCACATCTCCCACTTCCTTTTCCTTGGAAAGCATAAAGTGAAGCAAAGATGGGAGGGATATTGAAAACTGATTGTGCTCCCTTTAGGCATGTTTAATGTTGTCTCATGTTTGACTGGGCACAGTATAGAAAGTGTATGAGACAGCATCATAATATCTTCTTTGAGTAACAGATGAGGCTAAAACAATGTTTTCTGTTCTTGCTTTGTAAATGTGTGATGTGCTATACGGTCACCTAAGGCTGTTTTGTGTTAGTGGAAGACTGGAGTTTGGAGAGATATTGTTCTGTTATTAGAGAACAGGACTGCATATTGGGAGATCTAGGTTTAAAATCCACCTTTTTTTTCCCATTCCAATAAGTTTTTTTTTTCTCCCCATATTGGTCATGTTGTGAAAGAAGAAACAGACTAAAAGGAAAAAAGAAACATGAAAAAAATAAAGAAAGTGGAAGTAGTATGCTTTGATCTGTGTTCAGATTCCATCAGTTCTTTCTCCGGAGGTAGACAGCATTTTCCATCATAAGTCCTTTGGAATTTTCTTGGATCATTCCTGAGATGAACTAAGTCATTCATAGTGGATCATTGAACAATGTTGCTATTCTGTATACAATGTTCTCCTAGTTCTGCTTATTTCACTTTGCACCAGTTCATTGTAAGTAAAAGCCCACTATTTTTTTACTTTTCTGAGGGGGAAAGGCAGGGCATTTGGGGTTAAGTGACTTGCCCAAGGTCACACGGCTAGTAAGTGTTAAATGTCTGAAGCCGAATTTGAACTCAAATCCTCCTAACTCCAGGACCAGTGCTCTGTTCACCACGTCACCTCGCTGCCCCCAAAGCCCACTTCTAACACTTAAATTATGTGACTCTGGACAAGTCATTTAATCTCTCTGAGCTCCTGTCTTCTCATTTATTAAAAGGGGATAATAACATCTTTACTGCCTTACTCATAGGGCTATTGTGAGGAAAGTGTTTTTTTTTTTAATAACCTTGAAATGTTACAGAAATGTAAATTATTAATATAGAAAGGTGAATTAGGACATGAGAAATCTTTAATTTCTCAATTAGGACAGGGTTGAATTGATCCATGGGGAAAACTACTATGAATCCCAAGAGTCTCCTTTGAGGACAATGATACATAAGCAGTAGAGTTCTTATGCTTTTGGGGACTTTTCCCATGGTCTCAAGATGATAATTTTGTGGAAATTTTTATGGCTGTTTTCCCACTTCTAACCTCTCTGGTTATGGAAGGCAATGTTCCATATTTCTTGAAAGATAACATACAGATTACTCATCTAGGCTATCTCTCATAGTAACTCACCTGTGTTGTTCCAGCTTATTCCTTCAGAATGAGGATTTTTTGGTCCATTCAAACCTAAAGTTTAGGAACTGTTCATGAAGTAAAAAAAAGAATCTAGCAGTTCTTAGACTGAATGAAGTTCTAGATGAACTCATATAGAACACTTTTAATATTATAGGAGGATGTTCTTTCATTTGTGGAAAGCCAGTCTTACTAAAAAACAGTAATTGCTATAAAAAGCATGGGGCCTAGACATATAATAGACTTTCCTATGCCCCCCCCAAAGGAATATTAGGACTGTTAAAGATGTGAAGTCAATGCACCAAGGATTTAGATAATGGGAAGTGGTGAAAACTACCAAATTACCCATGAAAGCATGTTTTCCTATGTACAGTACAATGTTGAGTCTAAAAGTCAGAATTTCAGAAAAGTGGTTGGGCAAGACTTAAATATCAAGATCTAAATTGAAATGAGGGTGGAGAGAATATGCTTCTTGAATATGCCATTCAAAATAGTAGAATGATTTCTATCCTACAGAAACAATGCCAAAAATAAATATCTCTTTTTTCCTCTCTTTTCCTCCCTTCTTCCTTTCCTTCTCTCCTTCCTTTTCTCTTTCCTTTCTACCTTCCTTTCTTTTTATCTTCCTCTTTGCCCTTCTTTCTCTTCTTCCTTCCCTCCTTCCTTCCTTTCCTCATTCCTTCCTTCCTTCCCTCCTCCCTTCCTTCCTTCCTTCCTTCCTTCCTTCCTTCCTTCCTTCTTTCTTTCCTTCCTTCCTTCCTTCCTACCTTCCTTCCTTCTTTCCTTCCTTCGATCCCCAAGAGAACCTTATTGCAAAAACTGGAGGTCATAATGCTAAATTCCATCACAGGTACCCAGCAGGTACCCAGCAAATATTTGCTAATGATGATGAGATTTCAGTATGTTAATAGAAGATATGCCGACTCCTTTTTACAAATAGGGTAGGCAGGGCCCAAAACCCTGTATACTTAGGCTTGTGTCAATATCACTTAGGATTAAGAGAACTGTTGCCATAAAGATGGACTGATATGCTCTCCCACAAAATGTCACTTTGTGCCATTGTCAGAATCAAAACAATCTCAGAATCAAAGACTTTTGGAATTTGAAGGATCTCAGAGATCATGTGATATCATCATTTCTTGTAGCATGAATTCTTATGATGACATTCTTGACTACTGGTCATCCAACCCCTGTTTTAAGGTCCCCACTACCTGGAAACTCATGGGGCAGCTCATTCCACTTTGGACAGTTTTAACTCTTTAAAGGTATCTTAATTTTATTTGTGACTTTAAAAAAAATATCACTTTCATTACCACATATATACCTCCCTGCTATCCAGCAAGAGATCTCTTATAATGAAGATTAAAAAAAATAAAAATGTGAAAAAGTAGTTCAACAAAACTAATCAATACATAGATTGAAATGCCTCTAAATCTTAGGAATATTTTCCTTCTGGTGAACCAAAAATCTACTTTCCTGTATCTTCCACCCATTGATTCTAATTCTCCTTAGGGGTGTCAATGAATTGATTAAACTTAATTTTTCTTATATTTAACAACTCATATAATATTTAAAGGGGACAATTATATTTCCCTTAGTGTATTATTCTTTTCCTTGTTCCTTCAACTGCTCTTCCTTGGATAACAACAAGAACAACAACAGCTAGCATTTATGTACTATTTTAAGGTTTGCAATGTGTTCTCCAGATATTAGCTAATTCTATTCTCATAGCAACCCTGAAAGATGCTCTTATTACCCCTATTTTACAGATTAAGAAACATAGCTAGTGTCTGAGATAAAATTTGAATTCAGGTCTTCCCGACTCCAAGTCCCAATACTCTATTCACTGTGCCACCTAGCTACTTCTGTGATATGGTTTAGAGTCCCCTTATCAATTTGTATTCCATTAGGTGGTGCAGTGGATAGAGCATGGGCCTGGAGTCAGAAAGTCATGAGTTAAAATCTGGTCTCAGATACTTGCTAGTTATGTAATGACATTGGGCAAGTCACTTAACCTTTAATTGCTTTGGTTTCATCTATAAAATGGGGATAATAATAGACCTACCTTGGGGGGTGGTTGTGATGATCCAATGACACAATAATTGTAAAGTGCTTAGCACTATGCCTCGCACATAGTAAGCTCTTTATAAATTATTATTGTTATTATTTCAGTGTCCTTTCTAAAATGTGATCTCCAGAGCTGAAAACATTTCAGACATATTCCAATGAGGGGAAAATAAGGAGGGATTATTATCTCCCTTGCTCTGGATGTTATACTTCCATTAATGCAGAGATATTTTTTTTGTCTCATCATGGCATAGAAGTGATACTGAATTGTTCAAAGCCCTGTAGGCTTTGAGTAAAGATCCAGTGATAGTAACTGACTTTGGAGTATCCCCAAAATCTTAGCTTTAATAGCTTAAAACTACATTAAGATTTTATACTGTGCATTACTTCAAAGTTTTTCAAAAGCACTTTAAATATTCCATCTCATGTGAAGCTTATAACAACTCTGTGAATTGAATACTATAGGGAATTTTATCCCTATTCTACAGATAAGGAAACTGATGCTCAGGGAGATTGTGACTTGCTCATAATTATACCACTAGTAAGTATCAGAATCATTTTTCAAACCTTGGTTCCTTCTGACTCAAAGTTTCATCTTTTCATCTTCTTTCTATTATACCACATCAATCTAACTGAGTTTCGTGAGGGTCATCACCAGAAGGTTAAAGGTCAGATGATGAGTTTTTGAACAGTACATCTAATCAGGATTGCCCCCTAAGGCATGGAAGGTGTGTGGATATCTATACTGATATTATATCAGACCATTTGAAGCACGGATATAAGAATACATAAGCTTTTTAGGGGAATATTTATACTATTGAGTCATTCTGGATTTGGTTCATATCCATCTCTGACCTGCATTATTGCAAATGGCTGCCTCATTGATTTCTCTGCCTCATGTGTCTTCCCATTTCAGTCCACCTTCCACATAACTGCCAAAGGGATTTTTCCTAAAGTGTATGTTAATTTTGTCTCTTCCCTATTCAATAAATTCCAATCCTTATTACCTCTAGGATCAAATATATACTGGCATTTAAAGCTCTTCACCAGTTGTGCCCTTCCTGTCTTCCTTGTTTTCTTACATGTTATTCCTTTCCATGTGCACTATGGATCTATGAGGTCTATGTGTCTGAGGCTCTATGCCCCATACTGGCTCTCTTTATTATTACTCATGTGGTTATGTAATAATATACATTATATGAAATACATATGGTATGTAAACTATATGAGGGAATTTTCTATCTATCATCTCTCTCTCTCTCTCTCTCTCTCTCTTTCTATAATTCCATTTCCTCTCTTCAGGCTTTTGCAATGGCTGTTCCCCTGCCTGGAACGCTCTCCCCACTTGCCTATGACTCTCAGAATTCCCTCTCATCTTCAAAATTGATCTTAAATGCTGCCTTCTTTAGGAGGCCTTTCCCGATTCACTCTATGCAAGGGTTCTTAACTTGGAGTCCATGACCTTTAAAAGCAATATTCATGACAATTGCATTTCAACATAACTGGTTTCCTTTGTAATCATATGTATTTGATTTTTTGTCTGTGAAAACATTACTCTGAGAAGGGGTCCATGACATAATGAGTTTAAGAGCCTCTGCTATAGTTCATTTACTCTGTATGTATCTAATATGTATCATATATAAATATGAATATTCATATTTGAATACATTATTATTTCTATTTAAATAGTTACATATCCATAAAAATTCTTATTTATGTATTTGAGAATTCCTTTTCACTTAAAATAATTTCTGGAACATAGTAAGTGCTAATTAAATGCTTAATGATTGATTGATTCATTGAAACCCATAGGTCTTTTTTACATCCACTGTTTTAACTATGCCATCTCAGCCATGTACTTGTGCAGTTGTTTTTTTTAAATATGAATGTAGGATTTTATATTTATCTCTAGCAAATTTCAAATTTTATTACATTTGCCCCATTCTTTCATAGTATAGGGATCTTTTGGAATTGCAGTTGCAATTCTGTCATTCAGTACATAAACTTTCTCTCTCAGCTTCATGCCATTCACCAATTTGACAAGCATGCCATCTATTCAAAAGATTTTGAGTAGAACAGGGTACAAGACAGAGGTATATGGTGTACTTATATGGTGTACTACTGGACATCCCCTCCAGCATGTCATCAGTTTATTAATCAACTGAACAAATGCAACCCTCTTTAGGTCTTTAGTCAACCAGTTAGGAATCTACTTAATGGAACTATTCTATCTTTTAACTTGAATGTACGAATCTATTTAAAAGCCCTTAATCTGTGCTGGCTCTGTGCTGGGGTGCTAAGGTATGGGGGATAGGACCAATTTTGTAATAGTGTTGGTATAGAGGACTCTTAATGTTGTAACTCACTCTAGTAATGAAGTTCTGGATCTTTGCTGAAACATAATTTTAGACAGTTCACTGAGAAATCATTAAATGATTTGTCTAGGGTCACACAGAGGTGGGATTCGAACTGAGATTTTCCTGACTCTGAGACAAACTCTCTATCTGCTATATCAGGCTATAAGACAAAACCAAAGTAGTTCCTGCCTTCAAAGACCTTACCTTCTATTGGAATCACCATTCCCTTACTTGAAAACCCATTAACAATTCTAAATTATACATAGAAACAGCCCAAACATTTCACTTGACATTCAAAGCCCTCTGTGATAGGACCCCATTATAACTGTCCAATCCTATACCTACTATTTTCCAACTAAAATTATGTGCTATAGTCAGACTGCTAGGCTATGGCATGAGAGGTGACAGACTTCTTTTGCTTAAATTTAGGTACATTGCTGCATTTCCATGATCTATCAGCCTATTAATCTTGTCAAAGAATGAAATTTAAGTTAGTTTGGCATGACTTATTCTTTATAAACTCATGATGGCTCATAATAATCACTACTTTCCTTCCTAAGTGCTCACATACTACCCCTTTCAATAATGCATTCGAGAATTTTACTTGGCATGGACATCAAGTGTACTAGTCTATAGTTTGTAGAATCCATGTTTTCCCCCTTAAAAGTAAGACATTTTTTTCAAGTTCCAAGTCAATTCTCCATTTTTAACTTGATTTCTCAGAATTCAAGAATCAATCCATCATAGTTCAACAACCATTCCAAAAGCTTTTTTATTGTAATTCATCCAAGTCTGGTGACTTGAATTCATAGAGGGCTGCTAAGGTTCTCTCTGACTATAAAATTTTCAGCACCTGTGTTGGGGAAAGCAAAGAGACTTGCCTCACTTGAAATATTGTATGTAGTGTTAAGAAAAGTAAAAAGAAAACTAAGCCCCTCCCCCACCTGTAGAAAAACCCGCTACAAGACCCTTGTAGAACTTTTAGAACATATGGTATTCTCCCCACAGGGTCTAAGAACATAGGATTGACTGGAAGACATTTGCTTATGGGTGACAAACTAGACTATTTGGTTTGGTAGAGTAAAATGTCATGAAGTCTTCAACAAGGTGTTTACCAGGATTCTACTTATGATATCATGCTTCCTTAACACAACTTTTTACAGTTGTATTTTAATATTTAGCTCAAGAAACAATGGTGTTTTAAATGATACTCCTGAAATTACTATGTTCTTATATAATTCAATGTGAATATAGAGTTATTAATTTCTTTTTCTTTATCTTTAGTTTCACTTCAAAATAAATGATTTCAGTGAGTTTATCCCCTCACTTTTAGCCATGTAGCAGTAAAATGAAATATTTTGTTAAGATTGGATCTAGGTAGGTCAGCTGGGAGAAGTCTTATAACTCAATGACTAGGATAAGTCATAACTGGGTAACCAATAGTGGAGTTTGCTTAGCTGCCCAGAGTGGTGAAGGATATTCCAGATGATATGGGTAGTTTTGACACATTGCGTTTTTCCAATCTCTTGCTGGAGAAATTTCTTGGTACCATGCAATTTGGCATGGAGCTAAAGACAGGAAAAATACTCTCAGCTTAAGAAAAGAAGCCTGAAATCTTCATGCCACTTACTGTGATCTTTGTATTAGGCTTGCATGTACTTTGTTAATTTTGAGATTATTGACCTGTTAGCTCGTGTAGATGTGATAGGATACTCAAAGGTATATGGATTTTAGAGTGGACTGCAGAATAACTCACATTTTGATTCTTTGAGGTTCAACTATATAGTTGAGTTCTGGTTGCAGAGCATCATTTGCCTAAGGATTTGCTTGTTATTAGCAAAAGTTTAATGAGCCAGTCTGGGTATCATCCAGACCCACCACTTCTGCTGCTCCTCTCTCCTTTGGCTGCCTTCCATGTGTACATTTTCTTGTTTATCAGCAACTCTGTTAGACCTTGGGCTGGGGAAATAAAAGGAAATGAAAGTTAGAGTGTTCAGTTTGGCAAACACCAACAAAAGGCCCAGTAGGGATGGTCCTAGAAAAATGGGTTTAAGTGAATACAGGGGGATTATCCATGCTGTTTGTGATGAAGCTATTGAAAGAGCACTGGCCTGGGTATTGGGAGACTGGGTTTGAGAGCCAGTTCTGCTACTAATTAGCTGTCAGTTCTCTCCAGGTGCCTCTGTTTTTTTCATTTGTAAAAGGAGTTTGTTATTTCTACCTGTCTATCTTTTGTGTTTGTTGACTCCTTGTTACCTTCCTCTTCCATACCCAAGTTATTGACCTCTTCTTTGTTAAACAACAAAGTTGGGGAAGCCAAAGGCCTCTGTTAAGATTCATATATGTATATATGCCCGTGGACTGCAAATTCTACTAGACTCTGCTGTGCTAGAAAGGCTTTGAACATGGTCCTAGCAAAAGACTGCCTGCTTTTTGAAAGACTAGATTAATAATAATGATGATGGTAAAAGCTACCCTTATATCTTTGAGGTTTACAAAAAGATTTAAATATATCATCTAATTTGCTTCACAAAAACCCCAGGAGTTGGTGTTATAATTTTTCCTATTTTACAGATGAAGAAACTGAGGTAGAGTGACATGTGCAAGATCACTCAACTAGGGAAAGGAAGAAGAAAGCAGTAAGCATTTGTGCAGTGCCTGTTATTAGTCAGGTACTATGCTAAGTGATTTTTTTTTGTTTTTTGTTTTGGAGGGGGGAAGGCAGGGCAATTGGGGTTAAGTGACTTGCCCAAGGTCACATAGCTAGTAAGTGTTAAGTATCTGAGGCTGGATTTGAACTAAGGTCCTCCTGACTCTAGGGCCAGTACTCTATTTACTGTGCCACCTAGCCGCCCCAATGCTAGGTGATTTTTACAAATATTATGCCATTTATTCTCCATAACCACTTTGAGAGGTAGGTGATATTATTATCCTCATTTTATAGATGAGACAAGCAGAAGTTAAGTGACTTGCTCAGGGTCACACAGCTAGTAAGTATCTGATCACAGGTTTTGAGTTCAGGTCTTCCTGACTCCAAGTGCTACACTCTACCCATATGATGCCTAGGTGCCTATACTTCACTATCAGCTATGGTGAACACGAAGATAAATATGAATATCACTAACATTTTGGCAACTCGGTGATGAATTTTTTAACCATGGTGTCTCATGAAATGAACAATGATACAAAATAATCCTTGGTCCTATAGCTTTCTCTCCCTCTATTTTTAAAGTAAAGGTGGCAGAGTATGGTCCAGAGAGTTTTAGGAATCAAAGTTATACCCTGTGGGTAAAAGTAAATTTAGCTATTGGCATTCTAAATGTGAACTCCTCACCCAGTGACATTTTGCTAGAGGAATGGAATCATATAAATATTGACATCCTTACCTATGAAAACAGAATACAAAAAAAAGTTATAACTAAGTGGAAGGTAAATAAAGGATGTGGTTTTCTTTTTATTCCAGAAAGAATATGGCACATTATTTCATGGGACATGTAGTTATTTCTTACTACAGTAATTCTAACACTGATCATTTTAGCCATTTAAAGTTTCACCATGAAAATAATAGTTTAGGCACAAACATTTGCTTCAGAGGATGAAGAGGTAAAGAAATTCCATAAACAACTCTATAAACTTTCCAAATTAAATCAACATATACTTTGATATGGTAACTTCAAAGTGAAGATGATGAAAAATATGTCAGCACATACACTTGAAGGGCAAGAATTGAGAGTCCAAAGGCTAGTGGACTGCCCAAGGGCCAAATGGCTTATATATATATTAAGAAAACTTTCTTTGATTGAAAAAAGTCAGTAGCTACTGGACATGAAAAAACATCAAACAATATGACACCTAAATTGACTGTATTTTAATAGATGAAAAAGGACTTATTAGTGATGTGAAAATCTGTACTGAGTCCATTGTTTCTGCACAGGCACACCACTGGCTTGTTGCAGTAAAGATTAAAATTAATGCAAAACTAGAAGAAAAAAATGAGACAATGGTGTTATATACAATGAAAACAACCCCAGCCTGACCTATATAAGCATCATGTCAATGCCAAAAAAATGTAAAATGAATGGAGGAGAGGACAATGAAACAGATAATAACATTTCCTAATTAACTTCAACAAATATAAATCAATTATAATAGCAAAAGGGACCAAAAAAGCCTGGAAAACACTTCAGTCAACAAGCACTTTTTCCCCTGGAGAGAGAGGGGTGGGGTGGGGAGAGAGGAACAGAGAGAGAGGAGGGGGAAGGAGGGAGGGGGGAAGGGAGAGAGAGGGGGGAGGGAGGGAGAGAGAGGGGGGAGGGAGGAAGAAGGGGGAGGGAGGGAGAGAGAGAAACACACAGACACACAGAAAGACACACACACAGACACAGAGGTAGAGGCAGCTAGCACACAGACAAGAGTAATACCACCTAATGTAAATTCATTTATAGGATCTTATAGAAGAGGTTAGTGGAAGATTTTGAGTAATGTTGTCTCATATATCACTGACAATAAGTGGAGGGCAAAATAAGAAGACTTGGGAAGAGATCCAATTAAGTAAAGTAATCCTGGGGGCATTTAATGATGAAACTGAAAAAAATGATAACAAATCAGTTAAAATAGGAAAAATTTGTAAATATTTTTATGACAAATTCTTTGCCATCCAAAACAATGGAATGCTTCATATTTAGAATCTAGTATAGCCTCAGAAGTATTGCATAAAGAAAGAGAAATGGTATGAAAAAAAGGAGATGGGAAGAATAGCTGGATTAGATTAAATATACACAGAGGAAGTCTGTGCTTGAGGCAACATAATTTTGAAGGTTTGATGTCTCAAGATACATGAAAAAGGGGAGGATGCCAAAACTGTGGAGTATATATTAGACATTACCAAAAACAAAACAAAAAAAGTGAGAGATGCCAGTAATTACCAACCTATATCCCTAGACTTTCATCTCTGTCTAGAATTCTTTATCTCTACCTCATTGCTTCCCTGGTTTTTTTCAAGTACCAGCTAAAATCCCACTTTCGGAAATCAGTATTTCCTGATTTCCATAAATTCTAGTTCCTTCTCTTTATTGACAATCTCCAATTTATTTGTATATATGTGGCTCATACATTGTTAGTTGTTGCATGGTGTCTTTGCCTTGAGACGATTAACTTCTTGAGAGCAGGGATTGTCTTTTACTTTTTTTTTATATTCATAGCTCTTAACACAGTGTCTAATACGTAGTAAGTAGGTGCTTAATAAATGCTTGTTGATTTGTCGTGCATTGTGGGAATCCCTGATGAAGTCAAGAATCCACAAACAATATTCTATAGCATACTACATCTTTACAATCACATCATTGACGGAAAGTTGTAGAAAATATAAGATTTTAACATGCTTGTTTTTTGTCCTGACTATAAAAATGCCTTTATAGTTGAGAAAAATATTGACTTAAAAACCCCCTTTCAATGAAGTGGCTCCCACGCATATATCAGAATAAAAAAAATTCCTTATAAAAAGGAACAACAAAGATAATTTATTTCAGTGACTCTTTGATGATCAGTATTGGAGGATGCATAAAATTGGTGTATGTACATGCAGCAAAGGGGACTGTCATAAAGAATATCTAGCCTAATCCAAAGGGAAGAAAGACTCCTTATACCTGTCATTTAGGTGCTTCTGTCAGTAGATTTTTTTGTACTGATTGCTTCCAGCCCTGGAACATTGCAGCACCTCCTAAATGAGATCCATAATCAAGAGTTTGACCTTACTTCATCATTGGTGGTTAGCTAATAATAATAGGTAGCATTGGTATAATGACTTAAAGTTTGCAAAGAACTATACATATATTATTTCAATTGGTCCACACAACAACTTTGTGAGATAAATGCTATTATTGTATCCATTTTGCACATAAGGACTATTGAGGCTGAAAGAAGTTACATGATTTATCTGAGATCACACAACTAGTACTATCTTGAGCTAGTTAATACATCAATCAACAGGTATTTGATAAATGCTGATTATGTGCCAGGCACTAAGCTAGGCTCTAGTGAAACAAGTACAAAGAATGAAATGATCCCCACTTGTGATTAGCTTACATTCTACATGTATTATAGACAGTCGGCTGATGGATAATGAGTAGGGTTTAGAACTGAATAGAAAGAGGTGAGTAGTAGGCTGGATTGCCTTTGGGAGTTCAGAGAGATCTTTGAACAATCCTAAACTTTTCTCTGAAATAAAGGCTCATCTTTTTAATAACATTCCAATGATGTTCTATGGAGGTAGGTCATGGAATATCAGGGTTTCTGCCTGAATTGAAACTGAGCGTCGCCTGAGGGACAATGGATAGGTGCAATGGAGGGTAGAAGCAGGCTGAAACATATGTCAATGAGGAATTGCACAAGAGAAGTAGAATAAAAGACGTTATTAGAGAAATGTATGACTAGAAAAAAAAAGAGCAGCCATGTAGCAAGGGTGATGGATAACTAATAAATAGAATGTATCTCTACTGGTAGCTATCTAATGTTAACCCATATATATATATATTATACACACACACATATATATGTGTATATCTATATCTATATCTATATATACATATATATACTTATATTTATCATACAGTTGTTTTAATTGTGTCTGACTCTTCACAATCCCATTTGGAGTTTTCTCAGCAAAGATACTGGAATGGTTTGCTATTTCCTTTTCCAGCTCATTTTACAGATGAGGAAACTGATGGAAAAAAGAGTTAAGTGACTTGTCCAGGGTCACACAGTTAGTGTCTCAGACCAGATCTGAACTCAGGAAGAGGAGTCTTCCTGCCTTTAGGCCCATCACTCTATCCACTGTGCCACCTAACTGCCGAATATTAATAGTAAACTGCTAATCAAGAGCCCTGGGAGTGGTAGCACCCCTCCTGCTTCCAGCTCAGCCCTCATAGCCATCATCCTCAGAAGTAATTCAGTTGGAGATGTGACCTGATAACTGCTCCTGCAGTTATTGAAGACCAAAAAAATTCTAACTACCAAAATCCTTGGCGCTGACAAATTGGTCAATGTCAGAAACAGATATGATTTTATCCATGGAAATGACATTAAAGATGATACATTAGTGTCTTTGCTGCTTTACTCTAAAGACTATGGGACCTTTCCATTTGATTTGTAGTTGAAAACTCTATCGTATTTTCTCCCCCTGAGACACTATCTTGCTTTTCTGTTTGCATCCCCAGCTTTGCATAGTGTTTTGTACATAGTAAATAAATGCTCACTCATTCATTCATTTCCCCAAAGATTCCCTGAACTCAAAGGAGACAGGAATTAGGAATGAAGCCCTCCTGATTTGGTTGGCTTGGTCCTTATGATGTTTCATAGTCTTGGGGGGGGTCAGTTCATAGATTAAATGACTTAGGGAAGATATGGGTTTTTCCTTTGGGTATTTTTGTACTTTTGCTACTAATAGTCTGGAGTCTGACTGTGTTACCTCTCTTGAAATATTCTCCCTCAGGTAAGCTTGCCTATGCAGATACTTAAGTGTGAAGGTGGAGAGAAAATATGCAATCTAGTGCTAGCATATGTAACTTTGTTTTGGCTCTATGTGTACATGACCCAGTTGATCCAAGTAAAACTGCTGAGTTTCCCAGAGGAAGTATTGTCCTATCCATCCCCTTTCACTTTCAGGAAGAGGGAATCCTATTATTCATCTAGCAAGGCAAGATGGCAGAGTGAAAGATCACTGGATTTATAGTCAGGAAGACCTGGGTTTGAATCCTGTCTCAGAAACTTACCAATTGTGTGATTCTGGGAAAGTAATTTAATATTTATTTATTTTTTTAAAGTTTTATTTTTTTATATTTTGCTTTTTTTTTGGAGGGGGGAAGGCAGGGCAATTGGGGTTAAGTGACTTGCCCAGGGTCACACAGCTAATAAGTGTTAAGTGTCTCAGGCCAGATTTGAACTCAGGTCCTCTTGACTTCAGGGTCAGTGCTCTATTCATCATTTAATATTTATTAACTTCAGTTTTTCCATTTGTAAAACGGGAATAATAATAGCACCTGCCTTACAGGGTTGTTGTGATGAAACAAATGAGATCACGTATAAGGGTGCTTTGCAAACCTAAAGTACTAAACAAATGTGTTTCATTATTGGTAGACAGCTGGGATCCCCACTTTTCCATAGATAGTCCTAGAGAACCCCTTTGTCTGAGCAGAGGATATATTTCTTTGAGCTCTTTTGACTGAATTCTTCCACAGAAATTTGTGGCATGAGGTTTTACTTTTATTGGGTTCCCAGAAGATAAAAGTACACATGTATGTAGCATTTTAATGTTTGTGAAGTACTTTCCATACATGATCTCATTTGATTCTCACAACAACCTTGTGAGGTTATTATGGTGCTATGATTATGCCCATTTTACAGATTAGGAAGCAAGCCCAGAGACATTAAGTGACTTGCCTAAGGTCACATAGATAGTAAATCCCTGGGGAAGGATCATCATTCTATCCACTGCACTGCACTGCTTGCCTCTCTATAAGGATTCTTTGTTGTCAGTATCTGAGATGAGAAGGCAGGTGTTGTGGATGGTTTGCTGGTTACATACTTATTTGGGCTCTTTTGGCCTGCACTGCTGAATTGGCTTATAAAGGCTATGAGCTTCTTTTCCTTCCTGAGGTCTCAGCATTCTCCCTGAACAAAGTACCTTGTCCTAGGCTGCCTCTCCCTATGGAAGAGTCTTACCAGAATTGGGTCTTCTTTCCCACTCTGGGTCCCATGCCTTTCTCTTTTCCATTTATGTAACCAAAAAAAGATGCTTCATCTCTTTGTGGTTTTGCCTGGGTCAAGTCCTGGGATTCTACCTGAGGGCTGAAGTGTACTCACTAGGAGGTTCTTTCTGTCAATCCACAACTTAGCATTTATTAAGCAGCTACTAGATGTCAAGCACTATGCTAAGTGCTAGGGATGCAAGAAAAGGCAAAAAATCTCTGTCCTCAAGGAGCTTACACTAGAATGGGGCAGACAACATGCCAACAAATATACAGAAGGCAAACTATCTACTGGAAAAATAGAAAATAATCAGAAGAGGGAAAATGCTGGAATTAAGAGTGGTTGGGGAAGGTTTCCTAGAAGTTAGAATTTTAGTTGAGACTTAAAGGAAGCCAGGGAGGTGAGTAGTTGGAGTGGAGGAAGGAAAGCGTTCCACGTATAGGGACCTTCCAGAGAAAATGCCTGGAGCTGAGAGATTGTGTTTCGTTTGTGGAATAGTCAGGAGACCAGTGTCACTGGATCGAAGAATACGTGTTGGGGAGCATGCTAAGTGATTGGGAACACAAAGGCAAAAAGCAAAACAGTCCCTGTCCAGCAGAGCTTAAGCTCTTTGAGAGTAAATCCATGATAGGATGGGGTGGAAGGATTTAGGATGCAGAATTAGGACAACTTGCCCCCAGTCCTGGTTCTGACACTTGGTAGCTGTTGGGCAAAACACTCAATGTTTCTGTGTTTCAGATTCCTGGTTGGTAAAATGAGAATGATAACAATGCCTGTTCTCACAGGTTTGTTATAAAAAAATGAAATGAAATTATATATATATATGTACATATATATATACACACATGTATATATATGCATACATACATACTCACACACACACACACACACACATATGGGATGGGGAAGAGGGGAGAGTTAAGGATGACTCTGAAGTTGTGAAACTGGGTGCCTGAATAATCTCCACAGAAACAGGAGAGGCTTTGGTGGCATGGATAATAAAGGCTGGTTTGCATATGTTGAGCTTGAAATAACTACAGGATATCTAGTTCCACAATTCTGTGATTTCTTCTGCACTTGAAAACTTTATAAGATGCTTTTAAAAATAGAGCACAAATGCAATATTTAAAACAATGAAACCTGGAATTTGTAGCCATAACTATTTCCTTAGTATATATTGGAACATATTTGTGCAAATTCAGGTATAAATGGTATTTATTCAGTACTTGAGTGTGTCTGTTGGGGAACCATGTATGCAAAACAAGGAATATCATTATTTCATATAAGGATGAGACTTTATAAATAATGTTTATTGGACAAGTAAGGCAGACATTATGAAGGTAAAAACATTTATAGGTAATGGGTTAGTTTGGAGCAACTAAATGGTGCAGTGGATAGAGTGCCAAGCCTGGAGTCAGGAAAACCTGAGTTCAAGTCCAGCCTCCAGACACTAGGTTGTGTGACCCTGGGCAAGTCACTTAGCCCTGTTTGCCTCAGTTTCCTCATCTGTTAAATGAGCTGGAGAAGGAAATGGAAAATCACTCCAATATCTTTGCCAGTGAAATCCCAGATTGGGATCGCAAAGAGTTGAACATGATTGAAAAATGACTGAACTTGAATGGGCTAGTTTTTAGTATCTTCGGTCAAGATCTAGAAAAGACCATAAAGGTTATCTGGTTCAAACTCTCATTTTACTTAATAGGAAACAGAGGTTCACAAGTAGAATGACTTACCCACAGAGGGAGTCATGGTTAGACCTAGGATTTGAATCCAGGAGTTCTGAGTCCCAATTCAGAGCTCTTTCCACTGTACCACTCCCCACTTCTAACTTCTTTCATTCTGATCTTAGCTCCATTCACATAAAATTCAGGGGAAATACTTAGTATTGTGGCTTCAAGTAGTCCAAAGGTAAAATGGATAGACATTTATGTATTCATTTAATTCAATAAGCATTTATGAAGTATCTATTGTGTACAGTACCTTTTGCTCATTACTAAGAGACAGACAAAATTAAATCATGGTTCTTCCCTTTATGGAGCTTACAGTGTGCAAGAGTAAGGTGGCAGTCACTGTTTTCTACGACTGACATACATCATTATTTTATATTTTTTTGTGTCTCAAAGTCAGTTCTCATAAAACTGCAAGTTTATTTATTGGTTCCCTGAACTCTATTTCTCCAAAGCCTGTCTTTGTTGACATCACTTTTCCCAAACTTTATGCCTCAGAGGCAATACTCAAGCAACCACTAAAAAATACTGTAAAAACATGAACAACACAGGACCCGGAACAATGGTAGTTGTCAGTGAGCCAGAAAACTCCTCAGATAACTGAAAGGAGGCATCCTAGGAAACATGTCTCCGATCAGCAGTAGGAACTGCAATTGTAAAGCCCAGTACCACATTAAAAGTGATCATATATGAGTCTGTGGGGGAGAGAAGCATCTGCAGAGCATGTTCTGTCTGTCGCTACTTACATGTCCAGGGGCCAATTTAATCTCTGGGAACTGATGGTAGAATTATTTTGAAGCCAACAGTTTCCATATACTTCCCTTTCATACTTTTTAGAAGAGCCTTTTGAATTCCATTTTTGTGCTTTTCATTCAGAGACGTTTTTGGATTTATCAAAAAGATCTTATCTCTTTTTTATTTTGGTTTTCTAGATTGTTAGCTGTCCACAGGAAGGTACTGTGCTTTATTTAATCTTTGAATCTTTTGTAGTGCCTAGATAGCATTTTGGATTTGATAATTGCTTAACAGACACTTATTTAAATTGGTCCTCATACTCCAGAGCCCTGTGTAATCTGTCTGGTTGTGATCCTAAGACTGCATACAATGACTAAAGACAGTCTTATATGTAGGCAGAGTATGTGTTCACCTACTTTGAATTTTCAGACATTTAAAGTGGACGTTATGGAGCAATTTGGGACAAATACTACCTTCATTCCCTATCATGTGTAGATTGAGAATAGTTCTAGGCTGACTAGGGCTCAATGTACTCTGATTTGAATTTTGCAGTCTAATATTAGTACTCAGTTGAGATTCAGGTGAGGTTAGGTTTTATGTAATCCAATGGTTAATGTTTAATGTAGTTGGATTTTATGTAATCTAATATTAGTATTGACTAGAAACTCAGGTGAGAGGAGCAAGATAAGTGCCTGGGAAAGGTGATGTGTGTGTGTGTGTGTGTGTGTGCGTGTGTGTGTGTGTGTGTATCTGTATCTGTATCTGTGTGTATGCATGGAGGTCACAGGGCTGCATTGAGCAGACCCAGATGGTAGAATCAGAGAGTATAGCATTAATGTTGGAAGGGAATTTGGAAATATTTTAGTGAAAACTATTGTTTAGAAAAGTATTAGAGGTGTGGGGTGGAGATTGTAAAGGCTCAAGCATATCAACTTTAATAAGCATCTATGTGGTACCCCTTGTGTTTCAGGCACTGCGCTAAATGCTTTTACAAATGTCATCTCATTTGATGAGAATTTGATTCTTATGACAACCTTATGAGGTAGGTGCTATTATTATCCCCATTTTACTACTGAGAAAACTGAGGTAAGTGACTAGTAAGTTTCTGAGGCCTGATTTGAACTCAGTTATTCCTGACTCCAGACTTCATTGTGCCACTTAACTCTTCAGTGATCAGAAAATCTTTTAGAGGAAATCATATTAAAATTGAGGTGGAAGAGAAAGCGAATGTCAATGAGAAAGCGAATCACAGACTAGAACAATAGTTCGTGTTTTTTTTGAGCTGGGAAGTGCCAGGATTTAGGGTTGTTTGATTAGTTGGGTCATCTGACCTTGACTAAAGACATTTCAAGAAGAATAGGGAAGGGCTCAGAAAGTGGGGTTAAGGAAGCAACTGTCAACTGACTCCCTAAGTCAGAATTTCCCAGAACTTTTGGTGTTCTCAGTGTCTGAGTCTTCAGGTAATTCACAGCAGAACCCAATACATAAAACTCCCCCAGGAAGTTCACAATCCAGACAAATGCAAATACAGATGGAAAGACAAGCAAAACAGGACTCCTGAAGCTGGATTGCTTAGCCACACAGAAGTTTCATATGGCTCAAGCTTGTCCTCTTTCTCCTCTTCAATTGTGGTAAAAAAAAAAACAAAACAAAACCAACCATGCCAACCTTTAATAAATATCAGCCCAGAAATTCTGGGTTTCCTTTCTGTTTTCTATTGCCAATGGGAAGCAGCAAAATGGGAGAGTCAGGTGTCTTTATCAGAACCATGGACAGCAGCTGATGGCTTTCTGATCCCACAGCTCAGCTGCCCTGCCTTTCTGATTGGAATAACAGGAGAGACTTCTAGTTCAGCCCTGTTTGTTATACAGAGGAGTAATTTGGGGCCCAGAATGATGAAATAATTTGCTCTCAATCACACAAGGAGTTTGTGGCAGGGCAGGGACACAAGCAACAAGTCTCTTGATTCCAATGTTCTTTCTAATATAAGAATACTACTGGAATAACTTGATTTATGTGTTAACCTGTGCGTGCCAATGTAAAGTGAACAAAGAAAATGGATTTTTAACTTTCTGCCTGCCTGTAGATTGTACTCCGAGGGTCCCATGTTCTGCGGTCATGTAGCTTTTGTATTCTGTCTACGTCTATGGTACTGCAGGGGGCACAGTGTGGGTGGGACATCACATGAGCACTTCATGATCCTAGCAACATAGGTTCTTGGCAATAATGGGGGTCCTAGAATTCATTCTGGGGCAGCTGAGATGTAAGAATTGGAGAAATCTATCTAGAAGGTAGTTAATCCCAAAGGGGTTGTTGCTCCCAATTGCCCCTGCATGTTCAGATGTTGGAGGATGATGGTGGGCATGGTTTAAAAAAAAACCAAACTGGAATAACCTTTGTTTGGGCAAGATCCCAGAGGAAGTTTCCCCACCTCAAAAATATCTCTGCTATCTAAGTGTTGAAATTTCATCATTAGGGAGTCACTCCTTTGGCATTGTGCCTTGTTGCTTCCAGATATCCTCTTTAAAAAAGTACTAACATTCTTTGACAGTTATGAATCATTAATGCCCTTTAGTGGTTTATCACCATGAGCACTATTAGAGATAAGGACACTGAGACATGCAATTTTAATAGTAGCATGGGAAACAATGATAATGTTGAAGCACAGGACGGTGATCAGAGGAGGTCAGCCTGGGTGGCACCAGAGTAGATATCTCTGGGCAGTCAGAAGGCAGTATAAGAGTACTTATGGAAAAGGGGAAAATGGTAGGCCCAGGAAAAAAACTGCTAAGACTATTCATTTTTATGTGAATGAGGAGTGGAATATTTGGGGATAGGAGTCAAAAGCAAGAAAGGTCTGCATTATCTTCTGGTGATGGGAATGTGATTTATACTCTTAATGATGGTAACCAACTTTTAATTTAATGTTGGGACAAATTTGAAAAGTATACCCTGAATGTAGGGTGATGAGCCAAAGTGCCAAGTTCAACAGGAGGAAGACATTCTTGGGAAAAGGACCTCATGTGTGAACTTGTCCCCATTATCATGAGCAGACCATTATTATCTTTAGTATTGCTTGTAAGAGAATTGTATAAGAAAAAAACTGTAATAGTAATGAAATTGGAAGATCCCTTTGTATTGCTAAGCTAAGAGGTACTTAGCACCTAGTTTCAAATTAAGCCTCTGTTAAAGAAACAAAAGGTATGAACCCCTGTTGTTGACGTGAAAGGAAGGGGCTGAACAGGAAACCCCTGCTGCTGATGTGATAGGAAGGGGCTAAACAGGAAACCCCTGTTGCTGACATGACAAGGAGCTGAACAGGGAGGAGCAACACTGTATATAAGGAAAAACACTACCTGGGAAAGTCAGAACTTCTTGGGATAAGCTTTGTGGAGACAGAAGCAGTTGCTGCTGAGGAGCCTGAAGAGGAAAGGCCCAGGCTGGAGAGCATGATTTTGATTTTGGGAACCTTGATAAAGTGATTTTGATTCTGGGAACCAGCTGGAGCTTCTTCTGAGGAGCTACCAGCTTCTGCTGGGAGCTGCTGAAAACTTCCAAGGACCAGCTGGAGCAGCCAAAAGACTGAGGAAGCATTACTATGATGCTGGTACTTTGCATGAATCTGATTGTGGCTTTGTTAAGCCTCACCTTCCTGGGAATAGAAACTATGAATGATTTAAGGTGGACTGGACGCTGTGAGCTCCAGTATGGTACAGAAACTACATGGAGAGCTGGACAAGGGATTGGGAGCTCTCTGCCATTGAACACAGGTAACAATTTGGTGAATCCAGGTAGGAGCTGTGGCCATGGAAGGGGATCCAGGAAATCTGAGAACCTACCTTGGGTCAAGATGAAAAGACCTCTCTGTGAATACTGAGTAGTGACTGACCCTGATGTGAAGTTTTGCTTTGGGACTCACTTTGGGAAGAGTTGTGTGATTTGGCCAGACAAGACTCTGGGCAGCTGTTGAGCCCCCAGCTTTGAAAACCCAGATGTTGGTGCTTCCCTCTCTGGTAACTAACTAGGTATGGATGTAATGGTCAGACGGTTGGAACACCTGTCTGCTGAATTGTGTTCTTTTCTGTTGAGTAGTGACTAATGGAATTGTAATTTATTTCTGATTGTACTTTGTGATTGAATTAAGGACTCTGTGATTGATTAAATGAATGTACTACCCAGGGGTGGAGTACTTTGACTTTTGTATTTTGTGACCCTTAAAGAGGCAAACCTCCTTAAGGTTGATTGAATTATTGAGTTGATTAAATGATTGGGTTACTAAGAGATTGATTGACTAAATGATTGTACTTTGTTCAAAACTATGTGACCACTGTGGTGAAAACTATGTGGCCATTTTAGTGATAAGTTGTTGTAAATGCTGTATTTTGATTTTCTGTGATAAATGGTAATATTGTGAATGCTGTACCTTGATTTTCTGTGATGTTTTGCTCTGATTTGTTATTGAATAGAGTGTTCATTATACAATGTAATCAGAACCTTGAAAGCTATTCGCAGCAGCCGTCCTCTGGAAAGCTGCTTGTGCGTGGCTTTACACAGTCCTTGGACACTAGTCATTACAGTAGATGCAAATGAGTTGTGTGTGTGTGTATGTGTATGGGTGTATGTGTTCAATCTTTTTACTTGTGTCTGACTCTGTGACCTCATTTGGGGTTTTCTTAGCAAAGATCCTGAAATCGCTTACTGTTTCTGTCTCCAGTTCATTTAAGAGATAAGGTAACTGAGTCAAACAGGGTTAAGTGACTTGCCCAGAGTCACATAGCTAATAAGTATCTCAGGATGGATTTGAACTTGGGAAGAGGAGTATTCCTGACTTCACTGCACCACCTAGCTGCCCTATTTTTTTTTTTCAATTATGAACAAAGATGTGACTTCAATTTAAAATGTAAACCACTTTTAATGCCACCTCTTATCATAGGTAGAGACTAAGAAAAAAATATTAAAGAACAAAAACAAATAAAGTTGATTTTTAAGTGATTATTTAAGTTCTAGTGACCTAAACTTAAAACCCAACTGGGTCATTATAACATTAGAGCTGACTGAAGCATTGTGGCATAGTGTAAAGAACCCAGTCAAAAGTTTCAAATACAGAGCTTATTTCTCTGCTACTTATATGATGTTAGCCAAATCATTTCCCTTCATGGGACCCCAGTTTCCATGTCTGTAAAGTGGGAATAGGTTGATCTTGATGATTTTTCAAAGTACTTTGCAGCTTAAAGTCCCCTGAACCTACAAGTTGTATCAAAGAAAGATACAGTGGAAAGAACACAGGATTTGGATCATAATTATAATGAAGATGATGATAGTATTTCTATATAGCACTTAAGATTTGTAAAGTGCTTTACATATATTATTTCACTCGATCCTCACAATAATTTTGTGAGGCAGGCGTGACAGTAGCCTCATTTTACAGATGTGGAAACTGAGAATGAGAAAGTGACTTACTTAGGGTCATATAGTTTTTGTTTAAGACAAGATTTGAATTCAGGCCTTCTTGACTCCAAGTCTAGCACTTTATCATCTTGATATTTGATTCCTACCTCTCCTACTTAACATCTGTCTATGTGGCACTGGACAAGTTATTCTACATCTTCTGTAAAATGAGAGTATTGGATTGTATGGTCTCTTCAGACTCTGAATTCTTAATCCTCAACTGGTTCTGTGGAATCAAGATTGTTCATTGCATTGATTAGAGTTTGAAAAATTTTCAAAGCTGTTCTTTTTACGATATTGATGTTAATGTACAAATGATACTCTTGGTTCTGCTCACTTCACTTTGCATCAGTTCATGGACATCTTTATTCAGACTATTTTGTAAGGAGCTACTCCTCTTAATCCTTACCCTTACCTACCTCTCCTTTCACTTTGTACCTTTTTCCACATTTATTTCCCTATATTTCTCTCAACATCCTGTTACCACAGAACCATCATTTATAATAAAGAATAAAAAAGGAGGAAAAAGAAGTTCATTCAAATTACAAAAAACATCAACCAAACCTGATAATCAATTAAATGCATTCTGTGTGTCAGTTATTTTTCATTACATTCATATAACATTTGTTTAGCCATTCCCCAATTAGCAAATATCTACATTGTTTCTAATTATTTAAGTAAAATCTAAAATTACAAAAGGTCTTCTTTAATGCAAACTCCCTTTTTGGGTTTTAGACTTTTTCTCCTTTGTCTTCTGAACTGTGGCATAGAACAGGCTATCTAGAATAGAATGCTGCTTCTGGAGAGATAACACAGTGTCAACTTAATGCTAGGGTGAAAGTTTAATCCTTATTGATAGATTCCATCATGCGGGAGCTTTAAAGCAGGGGTTCTTAACCTGGGGGACAATAGACCCCTTTAGGTAAATTTCAGGGAGGTCTATGAACTTGGATTGGAAAATGCATTTTTATTTTCACCAACCTTTAACTGAAATTTAGCATTTCCTGAAATTATTTAAAAATATTATTCTGAGAAGGTACCTTAGGCTTCACTAGACTGTCAAGGGGATTAGTGACACAAACAATCACAAACATCTCTATTTTAAAGGCAGCTCTAAGCTTCCTTCTATGATTGAAGATAAATTGAAATACTTGGGAAGAGATGGATTGCTAAGCATTGATAAACCTGAGGCCCTGGGAGCTGGAGTGTCAGTATCTCTTTATTATCAGTGAGCTTTTCAGAAGTGCTCAGAGGAAGGAGAGAAGAATTTGAGTAAGAGGAAGAAAGACAAATATAATGATCTAGGATGTCTGGTATGCATCCTATTTGCTACATGACTTTAGTGCTTTCTGGCTACCAGTCTGACTTAGCTATGACAAATTCTCTGTAGTATGTGTTTCTCCCACAAAGGGGATGCTAAGAAGATTTGATTAGGAAGTAAGCAATAGTTCATGTGGGTGTATTAATCAATGGAGATGTTGTTAGAAATTATTTGCAAGAGAAGATCCAAGTATTCATAACATGCCATAAACAACATTTCTCCCTTCTTGTCATATGGAACCCCCACTAAGGTACTACCCTGATGCCCCAACCTAGAGTGGAAGTGACCCTGGGATTTCCCAATATAGCACAAGCTTTGGCAGTTGCTGCCAAGGTGAAAAGTCTTTGGATATGGATAGGCATAGTGAAACACTGGTTGTTGTCTGAGGACCAGCCTAGATGTTTGGAGAAGCTCTTTACTAGGTCAGATATAAAGAGACTAATTTTTGGCTACAGGAACTATTTAAAAATATTAAGAACTTTTGCTTTTACATCACATTTATTTCCCTATATTTCTTTCAACATCCTCTTACCAGAGAACTATCATTTATAATAAAGAATAAAAAAGGAGGAAAAAGAAGTTTAGACAAACTACAAAACACATCAACCAAACCTGGCATTCAGTCAATCAGTCAGTATTTAAGTGCATACTATGTGCTAGTAATATTCCATTACATTCATATAACTTTTTTTAAGCCATTTCCCAATTAATGGATATCTACATTATTTCCAGTTCTTTGGAATTACAAAAGCACTGTTGTAAACATTTTGGTGCCTGTGAGTCCCTTCCTTCCTTCGTTCCTTCTTTCATTCCTTCTTTCCTTCCTTCCTTCGTTCCTTCATTCCTTCCTCCCTCCCACCATTCTTTCCTTCTTTCCTTCCTTCCTTCCTTCCTTCCTTCCTTCCTTCCTTCCTTCCTTCCTTCCTTCCTTCCTTCCTTCCTTTCTTCCTATCTTCCTATCATTAACTTCTTTAAGGTATATGCTTAGCAATGGGTTACTTAAGTCAAAGAGTATGGACATTTTAGTGACTTTCTTCTTCAAATTCCAAAATGGTATCCAGAATGCCTGGACCACTTCACTGCTCTACTTACAGTGTTTTAGTGTGCCTGTCTTTCCACAGTCCCTCCAACACTGACTTTTCTCATTTTCAATCAATCAATAAACATTTATAAGCACCTAATATATGCCAGGCATTGTGCTCTGTGCTAGGGATACCAAAAAAAACCAAGGGGGGGGGGGGCAAAAGATGACTTTCCTCAAGAAGCTTACAATCTAATGGGGGAGAAAATGTGTAAACAAATACATACAAAGCAAGTTATAAACAGGATAAATAGGAAATAATTAATAGAGGAAAGGCACTTCTTGTCATTTTTGCTAATAGTAATTGTCATCTTTTTGTGTGTGAGGCAAAACCTCAGAGTTTCAATAAAAATATGAATCTCATTTATTATTTGGAGCATTTTTTTCATATGATCAGTAAGAGTATGCAATTCTTATTTTAGAGAACTGTTTGTTCATATCTTTGACCACAGGAAGTCTTGAAGTCAATCTAATAAACCTTAGAATTGTACTATTGAAAGGAGAAGAAGAAAGCCATCCTGAAAAAATTCCATCATATCCAGAAACTTCTAAGTGAAGATTCTAGCACTTTTTTTTTGTTGGTCCACATTTAGGATGTTATTCTAACTTCCTTTTCATATTATTTATGACATCTCTTGGTATGTGATCATGGTTATGACATTTATCCAGCCATCAAATTATTCATATTCTAAATTTTAAGAACCCTTATTGGAAAAGCAATATCCAAAATTACTGGTTTAATTTAATTTAGTGAAAGAAGGAAACAAATATGATAGTTGTAATAATGATTGCTAACATTTATTTAGTGCTTACTATGTGACAGGCATTGTGCTAACAATTATGACCCCTAGGAAAAAGATGCAATTACATTTTACAGATGAGGAAACTGAGGCAAACAGAGGTTAAGTGATTTGCTCAGGGTCAGGCAGCTAGTAAAGATCTGAGGGACCTCAGAGACTCTTTTTTTTGTATTCTGTTTTTATTTATCATTTTGCTTTTCCTCAGTTACATGTAA
Source organism: Pseudochirops cupreus (assembly GCA_028627135.1). NCBI lineage: Eukaryota > Metazoa > Chordata > Mammalia > Diprotodontia > Pseudocheiridae > Pseudochirops > Pseudochirops cupreus. Next base: position 506,023,490 of record CM053582.1, read on the forward strand.
AAACACTTTTAATATCATTTTAAAAACTGAGTTCCAAATTCTCTCCCTTCCTCCTTCACTCACACCCCTCCCCCCCATTTATAAGGCAAGCAATTTGATCTAGGTTATACATATGTAGTCATTTAAAACATTTCCATAATAGTCATGTTGTGAAAGAAAACATAGACCAAAAAAAGGACCCCACAAAAAACAAACCCCTAAACCTCAAGACAAATAAAACAACAAAAAAGTATGCTTCAATCTGTGTTTAAATAGCATCAGTAATTTCTCTGGGGATGGATAGAATTTTTCATCCTAAGTCAGTGATTCTCAACCTGTGGGTTATGTTCAATTTGTAACAATGAAAATACATCCTGCATGTCAGATAGATTCATAACAGTAGCAAAATTACAGTTATGAAGTAGCAATGAAAATAATTTTATGATTGGAGGTCACCACAACATGAGGAACTGTATTAAAGGGTCACGGCATTAGGAAGGTTGAGAAACACTGTCCTAAGTCCTTCAGAGCTGTCTTAGATCATTGTATTGCTGAGAATAGCTAAGTCATTTACAGATGATCATCTTACAATATTGCTGTTACTTTGTACACAGTACATTTCACTTTGCATCAGCTCGTGCAAAGCTCTCCAGGCTTTTCCAAGAGCATCCTGCTTATCATTTGTTATAGCACAACACTATTCCATTACAATCATATAATACAACCTATTCAGTCATTCCCCAGCTGATGGGCATCCCCATCCCTTTCCAATTCTTTGTCACTAGAAAAGAGCTGTTGTAACTATTTTTGTACATATAGGTCTTTTTCCTTTTTTAAAAAATCTCTTTTGGGACACAGACCCAGTAGTGGTATTGCCAGGTCTAAGGGTTTGCATGGTTTTATAGCCTTCTGGGCATAGTTCCAAATTCTCTATGTAATGGTTTAATCAGTTCACAATTCTACCAACAGCGCATTAATGTCCAATTTTCTCCACATCACCTCCACCATTTTGTCATATACCTTTTCTGTCCTATTAGCCAATCTAGCAGGTATGAGGTAGTACCCTAGAATTGTTTTAATTTGCATTTCTTCAATAAGTAGTAAGTTAGAACATTTTTTTTTTGATATGGCTATAAATAGCTTTGATTACTTCATCTGAACACTGTTCATATCTTTTGTAATTTATCATTTGGGGAATGGCTCATTTTTTTTTTTTATAAATTTGACTCAGTTCTCTATACATTTGAGAAATAAGGCCTTTGTCAGAGAAACTTGCTTCAAAATTTTTTTCACATTTACTATTGCTAACTGTATTTTCCTCCATCCTATTTCCCCTCAAAATGTTTTGCTTCTGACTACCCTTTACCTCAATTTGTTCTCCCTTCTATAACCCCACCCCATCTTATCCCCTTTCTCTCCTACTTTCTTGTAGATAGATTTCTATACACAATTGAATGTGTATCTTATTCCCTCTTTGAGTCAATCCTGATGACATTAAGGCTCACTCACTCCCCCTTACTTTCCACTTTCCCCCTCCATTGTAAAGGGTTTTTCTTGCCTCTTTTTCATGTGAGAAAATTTACCCCATTCTACCCTTCTCTTTCCCTTTCTCCCAGTACATTCCTCTTTCACCCTTGAATTTTATTTTTTGAAAAATATCATCACTTCATATTCAGTTCATACTTGTGCCCTCCTTCTATCTGCCCTAATAATGAAAAAGTTCTTATGAGTTGCAAGTTTCATCTTCCCATGTAGGAATGTAAACAGTTTAACTTTATTAAGTCCCTTTCCCTTTCTGTTTACCTTCTTACGCTTCTCTTGCGTCTTCTATTTGAAAGTCAAATTTTCTATTCAGCTCTGGTCTTTTCATCAAGAATGCATGAAAGTCTTCCATTTCATTGAATTTTCATTTTCCCCTGAAGGATTGATTTTGCTGAGTAGGTGATTCTTGTTTGTAGCCCTAGCTCTTTTGCCATCTGGAATATCAATATTCTGAGCCCTGCAATCCTTTAATGTAGAAGGTGCTAAATCATGTGTTCTCCTTACTGTGGTGCCATAATACTTGAATTGTTTCTTTCTGACTGCTTGCAGTATTTTCTCCTTAACCTGGAAGCTCTGGAATTTGGGTATAACATTCCTGGGAGTTTTCATTTTGGGATCTCTTTCAGGAGGTGATTGGTTTATTCTTTCAATTTCTATTTTACCCTCTGCTTCTAGAATATCGGTGCATGGTAATTTTTTGAAAGATGATGTCTAGGCTCTTTTTTAAAAATCACGACTTTTAGTTAGTTTAATAATTTTTAAATAATCTCTACTGGATCTATTTTCTAGTTTAGTTGTTTTTCCAATGAGATATTTCACATTGTCTTCTTTTTTTCATTCTTTTGGTTTTGTTTTATTATTTCTTGATTTCTCACAAATTCATTAGCTTCCATTTGTTCAATTATAATTTTTAAGGAATTGTTTTCTTCAGTGAATTTTTGTACATTCTTTTGCATTTGGTCAATTCTTCTTAAGGAGTTCTTTTCTTCAGTGAATTTTTGTGCCTCTTTTTCCAGTTGGCCATTTCTACTTTTTAAGGCATTCTTCTCTTCATTGGCTTTTTGTAACTCTTTTTACCATTTGGCCTAGTCTGTTTTTTGAAGCATTATTTTCTTCAGTATTTTTTTTTGATATGTCTCCTTTATCAAGCTGTTGACTTGTTTTTCATAATTTTCTTGCATCACTCTTATTTTTCTCTTCCCAATTTCTTCCCTACCTCTCTTACTTAATTTTCAAAATCTTTTATGATCTCTTCCATGGCCTGAGACCAATTCATATTTTTCTTGGAGGCTTTGGATGCAGGAGCTTTGCCTTTGTTATCTTCTTCTGAGTGTGTGTTTTGATTTTCTTTGTCACTATAGTACCTTTCTATGGTCAGAATTTTTTCTGTTGTTTGCTCACGTTCCAAGCCATTTACTTGACTTTTAACTCTTTGTTAAAGTAGGGTTTTGCTTCCAGGGGGGAGGGCATACTGTCCCAGGGATTTTTGTAGTTGTCTAGAGACCTGTAAGTTTGCAGTTCTTCCAAGGTTGTATGATCTAAGCAGAGGTGCATTTACTATTCTCCTGGCCTATGCTCTGGTCTGTGAGTGACCACAAGCACTCTTTTCTGCCCTGGAATTGTAAGGAGGTTGCTCACTTGCTCCGATGTGGCTATAAGCTCTGGTGTGCTAATGCTCCTCCTCCCCCTGGCACTGCCACCCAGGCCTGTGACCTAGATCTGAGTATGGGCAAAGCAACAGAGTTGTGCCTCAGTGCTATCAAAGAGACCCCTGTAATCTTCTGATTACTCTTACCATCTGTGGGCTGAAAGCTCTGGAAGAAGCCACTACTGCTGCTGATTCAGTGATTTCCATGGCCTGCTCCTGGTTTGTTGGAACCTGGTCTACACTGGCATGGCCTACACTGGACCGCACTTCTCTCTCGCCCTGGTGCAACAGACCTTTCCTGCCGACCTAAGTTGTCTTGGGCTGGAAAATTGCTTCATTCTATTTTTTTGTGGGTTCTGCTGCTCTATACTTTACTTAGAGTTATTATTTAAAGGTATTTGGAAGGTTTGGGGGAGAGCTCAGGCAAGTCTCTGCCTTTATTCCATAATGTTTGAGACTCTTTCTTTCTCCCATTCAATTTACACTTAGGAGTATAAATTATAGGAGTCACTAAATGTAAAGTTGGTCTCCAAAGAAGATGGAATCAAGGGGCAGCATAAGACATGCACTTTTGGCAAATGTGTGATTTTGTTTTGATTGATTTTGCTTATTTGATACAAATAGTATGTTTTTCTTGGGATGCAGGAACTTGGGAACATGGGCAGAACGTGGATGCAGCAACAATGTTTCTAAAAAAAGGAGATAAGAAAGAAAAGAGTGTGTGTGATGCATTGTTAAGAGTGCATGGAAGAGAAAAGTATAAAATTCACAGGGAGACACAGACAAGCAGGATAGTTTTGAAAGCAACATGTTGAATTTGTAATATATTTGTTACCTACTCAAAGCAAAAGGCAATCTGTATATTAGAGAGATTTGTAGATTCACATATAATTTTCCTACTGTCTAATTTGTATGTAGAAATGTTTCCTTTTTGATGTTTCTTATATTCAGTGCAAAAATATATTTAATTAAAAAAGAAAGAGGTACAGAGAAAAATGTCACTGCAGGGGGAGTTAGGAAAGCTAGATCTCAATCCTGCCTTCCACTAATTTGCTGTATGACCTTGGGGAATTTACTTCCCCTTCCTATTTCAAAATGGTCTCATGTATAATGCTTGTGTTAGGAAATGTCCGCTGTCTACGCTTTGATTCAATTTTGAATCTACTCATTCATATCTTCTGCCATTATAGCCTTTGACAGAAAACTTAGTTTATATTGCTGTAAGGTCATTTTATGAACTAAGTTGTTTTGAATTCAAGTGTATTGTATTTTTAAGAAAAAAAAAGGGGCAAGGAGAACATTGTATGTAGTAGCAGCAGCATCGTATGATGATCGACTATGAAGGATTTATGTCTTCTTGGCAATACAATAGTCTAAGATAATTCCAAAGGACTCATGATGAAAAATGCTATCCTTCTCTAGAGAAAGAACTGATTTGAATGCGAATTGAAGAATACTGTTTTTCACTTTCTTTATTTTTTTATTTTTAAATTTTTTTCTTTATTTTTTAAAAAAAATGAATGTTAAAATTTTTCTTTACATATAATTGCAAAAAAAAACCCCTCTTAAAAAAGAAAGAAAGGTGGGCACAGACCTAGGGTGAATAAGTATTGTTCATATTATGATCAATACACTTCCAGTAGACTCTCTTGGAATATGGAAAGAATGAGATGCTAAAAATCAAATTTTCTAAAGCCTCAGCCAGTACAAGGACACCTTTTGGGTTTCTATGCATTTCCAAGGCAGTATTGTGGGCCTCTGCTATGGGCCCGTTGTAGCATGGTTGAGCATAGTTTCCTTCCAAGTCACTGTCCTGAAGTTAACCTAGGGAATACTCTAGTATTCAGAAGTGAGTATGCGGGGAGGGGAGGGAGGAGTTTGGGAAATATGCCTCTGTATGTGATTTGGCAATGAATAGGGAAGGGGAAGAGGAACATAGAATAGTTGAGGGATGAGAAGAGGAATTTACCTGCAGGATGAACTTGACCAGGACACAGAAACGTCTACCCTTCTCCCCCATTGTAGTTACATATGGAAAATAAAACCACAGGAATAATCAGCCGGGCAATGGGGGAAAGTCAGAGTGTTTTTAGTATCATAAGCAATTTTGCTTATCTGCAAATTGCTAAGGAAGCTAACAGGTGCCCTATTAGCAATTATCAAAAGCTTAAGACCCTTAGTGTTGAACCATTTGGAAGTTGAAAGCACGTGTGTTTAGTATACCATGCCCATCACTGTTGTATATGCTACTCTGAAGAGACAGATTATGAAAGTGTAAAAGGATGTGAGGGGGAGGTGTAGGAAAGCAGCTTCAGGGCTCTCCACAGGAAAACACTGATTGATGATATGCGCTGTGGTAATAAATATCACTTTTCTACAGCTGGTATTCAAGGTGAATCTCTATGCAGCAATACACATCAGGAGCTCTGCCAATGAGGGGATTTCTATTGGAAGTAGGAGAAACGGAATTTCTTAGAGATGGGAACCTTTGCTACAGAAGCTGAGACCAGTGGGTTTAGCTGAGGGATAGAGAGGGGCCTCCAGAACACACACCACAGGTGCTTAGGAGTAGGAGGGAGCACTCCAGATCACGCACCCTAGTCCGCTAAAGGCAGGTAGGTGGTGCAATGGGCCTGCACTCAGGAAGACTTGAGTTCAAATCTCAACTGCAGACTTATTAGCTGTTTGACCTGGACAAGTCACTTAACGACTCCCTGATTTAGTTGGGGAGAATAATAGTTCTTCCCTCCAAGGATTATTGTGAAGATCAAATGAGATAATAATAAAGTTCCTGGACCATAGTTGGGACTTAATAAATACTTATTCCCTTACCCTGCTTTTCTAATTTCCATTTCCCATTGTCCTTTCATGGTGTAGTTCAATATCCTGCATTCTTAATGCTTAAGGTTCCATGTGGTAGGCAAAACCTTTAGATTGAGAAACTTTATTTCCACAAAAAATTTTACTTGGGTTTCCCTTTGACCAACTGGAAACATTTTCCATATCTCTATCTCACCATGTGTAGGTCAGGGGAAATCATTTCTTTTATATGAGAAAGATTATTTGCCATGGTGATTTTCTTTATTGTCAGAAGTATTGACTCAGATGGCTTGTGCTAATCCTCCTATTTCATGTGTCACAGTTTCTAGGTAATGTGTTGGGGATATTGTAAAGATGGGTATTTAGTTTTATGTAAAGTAAAAGCCCTTTATTATGAAACCTGACACAAAATAACCTAGAATGTGTAGGTAACCATTCACATTTTGGAAACACGGCATTTTGGAGTCAGCAAGCCCATATTAGACTTTGTGAAGAAGAGAAACCCACTACCAGCCCTATCTGCAGATGATGAGAAGGGAGGGAAGTTGCTCAGGATTAATCAGTAAGTCAGCAGAGGAACCTGGATCACAGCTGCCTAACCTTTTTGATGAGTTCCCCAGGACACTTTGCTCTTCTAGCTTAATGAGGCAAAGCTTAACATCAACCAAAGAACAACTGTCCCTGTGTTTCCTTATTTTACATTTGTTTTTTCTTATATTTTCATGGTTTAGTGGAATTTAAATACTTCTTTTCATTTTTTTGCATTGGGTTTCCAAAGTTTCATCTTTATTATAATGGATTTACTAAGCTGTCTTTCCATAAGCAATGCAATGGTGAAATTCTACAAATAAATCATATCCATTGTCACATAAAGGCAGGATATTAAATGTAGAGAAAACCCTTTGGGCTCCATTTTATTTCCCTCAAGGGCTGGGGTGTGCTGGAGGCCCCTAGAAACATCTCTGAGGTAGTTAAATTTTCACTTTGAGCATTTAGACCTCAGAAATTAGCAACTGCTATAAATCAGGGTTTGATTTATTGTTTTGTTGATTTTTTAGACAAGAAAGTGATGTAGGAATGTTAATGAGGAATGCACCTAGAAAAGTGTGTTATGCATTTTTTTTGAAAAGGGGAGAGAACTGTTTATTAAAACATTTATCAGGGCATTCCTGCCTAAGGGCTATATTCCTTTATCCAACAACTGGTATTCTAATGAATACACTGCCCCCTCCTACCTTCCCTCAAGAAAATTCTGATTTTGTCACATGAACATTTTATATCTTTTCATTAATTTGAAATAACCTGATTAAGATCATCTTTTGGAAGGTGGGAGAAGAAACAAATGTTAAAGCTCAAAGTAGCCTGAGTTAATCTCAGCTATAGCTACACAATGTTAGCTAATGATAAAGATGGCTATGAAATCTTCATCTTCATAATAGGACCAAAAAGGATGATCTATGAATATGAATATTGGCCTATATCAAAGAGTGAAGAGTAGAAGTTTAATGCCCCTGAGGTAGAATAGGAAAAAAAATATGTATTGATTTTTCTTACATTATCAGGAATGGCAGATATCCCGGAATTGGTTCACTGCATGAAGAGATGGTAGACAGATCATGTAGGAAGAATGAAATACACCAAGTTTAATTATCCAGATTAAATATTGGGATTCCACAGGGCACAATCAGCTTGAAGGCAAAATCATAGAATTAGAATTTGAGAATTGAAAGGGCCTACCTGTACACAAAAATAATCCCCATTGTAATATACTCAAAATGTGGTCATCCATCCTTTATTCAAAGACTTCTGAGGTCTCACTGGGGATATCATGTCTAATTCAGTACATGATGCTTTAGGAAATATGTTGACAAATTTCTACAGTATTACAGTCAACATGATAAGAGGCCTTTAGTCCATGCCATATTAAGAGAGGTTGAAGGAACTCAATGTTTAGTCTGGGGAAGAGATAAAGCAGGGGGTGGGGCAGGGCAGGGAATGATAGCTTTCCTCATTTATTTGAAGGTTTGTCTCATGAAAGGGGGATTAGACTTGTTCTTTTGGCCCTGGGAAGCAGAAACAGGAGCAATGAGTAGAAATAGCAAAGGCAGAAATTTAGGTTTGATGAAAGAAAAACAATTTCTAACAAGGAGAATCTAAACACTTATATGATGGAATTTACATACACACACAATATACATATATTTCCCTTTTTTTAACCAACTGGAAGACTCTCAGGTTTGTAACAGGGGTCAATAAACCTCATAGGATCAAAGGACTAAAAGCTGGAAGCAACCTTAGCTATTAGCTAGTCCAACCTTTCCATTTTACAGGGGAATAAACCGAGAAGCTTTGAAGCTAGAGGATTTTTTCCAAGGTCGTACAGATTACTATTAGGAGTAGAGTCAGGATTGAAACCTAACTCTTCTGATTTCAGATTCAGTGATCTTTTCCCTATGCCAACACATGAGTCTGAATGAGAGTTAGTCTTTTGTCTAACTTCAGATCATCTGATCAAAATGTGCTTATAAAATTCTTATCGGCAGCTTGGTATACTGAAGTTTTGTGTATGAGCAGTTTTATTAGAATTTTTCATCATGTCCCACCAGATGGGCCTAGATAGAACAATGGCTGGTTCTAGTACTGACCCTTCATATTATTCTTTTCCAAGTTACAGAGCAAAATCCACAAGTTGTTTATCATGGAATGTATTTCTAGATAAGTTTTTTTGTGTGATTTATTTAAGTTTGCCTTTGGAAAGCTGCATGAGTCCAAGTGGCTATCATTCATCAGCTAGGGAAGGCCTGGCTCCTGAGAGTTTTCCATGGGTCTTCTTTCCTGCTCTTATTCTAGTTTGCAAATGTGTTGCTTTCAAGAGATTCCTAACAGGATTGACAATATATGGTTTTATGCTGTCAGGGAGTGAAGACTAATTCCCTCCTAGTCACTTCTGGACTAAAGCTCAAGTTTCCAATCCAGTAGCAGAAAGCAGAATGACAATGATAAAAAAGCATATATTTATAAAACAATGAAATTGCATAGGGGCATAGTGAAAGTGATTGATTTGTTTGTTTGTTTGTTTGTTTTTTAGCAAAATTACTTGCTGAAATTTCAAATTCACATTGGGCACTTTGTAACTACTCATTTTCCTTCCAAAAATAGCCAATAATTATACTTATTCTTGTTTGTACATATTAATATTTTGATGAACACCATTGTATGGTATTAAATATCCAAAGTTTAGAGCAGCTAAATTTCCCAAAATAAGACTCCAAGGTGGTACTTTTTAAAATAAATATATGCTCTTAGAGACAAGAATTCTGAGCCTGAATTTAGATTCCAGGCCAATACAACAGCTCCAGATGGAGTTGTCCAAGTATAAATAACTCACATTTCCATAGTATGTTACAATTTTTGAAGTACTTGCCTTACAACAACTCTGTGAAGCAAGATAGAAAAGTATTTTTGTTACCATTTTATGGATGAGCAAACTGAGGATCAGAGAGGTTAAGGGAAGTTTTCTAAGTTCCTTTTCAAAGAATACATTCTGTAGTTTATGACTTCTTCAAGATCACGTGACTAATGGAATATTTGGGACCTGAACCCAGAGTTTCTGACTCCTTTCTTTCCATTACACCATGCTATTCTCAGAGTAAATGAGAGACTTACTCTATTTGCTGTTGTAGGAATTGTTGCTTGTATTCCTGTGAGGGATATGATACATGTATAATTAGTACTGTGATAAGAGAGCCTCCATGATATTCTACTTGGGGATCCCTTACCCTGGATTCTTGAATTCTGTATGGGTGGAGCGCAAATTCTGGCAGATTCTTTCAGGTTAGAAATGCTTCAAGTATAGTCTTGCTATTTTCCCAGGATTAGCCCAACTAAATATAGAAAAGCTCACTACAAGTAGGCTGACCACTTGGTGATAAGTTTTCTGGTCATGACAACCCATAAAACAAAGTAAAACCCAATACAACCTTCAGTCCCCTGTGATCCTCTTATGTTTCCTGGTGCACTGGTGGTTACAGGATGGCAGAAAAGAAAGAAGAGATTGGTGAATCTGTGTGTCCCATTAGTTACTTTGAGATGTCAAGAGAACTAGAGGAAGGCCCCAGCAAATTGAATGAACCCCTTGCATCAACTATGGACAAAAGATGCAGAGGATGATTGCAAAATGAATCATTAGAGGCAATCCATGAGATCCCAGATCCATTCAAGTACTTCACAATGTAAAAGAACGGTGCTATTCCTAAGAACAAATGCTTAGGAAAGGTGTGCTATCTTTGAGTTTCCAATGATCAATCTACTTTATAGAATGAATGTACCTTCTGTCAAATCCCTGTATGTTAGTAAGGGTTGGAACTAAAGTGTGGGGACTACTGGGGGCAATTAACTGGGCCTAGGGGAAGGACTCTCTGAGTGTGAGTTATACTATTTCATGACAGAGTTCATTGAAACCAAATCCAAGAGCCAAGGTCATCCGGGACAGCAGCAGGCATTGGTGAGATGACTGTCTCTGTGAAACTTAACTTACCTGAGTCACTCTTCTATCATGGTTGTGACACTAGCTGTAACCCCCATTGGTTCTGCTACATAGATGCGTTGCTGGCCTGAACAACTTCATGATATTTGGTTTAATGATTAAAGATGTCTTGTTCTATTCTAGGTGTGACTTTTTCTTAATCTCCCCCCCTCTTTTTTTTTTTTTTTCATTTCATGTTTGATCAGGTCCTAGAGCATGGTGCATAATCAAATCTGTGAGTTGAGAGGGACCTTAGAGCTTTTCTGGCAAAATCTCTATCTTAGATACAAGTATCTTTCCATAACATCCATGATTTATAGTCATTTCATTTTTTCTTCAATATCTCCAGGGCTGCTCCCTCTAGAGGTAACCCATGTCATTGTTGGACAGCTCTCATCTTCATTGCTGGATTTTTAGTTGTTCTTTCTACTAAGCTCAAATATTTCTCCCTTTAGTGTTCACCCTAGCAATGCTAGTTCTATCATCTGAGATAAGGCAAAATAAATCCAATTCCTTTTTTGCCTGATTGCCTGTTAAATACTTAAAGATGGTGATTGTGTCCCTTCCCCCTCTTCTACCTCTCAAGTTTCCTTTTGTTTTGGCTAAATAAGTATTCCTACTTTTTTCAACTACTGCTTATATGACATAGTCTAGAGTTCCTTTACGATGCTTGTCTTCCTCTGGCCATGCTACTTTTTAATATATCTCTTAAAATTGCTACTCAGAACTGAACATAATCCTTTAGCTATGGTCTGGCTAAGACAGAATCGTTGGTAGTATAACTCTCTTTAGCAAAAATAATTGATGCTCGTCTTTTCTTCCCTTCTTTTCCTCTTTCCCTTTCCCCTTCCCCTTTCCCCCTTCCCCTTCTCTTTTCTTTTCCCCTTTCCTTTCTTTTTTTTTGAACCACAAAGTCATTTCCCGGTACCCTGATCCAGAACTCTACCCTGTATGAAGAGCAACAATTAACCTGACATAAAAATATGTCTGGCAGCATATACAACCTTCCATATCTGTAGTTCACTGTCTCTTAATCATGAGGTAGGAAACAGATTCCATCATCAGTTGTCTGGAATTAAGATTAGTCATCCATTGATTTAAATTCTGACATTCCCTTTATATTATGGTAGTCATTGTGTGCATCATATTCTTGATTCTGCTTTCTTCTCTCTGTGTCAATTAAAAGAAAAACTCTTCTCAAGTTTTCCTGAATTCCTCATATTCTTAATTTTTATCATGTAATACAATATTCCACTATATTCATGTGGTATATTTTGTTTGGACATTCTCCCATTCATGGATATCCATCCACTGGAGTTCTTTTTTTCTTCTTCCTCCAAAAGTACTGCTATGAACATCTTGGAATATATGAAAATTCCCCTCTGTATTTTACCTTCTTGCTATCTACTATTTTATTCAGGACGTGTCAATTGTTGTAGCCTAAGGCTATGTTCATTTTCTTTTGGCTAATGCTGATACTGCTTCAAATAGTAATAACTTATATTTCCATAGTTTTAAATTTCAAAAAGGGCCATCTCATCTATGGTCTCACTTAATTCCGCCCAAAAGAACCACATCATTAGTGATTGGAAACTTAGAATGGACTTGCTAATATAGAATAAGAAAGCTGTATACACAGCATAACATACTCTGTATGCTTGCAATGTGACTGATTGGGATTATAAGGCTCTAGTAACCTGAGCAAGATCCATTTGCTACACTCTTCCCTGTTCCTTAAGGAGGTCACCCAAAGGCACTTATTGATTCATTTTCCTCTGCTCTATTTCTAAAATTGGCCTTTTTGTCCTCAGGCTTCTTGTTGATGTTATTACTATTTCTTGTCTCAATTGCTTTAAATGACCATTCCCTTGCCTTCTCACCTGCAACTTCTCCATTACCAGCTTTTTGGAGAATGTCACTATCCACCACCCTTGTCTTTCTCACTGCCCTGATTATTCTCCCTCCTTCTTGAATTTTGGTTTGGCTTTCTTCTCATCTTTTGTATCACTTTCCTAAGTCATATCTTTATATTAAGGCTATTTGCCTCATGTGCACTTATCTCATTCTTACAATGAGTTCAATTGTGTGAGATTTCACTTTGGCTACTCTTTTTGGTAGATGCTGGGTGATATTTTCCCCTGATATGATGGTAGTAGAATTATGGCTCTTTTTACTTTAAAAATAATTTAGGTTTTTAAGTTTATTGTTCTGACCATGTACTTTGCTTGGGTTTTTTGGCTCTTTTGACTCCATCATCTCAGAATCTTTTCTTGGCTCCTTTTTATGTACTTAATCTCTGAGACTTTCTCCTTTCATGACTTCCATTAATCATAAGGAAAGCCCCTTAGTTGCTGAGTCTTTTATGTGGGGAGAGGGTGGAAGGGTTTTTTTTTTTTTTTGCCTTTTCCTTTGGGTTGTAAGGATTCAGGGAAGTGTGATAACTTCTGGAGATCAGTACAGTCTGATGCATCTGTACAAATGTACTGTTGGTATGAATCACAAGGTTTTGCTGTTTTATTGTTAAAAACAGTCTCTGGTTTCTGCAAGAGCATCCAGATTCAGAGATGATGTGGAGAACTTGAGTGACAAACAGTAAAACCTCTCTAATCCTGACCAGTTGGGAGAAAGTTCTGTCTAAATTACTCAGAACTCAGCATTCTTGAATATAGATGAAGAAAGGCAGTTGTATGTCTTTGAGAGAATAATAATAATGTTTATATAGTGCTTTACAATTTACAAAACTCTTTAAATGTGTGACTTGAATGAATGCATAGATGATTAAGCATGTGTTAAAGGTATAATATGTGCCAGACATGGTAGGATACAGACACAAGAAAGTCTCTGCTCTCAAAGAACGTATATTCCAATGAGGAAAAACAACAAACAGATGAGAGAGAGAGAGAGAGAGAGAGAGAGAGAGAGAGAGAGAGAGAGAGAGAGAGAGTAAGAGAGGAAAAGAAGAAGAAGAAGAAAGAAAGAAAAAAAGAAAGAAGATGATCAGGTAAAGTCTCACTAGTAACAGCCCAGGTTGATATTAGGATCAGAATCCCTAATTCCTATGGGAGGGGGATGAAGAAGGTATAGAAGATTGCCAGAATAGAATGGTTTGGAACTAGGCCAGGAATAATCTTCCCAACATCCCAGTGAAGTAGGTACTATAGGTATTTTTGGAAATGAGTATAAGTCTCAAAGTCTGTAATGTGTAATGGTAATGGAATTTAAAGATCCTCCTGTATTTGCTTGGTTTTCAGGTTGAGTGTTAAAACCCAGAGCTTGTGAATCCCACTTGTGGAATGGACTTGTTGAAGTAAAGAGAAAGGGTTGAACTTAGAGGAGCTGGTGCCATGGATTTAGAGACAGGCCTAAGCAAAGGAGGCCAGAAGAACTTTTGGGCAGAGTAGCATGGAGGCAGAGAGAGAGAGAGGAGAATTGCTGGGGGCCAGAGTTGCTGAGAGAGAGACTGCTGAGGGCTAATTGGAGCTGCCCAGGACTTTTGATAACTGCCACCTGAGGCATGGCTGTGATGCTGGTATTTTGTCTGTCTGTTTTGATGTTATTTTTCCAGATTCATCTGGTGAAGGAAAGTGCTGTTGTTTCAGAGATCCTGGAAACTTGCTGTTGGTTGAGAAGTCCTGAAGAAGGATTTTCTTGTTTTATGTGTACAGAAATCCCGAAGAGGGTCTTGCTGATGTTTTCAGGGGTTCTAGGACTGTTCTGCAGGCAGAGAGTGATTTGATGAGGACGCTGGCAATGTATCTTGTGGCTTTGTTAAGCTTTGTCTCCCCAGGAACAGAGATAGCTGAGAACTTGCCTCGAATTAAGATGAAGAAAAGACCTCTCCTTGGATATTTAATGCTGTGATGATAACCTTGTCGTGGCTTGGGTTAGATGGCCTTTGTGCTCTTCGCTGCCCCTTTGAGAAAGTGCTTGGTGGTAATGGATGGTATTGTAATTCAGTTGTGATCCAGGGGTGGGAAACTTTTGGCTTTTTTGTGCTCTGTGACTGACCAAATGAATGTACTTTGTTTATGATTGGAAACTAATCTCTATTTGAGAAGAGAGATTTTGTGACTGACTAAATGAATATACTGTCCAGGGGTGGAGTAGTACTTGGATTGAATTGAGAACTTACTAGTAAATGAATGAGTTACACTGTACTTTGATTTTCTCTGTTCTGTGAATGTTTTTGCCTTAATTTGTCACTGAATAAAATAGAGAGTTAGTATGCTGGTATTCTGAATCTTGGAAGTTGCCTTTGCTTGGCATTACATGGTTCCAAAAGCTGGTAAATATATGAATTCAAAGCTGAGTCCTGATCTTCCTAATTCCAGGGCTCACTATACTCTGATAAATACAAAAAATATGTTCCCAAGTAGAGACCTTACCAGATCTACTTAAACAAACAGAAAATATACACCAATATTTCAAAGATCTTTGATTTTATTGCCTTGGGTACTTTTCCCAGAAACATAAATGACAATATCTTTATACCATAGTAAACTCTGTAGGAGTTATTTGAGGTTGAAAAATGTATCAATTTTTGATCAAATCTTCTGGTAATGCCTTCCCACTTAGTTATGATGGCCTTTGGATGATATATACATCCTCTCCAAATTGGAAGAACTTGCCAGACATTGCAGTGTGTTGGGATGGCCTTCAAGAAGCCAGGTTTACCTTCATGTCATAATAAGGCATCGGAGTACAACTTTAGAGGAGGAAGGAATAGAAAATATTATTTATAATGAGAACAGTTCAATTCAACAAACATTTATTAAGGTACTGTTTTGTGCTGTGGGATACAAAAACAAGAACTGGGGACAGGAATGCAGTATACACACAAAGAAGCAAAAAAGTATATTAAAGACAATTTAAAGAGGAACAAAGTGCTAATAAGTGGGTAATTAAGAAAAGCCCTGAGTAGAGAGCCATGGGGCAGCTAGGTGTTACAGTAGATAAAGCACTGAGCCCAGACAGAGGCTACCATATGTACCATTTGCCTTGTTAGTCTTTATTGGTAACTATAGTTAGATTAATTCTTCTGTATAGGATGATGGTGACGCACAGGATACAGACCCAGCAGGATGTCAGGAAAAGAAACAATATAGCTGGACCTCTGGCTGCTATATTATGCAAGTTGTAAATATTGGACATTTTTGGCCAGATTTTGTTGTCAGGGAAACTTAACCATCATCCCTTTTTCCTTCCACATCATAGAGTACTGCACCTAGCTGACTTGAGTGATACTATTACATGTAAGTCCTACTTTGAAGAACTGTTTTTGGAGCATTTTTTAAATAAAGAAATGTCTTTTACTTGGTGATTCACGGGGGGGTTTATCCTTCTTTTCAATGTCATATCAAAGAGGTATATAAAATGTGTGACAAAATTATCAAAACCTCTTCATTTCATAGCCAGATATTCATGAATTATGAATAGGAAAGGAACACAATTAGCCAAAGTTGAGGGGACTCCATGGAAAGGATCCACCTTTTTCCCCCCTAAACAAATAACAACATGATTATTTCCTTGCCTGGCATATGCCCACAGTAGATATACCCTTTCCTTACATTACCCTGGCCAGCAGTGAAATAGAATCTACAAATACATCTTGAGAACTGATTTTTTGTACAGGGCTCTGGGGTATTCTAGGTAGTTTACCATGGACAAATTGCTGCATTAAAGTATGCCATTGGATTGTTGTGGAATTTGATATTTTCTCATATGTATTAGAGCTTCAAGCACAGACAGCTCAGGAAGAAGAGCAGTTTAGAGCTGTGATGACTGATTTAGAAAGGTTGGCATTGATCAAGAGTTATATCAGTGTGTTAGGAAATGATCACTCTCTTAGAGACTGTTACTATGCCAAACATCTGCCTGAAAAGTGGTTATAAATATTGAAACATAGACTGTGGCATGGTAGAGTGCTGGACCTAGAGTCTGAAAGACTTGAGTTCAAATATGACCCCAGATACTTACTTGGTGGATGATCCTGGGCAGGCCACTTCCTTTCTCTCTGCCTCAGTTTCTCGATTGTAAAATGGGGACATCTACCTCACAGGGCTTAATCTGATCTAGGTGCTAAGTACCTCTTAGTTTAGCAATACAAAAGGAACTTCAAATCTCATTACTGTTACACATGTATATAGATCTTGTCTCTAAACTAGACTGTAAACTCCTTGAGAGCAGGGATTGTTTAGTTTTTATCTTTGTATCCTTATATCTTGCATATACCAGGTACTTATTAAATGTTTGTTGAATTATACATCTTCATAATTCCAGTAATTTGTACATAGGTCATCAATAACCATTTGTTGATTGATTAAATAAGGCACATTATCTAGATGTGTTCATAGAGGCTTTTGACGGAGTGTGAGAGATGACAGGCTAGACTAATAAGGGACATTCAACAGGGCTTTCAAGTTTACAGAGCACTTTAGATAGGTGATCTCATTTCAGCCTCATAACAAGTCTTTGAATAGCTGTGGAAGGCTCGGGATGTTCAGGTTGGGGAGGACATTAACCCATGGTATATTAGATCTGGAAAGGGCATTATATAACACAGAATGTTCCCACATTGAATGTTGGGGCTGAAAATGTCCTTGGATCCATCTGGACCAACCCTTTGATTTTGGTATGAACCCCTTCATTTCATAGATGTGCAAACAGGAACATAGACAATGTTCTGGATTTTGAAAGATTTGTGTTTCCATATTACAACTGGGTCAACTTTAAAATATGACTTGTTAAACATTTACTGAATTTTGTATTTTTCTTTCATATACCAGACCTTCAATTAGAGGTAACCTTGGAGGTCAAATGACTTGAATAGATGATGAGTAATTTTGGAAGGTCAATATAGGTGAGCAGGGAAGTTGTTTGGGGGAATTATTTCTGTTTATGCCAAATATTTGGCTCAAAAATGACTCCAGACATCTGGATGTTTAGTAGCACTTGTAGTTAAAACACCCAGTTGATTAACTGACTCACTTTTAAACTGGCTATTCTGGCCTCATGCAAATTCAGTCTTAATAACTTGCTAATTGCATTTTAATTTGGAAAGGAACACAGGTGTTGGAAGAGGATTTTTCTTCCAACCCTAATTCCCTGAAAATCAGGACTGACTACCTTCTCCTTTTCTTGGTACAGCCACTACAAGTTGGGAGACATCATTTAGAAATACGTAAATGTTTCCATGGAGCAACATTGACATGCTAATGAGGAAATGATCAACATAAAGACTTGAATTTGTAGCATTTGCATGATTGACATTGGTTAAGAAGATGTATTTGCAAATCTTTCAGGGAATAGTGATTAAGCCTTTATTTTTTTTTAAATTTGATTTGTTTATTTACTTTTAGTTTACAAGCTTCAGTTCCATAATCTCTTGAGTTTCAAATTTTCTCCCTTCCTCCCCTCCCTCTCCCCCTCTCCATGGCGGCATGCAATCAAGTATTAGATCTGCAAATATTTTCAAATTGGACAATTAGTCTGGTTGTATAGAAGGGTTGTAACCAATGGAGTGAACAGTGGGAAAAAAAGAAGGAGAACCAAACATGAAAAAGAATGATAGCATGTAGATGGCTTCAGTCTCCATTTAAACTCTGTTCTTTCTAGGTCTTTCACTGAATGTAGATATGTCCTTCCATCCTGAGACTTGTAGAGTTGTCTTATAACTGTGCATTGCTGAGAAGAGTCCAGTTTATCAAAGTTGGTCATCACACATACGATGTGATTAAGCCTTTATTTATGTTAGTCGTGTCTGGCTTTTTGACCCCATTTGGGGTTTTCTTGGCAAAGATACTGGAGGGGCTTGCCATTTCCTTCTCCAGTCCATTTTACAGAAACTGAAGCAAACAGGGTTAAATGACTTGCCCAGGGTCACACAGCTAGTGTCTGAGGCCAGATTTAAACTTAGGAAGATGAGTCTTCCTGCCTTCAGGCCCACTATCTACCCACTGTGCCACCTAGCTGCCTTTATTAGCACATGCTTTAGCAAAATCTTAAAAACCAAACTTCTACAGTGAATATTTCTCTAAGAAGCAATGAAATAAGCCAGAAGAAGAATGGTGTGGTAGGTAGGGGACCAGTCTTGGAGTAAATATCACAGAATCATAGATTTAAAGCTGGAAGACACCTTAGGGGCCATCCAGGCCAATTCCTTCATTTCTTTTTCCTTTTTTAATTTTTTTGGAGGGGGGAGGGCAGAGCAATTGGGGTTAAGTGATTTGCCCAAGGGCACATGGCTAGTAAGTGTGTCAAGTGTCTGAGGCTAGATTTTAACTCAGGTCCTCCTGACTCCAGGGCCAGTGCTCTATTCACCTAGCCATTCCCAATTCCTTCATTTCCAAGTCGAGGAAACTGAGATCCAAAGATGCCAGGTGTTTTGACCAAGGGGATGCACTTAGTAAGCAGTGGAGTCACTTGATGGTTCTGACTTCAGCGTGAGTATCTTCACTCTGGTGGCCAGCACTGGTGACAATCAAATGGCACTGAAACTACTTTGGGATTTTATGATTGGGGAAGGCCATTGCAGCTGTGGCCATTCAGCATCTAGTGAGGTTCCCATAAGTTAAGCACTATTGCTCCTTGTGGTTCCTTGGGGAGGTCTTACATCAGAGTTAAAAACTAGTGGCCATTCTCTATGCAGGGAGCAGAAGTCAAAGCTGTCTTCCCCCAGTCTTTTTCTATTGCATTATTCTTCTCTATCCTAAGAACTTCTCTTTTACTGGAAAGGGCTGCAGACTTAGAGGCAGGAGACCTGGCTTCCAGCCCCAGTTTTGCCTTTTTGCATGATGCATAATTTGCCATACAAGCCTATTGTGAAGATGGAATAAGATTAAGTGCATGAATTGTTTTGTAAACATGAAGTGCCATGGAAATGGGAATTGGTATTAATCACTTGCTAGGTGCCAGACCCTGTGCTAAGTACTAGGGATGCTAAGACAATGGTGAAACAGTCTCTGCCCTCAGGAGCTTCAAATGGGGAAGATATGTACATAATATACATACACAATACATATATACACATATGTCTATATATACATGTGTGTACACACAGATACAAACATACATATATATGTACGATATATAAAAGGCAGCTAGGTGGTATAGTGGATAGAGCACTGGGTTTAGAATCAGGAAGACTCATCTTCATGAATTCAAATCCTGCCTCAGAGACTTACTAGCTGTGTGACCCTGGACAAACCACCTAACCCTGTTTGCCTCAGTTTCCTAGTCTGTAAAATGAACTAGAAAAGGAAATGGCAAACCACTTCAGGATCTTTGCCAAGAAAACCCCAAAGGGGTCACAAAGAGTTGGACATGACTGAAATGACTGAACAGCAGCAGTGAAGACATATACAGAGTAGACTCTAGGTAATCTTGGATAAGAAAGCATCAGCAGCTGGGGAGACCAGGAAATTTCTCCTATGAAAAGTAGCCTTTGAATTAAACCTTTTAGGAACAGAGATTCCAAGAGGTAGAGATGAGAAAGTGAAGAACATTCTTGGTGGGAGAACAGCCAGTGCAAAGTCATAGAGACTGAAGATAGAGAATCCTGGCATGTAGGCCAATTTGCACAATTGTAGAGTATGTGGAGGAAAGTAGTGTAAAAAGACTGGAACAGTAAGGTTGTGAAGGACTTTAAATGCCAAATATAGGATTTAAATTTCATCCTGGAGAAAACAGGGAGCCACTGGAGTTTGAGTAGGGGCAGGGGACAATACAGACTTGAACTTTCTTTTTATTTTTTGTTGCAATTATGTCTTTAGACAGTTTATTGAACAAAGGGACATTTTTCAGAAATATGGCACTAATTACATTTGTTGAAGAAAGATCACACAATTTAGAATTATATGTGCTAGTAATTTAGACATGAAATTTTTGGAGTGTACATGGAGTGGTTTGGGGCAGAATTAGACTCTAATTTTAGGAAAGTTGCTTTGGCAGCCTAGTGAAGGATGACCTGGAGAAAGGAGAGACTTGAGGCAGGGAGACCAATAAGAAGACCATTTTAATAGTCCAGTTAAGGTGGTAAGTACCTGTGGTCAGGTGTTGGCTATGTAAGTGGAGAGGATGGGACATATTGAGAGATGTTTGTGCAGGTAAAAACAACAAGATTTGGATATACAGAATGAATGTGAGTGACAAGATTGGGAACTTAGATAACAGGGAACAAGGTCACACCCTCAACAGTAATAGTTCTAATAGTAATAGTAAAAGTTGGGGGAAAAGGAGGATTTAGGGGGTAAGATAATATAGCAGCAACCACCCTGCTTTACCCAGGATGGCTGTTAGCACAGGTTCTTAGATCTGCTTTATTAGCTTTTTAAGGAGTCAACAATCTTTTCAAATTACACTCACTAGTTCAGGGGAAAAGTCAGCACCCTGAACTTCAGAGAAAATACAAGCAGAGAAATAAAGATGAACAGACAGGGTGCTGACTGCCTGAATCAACTATACACTTTACATACATTCCTGGATTGAGAGAGCCTCTACATCTATGCAGTAGGGGAGCTCTGAACAAATTTCCACTCAGAATCTCAGCCACCAGAGAATCACAAAATCCTTCTCAGAAGCAAGCCTCCAAAGCAAAATACCAACTCAAAGTATATATACACTCAGAGTCAGAAGCCATCACAATCCTCATGATTCAGTGCCTAATCAGAAATGAGCGAAAGGTGTGAAAGCCTTCCTACAAGCAAGCCTCCCCCCTAAGCAAGCTTCCCTTAATGGGCTCCAAGTGAGGTCTATTAATGGGTGGGGAAGATCTTAAATCCAATTAACATTACAGATAATGAGTTCTTTTTTGGATATGTTGAATTTAGGATGTCCAAGGGACATCCTATGTGAGATGTCCAAAAGTCAATTGGTGACCTAGGACTGGAATTGAACAGAGAGAATAGGATATTATGGCATAGAGATGATAATTTAGGAACCTATGGTTGCTGATAAGGTGACCAATCAAGGCCTGATTAGAGTCTATACTGTGTTAAAAGCCAAGCCTATATCTTATGGTCTCATGATCCACATTCCCATATAGAAGGTATTTAACCCCAGTTTCTTCATCTGTAGAATGAGGAAGTTTGGGTGGGATGAACTGTAAGGTCACTCCTGCCCCAAATTCTATGATCTGTAAGAGGGGAGTAATACTGTTCTTGACTCTTGATCATGAGAAAATAACTTAAAAAAAACCTGTATACACTATATAAATATGCAGTATTATCATTGCCTGAAAACAAATTGTTAATGCTGCTTTCATTTCTTTTATGAACTGCCAAAAAGAAAGGATGGTCGTTTTTTTTTCTAGGAAAATCTCATATGTCTTCCTAAGATTTTTCTGAAGGAATACATAAATATGAGAGTGTGCTAAAATAATTTAAAATTCAGTGTGATTGGGTTTTTGCCAGCAGTATGCTACCTATAATTTTCCTTGGCTAGTCTTGAATTCTTTAATTTTTCCAAAATTATAATTGGCAAGTACAACCTACCCTCTCCCCTGACACCATTGAAAATACCCCTCCCCTCTTTTTAAAGTTCAACAGACTTGAAAATGAAAACAATTGATAACAAATGATAAATTTATCTTAAGAAAAATGTTTCTCTCCAGATGAACAAGATGCTACTGTTATTTGTGGTACTCCAGATAAGTGAAATTTCCACAATTTGCAAAAATGAATACAATTTGTGAACCATCCAAGTCCCATTAGGGTCTTTATAGTTTTAAAAATAGAATAATAGATGCAGAGTGGTAGGGCCCTTAAAGGTCATCTACTTTAGCCCCCTCATTTTACAAATAAAGAAACTAAGACCCAGGAAGTGCAGTGACTTTCTCAAGGTCATAGAAGCAGTAAGTGGCAAATGCTCTGATGCCAAATCTTTCTGTTACATTAGAGAATATCGTGCATAGAGTGCTGAACATGGGGTCAGAATGACCTGAGTTCAAACCCTGCCTCAGATACTTAATAGTTAAGTGACCCTAGGCAAGTGATTACCATCTTTCAGCCTCAACTTCAGTCAACAATTTCCTCATCTATAAAAGGGGTACTAATAATAACACAACTCACAGAGTTGGTGTGAAGATCAAATGAGATCATATAAGCAAAGAGCTTTGAGGAACCATATGAATGTTGGTCATTATTTTTATTATGATTAGTCATACTGTCTCCCAATCAATGAATTGAAATGTCAGTTGGATACCTACTATGTGCTCAGAAACGTGTGGGGGCAGTGTAGAAGGCATATTGACTGAGGGATAAAAGAGTGAGTCATTGGAAAAGAGGGAGGCTAGAGAGGAAGAGAGGAGGAAGAGGAGTTCACATCTGGTAGGTGTGAACTAATCCATCTTTCTTTTCCCAGTCTTCACTTTAGAGGGACTTTGACATCCATGTAATTCCTCCCCCCGCTTTTCCCTTTTAAATTTATTTATTTTTAGTTTACAACATTCAGTTCCACAAGTTTATGAGTTCCAAATTTTCTCTCCCTTCTTTCCCCCAAGATGACATGTAATCTAATATAGGTTCTATATATCTTCACATTAAACATATTTTCACAATAGTCAAGTTGTAAAGAAGAATTATAACCAATGGAATGAACCAGAAAAACAAAACAAAGCAAAACAAAGCAAAAACCAAACAAAAAAGAGCAAATAGTTTGCTTCGATCTGCATTCAGACTCCATAATTCTTTCTCTGGATGTGGATAGCCCTTTCCATCATGAATCTTTTGGAGTTGTCTCATAACCTTGCATTGCTGAGAAGAGCCCAGTCTATGAAAGGTAGTCATCATAGATAGCATGTGTCTGTAATTGTATACAATGTTTTCCTGGTTCTGCTCTGCTCACTCAGCATCAGTTCATATAAATCTTTCCAGGTTATTATGAAGTCTGCCTGCTCCTCATTTCTTATAGCACAGTAGTATTCCATTACATTCATATACCACAACTTGTTCAGCCAATCTCTGATTGATGGACGTAAGTTTCCCTCTTGTGGGAAACCTGACAGACTTTGTTCCCATTTCACATTGATCCCACCAGGAGAAAGTAAGCCTGATGACTATCCAATAGTATAGTCCAAATGACCATACTTGGTTGTTAGAGTGTTTTCCATTTCTTAGCTCCTGTCTGGGAGCAACTGAGAACTGAATTTATGGGTGTTTGGCTCTTTGGATACTTGGGTGATTTGGGGAGGGTGGGGTGGTATGACATTGAAATGGGGACTGAATGAGGGCCCTAGTCTGGGATGTACACACATGTGGGATGGGGAGGGGGCACATTCTAGAAATTGGGAAAAGAATGAGATAGGTCTAGGGGTGACAGGAGTCAATTCAACTAGAGCATAAATTATGTGGAGGACAGGAATATGAGAATGAGACTAGAAAGATAGTTTGTAGTCAAATTTTGGAGGGCCTTGAAATCCAGGCAAAGGGATGTGAATTTTAATTGTGAAGTAAAGACTTGGTACTGACCATCAAATAGTTGAGCTAATCACACTTTAATTGAGAGAATCAGACTTATAAACCAAAAAGACAAATCAGTGGGGGTGTTACTCAGTGGGATGGATGATACTGTGGGGACATCAACTAGTGAATGATATTGGAGAGAACATACTAGAATAGGGTATACTAGAATAGAGAATATACTAGAATAGGGGCATTATTTGGCCGGGTTGTGCATACTTAGTTCTGGCTAGAAGGTCAATTAAAAGGATTTTCTTCACTCTGTCAAGAGTGGATAGGAAATAGTCACAGAAAATCTACCTGCCTATGCTCTGAAGTACATCAGCCTCTGTTCTGCATCAATACAGACTTTAAGAAGCAGGCTCACCAGTCCACTCTAGTCTGCCCCACTCCCAACTGCTCCACATGGCTTGGCATCCAGGCAGAGACTTTTGCTCATGCTTTGAAGACTGGACTCTCCTTAAGTAAATAATACAGCTAGGTGGCACAGTGGATAGAGCACTGGGTTTGGAATCAGGAAGACATCTTTATGAGTTCAAATTCAGCCTCAGACATTGACTAGCTGGGTGACTCTGGGCAAGTCACCTAACCCTGTTTGCCTCAGTTTTCTCTTCTGTAAGATGAGCTGGAGAAGGAAATGGTAAATCACTCTAGTATCTTTGCCAAGAAAATTCCAAAATGGGGTCATGTAGAGTCTGAAACAACTCAATGACAACATCAATGCAGTCAAATTATCTATAGGAGTCGAGTGGCATTGTAGTATAGTGATTCTGGTGTCAGTTCTGCTGCTGTATTTTGGGGTGGCCTTGAATTCTCTCTGGGACTGTTCCCTCACATCTAAAAGGGAGTGTGGAGGGATGGCACAAGATGACTTTTTCAGTTCTGAAATTCTGAACTCAGGTTCAGGGAAAGTTCCCTGTTTAGTGAGTGCAGGAAAACTTTACAAAGCAGGTTGGTTTAGAGATGGATCTTGCAAGACCAAGGTAGAGGAGTGAGTGCTTTATGTGAGTATGTGAGTAAGTTGGCAATTAGAGCTGTAACTTACAACAATGGTTATACCTAGGGCAAGAAGCAAGGGTTGAGGTTAGGGCAGTTGGGGTAGAATACCTTGATGAGGGAATGGCGTGTGAAGAGGAAACCTCTCTCAAGATGTTCTTCAAAGTTTCCATATTGTTGAAGGACTATCTACTCCTGTGGAGAGGGGTGATGGTGGTGGCAGGCAGAACCGGGATTCCTCCAGACTTCTGAAGGAAAAAACATACTTGGAACGTGGGTAGGTTTTTATACTGTCAAATGGTGAACGAACATGCCCATGAAAGAGGCCACCATAGCTACAAAGCAGGGCAGAGGAGGAAATATACCCTGTAATAGTGCTATCAATGCCATTTAAAATTTTCACCCTGGGGTAAAACCTCTGTAGCCCTACCTTAGTTAAGATTTTGTTGAAAATGATAGTGATAACTCACATTTAGATAAAATTTTGCAGTTTATAAAATGCTTTCCTATTTTTTTTTTTTTTGCTTTTTGGAGGGGGGAAGGCTGGGCAATTGGTGTTAAATGACTTGCCCAAGATCACATGGCTAGTAAGTGTTAAGTGTTAATTAACTTTATTAGCCAGATTGGAACTCAGGTCCTCCTGACTCAGGGGCTGGTGCTCTATTCACTGTGCCACCTAGCCACCCCAATGCTTTCCTATTGATGGAGGTGACATAAGTATTGTCAGGTAGGATGAAGCCCTACAATCTTTAAATGGCCAGTCTCATTATTCAAAATAAATAATATTACTCTGTACAACTGCAGATGATTATTTTCTATTCACATATGTTTGGGGAGAAAATGCAATTTTTTTCTTTAAAATACCCACAGAAGTTGAAAGTAAGTTTTAAGGCTACCCACCCCCAATACAAAATACATTATTCATTTTCATTTATGTAAAATAACCTTAAATGAAAACTATTGTTTTTGCAAAGTATGAGATTATCTTCTGGAAAATGTCAAACACCATCCTCTAGACACCTCCTTTTAAAAAAGGATAGCTTCTTATTTTATTTAATATTTTTTTCTCTATGGTTTCCTTAACTTGGCATGGATAGAGCTCTCTAACTTGGCTCTGATTCTTTGCTTCTGAAGTATTTAATGAACCAACCATTACTTTGTCAGGAAAGGGAATTGGAAGGACTAGAATATGAGAGCTGATCCTTGTTATGGAAATTTTTAGGTCCAGGCTCTTGTTTTAATGAAATCAGAGGCCTGGCAAGGACAGAGAAAAGCCAGCTATTGACAATGTTCAGGAAATTTTCAAGAGGCATGGAATTAAAATGATTTGCACATTTAGGCACAGTAGCTCTTTAACAGTATAACACATTATATTATTTTTTTCGTCCACTAAAGTTCTACTCTGATAACTCATCATGGCATGTGGGTGACCTTAAGCTAGATAGACAGAGACAAGGTATGTCATTTGACGCAAAACATTATAATTTTATTTTCATCTTACTGCCTCTACTGTCTTTACCATATACATACACATGTATGCATGTATATATGTATATATTTATGTGCATATATGTATCTGTATATGTATATATACATATATACATGCACACACATATCTATATCTATATCTGTACACTATGTCAATTATCCAACTTATTCCTTTGAAGTATTCCTAAATTGTGGTCCTTCTGGTATTACTAGAGCTCACACTCTTGTAGGCAGTTCTTTCTGCTGAGCTAGAAAACTTCAAATATGAGCATGCGCTGTACTCAGGGTTGTGCTGGTAAATGTATAAAAACTGTCTTTCTGGGAAAAAAATGTATGTAGGGCATATTTAAAAGTTTAATCTGAATGATGAACATTTTCTCCATCATTTTCTTAAGTTTAGAAAATCAACAGAACAAAAAATCAAGCCCTGATTTGTAACATTTGCTAATTTTTGGGTTGCAAATGCTGACATTGAAAATCGAATAGTTGACTCTCAGAAGCCAAGCTGGCTTCAGCTGACTCCAGCATACTCCTGCCTGCATTAAGTCTGTCTTTTGAGGTCGTAGGTCTCAATTTGGATGGGCTCATCACCAGAAGGTTTGCTATAAAGTGATGAATAGTCTTTTCTGCCACAGCTACTCGCTAAAGTTTGTCTCCTAAGGCAAGGGAAGTTTGGGACCTGCATTGGCTGAAGGGCAGCTCACTCTAACCATAGATCTTTGCAGTATTGAAGAGATATCAGGTGACTTGATCAGTTCTTGTAACAAGTTCTCTCCTGTGATGACATTCTGGAATCTGAAGTTTGGAACCTTCTTGTTGCCAC
This sequence comes from Pseudochirops cupreus, assembly GCA_028627135.1. NCBI lineage: Eukaryota > Metazoa > Chordata > Mammalia > Diprotodontia > Pseudocheiridae > Pseudochirops > Pseudochirops cupreus. The sequence goes on from CM053582.1 coordinate 506,050,765, forward strand.
CTGTGTGAAATGGCACGAGTTCTTAGAAAAAATAAGAGCTATTTCTTGATGCCTGGAACTGAAGAACTCTCTTACCCTTTAAGTACCCCCTTTCTGTGTGTACCTCCTTTTTTGACCATTACACCAGTCTTGGGGTTATTATCTGATCATAGATTTAGAACGGGAAAAGAGGTCGGAGTGCATCCAGTTCAATCTCATTTTTCCAAAGGAGGAGACTGAGACCCAGAGAGGTTTCATGACTTGCCCAGGTCTCACAGGTAAGTCAGAGGTGGGATTTGAAACCAAATCTTCTGACTCAGAGTCATTTCTTTCTGTTGTACCACGAACAGCTCAGAGACTTTGAGAATCAAATCGACTGTGGTTGCCTTTACACAAATTTCTTTATTTGTACTGTTGTTCAACCAATCTACTTTTGAGATTAACCTTCTTCCTTATAGATATTTTGTTTGCTACTTAGAAAAAATTAAATTTTATTTTATTGTTAGATCCTGATTCTCTCCAAGGTCCTCTCCCCTCTTGAGAAAGCAAGAAAAACAAAATCCTGCATTAAAACATGTATAATTATTGCTCAGGAAAGCTAGATGGTGCAATGGATAGAGTTACAGGCCTGAGGTCAGGAAGACTTATCTTCCTGAGTTCAAATCTGGCCTCAGATACTTCCTAGCTGTGTGACCCTGGGCAAGTCACTTAACTATGTTTGCCTTAGTTTCCTCATCTATAAAATGAACTAGAGAAGGAAATGGCAAACTACTCTGGTATCTTTGCCAAGAAAACCCCAATTGGGTCATGAAGAGTCAGCCATGACTGAAAATGACAGAACAATAAACATTGGTTACTAATTTTTGGTCACTAGTTGACTAGGTGGTAGTGGAGAGAGTGCTGGCCCTGGAGTGGAAAGACCTGAGTTCAAATCCTGTTTCAGACATTTACTAGTTGTATGACCCAGAGCAAGTCATTTAATTTCTGTCTTTCTTAATTTCCTCATCTATAAAATGAGGGTAATGATCCACTTCCCAGGGTTGTTGTGAGGATAAAATGAGATAACATTTTAAAGTGCTTAGCAAATCTTAAAGTACTGAATAAACGCTAGCTATTATTATTATTATTAATTAGATACGTTCTTGCTAGACTCTCTAACTTTATTTGATGTTTAAGACTGGATGGTCTCCATATTCTTCCTTTTCTAAAATCTCCTTATCATGGAGTTGTTGTTCAGTCATGTCTGACTCTTTGTGACCTCAGAGACCACACTGTCCTTGGGGTTTTCTTGGCAAAGATACTGGAGTGGTTTGTTATTTCCTTCTCCAGTTGATTAAGGCAAACAGAGGTTAAGTGACTTGCCCAGGGTCACACAGCCAGTAAGTTGCTGAGGCTGGATTTGAATTCAGGTCATCTTGATTCCAGGCCCAGCACTGTATCCACTGAGCCACAAAGCTGAGCATGCCCTACTAAACCAAAGGCTTCTTACCTCACCTATGTTCTTTCAACTTGCTCCATCTGTATGTTCATGGGTGGAACATAGATGTACTTTTCAAAGTACATTGAGTTTTACAAAGTGCCTTGCAAAATACTTTATCTCCCTTGAACCTCATGATATCTTTGTGTGATAGTTTTATAGATAAGGATGCTGAGTTTCAGAGAAGTTAAGTGACTTGTTCATGATTATGCAGATGTAAAGTATTTAAGATAGGATTTGAACCCAGGTTCCTCATTCCAAGAGCAATATTTTATCCACTCTGTCATGCTGTTCTATGGTGTGACAACTGCCAGGATCCTTTCTCTCCCTCCTTTCACTTTTTCCCCCTTCCCTCCCCTCTTCTTCTCTCCCTTCCCTTCCTCTGTTTCTTTCTCTTTTCCTCTCCCTCCTCTCTTGTGGTCTCCCTGCCCTTCCTTTCCCTCCTCTCCTTTCCTTGTTCTCTGTCGCTATGGGTGTTTCTCCTTTCTCTCATAAAAGTTCTTTAATTTTTTTTACTGCTGACTAGAAATGAACTTGATCATTTGAAAACAACAACAAAACAACCATTGAGAACAGAAAAGATGAATCTGTTTTCCTAGAGGAAAATGCCATGATCTCTATCAGGAGTCCTGGAAGTCATATATTTCTTTTATTAAAAATAATATTTATTTTTTCCCCAATTACATGTGAAAACATTTTAAACATTTTTAAAAGTTTCCAGATTCTATCCTTCCCTCTTTCCCCTTCCTGTACTTGTGAAAAGCAATCTGATATAGATTACATGTATGCAAAAAAAAAGAAAGAAGAAAAAATTTTTAAAAAGAAATGAAAAACAGTATACCTCAGTTGGTATTCAGACAACATTAGTTCTTTCTCTGGAGGCAGATAGCATTTTTCATCATGAGTCCTTTAGGACTGTCATTGTGTTGCTGAGAATAGCTAAATCATTCCCAGTTGATCATCATATAGTATTGCTGTTACTGTGTATAATGTTCTCCTGGTTCTGCATGCTTCACTTTGTATCAGTTCATGTAAGTCTTCACAGATTTTTTTGATATCTGCTTGATGATCATTTCTTATTGCACAATAATATTCCATTACAATCATAATGCCACAACTCATTCAGTTCATGTAAGTATTTCCAGGTTTTTCTGAAATCTGCCTGATGATCATTTATTATAGCAACAATAATATTCCATTACAATCATATACCACAACTTGTTCCCCAATTGATGGGTATCCCCTTGATTTCCAGTTCTTAACCACTAAAAAAAAAAAAGAGCTGCTATAAATATTTTGGTACAAATAGATTCTTTTCTCTTAGAAAAATCTCTTTAGAATATAGATCTAGAAGTGGTATTGTTAGATCAAGGGGTATGCACAGTTTTTTTTTAACCCTTTGGATATAGCTCAGCTTAGTAACATCCCTTCCAATATTTGACATTTTCCTTTTCTGTCATATTAGCCAATCTGAAAGGTGTAAGGTGGTACCCCAGAGTTTTTTGGTTTGCATTTCTCTAATCAATAGTGATTTGGAGCATTTTTTTCATACAACTATAGATAACTTTGATTTCTTTGTCTGGAAACCAGAGATTATATATTTCCTAACATAATTTCTGAAAAAGAGTGCCAGTAACTTTTAATTAAAACCTTTCAAATGTGGAAATTTTCAGTGATGATGCACTGTGTCATTCCTGGTTTCTGGCAAAAAGAGGAAGACAGGTGTGTGTGTGTGTGTGTGTGTGTGTGTGTGTGTGTGTGTGTGTGTGTGATGTGTGTGTCTGTAAAATGGGCACACATTCTGGGGGTGGGATGTTGTTCAGAGTTTGTCATTTCAGCCAGCCTGCATGAAGCCTTTTGACTTTGTAGCGAATCCCCCCATAGATGTAACTCTGCCTCTGGTTTTCTCTTCTTTTGAGTTTTTAATGGCTTGGTCATTTTGTCTGATATCCTGTATCTCCATCCTTGATATCATTGGACTGAAATCATAATGGTAATAATGCTAATTCCCTCTTCATAGAGCTCTAAGTTTGTGAAGCACTTTTCTCCCAACAGTCCTGTAAAGTCTTGCATTTGTGCAGACCTAGCTGATGTTAAATGCAAGAGGGACTTGAGCTGTTGGCACTGGATTATGAATCCTGGGACAGATTTCTTTCCTCTTTTAAATTAATTATCATGAGACTCTACAAATACTGGAAACAAATTTAATAAAGGATCTTCTCCAGATGGTTGAAGGTAGATGCTTACAAATTCAGAATGTTTTTCATTATAATTGCAATACCGTGTGTAGATTTAAACTGACACTTTAGGGAATTTACAGATGAAAGGCTCTGCAATCTGCTACCAGGCATAATATTCACAAGGATTTATTGTCACAGAAAAGGCATAATGACTATTGAAAAGCATTAATTGCTGACAGTTCGGTGCCAATAGCAATGTATATTACATTTGTTCTGCCCTGTAGACCCTTGTTTCACAAAGCCCGTTTAAAGCACACAAGAAAACATCACATATTGGTCTAATTTGTGTGGCATTTGCATATTTTTTTCTGAGGTGAAAGGAGTTTTGGGATATTGTGATAGGCATTGCTGCTCTTCTGAGAAGGCTGTGTGTGGTACAACATAGGGGACTGGATGAGAGGACAAGAGATTTTGGATTCTTGGCCTCACACAGTCGCTGACCAGCTGGAGCATCTTGGTCAGATCACTTCGCTTAGCTCAACTTCAGTTCCCACATCTGTAAAGTGAGAAGGCTTAGATGAGAGGATCTCTAAGGTCCCTTCTGGTTCTAAAATTCTGTAGTTGCAAAACTATGCTGTTAGAGGTTGTGTATGCCAGGTACTAGCTCCACGTTCGTTGCCTAGGTTTTAAAAACATGGAAAGGAGACAGCTGTGCAAAATCTTTTCTATTTCCTACTGCCTAGAAGGGTCTTTGTTTATTTATTTGCATTTAAAATTGATATTTTTGGTTTTTTCACTGTCTTAATTTCCATATACATGCATTTGTATTCCCTCTTCAAACTCAGACAACCATCCCCTATAACAAAGAGTTAGAGAGAAGAGTGGTTCAACAAAATGAACTTATTGACTTAGTTTGATGTGGTGGTGCAATGGACAGAACACTGGGCCTGGTGTGGAGAAGACCTGAGTTCCAAGCCCACCTCTGAGACTTACTAGGTGTATGAACTTGGGCAGTCACTTAACCACTGGTGCCTCAGTTTCCTCATCTGTAAAATGGGAATAAATAATAGTACCTATGATCCAGGGATGTTGTGAGGATCTAATGAGATAATAAAATCCTTAGCATAGTGTCTGACACACAGTAAGCACTATGTAAATATGTTAGCTGCTATCATCATCATCATCACCATCACTGTCACTGTCACCGTTATCCTCACCCTCACCCTCACCATCACCATGCAGGGTGCTTGTGAGGATCAAATGAGATAATATTTGTTAAGCAGCAGAGTTCCTGGCAAATAGTAGATATGGCATATTCAAATGCTTATTCCATTTCCTCCTCACCATGGTGTATGTGATGTTCTACATTCATAGTTCCCCATCTCTGCAGAGTAGAGTAATGCATTTTACCATCTCTTCTTCTGGGTCAGTCTTGGCCATTATAGTTATACAGTGTCCAACACTGTTATCTTTTTGGTTGGTGTTCTTTCCAATTGCACTGTTGTCTTTTTGGTATGTATTAGGCTGGTATTGTTGTACAATGTTGTACAATAATTTTCTGGCTCTGCTTATTTCACTTTTCATGAGTCTGTGCTTCTCTGTGTTCTTCATATTTGTCAATAGGGATTTTAAATAGGTTATTCACCAAACTGTTTCTGTTTTTATTATAAATATTCTCATCACATTGTTGCTCATCCTTGGTTCTCAAAAAGGACCAGTGGCATCAGGAGGATGATGTCTTGAGTTTCAGAGTGAATTGGAATTAAGCAAGGCAGAGCTGTGCAAGCTTGTCAGCCTCATTCTCTCCTCCAGAGTCATCAAAGTCCAGTGGCAAGTCAAAGGTCAAGATGGTTGGTACTGGCCTGGGATTACTTTTGTCAAATTATAATTCTGGTTTTATATGTCCTCAATGTTCTTTGTGTCTCTGGCATCAAATGAATGTATGGTGGCCTCTTGGTTGCATGGTTAGTCTTTTTGCTTCTATTCTTATAATAATTATCAGAAAGAACGATTATTCTCAAGAAGAATAAAACCTCAGCTTAATCTGTTCTAATTTAAATCAGTGCTGAATCCTGTGTGATTTTGACGCCCGTCTGGGAATTCCCTTGTAGAAAAAGGTAGCATTTGCTCTATTGATTCAAATCCTTCATTTAGTTAACAAACAATGAGCATTTGGTATTTGTCTTCCCTTTCAGTCAATTATCTGATAATAAAGCTAAAGATTATAGTAGTCATGCTTGTGAAAGCCAGTGTTTCCTTCTCATCCTTTCATCAGGAGATCTTCCACAATTGTGTAAATTATATTCATAAAATTTTGGTAGAGATAGGAAAATATGCATATAGGTCAGCAATTACCAATATTTTCTCAGTTACCCTTTTCAGCAATAAAGTCTGTGATTTTTCCCCCCAACTGTTTTGTGTCTTTCCTTTTCATTTATCCTGAGAGTTGATCCTTCAATGCCTTCCAAATTGTCTGGCCTTTAGAAAAACCCTCTCCTGTTTACATTTAGTGTAATCTAGCTGATTGCCCTCTATTTCTTTTCTGTGGTGTCATTTCTTACCTTCTTCATATTGCATGTCTGGGACTACGCTGTTAGATTTCAACTTGGAAGTCTCCACTTTCATTGATGAAGAAATGCTTGCTATTAAAATCTCCAAAAAGTTTTCCATTTTTTTTGGGGGGGCGGGAGTCTATTGTCTTCTTTTCACTTTCACAGATGTTCCTGGGACAATCTGGCTTACTTGGCTTTTTCACCAAGATTTGTGCAAATTTGTTTTTTCTTCCACTGATTCTTTTGGTTTATAAAGGAATCTTGCTCATAAGTTTGTACCATCCTCTTCCATAATATTTTACAAATGAATTTCCATTCCACTTGTGTTGACTTTGTCAGGTCTTCTTTCTAGAGAGGGGATGAAGTGTTTATTGGTTTTAAGATGGTTTTGGGACTGCATCATTAGGACATGGCATGGAAAAGGCCTGGATCCTGGAGGTCTGGGTATTGTCAAGACGAGAAGACTCACCTATTAGAGACCAGAGATCCAGGACACCCAAGACCGTAGTCTAAAGTTTGAGTAGGATGGAGATACATGTTTCCTGTTGCCTTTGGATACTTGATGAAACCAACTCTGTTTGTTCTCTTATTTGTCTAATTTGTGAGCTGTCTTTCCAGTCTCCTTTAACTTCTGGTTTTATTTACAGAGAGAAGGTCATAATTGATAAGATTCAGCTCCTCTGGTAGTGTGCCAATTTATTAGTCACTGGTCAAGGAACTCACATTCAGAGTGTGCAGATGGCAGACTGATATGCCTCTGGCCCTTATAAGATTGGGTTTACTCTCCCAACCACACACATGCGTGAGCTGTTCAAGTCCCTCAGATAATAGCTGGCTACATTTCTTTCTTGGTTCTAGGGATAACCCCAAGATATGGCATTTTCTTTAATGCTTTATACTTAATCCCTTATTCTCATGTATTCCCTACAACATTAATCACTCAGAGTCAGTTGTTATTCCTCAATGTTATCAATAACCAATTAACATTAAGCTCTGACCCCTGAGTTCAGATCTGCCCTCCGACATTTGCGGCATGATCCTATGCAAATCACTTAACCCTGTTTGCCTCAGTTCTTTATCTACAAAATGAACTGGAGAAGGAAATGGTAAAACACTCCAGTATCCTTGCCAAAAAAACCCCAAATGGGGTCACAAATGTGTGAGATGAAAGAGTTCAGAGTCTGAATCTAAGGTCAGAAAAGGTCTTTATTCTTTCTCATGAGAAAGGACCCTGCCCCTGTCGCCTGCATGGCGGCAGGGGGAGAGCAACAGGTAGAAGCCAGCCCATGGTTATATAATCTTCCAATGCAGAAACCCAACCCCCCCAACTGGCCTTCACTCTTATTGGTAGGGGGACTGACCCAAAACCTAAGTGTGGGAATTTCTCTGAGAAAAGGACCTGGAAACATGTGGGTGTTCAATGAAAGCAGTCTTAACCTTATTTGGCATATATTCTGCTGAGTTGGCTCTGGGAAAGGGTCCTCATTGCTCTAAGCCCCAGATTGCTTGAAGGTCAGGTGACCTAACCCTAGGCCTAGTGAATACTGAAGCCATTCTAGATTTGATTTTTCAGAATGGGTAAACTTCACTATAAATTATCCCTCACACAAAGAATTGGACATGACTGAAAAATGATCAAATAAGAACTGAAAGCTTTGATAAAGGCATATTTCCTGAGAAGATATGGTAAGAACAGAACACATTCCCACAACTGAGGGATATTCCTTTCTATGTCATGGTTCTGGGAATGGTGAGCACAAACTTAAAGGGGTAGCTACAAACATTCTTTCCACCCTTGAGTTCACTAAGGTGGCAGCTATAACCAGTGGACTACTCACATCTTTACTTTTAGGCCACATTGTCTCTGCTGTGGGTGCAAATCCCCTTCTAGACTGGATCAAACAGATTGTTCTTCAGAGTTTCAGCAGTTGTATCAATTGGCAGTCTCTGCTGGCACTTCTGACTTTCAGAAGCTCAAAAACTTGTATCTCTTATCCTCCTCCAACTAAGAATGGTAAAGAATAAACACAACAGGCAGAAGCAACCTAGACCTCATGTATTTTAGGCTCCCCCCCGAAGCCCACAGGTTTTTGCCTTACCTTTCATCAAGTCAGAGAAGATGATGCTAAGCAAAGGCAACTTCCAAGATTTAGAATACCAGCATAGTAACTCCCCATTTTATTCAGTGACAAATTAAGGCAAAACATTCACAGAAAAGAGAAAATCAAAACCCAGCATTCATCATGTGTAATTCAATAATTTAGTAAGTCCTCAATTCAATCTAAGTACTATTCCACCTCTCAGCAGTACATTCATTTAGTCAATCACAAAATTTCTCTTCTCAAATGGAGATTAGTTTCCAATCATAAATAAAGTACATTCATTTGGTCAGTCACAGAGCACAAAAACATCAAGTTTCCCACCCCTGGATCAATACTGAATCACAATTATCATCAGTTAACACCAAGCACCTTCTCAAAAGGGGCAGTGGAGAGCGAAAAAGGCCCTCTGCCCCTAAGCTACAACAAGGTTAAGATATCATCCCAGCATTTAATACCCAAGGAGAGGTCTTTTCTTCATCTTGACCTGAGGCAAGTTCTCAGCAATCTTTGTTCCTGGGGAGATGAAGCTTAACAAAGCCAAAAGATACATGGCCAGTGTCCTCATCAAGTCACTCTCTGCCTGCAGAACAGTCCCCAAACCACTAAAAACATCAGCAAGACCCTCTTCCAGGATTTCTGTACACATACAACAAGAAAATCCTCCTTCAGGGCTTCTGAACTAACAGCAAGGTTCCAGGACCTCTGCAACAACAGCACCGTCCTTCACCAGCAGACAAATATGGCAAAACAACATCAAAACAGACAGACAAAATACCGGCATCACAGCTAAACCTCCTCAATTCTCAGCAGCTCTAGGTGGCAGTTCTCAAAAGTCCTGGGCAGCTCCAATTGGCCCTTAGCAGTCTCTCTCTCAGCAGCTCTGGCCCCTGGCAATTCTCCTCTCTGCCTCCATGATACTGCTCCCCAAAAGTTCTTCTGGCATCCTCTGCTTGGGCCTATCTCTAAATCCACCACACCAGCTCCTCCCAGTTCAGCCCTCTCTCTTCACATCAACAAGTCCATCCCACAAGTGGGATTCACAAGCTCTGGGTTTTAACACTTAACCCCCAAACCAAGCCAATACAAGGGGATCTTTAAATTCCATTACCTTTACATAGAGAGAGAGAGCCATTTTATTAGCTAGTGCCTTTTTATGCACTTCAATTCTGTCTCAGGAGGCAATTAAAACACTTTTCTTCAGGATGCAATAAATGGACAGAAAATAGTCATGGGATACCTGTTCTTGCTTCGGAGTTGGCCACTTTATTGCACATCATCATGTACTCCTAGAAGCAGGCTCACCAAACATTTATATGGTTCCCCAGTTCATGCCTCTAGGACACAGCTCTCACTGGCCAGTCTCCCCCTATACACTGATAAAACACAAATTTGACAATGGCACTTCCATACTCAAAGTTCCCTGTTACTTCTTGGATAAAATAATTAAGTCCCTAGTCTGGCACCTGAAGCTTATCATAATAAAACTTCCTCTTGTCTTTCAAATCTTTTTTCACATTCCTGCAGAACATCCTGAGAGTTGCTTCCCATGTGTAATTTTTGAATTTCCATGCTACCTTTGCCCAGGTTGTCCCCTAACTCTGTTCTGCCTCTTAGAAGCCCTTGCTGTTCAGTTTTCAGTCATGTCTGACTCTCCTTGACCCCATTTAGGGTTTTCTTGGAAAACATACTGAGTGATTTGTCATTTCCTTCCCCAGCTCATTTTACACATGAGGAAACTGAGGCAAACAGGGTTAAGTGACTTACCAGGGTCACACTGCTAGTGTCTGAGGCCAGATTTGAATTCAGGAAGATGAGTCTTCCTGACTCTGGGCCTGGCGCTCTATCCACTGTGCCACCTACCATCCCCTTTAGTGGTCCTACCTTCCTTCAAAAGCCAGCTCAGCTGCCACCTCCTACAAGAGGCTTTTCCTTATTCTCTCGGTTATTAGTGTTCTCTCCCTCTTGTAACATTTTGAAGAATTCAGTACTTTATATTTTCTTATCTGGGTTCATGTTGGATTCTCCCAGGAAAATTTCAACTCCTTGAGGGCAGTGGATATTTTGTCTTTATCTCTATGTCCCCAGTAGCTGACACATAATAAGTGTCATTTGAATGTTCAATAGCTAAGTTAATGTTTATAGTCAGTCAGAACACTGTGTGAATCTTTGCATTATTTTAATCCTTTTTCCTCCCACAATCAGAGATATTCTCACAAGAGTAAATAATATTTACTATAGGGCTTTAAGGTTTGTAAAGCTTTTTTTATATTCAGAATCCAAAGACAATACAAAACTTCGTTTTAGTGATTAGTTTTAACTTCCTCTGTCACCCAAATATTTCCTAGGGAGGTTAACACGAAAGCAGTCAAGAATCTCAATGAGATTCATCAAGGAAACTGGAGGTAACTGTTGTCATTTTTTGTTTCAGGACTTCTATAGAATTATTGAGTATTTAACATATAATGGGAATGGTAATGGCTTTTGTTGTACTGTTACTGTTGTATTGCCCCATGGGGGAAAAGGAAAGATATTTTCTGCTATGAGACTATAAAAAATAGTCTAGCAGTCTTGAGGAAACCACTATTTTGTAGACCAAAATATTATTCAGCGGCTTTTGAGGTGGACTTACATTCTTTGAGAGGAAGTTGATAGGATATTGTCCTGTCTTGCTCTTCCCAAACCCAGACCATCTAGTAATCACTGCTGCCTTTTGCTTTATTTACTCTTCTTCATGGAATCTAGAATATTAATAGAGGAAGTCATATGAATATTTTGATATACTCTACCATGAATTTATGTTATCACACCTCAATTGGCCCCTTACCCCTGCACTCCACTCTCTTGCTCTTTCCTGATTGGTTCTCCATCGAACTCTCTAAAGTTGCTGTTCCAAACCTTCCCTTCTCTCCTCAAACTACCTATACCAACCCTACCCACTTTTCTCAGCAAAAAATCTATGTTATATTTCACTAAAAAGTTGAGGCTTTTTGGAGTTCACTTTTCTACCCAACTCCACGTTTACTAATATCTGAACAATCTGTTTTCTTTCGTTCTAGACTCAGGGATAAAGCTGTTCTTATTGCCATTGGCAACTTTTGTACTCGTGATTTAAATCCTACTCAATCCTGTCTCTTCTAGGAGCTTGTCTTTTCAATTTTGCTCCCTTTCACCATATTTTTCCATCTCTCCTTATTTACTGATTCATTCCCTTCTCCCTATAGATGTGCTCAGATCTCTCCCATCCTTAAAAGACCTTATTTGAATTTACCATCCCTTTAAGTTCTTATTTAACATTTTCTTTCCTTTCCATAGATAAGTTATTGGAAAAAACCCTCCATAGTCTTTGCCTCACTTTTTCACTACAATTCAGTTTTAATCTCTGGCCTTCTGGCACTTCACTCCCTACTATCTAACTGAAACAGCACTTTCCAAGACACTAAATAGTCTTCTTCTCCCTTTCCCTCTCTCTCCTCCTCTCCTCTTTTCCTCTCCCTCCCCCTTTCCATTTTTCCTCTCTTCTCTTCAGCATTTGAAAATGTTGATTACATCCTCATCTAGATAGTCTCTCCTTGGGTTTTCATGACACTGCTCTATTGGGCTCTTCCTGTGACTGCTTCTCCATCATCTGCATCATAATCCTTGTCCTACTTGCTAAATGGGAGTGTACCCCAGGGTTCTGTATTGAGTCTTCCCTTCTCGCTCTTTTGTTGATTTTATGGACTTGCATGTATTCAACTAATATCCATATACAGATGATTCCCAAATCTATGCTAGCTCCCATTCCATAGAGGTATTTCATCCTCTTGAAGCATTTCCTGTATTTCCATAGATTCAGACACACAGTTGTGTTATGATAACCTAGTTTTTAATAGCATGGAATTAAATGCAAAAGAAATATATGAACTCTTTCTACCATACCAACCCAAAATTTTCAGTTAAAGTGGTAACAGCCCAGATACATGAAAAAACAGTGGGAAGAAGTATTTACTTCCCTCCAATGACCCTCATCTCAACCTTGTGAATTAGTTGGGTAAAGGGCAGATGATATTTAGCTCCAAACACCATTTGATCATAAACAGGAATCAATGTAGTTCAAAGTCTTCATCAAACTTTGAGTGACACTGGTCCCGGCTCCAAACCTTGATGCCTTAGTCATTCCTAGCTGCTTCCACATTTTAGTCTTATTTGTTGTTAATGCCATGACTCCCTCTGTCTCAACCCCTGATGATGTCATCTCAGGAAGAGGGAAAAGAGGAGAAGAAAAAGAGTATGTCAGGTGCAGATGTTGCCCTGTTCTGGCGTCTGTCCTATTGCAAAAGAGAGAGTTATAATTCCACATTGCAGGGGTGATGGTGGAGTTGGGTAATCCCTTTCCAGAATTAGTATTTCAGAAATTATTCTGCCAAACTCTCTCTCTGAGGATTATTTCCTTGAACCCAGGAGAAAGATTTCACAGCAGTTAGAGGGCAAGAAAGATTGTCCCAGGTAACTTAAAATTGATACCTTACATTTATATAGTCAATATATATATGGTAACTACTTTGTGCTAGGCACCATGCCAAGTGCTGGGGATACAGAGAAAGGCAAAAGGAAGTTCCTGCTCTTGAGGTGCTCACTGTCTAATGACCATTTGTACAGTTCTTTATGATTTTCAAATTGCCTTCCTGTCCCTTTACTCATTTGATTCTCTCAACGATCCTGTGAGGTGGTCAAGTGAGTCATTCTCCGTTTCAGTTCCCCATCTGTAAAATCAGCATTGTAATACTAGCCTTTATCTCATCGACTGTTGTGAACATCAAAATGAAATTGTACATTTGAAGCCCTTTGGAAACTTTAAAGCACTGTAGAAATGCCGACTATTGTCTTTACAACCTATAGTACCTGTAGTTTTAGAAGAGGGGCTGTTTAATCTTTGTCTTTGGAGCTTCTCCAGTGGTTTGTTACATTCCTGCAGGAGGCTGGAGGTTTAGGAAGAGAGTGATGAGGAAGGTTGATAAGGCTAAGGAGAAAGCAGAAGGAAAGTGATGTTGAGGTCAAGCTTTTGTCCCATGCTTTCCTCTACACTTCAGCAAGTTTTGTAGACTTGGGAGATTTTTCCATTTTCTCTTGCTAATTCCAGATACCAGGCATTTATGCAGTAAGACTATTAGAACTTGTAAGCATTCTGAAGGTCTTCTGAGCTGGGAACTCCAGAAGGGGGTGCCTTGGTGACTGTGGGAAATCTTGTCTTTTCATTTTATTTTTTATTAACTTTTTTTTTTTTTTGCTTTTTGGAGGGGGAAAGCAGGGCAATTGGAGTTAAGTGACTTGCCCAAGGTCACACGGCTAGTAAGTGTTAAGTGTCTGAGGCTGGGTTTGAACTCCAGTCTTCCTGACTCCAGGGCCAGTGCTCTATTCACTGGGCAGCCTAGCCACCAAATATCGCCTTTTCATTAAGTAGATTGTTGAGGTGAATAGGAGTAGCTTCCAGGCATTGAGACATTAGTGTTCCTGTGGCAACAGAACATTCTCTAACGTCCCTTCCTTCCTTCTGGGTACTGTACTGGTAGCAAAGGGATGGGGATGGGTCAGCCTGCACTCACAACCCTGGAATTTGGGAAGTTAATTGCTTTGAGAAATGGGAATTGAGTGAACATCCTCTACTCTCTTCCATGACTCCTCTTTTGTAGGATGCTGACCCACTTGGCTTTCTTCTTACCCAACACATCATCTCCCACCTTCCTGCTTTTGCACTAACTGTCCTGTATGCCTGGTAAGCTCTCCTTCCTCATCCCTGCCTTTTGCTACTCCAACTTCTTCCAAGACTCAGCTCAAATTCTACCTTCTTCAGGAACCATTCCTTGTCCCCTCAGGCCTGGAGCCCTACCCTCTAAGGGTGTTTTCCTTCTACCTTGTGTCCACTGTGTACATGCTACTTATTTATGTGGTATTGTTAGTATATAATTAGAATCTAAGCTCCTTGAGGGGAGGAATTATTTTTGTGGTTTTCCCTTCCTTTGTGTCGCCCTAAAGCTGTTTAGGGCAGAGCTTGATGCCCAGTAAAAACTATATAAGTGCTTGTTGATTGAATGCATTTTCCCTATTTTTAACTTGCTTTTCTATTTTAACAAATGAGATGAAAAGTCTCACTCTATTGTGACTATCTCATTAATTACTGATTAGTTATGGGAAAGAAATGCAGAGGTTCAGAGCATTAATTTGGGTAGGCATGAACTCAAGCCTGGTTTAGATAGCTAGAAGCAACAGAAGGGACCTGTTATATTATACTTGTATTTCCATTTTACAGATCAGAGGGGTTAAATCATTCTCTCAATATTTCTTGGTTAGTGATTTCCAGTTGTGTTTGACTCTTTGTGAATCCATTTGGGGTTTTCTTGGCAGAGACATTAGAGTACTTTGCCATTTCCTTCTCCAGCTCATTTTACAGACAAGGAAACTGATGCAAACAGCATTATGTGACTTGCTCAGGGTCATACAGCTAGGAAGTGTCTGATGATAGATCTGAACTTGAAAGTTGAACTTGATTTTTGAATTTGAACTTGAAGATGAGCCTTTCTGACTCTAGGTGTGGCACCTGGCTGCGTTTACTCAAGATTATTTTGCTAGCTAAAGTCAGATCTGGAATTCAAACATACTTCATCTAATTGTTCCAAGGACTATTGCATTCTAAACTCAGTTCAGGAAAGTTTATTCTCTGGCACTTATTTGCTAGGTAGTAGCTTTCTTGAATCCCTTCCTGGAGACTAACTTAAGTGTCAATTGTGGAGAAAGGTTTGGGGCAGCTACATGATGGAATGCTAGACCTGAATTCAGGAAGACTTGAGTTCAAATCTGGCCTCAGACACTTTCTAACTGGGTCACCCAGTCATTTAACTTCTGTCTTCCTCAGTTGCCTCATCGATAAAACAGGGCTAATGGTGGCATCTCCTTTACAGGGTTGTTGTGAGGATAAAGTGAGGGAACCTTTGTGAAGCAATCTTAAAGTGCTTTATCATTATTATTTTTATTACTATCAACAACAACAATAAAAAACATGTCATGGAAAGTGGCCTTCACACTCTAGGACACTCTTCTCTTGTGCTCTTTCCAGAGCAACTGTATATTTGTATTTTTGGGGAGGTGGCTGCAGCACCTTCTTAATTTGCCTAAATTCCAGAAGGGAGAAGTTCATAAGCCATTCTTAATTAAGAACTGTCAGTCCTGATTGCTCAGTTTTTTATGTCCCTGGCTGTCAGAGCATGACTGTTCATAATTTATTTTATAATCTTGAATATGAGTTTCACAGGAGTTGATGCCAGTAATCAAAATAACTCTTCAGGCTTTGTGAAAAGGCAAACTTTGGAACACATATTCAGATCTTGTAGTGCTACATTTGAGATATACCAATCCCTGTTTTGAAAGCCAGAGAACAATGAAAGTATCACAACTAGCTGAAATGGGAGAGCTACTTGCTAAATTTTCTGTGTGTACATTTACATCTCAGAAATGAGCAAATATTATGAAGTTTGATTTACTGTCTTGTTGGTTGTCTAGACTCAAGAAAGTGGTGGAGAAAATGTTGAGAATGCAGATTAAAACTAAAAGTGTATTGTGCACATATTTTTTCAGAGAGCTGGTTGTTAAACATTTATTCGTACATTTCTGATTACATCCATACTATCTTCACCATGTACTCCTCTTCCTCTACCTAAACATCCAATTGTTCCTTTCCTGATGTTTGTTCAACAAGTGACATCCTCAAAGTACAATGGAGTCCCACTAGACTTCCTGGGCTAGGATGTTATCATGGTAGAGGAGAAAAAGAACCTTGGACCGGGGAGTCAAGATACCTGGGTTCTGGCCCAATCTCTCCCATAGACTAGTTGTGTAGCTTTGGGAAAATCGCTTAAGCTCCCTGTGTCTCATTTTACTCACCAGGGCAATGGTGATGGTTGGGCTTTGGGTGGAAGGGATTTTAGATATCATTTGGTCTAATTGCCTTCCTCCTGAGGGAATCCATACTACAATAATGCCAATAGATGATTATCTAGCCTTTTTCTTAGATACCAGTGGTGAATTTACTACCCCATGAGGTGGTCCATACTATTTTGAGATGGTTTTCAATGTTTGGAAGTTCTTAATATAAGCATAAATCTGCTTCTCTGTAACTTATAGGGTCATCATTTTAGAGTTGGAAAGGATCTAGTCATAGCTCAGCATGTTATCTTCTCATTTTATTTAATTCAATTATTTTTTTTCTTCTCGTTTTATTTACAATAAAACTGAAAGCCAAAGAAGTTGAGTGAATTGCCCAAGATCAGAGCTCGGTCCTAGTTCTGATTTTATGAGGATTCTAAATCTAAAACCTCTATCATATGAATATCTTTCAAATATTTAAGGTAGTTATCATATTCCCTCTCCATAAAAGTTTTATGATGATGAACTATTGAAGCAAAGAGGTGATCATAGGTTGTACCAGCAGACAAAAAAGGTCTGGAGACTTCCACTGAACTGGAAGGCTTCCAGCAACAGATAAACTGTCCAAGGACCGTTCTATGCATGGAGAGTCTTATTATCTCATTAGGTAGTTGGTGATGAATTTTTTGTTGTGGTAATCCATGAAACATTTTAAAAATTCAAAATGGTGATTAGCCCCGTGAAAATCCCTTATGTTTCTTGAGTGAATGTGATGAAGTGGCTAAAAAAGGGTGGAGTATATTAAGAATCATACGCATTTTTTACCATCTACAAAAACAAGCGGCATAGTGGATTGACTGCCAGATTTGGAGTTAGGAAGGTGTGAATTCAAATTCTGCCTTAGGCACCTAGTAATTGTAATGGTAATGGAATTTGGAGATGCTCCTGTATTGGCTTGGTTTTGGGGTTGTGTTAAAACCCAGGGCTTGTGAATCCTACTTGTGGGATGGACTTGTTGATGTGAAGAGAGAGGGCTGAACTGGGAGGAGCCCTGAATTTAGAGGGAAGCCCAAGCAGAGGGAAGGCCCAAGCAGAGAAGGCCAGGACTTTTGGAGAGCAGTATCCAGTATCATGGATCTACAGTTGCTGAGAGAAAGACTGCTGAGGGCCAGTTGGAGTTGCCCAGGATTTTTGAGAACTGCAGCGAACTGAGGAGTCATGGCTGTGATGCCGGTATTTTGTCTGTCTGTTTTGATGTTGTTTTGCCAGATTAACATGTTTGTGGAGGACAGTGCTGCTGTTGTAGAGGTCCTGGCACCTTGCTGTTGGTTCAGAAGTCCTGAAGGAGGATTTTCTTGTTGTATGTTTGCAGAAATCCTGGAAGAAGGCCTTGCTGATATTTTCAGGGGTTCTGGGACTGTTTTGCAGGCAGAGAGTGACTTGATGAGGACACTGGCAATATGTGTTGTGGCTTTGTTAGGCTTTGCCTCCCAGGAGCCAAGATTGCTGAGTACTTGCCTTGGGTCAAAATGAAGACAGGACCTCTCCTTGGGCATTGAAGTCTATGATGATATCTTAACCTTGTTGTAGCTTAAGGGTGGATGGCCTTTTGTGCTCTCCTGCCCCTTTTGAGAAAGTGCTTGGCATTAATGGATAGTATTGTAATTCAGTTGTGATCCAGGGGTGGGAAATCTTTGGCTTTTTTGTGCTCTGTGATTGACCAAATGAGTGTACTTTGTTTATGATTGGAAACTAATCTCCATTTGAGAAAAGAGACTTTGACTGACTAAATGAATGTACTGTCCAAGGGTGGAGTAGTACCTGGATTGAATTGAGAACTTACTTGCTAAATGAATGAGTTATACTGTATTTTGATTTTCTCTGTTCTGTGAATATTTGCTTTAATCTGTCACTGAATAAATGGAGTTTGCTATGCTGGTAATCTGAACCTCGGGAGCTGCCTTTGCTTGACATTACAGTAATCGAATGACTCTGGGAAGTTCACTTAAATTCCCCGAGCCTCAGTTTCTTCATCTATATAATGAAAATAAGGGCAGCTAGGTGATACAGTGGATAGAGTTCTGGGCCTGGAATCAGAAAGACTCATCTTTGTGAGTTCAAATCTGACTTCAGACATGTACTAGCTATGTGACCCTGGACAAGTCACTTAACCCTGTTTGTCTCAGTTTCCTCATCTGTAAAATGAGCTAGAGAGGGAAGTGGTCAACCACTTCAGTATCTCTGCCAAGAAAAAACCCCAAATGGGTCATGAAGAGTTGGAAATGATTGAATGTGAGTGAACAACAAAACTGAAGGTAATAGCAACCATTTCACTGGACTTTTAGGATCAAATAAGATTATGTATATATATATATATATATATATATATGTATATATATATACATATATATGCATATGAAGCACTTTGCAAATAGCAAACTTCCATATCAATGTTAACTATTATTATCATTATTATTAATAATATTTACTCTTTGTCCAGTGACCAATGAGATGATACATTATTGGAGAACTTGAACCATATCCACATTGACATTTTTCCTAGGAGTGAAACTAAAAGTCAAAGAAGTTGTAGGTAAATGGAAATGAAGGCTCGTGTGTTCTCCTTGGAGACACAAATAAAGGAATTGCTGGAGTTGGTTTTATTGTGTAGTTAAAGGCAATAGGAAATGCAATTTCATGGGGCACTTGATTATCTCGCCTTGCAGCTCTTATAACACATGTAAACAAAAAGACCATCATGAAAATGATTCCAGTGTAGATTCGAATACTTATTGAAGAGAAAGAAGAAAAATTATTTGAAGAATGCACAAGATCTTCTAAACTAAGACAGTATATGCCAAGATACTTGGTGTTTTTAAATGTGAAGGTGGGCATAGAGGAAAATGGTAAAAACATGTCGGAGAGTGTGGTTTGGCATCTAAAAATAAAAAAAAGCCAATGATATGTAAATAACTAAGAAGCCTCATATCTGTGCATCATGAGTACTTTCTTCAAGAAGAAAGTGAATAAAGTGAGTAAAAAATAAAGTGAGTAAAAAAAAAGTGAATAAAACTGAGCAGTATCTCACACACACACACACGCGCGCGCGCGCGCACACACACGACTAAATCCCAACAGGAAGAAAACAACTCATTATCAAAGTAACAGTCATTTCAGCATCGGATGTCTATGTGAAGTCAGATCATTGACTGGTTAGAGCAAGGGTCAGAATCGATACTAATTTAGAAAAAAAATAACTATGAGAATAGGACACTTTGTGAACCTATTGAACCTCTAAGCTGACCTGTTTAAACAAAGCAGTGGACTTAAAAATAGAAAATGGATAAAGTTAGACATTTACTATTGCCTTTTTCTACAGAACTTTAATTGATGCAAAAGTCACCATAGAAAGGAGTCTGAAAGAGCCTATGAACTGCTTCTGCCTTCAAATATTTAATTTAATTAGAAAACAACCCTACCCTTTATTGAGTACCTGCTATATGCAAGAAGGCCCTGTGAAGAGATATGGAAGACAGTGTCAACACTGGTCTAGAGCACCAACTGTTTGTAAACATTATGGAGGACATTCACATAGCATGAGAAATATTTCTTTATGAAACAGAGAAAAGCAGATTTTTGGGAGGTTGGAGATGTGAAATTTTCATAGTAATGCTGAGAGAATTTATAGGTTAAATAAGAAGGACAACAAAAACACACAAAATGAAGTGGATCTGCCATCATACCTTTAGTGATCTGTTTTCACTGGCATTGATAGGGCACTATCACATTCTGATGCAATATACTGCAGGATCTGATGTATTATGAGTAGAAATAGCAAGAATATTTAAGAGGATGAAGTTAGGAGGAGTGAATGGATATTTGTCTAAATATATATGAATGAAATCTATTCTGGTGATGACAAAATTCTAAAAAAAATTATATTGATTAAAAAAAACTTTTTAAAATTAAAAAAAAGCTTTTCTCTCTCTCACTTCTTTCCTTCCCTTCCCTTATTGAAAACCAAAACACAAACCAAAAACATTCAACTCTAACATCTCTCTTGGTTGCCAGTCTTAAATTACTAACTAACTTGAAAAAAATTCTCACTGGATGTCCCATAAACAAGTCAAGCTCAACATGTCCAAAACAGAACTCACTATCTTTCCTTTAAATCTCCCCTTCTTCCAAAACATCCTAGGGTGCCCAGGCTTGCATGTGTCATCCTCAATTCCTTATTCACTCCATATATCTAAAACTGTTTTCAGGTGTTGTTGTTTCTACCTTCATAATGTCTCTCATATGTATTCCCTCCCATCCACTCAACATACACCATTCTAGTATGGGCTCTCATCACCACTTCATGCCTAACCTATGATTAGTTTTCCTGTCTCAAGTCTCTTCCCACTATAGTCCATATTCCTTTCAACTGCCAAAGTGATTTTCTTAAAGTTCAGGTTTGACCATGTTATTCCCCTACTCAATAATACTCAGTGGCTCCCTATGACCTTCAGGATCAAATATAATTTACTCTGGATTTATAGCCATTCACAACTTGTCTCCTTCCTGTCTTACCAGTCTTCTACAATTCAGCCACATAGGGCTTCTTGCTTGCTTGTTCATTACACATGACACTCTACCTTCTGACTCTCTGACTTTTTCTTATGTCACCAATACTTCCCTTCTCCCCTCTGCCTACTGGCTTCTCTTACTTTATGGTGGTAACTCCATCATAGAATGTTAGAATTAGATTTGACAGCTAAGAAAATAGAAGTGGTGACTTACCTAATATAATACAGCTAGCTAAGTAACAGAACTTCTGCTAGAATTTAGTCTAAGCCCCAAAGTCCAAGATTTTTGACTATGCTGTGTGGCCTCAGTCCAACCCTGTGTGGGAAGACATCAGGTCAGAACTTATAGAACATCCTCTTCCATATACCCATCAGATATTCTTTAATCAATAAGATTGAATAAGATCATAGACTTAGTGCTAGAAGGGATCATGGAGGATATTGATCAAGTCCCTGCATATTCCTGAAATCTAACTAACAGGGCAAAGTTTCTATAAATATAGTAAGTGAGCCCTAAAGGTGGAAGGAAGGAAACCTAGAGGTTAGCAGTATGCCTATCCCATACTAGCTGCTTAGTAATTAATTAATAAACAAATTTCCTCATTGGCAATGTCCAAAAATTTGTAACTTATTCTGTATCTTGATTGCATCATTTCTCTGTCAGCAAGCTTCATCATTGGGATGACACAATCTTAAAGACATTCAGAGACTGATATTCAAGATACCTCAAAAAAGGAGATTTCAAAGGAATAAGAAAAAAAAATCTAACATGGCACTTTTGCTTAAAAAAGGATGATTGAGAAGATATCAGTAACTATTAACAATATGCCTAATTTATTATTTTTGAAATGACTTATGAAAATGATTTATCAAGTGCTTTCTTTGATGAAAATGTGAGAGAGGCATGTTGTGGTAGGATAATTTTCTCTAGCAGATTCATCTTTATAAACACAACTGATAGAGTTACTGAGAATATGTAATTCCATCACATCTATTATTGGCTAATTTAAAAAAAGCATTTGATTTGGTAGAACATATGCAGCCTTAATGTCTCTCAACAATGTATACCCCATTTAAAAATCACATAAATGCTATGACCACATATGATCCACTGCATATTCAGGTCAAGGGAGACATAAAACTATGAAATATATTATTTTTTAGGGTATTCATTAGTGTCATGGAAGACATCTTCTATAGGATCAAAATAAAAGAAATATTACCTATCAGGTGGAAAGAGACTCCAAATGTGTCTGCTTATACATCATATTGTCCTATATGGATGAAACACTAGAATACTAGTTTTTTAAATGAAATCAATTTCTTATTCAAAGCAATTTGCTTAACCATCCATACTGGAAAAACCAAATGGATGAAGAACATTTCCCAAATTATTACATCCATTTGGATAGGCATACCATGGAGTTAATCTATATATCTTCAATTGGCATTACAGGTAGATAATAAGCTTGGTCAAGTATTGAATGAAAGAATGAGATTGTATTTGATTTTTGGAAGTATATTCAAGTTCTTGACTATCATGTAAGTGTTTTTAAAAAATTCTCGAGAGCAAGAACATTCTCCTAGTGATGCTATGTGATCATACATTTTGAAACATCATGATTTCAGAAGGAACAAAGTTGTAGGTAAACTTGAAGGAAAATAAAAAGATATATGTTGAGTTTAGGCAGGTTTTGGCATAACATTAGGGAGGATTTATTATTTTGAGGGAAATAGCAGAAAAGACATCACTTTGAACATGTATGACCAGAAAAAGAGGTAGATTTATCATGGAATAAGAGTGAGGGATAATAGTTTGGCAACCCAAGAATTACTCTTTTCTCCACACAATAAAGAACAAGAGACAGTCTCTCAGCACATCGGTTGGATCCTCTACAGAGGATTAATGAAAAGATACAGACAAGATTCACACAGGAGAAGAAAACATAGATGGGTCGCAATCTGTACCAGTGGAAAGGTTCCTTACTTTCATAAGGTCACAGATTCATCTTAGTATAGATGGATCACATCCCACATCAGTCTTCTCTTCTCCAGGATAAACATCACCAAACCTCATCAAAAAACGTGACTTTATATCACCTCACTATCCCTTTTTATCTCTAAAATTCTAGGATTATAGGGAGATCCATGCGATATACACAACATAAAATTGGAGGCTTCCAATCCACTCTGTTGGGGTTGTGTTTTTCTCTTTTAAACTGCCAGTAAAATTTGTGTACTACTTACCATTATCATGAATTTGTATACTTCTTACTGTTATCATGAATCTAGTATCTTTTTTGTTGCTGAATACTTAGGTAACAAAAGTGAAAACTTTGCCATCAGGGAAGTAAGGTCAAACACTATGTTGTGGGAGATTTTTCAATGTAATCCAAACCTTATTGAGGTTGCTGAATTGTTTGCAAATGTCCAGATATCCATCTCAACTTGGGAACTCAAGGCTTTTCTAATATTATGTTTGTTATTGCAAACTGTAATACATTCGGATTTTCTCCCTCAAAGGCATGTTTGGAGAGAGTTCTATGCTTGGTAGCAGACTTTCACAAAATTATCGGATAGTCCGGGAGCTTATTTGAAATGAAATCTTTGTGAGACTGAGATAATGTTAGAAAAAAGGCTGCAATTTTGGCCCGAAGAAGCAATACTAAGTTTTTTGGATTGTAGACTAGTCAACCAGGGCCACATTCAGTCCTATGAAATAGCTTAGGGGGCCCACAAGCAATTTACATATAAATTGTATAGGCAGACACAGACAGCAGTCCACATTCCCTTATTTTTCACATTGTTATTCTTATTATTCATAATTATTCTCTCTTTCTTCTATCCAAGCACTACAGTTGGCACAGGTATCCTAACTCAGCAGAGCTGAACAGAAGTAAGGGAAAAAGAGGGAGTGGAAGGAGGGGAAGAATGGGGGAGAACACTGTACCGTGAAGGCCACAAAAAATGTTTACAAAATGACTCATGAGTTGGAATTTTTTGAATCTTGCCCTGCTGATTATGGATGGGAAATCTGTGGATCTTTGTGACTGGAGACTTCCACTTCCTTTTCACCCTGTCATAATCATCAAATGCCTATGGTGTATAAGGTGCTAATCAAAATTTGATCAAAAAGAGAGCCCCCACTCTCTAAGAGCTTAGTATATGTATAGCCTGTAAGACCCCTCATATAGTGGTCCTGGATGAAACACAAACCTCATTTTAGAAAAAAGTTCATTGGTTTTACTGTTTAAAAAAAATTCCTTGTGGTTGTTTCAGAATTGAGTTAGAGAAGTCGGAATGAACAAAGGCAGAAGGAGTTTGAGGCTTCGACCAGGAAATAGGGGAAACTGTTAACTCACTTGACACACGAGCTTCACTAAGATTTATGACTCCTGAAAGGAGATGGTGGGGGGGACACCTGCAAGCCCATGTGGATCCTGTGAAATGTCACTTAAAATGTTGGCTCCTTTATGCAAAGAAGTTGTTTTCACCTGCTGTTTTATTCAGTGAAGTGAATGTCTGGTAAATTACGACCTTCAATATGTCTAGAGAGGTAGAATGGATGGTGCTGATGGAGCACAGGACTCCAGGCAGTGCTCAGTAATGTGCCTGTCACATAGTAGGTTCTTAACGCTAGCTGACTGACTCTGACATTTGGATCAACCTAAACGATCTACTTAATTTCCTCAAGCTTAAATTTCTTTTTTACAAAATGGGATAATTCAATAAATTAATTTGATTTAACAAACATTTATTAAATGCCTGCTGTGTACAGAGCATTGGGTTGTGTTGGGGATATAAAATATAGAGACACATATGAACAATTCCTTCCCTCAAGGAGGATATTTTACTATTCTTTTTAAATTTAATTTAATTTTTGTTTTTTGGAGGGCATTTGGGGTTAAGTGACTTGCCCAAGGTCACATTGCTAGTAAGTGTGTCAAGTGTCTGAGGCCAGATTTGAACTCAGGTCCTCCTGACTCTAGGGCTGGTGCTCTATTCACTGCGCCACCTAGCTGCCCCAGATATTTTACTATTCTAATGTGTTTTACATATTATACATACCCACACATGTAAAGATATCTGTGTATGTAATATGAATAGGTGTATATTATTTCCACACATATGCAAATGTAATATACACACATGAATTCCTATATTATACACACACATATATATATACCATAGTAGAATAACCCTCTTTGAGGGAAGGGACTATTTGTCTCTTATCTTGTGTGTGTGTGTGTGTGTGTGTGTGTGTGTGTGTGTAAGAAAGAGACAAAGTGAGAGTGAAAGAGAGAAAGAGGAGAGACAGAGACAGAGACAGAAAGAGAGAGAGAAAGAGAGAGAGAGAGAGCGAGCATTTGCTATGGTCTGAACCTTGATTTCATTGGTGTGTTTTGGAGGTAGTATACAGTGGAAAGAGCGCTATATTTGGAACTGGAGGCCTTGGGGATCAACTCTTGGCTCTGTTACTTACTGTCTGTGTGATCTTGGACAAATCATTCTCTGGACCTCTCTTTCCTCATTTGTATGATGAGGGGATTGGTCTCGATCAGCAGTTCTCAACCTGTGGGTTATGTTCAATTTGAAACAATGAAAATACATCCTGCATATCAGATATTTACATTACGATTCATAACAGTAGCAAAATTACAGTTATGAAGTAGCAATGAAAATAATTTTATGATTGGAGGTCACCACAACATGAGGAACTGTATTAAGGGGTCACAGCATTAGGAAGGTTGAGAACCACTGGTCTAGATGGTCTCTAAGATTCCTTCCATTTCTAAATATATTATCTAATGAACTCTCAGTGAGGAAACACACCCCACTGATACCTGGAATACTGAGAAATCAAGTGGCTCCTTGTCCGTTGTCACACCACCAGTCTGTGTTTTAGGTAGGGTTTGAACTCAGATTCTTCCTGATTGTAAGGCCAGCCTTCTATCCATGACTACATTCTCATCAGGATCTACAGCAGATTACAAAGACTTATGTTCCTTCCTCCCTGAGATGTTGTGAAGGAACCACTCTGTGAACAGTAGAGTGCTGTGACAGACAATAAGGGAAGGTAAAGTAGCAGGTTCTGTGCTAAGTGCTCTTTACAAAAATCATCTCATTTGATCTTTACAACAACCTTGTGATGGAGGTGCTATTATTATCCCCATTTCACAGTTGAGGAAACAGGCAAACAGAATTTAAAAACAACTTGCTCATAGTTACACAGCTAGGGTTTAAAGTGGGATTTGAACTTGGGTCTTTCTATCTCCAGCCGCAGTGCTCTATTCACTGTGCCATCTAATTGCCCCAACTGATAAATTGAAGGTATTTGAATATCATTGTACTAAAGAAGCCATTTTCAGTATTTCAGGAAGTCATACTATACATTCCATAACTATTTCAGAAATTATATTGTCTCCAATAATTCAAATTTTGTTTTTCCTAGAGGCATGTGGGTGTTCAAATGAACAAAGTTCATTCATTCACAAACCCATAGATTAGTAGAGCTGGAGGGAATCTTAGCTCTCATATGATTAAGGTCTCAGTGAGTAGAGCACTGGACCTAGGGTCAGGAAGATCTGAATTAAAATCTAATCTCAGATACTTACTAACTAACCTGGGCAAGTCATTCTTCCTCTGTTTGCCTTGGTTTCTTCAACTGCAAAATGGAGATAGGGTAGCTAAGTGGTACAGTGGATAGAATTTTGGACCTGGATTTAGGAAGACTCAACTTACTGAGTTCAGATCTGGCCTCAGACACTTACTAGCTGTGTGATCCTGGGCAAGTCGCTTAACCTGGTTTGTCTCAGTTTCCTCATCTGTAAAATGAGCTGGAGAAGGAAATGACAAACTACTCCAGTATCTTTGTCAAGAAAACTCCAAATGCGGGGGATGGAGGGGTGGGGTGGAGAGGGGGAAGCAGAGTCAATATGGCAGCATAGAAGCAGGGAAACTCTGTGCCTCCCCGCCATAACCACCTCAAATACCTGTACAATTTGACTCTAAACAAATTTTAGAGCTCCAGAACCCACAAAGTGACAGAGAAACAAATCTCCCCCTGAAGGCAGCCTAGCAGGTGGACAGCCCCACATGAACTTGTGGTTTAGCTCCACAGTGTCCAGGACAAGCTGTGGCTGGGGCTTTCAGGAGAGTCAATCACTGGCAGCTGTGGCAGTTTTCAGAATTATCAACCCATAAATGCCAAAAACAAAGTAAAAGGTCAGTAGAACTCAGTTGAATTTGGGAGGGGACAGAGGAGTGGGTGCGTCCTTCTGCCCCCAGAGCCAGAAGTGGTGGAAAGTGGCAGCCATGCAGCCACCTCCACATGGCTGCTTCAGAGCTCCAAGCCTGAAGATTGCAGGGGGCCAAGTGACCATTCAGATGTTAAGTGCTCTTGCCTTAACCTGCCTGGATTGGGATCATTGTCTTGGGTGGTGGTCCTGAGGTGTATAACAAGTGAGCCAAAGCTGGTGGGGGCTGTAGAGACAGCAGCCTCCTAATAGCTTTGGCAGCTGCAGAACCCCCAGAAATTTGGGACAATGCTCTCTCCTCTGGAAGCAGATTTCTACTGTGAGAAAGAGCTCAAAAGTCAAGCTAATTGACTGGCAACATGAGCAGGCAAAGGAAGCAAAGCAAGCACAACAATCCAACTTTAGATTCCTTTTTTGGGGACAAAAAGGATCAAAGCATGGAATGGGAGGAAGACAACACCATCACAACTCCTGCACCAAAAGCTTCCAAGAAAAGTATGAACTGGTTACAGGCCACAGAGGAGCTTAAAAAGGATTTTGAAAACTGAATAAGAGAAGTGGAGGAAAAATTGGGAAGAGAAATGAGAATGATGCAAGAAAATCACGAAAAGAGAGTCAACAACCTGACTGAAGAAAATAACACCTTGAAAAATAGACTAACTCAAATGGCAAAAGAGGCCCAAAAAGCCAATGAGGAGAAGAATGCCTTAAAAAGCTGAATTTGCCAGATGGAAAAAGAATTTCAAAAGCTCATTGAAGAGAATAATTCCTTCAGAATTAGAGTAGAGCAAATGGAAGCAAATGACTTTATGAGAATTCAAGATATTATTAAACAGATCCAAACAAATGAAAAAATAGGAGACAATTGAAATATCTCCTTGAAAAAAAATCACTGACCTGGAAAATAGATTCAGGAGAGACAATTTAAAAATTATTAGAATAGCTGAAAGTCATGATCAAAAAAAGAACCTAAAAAGCATCCTTCAAGAAATTCTCAAGGGAAATTGCCCTGATATTTTAGAACCAGAGGGCAAAATAGAATGTGAAAGAATTCACCGATCACCTCTTGAGAAGGATCCTCAAAAGAAAACTCCTAGCAATGTTATAGCCAAGTTCCAGAGTTCCCAGGTCAAGGAGAAAATATTACAATATTGCAGGGGAGTAGGGGGGAAGGGGATGAAAGGGGGAATGATGGAGGGGAGGGCAGATTGGGGTGGGGA
>CM053582.1:506079495-506096337 GCA_028627135.1 Pseudochirops cupreus
TAATCAGTCTTCCACTCATGGAGCAAATCAATACTTAATCAATCACTCAATTCACAATACAATAATCATGGTCACACCATTTCATCTAACCCCATGGTACATCTACAAAAGAATCAACCAATATCATTAAATGTTTGACATAAGGAAATTAAAGAATAGCCAATGTCTTATACTTTCTGAGGATTATGCTAAAGGAGCCTACTAAGACAATGAAGACTTGGCCAAGAAATTGAGGAGCAGGGAAGAAACAATTCTAGACATACCAGTCAGGAATTTTGGCTACAAGTTTTATAATTTAGAGCCTCACAGTTCACCCAGTCCAAACCTCTCATTTTACAAATGAAATATCTGAGACCTAGGAATGAGAAGTTGGACAAATACCCAATTTCACAAAGATAGTAAGAAGCAAAGTCACAATTTGTTCCAAGGTCCTCTGACTAGGGACACTGCTCTTTCCAATATGCCACAAATCCTCACTGCCAATTCACAGTAAAATACAATATTTCTCTGAGTTTTGGTTTTGTACCATACTCGTGATTTCATTTTTTGGGCAAGTTCTGATGAGGAAACTCCGTCTTCCAGTATGCATCGACACCTGCTCCATACTTGTAGTCTGAGAAAGTTGCCTCTGGTGTTGAGAAGTTAAATAATTTGTCTGGGTTCATCCAGCAAGGATGTGTGAGAAGTGGGACTTGAATCTCTATCTTCCTCCTTCTGAAGTCAGCTCTCAATTATGCAACATGTCTCTCAAGCCTCATTTTATTCTTCTTTTAAACCAAGACAGATTGTTGGATTGAATGAGATAAAATATGAAAAAATCCTTTGTGCTATAAATGACAACATAAATATATACTGTATAAGGTATTGTTATTACTGTACCAATAATCTTGTTGAGAGTAGTAACTGACATTTCTGTTGTGCTTCAAAGTTTAGAGAATGTTTTCCATACATTCTCTCATATTACTTTTGTAATAACCTTGTGAAATATAGGTACTTTTAGGTATTATTTCTCCTCTCTTATGAATAAGAAAACAATTACATCAAATTAAAAAGGTTTTACACAAAGAAAACCAATATAGGCAAGATTAGAAGGGAAACAGAAAACTGGGAAATTTTTTTTTTTACAGCAAATATCTTTGATAAAGGCCTCATTTCTCAAACACATAGAGAATCAAGTCAAATTTATAAGACTATAAGTCATTCCCCAGTTGATAAATGGTCAAAGAATACGAACAAGCCATTTTCAGAAGAAGAAATCAAAGCTGTCTGTAGTCATATTAACAAATACTCTAAATCACTATGGATTAGAGAAATGCAAATTAAAACAGTTCTGAGGGACCACCCCACATCTATATGATTGGCTAATATGAGAGAAATGGAAAATGCCAAATGTGGTAAAATAGGGATATTAATGCACTGTTGGTGGAATTGTGAACTGATCAACTATTCTAAAAAACAATTTAGAACTATACCCAAAGAGCTGTAAAACCATTTATACCCTTTGACTCAGAAATACCACCATTAGGTCTGTACCCCAAATAGAACAAGGAAAAAGGAAAAGGACCTAATCTACAAAATCTTTATAGCAGCTCTTTTTAAAAAAAATTTTTTTTATTTACTCATTTACTTTTAATTTACAAGATTCTGTTCCACAGTCACTTAAGTTTCAGATTTTCTCCCCTCCCTTCCCCCCCCCCCCCCCATGGTGGCGTGCAATCATGTATAGGATCTATAGCAGCTCTTTTTATGGTGGCAAAGAATAGGAAATTGAGGGGATGGTCATCAGCTGGGGAATGGCTGAACAAGTTATGATATATGATTGTAATGGAATACTATTGTATATAAGAAATGATTAGCAGGATGGTGTCAGAAAAACCTGGGAAGACTTACATGAACTGATACAAAGTGAAATGAACAGAACCAGGAGAACATTGTACATAGTAGTAGCAATACTTTAATGATGATCAACTGTGAATGACTCAGCTATTCTCAGCAGTACAATGATTTAAGAAACTTCCAAAGGCCTTGATGAGGAAAAATGCTATCTATCTCTAGAGAAAGAACTGTGCAGTCTTAATGCAGATTGAAGCATGCTTTTTAAACTTTCTTTACCATTCTTGGGTTTTTTTGTCTGCATTTTCTTTTACAACATGACTAATATGGAAATATTTTTTCGTGGCTACGTATAAATAATCTATATCAAATTGCTTGCCTTCTCAGGTGGAAGAGAGGGGATAGAAGAAGGGTGAGAATTTGGAGCCAAAAATAAAAAAACCCAAATATTAAAAATTTTGCTTCCATGTCATTGAGAAAAATAAAAATTAAATGCTAATACAGACAAATAATGAACGTGGAAACAGGCTCAGACAAGCTCAGTGACTTCTTTGTGGCTGTGTGGCTAGTAAGTATCCGAGGTGGGATTTAAACTTAGGTCTTTCCGACTCCACATCAAATACTCTAGCTCTTACACCATTCCACCGCTCATTTTCCCAAGTCCTCTTCATGTCTGAAACTCAACTCAATATCATAAACATTTATTAAGTGCTGACTCTTTGCTCTGCTCAAGGCATTGTGTCAAATGCTGGTGCTATAAAGAAGTAGTCCCTGTCCTCAGGGAGCTTACATTCACTCTACCATGATATATGTATATGTTCGCATCAGCTGAGGGTTAGGTGTCTTTCCCTTCTCTGATTCCTTTCTTTTTCGATTTTACTTGTGCATTCACAAGGTTGAAGATGGGCCAGAGTCTGCCTGAGCGCAGGCCTCAGAGAACCTCTGGGACTGAAAACAGGATCATGTTTAATTCTTTTTGGCACTGTGCTTTTCTGTCAGCAGGCACTTTTGTATATTTAATGAGAATTTTATATTTCTCAACAATCTCCTTGGGCTGCCTGAATTCATAAGAGCACAGAACTAGTCTTAGATGGATACCTGCAAAACCCATCAGACACACTCTATAGTGTCAGTCCCTTGCAAGATTTCAAGGCAAGGATTAATACGGACGTTTCTATACTGGGCTTGGTGTTTTAAGGCAGTATCTAAAGCAGCAACATTAGGTCTGCAAAATACTAAGATGCCTGGATTCATGTAAATACAATCCCCAGTGGATATAGTACTTCAGGAAAATTTAAAGAAGAGGTGGAAAGGCTTGTTGAAAATTTTGTTTCTCTGCCTACACTACTACTGTGCCAAAGGGAAAGAAAAGTGATATAACTTGGCAAATCTAAGGGAAAGGCTAACCGTGAAAAAAGATCTGAGGGTTTTAGCAGACTGCAAGCCTAATGTGAGTCAGTAGTGTGATGAAATCAATCAAGATGTCAATTTGACTTTAGCATTTATAGAAGCATGATCCTCTCGTCAGACCATAACTTGAGAACTGTGTTCAGGGATGTTTATAGGAGGAAGCACATTTGGGGAAGATAATGTTAGTCAATAAATATTTATTAAGCACCTACTATGTGTCAGGTCTTGTACTGAGTACTGGGGGCTACAAAGATATGCAAGACAGTCTCTGCTCTCAGGGAGCTCACAAACTAATAGGGGAGACAACATGACAATAACGATACACAAAACGATACAGGA
Source organism: Pseudochirops cupreus (assembly GCA_028627135.1). Classification (NCBI taxonomy): domain Eukaryota; kingdom Metazoa; phylum Chordata; class Mammalia; order Diprotodontia; family Pseudocheiridae; genus Pseudochirops; species Pseudochirops cupreus. Next base: position 506,083,078 of record CM053582.1, read on the forward strand.
TAATTGGCAGAGAGAAGACACTTAGAATTAAGAGGGACTGAAAAAGGTTACCCTTGGAAGGTGAGATTTTACCTGGGACTTGAAGAAAGCCAGAGATGACGAGGGAATTGGGAACCTGACCTCATGTGATGAGAAGATAGTTTAAAGGAATTGGTGATGTTGAGTCAAGAGAAAACTTACAGGGGAAGAGGGTCTAGCTTTATAGCTGTATTCAAAGGGACTGTCATCTGGAAGAGGAATGACTGTAATTAGGTTTCTGCTTGGTTCTAGGAGAGCTTTTGTGGTTGTTCAGTCGTTTTCAGTCATCTGGCTCTTCCTGACCCCCATTTGGGTTTTTCTTGGGAAAGATATTGGAGCGTTATTCACCATTTTCCTTCTCTAGCTCATTTTACAAATGAGGAAATGGAGGCAAACAGGGTTAAATGACCTCTCCAGGGTAACAGAACTAGTAAGTGCCTGAGGCTAGATTTGAACTCAGGAGGATGAGTCTTCCTGACTCCAGAGCCAGCACTCTGTACACTATGGCACCACTGGCTGCCCACTATGATAGCAACTGACATTTACAGAATCCTTCAAGGTTTCTTAAGCATTTTGCTTATGTGAACTCATTTGATCCTCACAATGACATCATCAGGATAGATGCTATAGGGATGAATACCCTCATTTTACAGATAAGGTTCTGAGGGGTTAATTGATTGGTTTATGGTTATGTGGGACATGACAGAATTTGAACTCAGGTTTCTACTGATATCAGATCTAATATTCTTTCTACTCTCCCATACTGTTTTTGTCTTTAAAAGGTAGAAGTAAGAAAAAGGCAAGTTTCAGCTTATTATAAAAAGAATGTCCTAATTTCCTAATTAAGCTATCCAAAGAAAGAATTCACTGCTTCAGTTGGTTGTCATGTCAGTCGATCATTGAGTCAAGCATTTACTCAGTGCCTACTACGTGCCAGGCTTTGAATGGAGCACTGAGCATACAAAGAAAGACAAAGGACAGTCTTTGCTCTCAAGGAATTCATAGTCTAATGGGCAAGACCATTTTGTAAAGAACTATGTATAAACAAGTTATACATTAGGGTAAATTGGAAGTAATCAGTAGAGGGAAGGCACCAGAATTGTGAGTAGTCAGGAAAGACTTCGTGTAGGAGGGAGGCCTTTAGCTGGGACCTGAAGAAAGCTGGGGCAACCAGGAAACAGAAATGAGTGGGGGAAATATTAGAGGCATGGAGGATTGCTAGTGAAAATGCCCAGAGCCTGGCAAAGCAGTGTTTTGTGCAAGGGACAGCCAGAGGATGCTGTTGTTGGATCTCAGTGTATCATATGGCAGATCTCAGTATAAGAAGTCTGGAAAGGTGTGTTGTGCATGCATGTGTGCGTATGTGTGTGCGTGTGTGTGTGTGTGCGTGTGTGTGTGTGTGTGCGTGTGTGTGTGTGTGTGTGTGTGTGTGTGTGTGTGTGTGTGTGTGAGAGAGAGAGAGAGAGAGAGAGAGAGAGAGTGAGTCAGGTTGTGAAGGGTTTTGAATGGCAAACAAAATCTTATATTTAATCCTAGAGGAGTTAGGGAGATCCTTGTCATGGGAGGTATTCAAGGAGAAACTACTTGTCTATTTTATTTTATTAGGGGGACAGTGTCAGTGATAAGACACGTAAAGCACTTTATAATGACCAAAGTGCTATATAGATGGTAGCTATCGCTATTATTGTTGTTATGATCACTGAAAGATCTCTATTGTGGGACTTAGGAATCTTGGATTCTATTCCCAGATCTTTTTTTTTCCCAGACAATTTTTTCTTTTTATCCTTAGTGCCCAGTACAGTGGTTAGCACAAAGAACTCTCAATCGATACCAAGGGATTGAGAGCTGTGACCTTGCATGGGTCAACTCACTTTTCTGAGCCTCAGTTTCCTCAGCTACAAAAATTGAAATAGGAATGCTTCTACTGTCTTATACGGTTGTTTTGAGGAAAGTGTTTTGCAGTTAAGGCATAATGATTTTGGAGTCTATCCAAGAAGTTCTCATTTCCAAAGTATCAAAACAACTTCATTATATAGCAGTTTTACCTATGAACATATCCCTGGGAATGGTTTTACTCTAGTATACTGTACCAATAAATTTTATGCAAATATTGAAAAGACAAGCCTAGGAAACAAGTAATAACCTATATTCTTTCTAATTTGAAAACAATTCCAAGATGATAAAGATACAAATATAATGTAACAAAATTCTCTTTATAAAGTACTTTGTTGTTCTAGCTGCACTGGGGGAAGCGGGGAGAAAGAGAGGCTTGAATTCATTCATCAACAGCAAACATTTTTCGAGTACTTGCTGTGTGCAAGGACCTTTGTTTGGTACTCAGGTGGAAACCAGATACAGATCCAGCTCTTGCCCTCTAGGAGTTTTCAAGCATGGATTTATAAACTGATGTCTACAGCGATTCACTCATTCATTGAAATCCTGAAAGATCTGGGATTTTGCTGTTATGTGGAACTCCCAAGGTGGGAAATTCCCTTTACCAATGTTAATCATTGCCTGACTAATTTTACAGATAAATCCTAGGCATTTTCCTGAGGCGTCTTAGAAACCTGTCCAGGATCAAACAATTACTAAGAATCAAAAGCTTAATGTGAACTCAAGTCTTCCTGACTCTAAGCTACTGTATCATGCTATTTCTCCAGCTCATTTTGTTCCTGATTTCTAATTTCAGTGGTGTTGGGGGCACTTCCTCTAGGAACTCTCTCCCCCGTGAAAGTCAGCAATTCATCTGTAACTTATAGCCTAAGGGAAATACTGGGAGCATTGAGAGGTGTACAGAACTTGCCTATTCCCAAACCTAAATTTCCTCATCTGTAAAATAGGGGGATTGAACTTGATCATCTGACAAAGCATCCTTGCCCTGAAGCCTATGATCTTCCTCTCCAAAGAATTTCACAACTTTGCTAATATCTTAAACTGATGTCACCCTTTTCTGCTGTATCTTTCTCCTTTTGGCAAGATAGGAGTTTGTTGGCCAAAGTGGTTTCTGTATTCATTTGGCCTCCTCAATATGGTAACAGCTTGACATTGGTTAGACAGTGTAACTAAGACATGACAGTTAGAGTTAATATGTTAACATTTCTTTCTGTAAACAAACCCTCCTCATTTCCATGAGTTTCCTAGAAGTAAATAATTTATAAAGATTATGTATATTGTGACAGGTTACAAGACATAATGATAAAACTTTCTACTTGCATGTTTTCTCGTCGGCAAAGTATTGACGATAGACTCCTACAAATGCATTTTTATTGCGGATAACTTTCTTGGATTTTCTCTCTTCTTTATTTATGGGTATCTCTGTTTGAATTCTTCTTTCTCCCCTCCCCCCCACATTGTAGCTACTCTGTAAATTGTCTGACTCGGCGGCTATATAGATGTTTCCTCCCTCCCAATTCCTTTTTGTTTTTTTGTTAGATCTAAAGGAATCCATGAGAAATACAGTATCACCAATCTATCTGTCTATCTATCTATCTATCACCTATCATCTATCATCTCTCTCTCTCTCTCTATCTCTATCTCTAATCTATCTTCTTCTCCCTCCTTCCCTCCTTCCCTGTTTTCCTTCCTTTTTCATTCTTTGCAAGCTTTTCTTCTATAAAATGGAGATAACAAAATCTAAACGATCAAACTTACAGGGATCATAGGATAATAGATTTAAAGCCAGATGGTACCTTTGAGGTCATCAAGACCAACCCCCTAAATTTTACAAATAAGGAAACTGAGGCACAGAGATATCAAGTGCCTTGCCCAGGGTTACACAGTTAGTAAAAATCAAAGACAGAGTTTGATCCCATATCTTCCTGACTCCAAGACCGCATCTATCTATTACATCTATTCTATTTCTCTTGTTGCAGGACCCAAACAAGATTATAAATTCAAGAATACTTTGTAAACTATGAAGTGCTGTACAAACATAGGTCTTCTATCTGACTCAGCCCTTGTCTCCCTTCCTTATTTGCCGACTCATCTTAAAGACCTGCTCTGGGAATGCCTCTCACTGTGGCTTCCTCCTCTGATGGATATGTTCCTCCCCAGAACCTGCCTTTGGTGGCTGACTTTGCTCACCTCTAACCCTGCTTAGCCACCAAATCTCCAGAATGCTTTTCCGCCTTGCCTCCCTATGGATGCCTTCTTCCCATTTCCCTTGCTCCCTCTCACTCCCTTTTACGTGTTGTCTTTCTTCCTTGGAATGTAAACTCTTTGAGGGCACGAATTATTTTTCTTGTTGTTTGTAGTTCCCCATGCTTAGTAAGTGCTTAATAAATGCTGATCATTTTGTTACTGTGTGGGTTATGGAAAAGACATGATTTATTCTCTCAGTGAATTTACAGGTCAACCCCAATGGTTAACTCTTAAAAAAAACCAATGAGAATTTGAATCCATAAGATGAGAAAAATCAATGAGTGATTTTTCACATTCCCAAAGTATTCTGAGTAGATTATCTTAAATAATGGGTCCCTCTAATGTCCCTGTGATCTAATTTACAAAAATTATATTGTAGGCCACTTCAGTGACAAGCTTTTTGTCTGAAATCATGTGTATTAGCACCGTCTGAGACAAGATACAGCCAAGTAAATTAAATCTATCCTATGTCCACTGTGTCATAAAAAGTGCATAACAATAGCTTGTAATTCTATTGTACTTTATTTTTCAAAGTACTTTTGCATAATCATCTCAGTGATCAAATGAATTAATGAATGAATGAAAAAACATTAAGTATTTACTATGTGCCAGGGACTGTAAGTGCTGGGAGCACACATATTAAAAACAAGACAGTCCCTGCCCTCAAGGAGCTTACATTCTAAAAAGGAGTTTATATTTTAAAAGGGGAAAACATATCCATGTAAGTGGTGGCTGATTTGGTCTGTGAGGTTGTAGGAGTGATGAATGAAGTCATAGGACAATTGATTGATAACTCTTTCCAGGAGTTGTATAAAAGAGTGAATAAATTAAAGAAAAACTTTTATTGAACATTTGCCATTTCCAAGGCATTGTGGCACACACTTGGGGTACAAATAAGAAGGTAAGACAGTCTCTGACATCAAGTTCGTATTCTAATGGGGAAACGGGCCAGACGTCACACGTAGAAGATTTAGCTGCCAGTTAGATGTGAAGGCCCAGTGGTCCTGAGAGTCACTAAGTCAGTTTCCTTGATAAAACGATTTGCTTTGCTTATTTCCCCGGAGTTAGGGATAGAAAGGAGGTTGGGAGGTGGATGATGGCAGGAAGGTGGCTAGAGAATGATGAGATAGATTTGAAGAGGGCTACATATACATAGTGAACTCTCATAATCAGAAGCCGAGGGCAGGAGCTGGAGGGAAGAAGTGAAGACTAACATTTTCCAAATAAGATGAAAATAGGTGGAGTAAATTGCTCCAAATCACACAGCGATCAGAGGCAGACCTCTGCTAGGAATGCAAGCCAAGTCTGTTACAAGTCTAGCGTTCCTCTGATTGCAGCACAGATTTGGGGAGGCAGCTATATTGGGCAAGTCACACCTGGAAACAAATCCACAATGTATTTTTCTTACTTGCATACAAAGTAAGACTGAAGATTTATCTAGGTGAACTTTTCTTGATTAGTCATGGAGCTTCCAATTGCTGATGTTTCACTGGCTACTAGTCTACTATTCATCCTGCTCTTAATAATATACTTAATAATTAACATTATATTAATATTCTAGGGGCGGCTAGGTGGCACAGTGAATAGAGCACCGGCCCTGGAGTCAGGAGGCCCCGAGTTCAAATCCAGCCTCAGACACTTAACACAAAAAAACTAGCCGTGTGACCTTGGGCAAGTCACTTAACCCCAACTGCCCTCCAAAAAAAAATATACTAATATTCTACACTGAGGAGAAGCAAGGCATGTTAGGACAGAAGGGGCCCCTTAGAGCAAACACCTTCATTTTACAGAGGAGGAAATAAAAGCAGAGAAAAGAAAGATTTACTCAGGGTCACTCAGCTAGTTTGAGATAAAGATGAGATGAGCCAGGGTCTTTTGACTCCTTGACTGTGCTCCAATACTCATAGGAGGGAGTGTTTACAAAGGGAAGTGTTACGCTGCACCGGTACACAGTAAATAGTATCTACATTTCAGTCGTTAGGAGTTTGTAGTGAAATACTAACATATGCATGTAGGTTTTCTTGGTTATAATGAGTCAAGAGGCTAGGTGGCATAATGCATGGAGGGGTGGCGCTCTGGAGTCAGGAAGACTTGGTTAAAGTCTTGCCTCTGACACAGACTGACCGTGGGAGCGTGAACAAGTCACCAATGAATTATTACTCTGCCTGGGTGGAGTAAGTTTCCACATTGGGTTCTACTAATACGAATAAAATCATAAGTCTGAGCCCAAAGGATAGTTAGTAAGAGTTTGGTGTGGTGGGCTTGAAATCCAAAAGTCTTGGGCTCCAAGTCTACCTCTGACATAAGCTGTGTGTGATCCTAAGCAGGTTTCTTGACTTCTTTGTGCTTTGGGCAGTTCAAGAGGACTTACCTACAAAGTCATGGATGGGTTGTGATGTGTAGATGGAGTCCCACCTGATGACAAAATCACACATCCTCTAGGTGTTCAAGTAATAGGAGGGATGCACTAGACATCACTATGTATGAAGTACACTTGCTTTGCAGATTCCTGGAGGACAGAGGCTGTGTCTACTGGTTCTTTGTTTCCCTTGCTGTGTGCACATGGTTGGTCTTAGAGGAGCAGAACTTGAAAAATGGTCTCCTAACAGAGGGAAGGATCCCAGTCCTCTCAGCTTTACCTTGCTACCTCTCTTTACCTAAGAGAACTTGTGCACAGAACAGTCCTGTCTCCCAGATAACTGCCTCATAGTGGCATAACATTGGAAAGATATGCTTAGATCTGTAGGGTTAATTCCAGTGGTAAAACTACCTTAAACCTGACTCCTAGTAACACCTCAATCACTAAACCACCTTGAATGAATTCTACCACCACAGAAAAAGAAATTCTTAGAACTAGAAGGAGAGTTAGAAATAATCGAGCTTGCTGGGTGTGATAGCGCATGCCTGTAATCCCAGAGGGGTTGTAGCTGGTTGATCTTTGGAACTCAGGAGTTCTGAGCTTCTGTGGACTAAGCTGATTGGGTGGCCATGCTCAATCTGGCACCACTAATACAGTAAGCCCCAAGAAGGGGAATGGGGTGGGGGGAATCAGGCTGCTTGGGGAGCAGTGAACTGACTTTGGTCAGATCTGCTTAGTAGCTGGTCAAACCTCCCCTGCTGATCAGCTGTGGGATTGAGCCCATGAGTAGTCACTGCCTTCTACTAGGTAAGATAAGAACAACCAGTTTTTAAACAGGAGTAAAGAAAGAAAGAATCTGCTTTAATTTCTTATGAAACTAAGGTCCAAAAAGATGACTCATTCACTTATCTACTTAACTATTGAGCTAAGACTAGAAAAGAGACCCCCTGGTTTAGTAGACTTGAGGGCAGGGGACATCTCACTTTTATCTTTCTTTCCCTAGTGCCTGGCACAGTACATGGAAAATTTTTGTTGTTCAGTCTTTCAGTCATCTCTGACTCTTTGTGACCCTATTTGGGATTTTCTTGGTAAAGATACCAGAGTAGTTTGCCATTTCCTTCTCCAGCTCATTTTACAGATGAGGAGACTGAGGTAAATAGGATTTAGTGACTTACCCAGGGTCACATGGCTAGTAAGTGTCTGAGGCTGGATTTGAACTCAAGAAGATGAATTTTCCTGATTCCAGTCTGGGCACTCTATCCACTGTACCACCTAACTGCCCACAAGGCCAAATTTATTTAATAATTACTTTTAAATTATCTTTTTTTTTGGTGCTCCTTCCATAAAGAAAAACTCTATTAAAACAGATTTATCAAAGTACCAGGAATTTCCTGCTTCTCCTGTAAAATATGACTGGACCACTGCCCTTGAACTCAGTCCAGAATTATTAGTTGTATATCACAGACTGACTATTGTTGTGTTTTCAGTTTTTTCCCTCCCGTACTAGTTCATCTCTAGCAGCTGCTATCACCCAGACTACTGGAACACACGCCTGTTTCCATGTCTTTGGCTGCTACTGTCAGGGACATTATTTTAACGAAATGCACCCCTGATAATTCATGGCAGCTTTATGTTGTTATCCTGAATCAGTTTGATTTCTCACTTCCAGATAGGGCTTGTCAGAGTCCTCAGGAAATCCTTACTTTATATCAATATATTTGGTACCCACTGAAAGAAGCCAATGCTCTATTGTTATGAAAACTAGACTTAGAAATCTGAATAATCTTGATTAAATGATTCTGCTGGAAAGCGGCTAAAGATGAAATGGCAATAATAACAATGCCTTTCATTTAGAGAGTGGACGCAGTAGGGCATGATGAATTGGGGTGCTGGGCTTGGAGTCAGGAGGATCTGGGTTCAAATTCTGCCTTTGTCACATATTAGTTGTGTAACCCTGGGAAAGTCATTTAATGTCTGTGTGACTAAGGGGCCCTCTAAGGCTTATCTACTGAATCAGAGTAGCACTGGTAGATAAACTTCTCTGGCTGGGAGTTCCTCACACTGATGAAATCATAGATCCTTTGGCTAGTTGTGTACATTCATGCATTACAATTTTTATTTCTGAGAAGATAAATTTTCTTTTTTTAATTTTTAAAATAAATTTCTATTGATATCTCTTTTTAATTTCTCTGGATACTTCTCCCAGCATCCCTTCCCATAAAGTCATTCAATATAACAAAGAATACTTTTTAAAGAAAAAAACAAGAAAAAATACCAGCAAAGCTGATCAACATCAAAAAACTGTGAAAATATGGGCCACGTTCTGTATCTGTGGACTTTTCACTTCTGCAAAGGTGGGGGTAGCTTCTCACTAAAGGGATGAATTTGGGGATGCTGAATTTCATTTCAACTGAACAACTATTATGTGCAAACCACTGCGATAGCCCCATTTTAGAGATGAAAAATTAAGTCTTAGAAGGTGGAGGAGATGAAGAGAACAAATGCTAGCTACATGGAACGTACTGTCCATGGGGTTTTCTTGGCAAAGATTCTGGGGTGATTTACCATTTCCTTCTCCAGTGGATTAAGGCAAATGGAGGTTAAGTGTCTTGCCTGAGGTCACATACCAAGTAAGTGTATGAGGTCAAATTTGAACTCAGGTCTTCCTGACTCCAGATCCAGAGCTCAGCTCCGCTGAGCTATTCTAGCTGCCTCACAGTTTAGTGCTTAAATGTTCCATGTGAGTTAGTTTTGTCTTTTTAGCTATCTTATGAGTTCCTCTAGGGCATAAACATACTCTTGTGTCTACTACAGATCCTAGCCCAGTCCTGGGCACATGATGGGAACTAATTTAATATATGTTGATTTTGGAAACTATTCCAAAATATTCTTTATGTTTCTTCCTTCCCTGGTCCTTCCTCCCTCCTCCCCATTCTTTTTTTCTAATTCCAGAAGTTTTTATGGATTACATGAAGATGCTTTAAAATCAGGGTTGGATTGTTGCTCCAGGGAGACACCATGATTCAGGTTAGAGATGATGTAATTTATGGGGCAACGAGGGAATGGAGCAGTGAGGAGAAATCATTCCTCTTCTTCTTCTCCTTCCATCCCCTCTTCCTCTCTCTTATCCCCCTGAGATGAAATGACATATGGAAAGAGCAAGAGAAGAAACTTTGTAATGCAATTGAATTTAAGACTGGATTCTTGACTCCCAGTCAAATGCTTTATCCAGAAGATCATGTTGCTTTGAATAGTGATTCTAAATATCACTTTATCTCCTCCAAAATCTTTCTTTAATTAGGGCTGATGCATTCAGCCATATGGTGGATTTGTCAAATGTGTCAACATGTTTTCAACATTTAGGGTTTGGTCACACAGAGAAGCTTTACATTAAAATTTGTCAGTGTTAACTCAGATATAGTACTGCCTGATTAAAGGTAGGTGGATCAACAAGACAACCTCTCCATTCTACTCTTCCCAGCTCAATCTTCATCTAACTTTCCCCTGAAAATACCACATTGCTTGCTAGCCTCTCCAATGCTCTTGATTTCTTTAATCCTGACTCCTAGTTCTGTTGGATTTGATTTGATTGAATAAACATTTATTAAACATTTTCTATCTGTAAGACCTTGCTAGGTAGGGAAGAGGCAAGTATAAAAATGAAAGTCTCAAAGGAGTTCATGTTCTTTTGATAGTATGAGATAGACAGTAATTTCCGAAAGCACATGTTCTGAAAGAACAACTTTGCTTCCTCAATGCATCTTCTGGACCTTTTGAATGAGGGCCACTCACTAATACGATTGGAATGAGAACTCACTAAGATTGAGGAGTTTAAAAATTCAGGATAAGAATAGATTAGTTTCATCATCTATTTCAACTTCTTCATTTGGCAGCAATTGCCCTTCCTAAGATTAGATGGTACTCAAGCTACCGAACTACAGGGAAGGAAAAAGATCAAAGACAAGATCAAAGGTTGATTCTTAAAGAATATTCTGTTTAACCCTCTGGAGCCTGGAGGGGGATGCTGCTGGTTTTCGAATCTGGGTTTAGAGTAGGGTAATGGTATGGAGGTATTTCCCCAGCCTGAGATAATGGGACAATTCCAAAGCGGGTTTCCAAACTCTTCCTTTTTGCACAAGGGTAACTCTATTGGCTGAGGGGGTGAGTCACCGTGAGGATAGAGTTGGCAAGTCAGTATTTGGTCCTTTCTGTTCCTTTCTCCCTTCTGGAATTGAATTCTTCCTAGGCCTATACCTATCTCCTGGGGTGGGGATGGGATGGTTTTGAAAGTGATCTTTTCTTTGTTCACTGACCTTTCCTTTAGACCTCCCCTTCCCTGGAGATTTAATCAGCTGTACCCTGTTAGGGGTAGCTTTTGCCCTAGGGGCAACTAATTGGCAATCATCTCCAAGTGGTCCGTCCCTTTCTTTGATATTTTACCAAGTTTATATCAGATGAAAATTTAATAGTATAATCATAATAGTTCAAAGGTCCCAGTCAGAAAAAAGTCCTGACATTCAGAGAGAGATTTGCTTTTCTACCCCACTTTAAATCTTGTATATTTTCAACTAACCTCTAGGTCATATATATTTGAGGCAAAAAATCAGGTTATAGAAAATGCTCAGGGAAAAGATGCAAGCTGAGGGGACAGATGCCTACTATTAGACAGGCCCTGGAAAAAGAAGTTGGCAGAAAGTAGACGTTTTGAAGCTTCCCTCAGTCCTTGAAGGCTGGGTGAGTACAGCTGGTAACTTCAGTCAGTATCCTTTGTTCTGAGACATGTGCTGGGGCCCACTGGCCTGCCCACTGTGATCTCTCTCTTCTTTGACATAGTTCTCTTACCTCTATGCCCTCACTTCTTTCCAGTTTAGCTCATTAAGTCCTGGGCTGGGGACTCTTGTCTTTCCCTCTGCTGCTACTGCTCAGATCATAGACTATCCTGCTTTTTCCTCTGAACCTGATTTCTCACAGCCTCTGCGTAGCTTTCAAAGTTCCCAGGAGAGAATCAAGTCTGCCTTCTAGATTGAAGAGCTGCATTGTCCAAATCGCTCTCAGGGTTGAAGGAGAATGCTACTTCTAATGAACTGCACATCTCCAGATGTCAGCAAGTTCTCAGTCCCCTATTACCTACTGTAGAAAAATTTCATCTCTGGGCCTTTAGGGTTATCTGCTATTTCCAATTCCAGATCTAAACTTTCTTATTTTGAGTCCAGCAGTTGGTTGAGGGGAATGAGAATATGGGACCAGGATCCCTTTTGATTCTCTAATAAAGTTCCTGGCACATAGTAGGCACTATATAAAAGTTATCTATTAACACTACTACTATTATTGTCAATATTATCACCATTGTTATTATTCATTTCAAGTTAGAACAAGGAGGACATGGAAAATCTCATCTTTGATATTGGCTACTATGGTGTCACTTGAGCTCAGACAGACACTTATCATTGAAGGTATTATTGGGAGAAGAGGGAGAGTGCCTTCTACTTTTAGGAGCAAAAATAAAAAAGCAAAAGACAACTAACCCTTATGGGTTACATTCCAGTTATTTGACAAGTTCCAGGATAATGGCCTTAGATTATTTTCTTAAGCAAGGAATCAAAGGCCTTATAGAAATGCTTATTTTTGGAATTCTAGTTGTAACATACTAAGGCAGATTCAGTGGAGTTTGGGGATGGGGAATAACCTTCCAACATACAAAGATCCTAACAAGGGAATAAAGGCCTTCCTTAATAATATATATGACTATGTATGCAGGCGTACATTCTATAACAAGCAATATTGATTCATTCACATTATTTAGAGAGAGGAAGAATAGCATTTACAGGATTCAAAGAAGTAATGCATTATCCTTCTATGCTACATATAATAAGGAGGACATATAAGAGGACTACAGAGATCTGATATTGTTGGAAGCACTATGGTAACTAAAGTTTAGTTGACCCTGCTCTACCTTCCCTCTGGCACCACCCTATTAATATCAACCTTCCTAGATTCTTGTTCCCACTGAATCACACTGCTGTACTCTGCTCAACCATACCATTTTTTCATAGAGTCACTTGCAAATTTTCTCTCAAGCCCTCAATTCCACTTCTTCATCACATTTCCTCCTTAGGTGACCTTGGCTCCTCTTTTGTTGTCAAGATGGGGCCAGGTGACTGGTTCAAGTGACTTTGTCATTGACATTGACACTGCCCCAGAGTCACTGAAATGACCAGCCAGAGTGGCAGAGCTTTAGTTGGAAACCTTTTGGGATGCCATGTCATTAAATAGTTATGTATTCAAGTCTTACCTGAAGAGTGTGTGGTGCCACGTCCTGGTAAACTGTTTTGGCAACTGGGCTAGACTAGGTTGAGTGTAACTGATGGCTTGTTAGGTGACTTAGTCATTCATCAGAGAGTTAGGAGGATGCCTAACTCAAGCATGTGAAGACTTTCCTCAGTGGAATGGGTAGACGAAAACAATTTGTTCCAATGGTTATGGAGGTGGCTAAAGCAGGTGTTGTGGAATGCTTAGAGCTTGGTCAGACATTAAAGATGCCAAGGTCATTGTAACGCCATGCACCAGCAGATTCCCAAAGGAATGCTACTGTGAACAGCTTTTAGAGTTCAGATTACAAAATAGAGTGAACACTCTGTTTATTCCATTACAAATCAAGACAAACATTCAAAACATTATAATATTCACAACATTACATCTTATCACAGAAAATGGCCACACAGTTTTCACTACAGTGGCCACAA